>CAVLGL010000057.1:44324796-45524796 GCA_963668995.1 Parnassius mnemosyne | reverse complement strand
TTGTCGGATAGTTGTAGTGGATTACTTATCGAAGGTTCGATTTCCGAGCTAGGCATTTTTGTTGATCGACCGTGATGTGTATCTTCGTTTATACTGTAATTTGTATTTGAACTAAAGAGTAGTAATTGTATTTGCGTACTTTGAATTTAACTTGATTTCATCGCACTAGTATTTGTTATTTGTTAATTTGATTGTGTCTTTTCTTTTGAGCTAACTTGTATTTGGTTGATACGTAGTAATTCGTATTTGTGTAATTTCTATTCAACGCGATTTGATAGGAACTGCATTTATTAACTGTTAATTTTTGTTTTATTTTTTGTTTGTTATCTTTGTAATCTGTGCTCAAGCCGCGTCGTAATTTGTATTTAATAGTGATGACATCGCCTAAGCTACTGATCCGTTGTCTGCGGACTGAGTTGCGCTGGGCCACAAGCGCCCATGCTTTGATAGGTCGACCGGATAGGGTCCATAACTTGATGAAGCGGTTCGAGCAGGTGGATGCTCGAAGGGCCGCAGTGGAGGAGGCTTACGCTGAGCTCGAGGATTCGGATGTGGAGAAGGGAGTCCTGGACTCTTGCTTTGCGGACTATGAGCAGTTCTTGTGGCTCACGGACGAGTTGATCGAGGCTGAAGGCAGGTATGCCGAGGAGGCGCGTGAAGCTCGGATGAGTGACCTGTCCGAGTCCTCTCTAAAGCAGCTTCAGCCGGAGCTGTTGGGACGACTCCCAACTCTGGACCTGCCAAAGTTCTCCGGGGTCCTTTCCGAATGGCTGACCTTCGTTGGTCTTTTCGACAGCCTAGTGGACGCCCGGAGTGACTTGACCCCGAGCCAAAAGATGGCGTACCTCCTGGCCTCACTGGAGGGGGAGGCCCTGGGCGTCGTCGGCCACTTGAGATTGTCGGACGACGCCTACCAGACTGCTCGGGACCTCCTAGCCAGAAGATACGCCAACGTCCGGCGAATTGCGGACGAACAGGTTAAGCAGCTTCTAAGCCTCCCGCTGCTTAGTGACCGGGCCAGACTGCGTCCGTACCTGTTGGATCCAGTCCTGGTGGCCTGTAATACGTTGAGGCGGCTGGAATTACCAGTGGGCGAATGGGCTTTTTTGTTGCTCCGCATCGTGCTGTCTCGTCTACCTCTCGACCTTCGAATCCATTTTGAGGAGAGGTACGGCGGGGACGAGGCCTCCTATATTCCGCCCTTCTATGACCTGCTGCAGTTTTTGGAGGAGCAGTGCCGGCAGATCGAGAACGCGGCGGGCACTGTTGACGACTTACGAGACGTGCCCAGTGAGAGGCTGAATCCTCCAGGCAAGTCGTCGTCAACCCCCCCCTGCTCATATTGTCGAGCGTCTGATCATCGGGTAACGTCGTGCCCGAAATTATTAGGTAAGCCGGTTCCTGCGAGGCGAACTATCGCCAAGGAGCGCCGCTGGTGCTGGTCATGTCTGGGAGGGCACCTCCAGCGAGACTGTCCGCATCGACGGCCCTGTCTGCATTGCCAGGGCAATCACCATGCCGTTTTGTGCCTGGGTGCGAACGGCGTCTCCTCTCGGGGCTCTGCCAGGCCCTCGACCCCCACGGGCGGGGGCGCTCAGCCACGCCCTCTGCTGGGCGACAATCGGCGCTCGCCGGCCAGCCACCAGGCCCCTAAGTTTGAAAGGGGCCCCTCCCCCAAGCAGTTGGGGGGTAATTCCCCCAGGGGCGGGGGTGTCATCACCCCCCCTCAGCGTGTGGAGAGGAACTTCACGGCCACTCATCGGTCCGCTGGACCCTTCTCACTTCCGTTAGCTGAGTGGCCGCGACTGGTGTACCACTGTTCCCCATTTGATGGAGGCGGCCCTGTCTAGCTGCCGCCTTAGCTCCCACCACGGCCGCCTCCACTGAGCCTTAAGCCGTCAACAGTCCACTTGTCAAAATGTTCTGTTGCCGACGGCCTCAGTGAAGGCGTACAACCCGAGTGGCAACTGTTAGAGGTTGTGCTCTATTTATCTCGGGTTCACGCCATGTGGCCTCCCCTTGGTGGTGGGAAGATTAGGGCCCCCCTGGAGCGTTGAATCACGCTGTCAAGGGGTATTAGATTTGGTTTGGTCGAGCACTTAGTTAAAAAATACTTTGAATTAAAATTAAAAAATTGCTTTGAGCTTTCCGCGAAATTTTCCTATTTGTAGCGGTTTAAATTAAAAGAATTGAATTTAATCTACTCCTTTAAATGCTACTGCATGTGTTTTGTACATATATTTAATCACTGTATTTGATTGTTGCGTCTGTTTGCTGAAAGGAAAATTTGAATTCATCTGAAATTGAATGGCGCACTATTTGAAAAATTATGTTTATGTTTATGATAGTGTTTAACCATTTTGCTTTACGAATAAGTAGGGCTGTCCCTTACGTTATTGTTTTGTTTAATTTGCAAGTTGACCTATGCGCATCGGTGATTAATTTGGTTGAATTAATTCTGTAGTTGAACATTGATGCTTTTGAAAAATTAGTTGAAATATGAGCATAGGACTACTTGCCTAACAGGCTAGCTAGTTTTGGAGATTATCAGATTGAAATCAGCTGCCGCACTATTTTAGTAAATAATAATATGGTGGGTGGCCTGGCTAGGCCTACTTGTTGAAAATTCATACTAGGGACTATCTGTGCGTTTCGTTTGGCTCTCCACAGACGACGTTCATGTGGAATTTGTGCACTGAACTGCACTGAAGCAACTGCTGGCACAAAATTGGGCTGGGCAGCTTCGTGTAGCGTCGCTGTTTGCAGAGCTGATCCGGTCGGATTGCGGAACTAATCATAGGGGCACAGATAGGTGTTTGAAAGAGGTCGTCGGACTTCTGTCCAGTACAGGACTTATTAAAGTGCTGCGATGCCCAGGAGGGGCATCCAGTGGAGGCTGACCCTCCGGCTTGCCACATTAGGGATATCTTTGAGGCGTTGATTGGGGTTGCAAGACCTAATGGATTGCCTAAGGTGGCCTAGTTTGGTTGTAGATTCGGTCTTGCAACTTGCAGTCTCGACCTTGTCCCGCTGACCGGTTTGCTCGGACCTAAATCCTTATGTCCGGGACGGGGGTTTGTTCGCGCAAAACTCTGTTGTCGGAATCGACACCAGATGTCACTCGGCTCGGCGCGATTCCGGTCTGAAGTTCTTCCGAGCGTGGCAGTGGCGCGCGGGTCGCAAGCGAGTCAGTCATCTGCCAGATGTGCTAATGTTTGCACGCTGTTAATTTTGTGCGGGAACCGCGGAATAGTTAGGGCGTCTAGTAAATATCCTGTCTAGGAATTATAACGCGCATTCCCTGTTTGGATAGCCTTTCCCGGGACTTATTGGGTCCGACTCAGAATCTGTATAAGTGCATTCGACAATATAAGCTAGTGCGGCTTCCGTATTTAGAACTATCTGTTGCCACGCGAACCGGTAGTGACCTTTGACCCAGAAACTCCGGGCGTGTTTTGTGCGGTAACCTTATACCCCGCGATAGTTAGTGGCTTCGGTAAGCTAGTTAATAGTACGATAGAGTTAAGTGACTGTCATCGTGGTGAACCAAGAAAGTGACTGTGGATAACCTCGAAAGGCCCCCTCAAGTTGGAGCGGTGTCGACGCTCGGGCTGCTGCCGACGGCTAAGGTCTAGGTTCAATCACCATCAGTCACACCCAGATACACACCACATCACCATTCTTTCCCTTGCACTACACAACCACATGCGACCTGACCGACTCCGGAGGGACCAGTCGCCTTGGATAGAGGTAAGTGAACTCCGCCAAATTCCTTCCGGTCGACTGTCCGTAGTATAACTCTCCCCCATATATTTTAGAGTAATTAGAGAGATTCCACGTGGCCTTAGGAGGCCCGACCTACGTCTGTTCGGAGGTCTTCAGCTCATGGGCCCCTGAAGATTGGATCCTTTAAGGGAGCAGCCGTAGGCCGTAACATTTGAGGTCCAAGCAGTTTGCCACAAGAACGAAAGGGAAGCAGTGATGCGTCATTTCACGTCACTGCGTGAAAAGGTAACGTGGTCGTGAAAAACTTTTAAAAGTAATTTCACGAAATTGCCTATATAGTATATAATATAGTATAGTATTTCGTGAATGTATGTATTATATTCAAAATACTGTCGGATCCGTGAAGGTGTTTTTAGGCATGGTGATATGATTTTTGTTAATGTAATCCTTTTCTGAAAATACATAAAAATATCCCGCAAATAAACTTAATAGGAACTTACCTGGAAAAATATGCGGCGCGGGCGGCCGTTGTAACAATATCTAGGGGTCAAGCTTTGACCTCTGTTGAACCCCAGTTTCACTTATCAGTGTATGACTCGTTAGTTTGAAAAACCTATATTTAAAGGACGCAAAAGCTATGCATACTTGCAGTCACTTGGGATATTGTCACAGACAACGATGTTGTCAGGTTTTAAAAATTTGCTGAGTTTTAGTAAAATATAACAAATGCGATATTTTTTTTTTGGTATCGGATTCTATCGGATTGGCCCGAGTGTTTATTAGATATTGTATTACAATTTTTAAACATTAAACATTATATACGTAAAATTATTTCCGTTCTGTTTTTATAAAATTCAGTACTTTTAATTATTCTTTTTTTAATAGCGGCCCGCCCCGGCTGCGCCTGGTTTTGCGCTTAAATACAGGCAGCATTAAAAGATTCTTTTTTAATGAGGCAGTATTTAGTTTTAATATAATCAAAGACTATTTATTTTACTAATTTATTATTTTGAAAAAAAATCAAATTTTTAAGAGAAAATAGCCTAGATAACTGCTAGCATTGGTCTCTCTGTTCGTGAAGTTTCAACAGTTCAGCCATTGTAAAGGTTAGCCCGGAGAGACAGACAGACAGACAATTTTTTTAAATAATTATTCATGACTTAACGGCACGCATATAACCTCCTCAGATCAATATAAGGCAGCTATTTCAATATTATACATGACTCTTCAATTTTATGTATAGACTAGCTGTTCACCGCGACTTCGACTAGTTACTGTCGCGAACCACTTCTAACACAAGCATTTTAAACATACCAGAACTGGTTAAAGGGCATATTAGTAAAGTTTAATAGCATTACTAGTATCAAAAAAATGTACGGATTTATTTTTCACCGGGTTCAACATCCGAAAAAGAAATCGGGTTGTAAATATCCTAGGGTGTGCTAAAAGACTAAAATTTATTTTTATCTCAATTCCTATAATTGATCCTATACTGATCAAATTATTTTTAACGTGCGAAAATTAGTAAATTATAATATATAATATAATAATAAAGTTTATGAGGGTAATATGATCACCTTAAGCTTTGCCGCCCTATAAAACCAAAACTACGTTCCGTACCTCAAATGAAAAAACGGAACCCTTATAAGATCACTTTGTTGTCCGTCTGTCTGTCTGTCTGTCAAGACCCTTTTTCTCAGGAACGTGTGAAGGTATCAAGCTGAAATTCATATCAAATAGTCAAGTCTACTGTCCCTTGGAGCTGTCAAAAATTCAAATTTCTATGCCAACGCAATCAAAAGATACAGCCGTTTATGCCGCAAATTTTCGACATTCGCACGGGAATCAAAACCTACAGGGTACTTCCCGTGAACTCAAAATCTTAAAATTTGGTACGAAGCAGCCTATTATAGCACAGATAAAGTAAAAATTACGAAAAGCATAAAGTTTTAGTTACATCATATAATAAAAATATTTTTAATACTTTTAAACTTATATACCTACGGATTTGTTCGAAACCCTCGGTGCGCGAGTCCGACTCGCACTTGGCTTTTTGGTTTTTTTTTTCTAATATATTTAGAAAAAAATTGCTAACAAAATTCAGCAATAATTAGGAACACTTCGAAAAATCAACTTCAAAAAAACTAACTACACTAGACACTACTACAATCGACTAAAGTATTTACTATAATTTCAACTGTCAAAATGGTGACGATAAAGTAGCGCCCTTTTAATTTTTTATTATTTGATTGACTGACGAAGAGCTGTCGTATCATAGAGCCATTTACAAACAAAGCTGTAGGTAGTATTTGAGTTATAAGAAAGTGACTATTAACCGGATGATTACTATGTATTATTACGTGATACAATAGAATAAAACTAAAATATAATTTGCGAGTGCAGAACTGAGTACAGCCCTACTTTTTTCCTACAACGGAGCACAGTAAGCAACGCAGCGATTGTATCGCGGATGCTCGGAGCGGCCCATTTGTCAACCTTAGCCCCCCATTCGCCCCCAGCGCCCATTGCCCCCCCAAACGCTCCAGCGAACCCCCAACGACAAAAGAAACGCGAGTTCCAGATGAAACTAAAGCCATGTCAATGTATGTATTCCTAGTAAAGATATTTGCGACCGTTCCTTTGTATATGAAAATGTATGTGGAAAAGAGACAGTCATCATCGCATTATTAAAGCTATGTGCTCTCAGAGGATATAAATAACTGCGAAAGAAATAAATACTCGAGAAAGTGCTTCTTGCTCTATAGAGGTAAATAATCCAAAAAAGAGGAAAAATTTTGACAACAAGGGGTAAAATTAAAAATTTTGTACAACCGACACAATAAAATGAGAACATCATCAACGTAGACAAAGTCAATTAAATACGCATTATTAAGTATAACTTTAAAACCACAGGCCATATCTATACATATAATAAAAATGTAAATAGCAGATGTCTGTACATTTTATATTTTTGTAAGAAAAGTGATTGAGAGGTACTAAAAATAAGTAATTAAATACATTTCTACCATTTTTAGATTTTTCTGTCTGTCTGTCTGTCTGTCTGTCTGTCTGTCTGTTTGTTTGTTAACGTATCACGTATAAAGTACTAATTTATATCATAAGAATAGTTAAGGAAATTATTAAGTGTATATTCAGGTTACATTTAGTATTTATTTTATTAAAATTGGTTAATTCCATCAAAAGTTATGACAAATATTCTGAAGTATGGGTTAAGTATAGGTACGAATTTGTTCAATAGTGGCGTTGGATGAGTCATCAATTACATTTTAAAATTAATATCATATTATAAATCATAATTAAATGATGTAAAATAATGTTCTATAATGATATAATTATATCTAAAACGCAGTAAACAAAAGTATTACATAAAGTACGTAATAAATATATACAAAATATATTAACCTTATTATCTAAACTAAATTAAAATACAATAGTTAACCAATTTCATCGATAGATGGTGGTGTGGCATAAATGTGATACAAAAAGGCAAGTTAAAATTTATTCCTGTAGTTGAGTTTCATATTTGCTTCTAACCTTTATATTAATGACACGCTGCCCTACTGCGTGTTGACAATCTCATTTATTTTTTATTTTTTTACCGCCGAGTACTCTATGTGGTAAATCAAATTTTAAGAGCTATTAACAATTTCGTTTTTCGGCGAGGATCAAACTTTCTTTTTTGCTTACTATGCAGGCACTGATTTATAAGTTCTTTTATGTTTTTTATTGTATCAATCGTGTGAATTAATCTCTTATTTTTAGAATTGATGTTAACAGCGCCATCTCTCTTAAATCTATACATATAATAAAAATGGTAATAACATGTTATGTCTGTTTCTGAATATTGTATAGTATATTAATTTGCGACTAAAATCATTATGGGGACTGTAAATCATTAAATAAGTACATTTTTATAATTTTTAGAATTGTACTATCTGACGGTCTGTCTGTTTGTTTATGGACGCATGACGTTTTGAGTAAACATCTTTTTTTTTCAATGAAATCCTTAAGAAAATCATAAAGCGTATTATCAAGTTCATTTAATCTTTGTTTTATTGAAATTGGTTAATTCTATCGAAAGTCATGATTATTATTTTGAAATGTAGGTTCGAATTTGTTTAATGGCGCCAAAAAATCCCAGTAATAGTAATAAAAAGATTCGTGTGTAAAAAAAAACGTTCTATTATAATATATTTCGTATCGTTCTATTATAGTAAGTACTTAAAACACAGTAAAAATATGTATTCCTTAAATTAAAAAAGGATGCTTTCTCACAAAGAACGTAATAGATGGCGTTGTACAAATTACAACCTTTTCTGAATTGCGGTGTTAAGATTTTTCGCAGGTGAATCGTATTGAGACTCACTGTATTAACTTATGTCTATGAGTCTGATGCAAGACTGCAAGGTATATATACAGAGGTATTGAAATATTTAATTATTCAACAAAGCTCGACTAAAAGTAGCAAAACAAAATTGCAATAAATGTCGTGATAGTGATATTGTTATGTCCATGAGTCTGATGCAAGACTGTAAGGTATATATACAGAGGTATTGAAATATTTAATTATTCAACAAAGCTCGACTAAAAGTAGCAAAATTGCAATAAATGTCGTGATAGTGATATTGTTTTATACCCAGAATCCTTCTAATACCAAATAACTTTTTTTTCAGTGTTAAGTAAAGTAAAGTTGCAGCCTATTTACGTCCCACTGCTGGGCACAGGCCTCCTCTCATTTCTGAGAGGGTTTTAGGGCAAGGAAATGTCCACCGCGCTGCCCCAATACGTGTTGGCGAACTTCACATGTCATCGAAATATTTTTTTTTATTTCTCAAACATGCAGGTTTCCTCACGATGTTTTCCTTCACCGCCGAGCACGTGGTAAATCAACACTTAAAATTGCAATTAACAATTTCATTGGTGCCGGCGGGCATCGAACCCGGGTTGCTCGAGTACTGTGAAGCTTACAGCGAGCGCTAACCATCTGAGCTACAACGGCTCAGGCTTCAGTTTTAAGATAGGGATAATAACATCGATGTTGGCATCGCTAGCTCAACATCGATGTTCGATGTTTAGGCTACTCAAAACATCGATGTTGACCATTATCGATGGTTTTTGTATATGTGTAGATACTTACACATTGTTTTAAAATTATGTGGGTATACACAGCAAGCGAAAAGTAACAATTAACTTGAATATCAATTTATGTAGAATAGTTATTATGCGACAACCGACAACGACACTACATAATAAAGCGAAAGCAGTGACCATTGTGACATTACAGGAGACACTTGACAATTAAGTTTGACTCACCATACCGACATTTTTTAGATTAACGATGCGTTCAGAAATTCTGAATTATTCAAAATTTTTAATCTTCAGAGCAGATGCAAGATTTAGTTGATATTGATTTCGCGAGTTCGCATTGTTTGCAAGTTCCCAATTATCGATTATGGGTTCATTGACGTCGATGTTTCGATGTTTGACATATGTCAACATCGATGTTAAAACATCAAAGTTTTAATTTTTAACATCAATGATCATCTAACATCCCTATTTTAAGTGTGTTTCCCACTCAGCGTGTGTTATGCGACGATCGTAAATAAAGCGCAAGGTCAAATTTTACGCGTCAGTACTGATTGTTTTGCACATGGCCAGCTCTATATTGCTTTTTCTCGCGTTAGTAGTCCCCGTAACCTTTTTCTGTACGCCCCGGCTAAGTCTACTTCTATCGTCGTTTACACAGAAGCTCTATCATAAACGACTTAGAACTTTGAGAATATCGATTTATTTTGTTACCACTTATTCATAGAGTAATGATATAAATCGGTTAATATTCTCTTACCCTAAACGTCAAATTCCTTAAGTAAAACCTATATTCGCGAGCTACGCCGCGGGCACAGCTAGTCTTAAATAAACCACATGAAATGCACCAGCTTTCAAAATCGGTTCACCTAGAAAAAGTTCTGAGGTAACACACAACAATAATACCGGCGAATTGAGAACCTATTACTTTTTGAAGTCGGTTGAAAAACTAAAAAAAGTATTAGAAAAAAACACAGTGTATATTATTATTCTAATTCGTCCTACCGTTGAGCATGGGTCTCCTGCTTCATTTCTGATTTCTGGATGCATTATTGAATAAATTACCAGATGATATAAAAAACTGCAGTTAAATGAATATGTTCAAAAGTAAACTTAGGAAATACGTAAGAACGTACAGTGTTATCTTTTTAATTTGTGATACTAAATAAGTAAACAATCTATCGATTGTCGGTTCTATGAGCTATATGGCCGGCCCATTGCCACTTCAGATATCCAATTCAATGACGAAAAAAGGTTCTCGAGTGGCAGCCACGTACTGGCAGGCGACGTGTAGAGAGCGCCACAGCTAGATGGAGTGACGACCTGGTAAGACATGCAGGAAGTCGATGGATGCAGGTGACTCAGGACCGTGCTTTGTGGCATCCCTTAGGGGAGACCTGCGTTAAGCAGTGGACTTGTGAACATTATCCTTATATAATTACTTTGTATCTCACTATAAGTGAACCATTGTATGTCCTAATGAGATATAAAATTCTTTGAACCGATTATAGAGCAACCAACGATCCGCCGCGGCTTCGCACGGTTGATTTTTGGATCTCATCAACAACGCCACCTACCGGGTCTAATTGTGAAACTAAACCATTCTCGTATCAACTTAATCACACACAAAAGTTCATCAGAATCGGTCCAGCCGTTTAGGAGCAGTTCAGTCACATACACACGGACAGAAAAATTATATAATGTATAATATATATGTACATAAAGAATATGAAGAAGACCCTTCCTATAAAAATCCTTAAGTTCGCAATAAAAAAATTTGAGGATCATTTATCGGGATAAAAACTATCCTATTTCTCAAGTTGGACCGAACTGCACACAGTGTGCAAAATGTCATTGAAATCAGTTCAGTAGTTTAGGAGTCCATCGCGGACAAATAACGTGACACTTAATTTTTATATATAAAGATATAATTTTCTTGAATAATTCTGTCTATTGATGAAAACCGCATCGAAATCAGTTACGTAGTTTAAAAATTCTAAACATACAGACGGCGTGAAGCGACTTTGTTTTATACTATGTATGTATGGAAATTTGTCAGCGGCATTACTTAATTGCGCATTGGCATGGAGGACTTCACATGTTTTCAAAATATTTTTATTCTTCACACATGCAGGATACCTCACGATGTTTTCTTTCACCGCCACGCACCTGGTAAATCAATACTTAAAATAGCAATCAACAATTGCATTCGTACTGGCAGATAACGATACGGTTGTTCGCAAACTTTAAAATGTACCGCAAGCGCCGATCCCTGAGCTAATAAATAAAAAAAGGATATGCGTATATAACCTTTCTAAAAAAATCAATTTATAAATTAACGATTTTTTTTTTGGAAATCCATTCAAATGTCCTTGGACAATAACTAGAACTAAAAAATTAAACATTTGATTAAATCGAAAGTTATCAAACTGCATAAAGCACTTTACAATGAAACTGTTTTAAAGTAGTCGGTAGGGCAAAGACGCAACATACGCTCGGCATACTGAGCTGAATGAATTTATTACCATAATAAAAAAAAAAACTTAAGTTATCATACAGTCTTACATCCCCGTGATATGTCCAGAATGTTTCCTCTCTAAATGGCTATTTGGGCGAGAAATTTACAGTGCCCTCCCATCACCAGCAGCGACGACAAATCACGGATACGGAGTTCCTTTAGAAACTTCACCGCACGTGGACCTCGCGGACCGATAGTGTCTACGAGAGATATATAATCATCTCTCAGAGACTCAGATTTGGGGCACATTGTAAATCGAATATATTAGAAATATCTGGTAAAACACGATGATCACACTACACCTGTATACAGCGTATACCAAAACTCTACGTCAAGCGTTAGCATGGATTATATTATTATAATTAACTGGTAACCATTAATAACCGTGTAACCGTGTAGCGGCGGTGTAATGTGGATATTTTATACCCCATATCGTCCCGATCCCGAGGATGTCGTAAGAGGTGACCGAGGTACAGCATGTTTTTATACGTGGTAGAGCCATGCTGCATCTATATTAGTAGCATAGTTGTAGAACGAATATGTCGGCTCGACCCCCGGACCACGGACCAAGGACCACGCTCTCACAGAATACCAGCGTAAAATAGCAGCTTAACACTGCTGTGTTTCGTATGGTGATTATAGAGAACCGAATACCTTTTTTACTGCAAAAGAAGCATTCCATCTTAGTCCTCACGGGTGACAACGCATCTGCATTTTGATTCTTTATTGAGGATAGATGTAGATATCTATGGGACGCAGCAACCACTTACCTACAGGTGGAGTGTGTGCTCGTTTGTCACCCAAGGTAAACAAATCAGGAGATGGGCAACAGCATCTACCTGATAACAATTTAAAATAATAAATAACTGTGGTTGCCAACCCGCTTGCCAAGCGTGGCAACTATGGCAAAATCCCCCATGGGGCAATCTATGAGGAAGACCTATTCAATTCAGCAGTGGACTTTTATAGGCTGTCATAAATGGATGGAAAAATCACTATTAATATGCGTTTTTTTTAAAAATACTGTCCTTACTAAGTGGCGAAGCTTGCGAAGTCACTTATTGATTTCACGATGTCTGTCCGTCTGTCCGTCTGTCCCACGATTATCTCGAGAACGGTTTTAAATTTTCAAATTCTGTTTTCAGCAATCGATTACTGATCACCCAGGCATCTGAACCTCCTATTTTGAAACTGATTGCTCAACGGCAACCGTTAGAAACCGCTACAAAGCTGATTGCTTCGCCACTTTGCTATGCTGTTAGCTTGCTAGGTTTATTTATTATTTCCAGTCCGTACTTTTTTAGATAATGTTTTCTTATATTTACGCGAATATTTAATTTCACTATTTTTGCGGACGGAAGCACCAGCTTTCCTGCCCCCAGCGACGGATCTGATCTAGCACCAATCCTACTCAGAGACAAAGGAAAATTACACAAGCCTTCAATTAAAATATAAACCCAAAAATCACAACACACTGGTGAAACTGACCGCTATACCATACGGTCGTAGAATACACCTCCGTAATGGCACTGAACTTTTCAAGTCAAGGACTTAATTAATTTGGATCCGCAAAAGTTCTCAAGGTGGAGACATTACCAAACCTGGTTTCATGTAATAAAATGCATAAAATGTATCTGTTAGGGCAGCTACATACATTCGGAATTCCATTTGGAAAAACCGTTTCGGAATATCGATTAAGGATTCCGTAAATACAACACACACATACGTTTATTTACCTTCGGAATAACAAGACTCAGTCTACATATTTATTTATCTATGGGATCAGACGCTAGACATTGAGTCCAGACGTTCTCCATGCGAATATAGACCACGATTTTCTGATTACGATTGCATTATTGCTGTATCATTTTTACTGGGCCAAATTACTAGCTATCTAGAGATTTTTTTTAAATATGGAACTCTGTAAAATTTTTCGACTAATTATTAAACAAAATAATATGATGCCACTTCAGCTTACTAATCCGTTGGGCTATGTCGGTTACTCTGGCTCTACTGCGAATATCCTCATTTCTATGTTTATCACGGAGAGAAATCCCGAGCATATATGGATATATATATATATATATATATATATATATATATATATCCATAGCTCGCTGAGCGATCTTGAGCTTCCTCATACGGCCAACAGTGAAGGACCATGACTCAGAAGCATAATTCATCACTGGTAACACGCACTGGTTGTACAGTCTCGTTTTCAAGTTTTGAGATATACCCGACGAGAAGATATGTCGTAATTTCCCGAACGCTGCCCAACTGAGTCGAATGTGTCAATTGACCTCTCGGTCGAAGTTGGACTTACCTAGTCGGACCATTTGTCTCAGGTAAACATAACTCGTTAACAAATTCGAGCTTAGTGCTCCCAACAACCACTGGCATAGGTGTGACATGGACGTTATACGTGATCTTTGTTTTGTCCATGTTCATCTTAAGACCTATCCGTTGGAAGGCACTATTGAGGTCATTGTGCATAGTGCTTATGATGTTAATACCGTATCCTTTCCAGCCCAGTAGCTTGATAACGTCCTCCAATGCAGCGGTGAAGAGATGAAAATCATCAACATTTGTTTTATAAATTTTTGGACTTTTAAAAAAAATCTCCATGTTTTTCGGATTAAATGTTATAGTCTGCTTACACCAGGCATTGCTTCCTATCTATTCATGGAGTTATATAGAAGAAGGTTGTGCGGCATATTTTTTTGTGAATCCAGTATGACAAAAGAGCACACAGTTTATTTGGCAGTAAGCCGATACTGTGATTCATAGGTATTCTTCATCCTGCCTCAATTATAATTCAATATGACAAATATGTTGTTTAACCCTTAGTAACTAAGTACCGCGTTAGTAGAAATACGGATCAGCGGTTATCGTCACTTATCATACGCCACACAACAGCGTTATGTTGCTATAAATCAAATTCTAAATTTAAAAAAACTCCCGAAAAAAACAGCTGATGATCTTGAAACGGCTGAACCAATTTTAATAAAACATATCTACGAACCACCACTAGAAAACCTGCTTTTAAATAAAAAAAAACCGCACCCAAATCGGTTCACCCGTTTAAGAGCTACAGACCGACACACAAACAGACAGACACACTTAGCGGTCAAACTTTTAACACCGCTCTTTTTGCGTCGAGGGTTAAAAAATAAGAAGTCTTGTTTCCTTTTCTAATTATAAATATTTAAAAAAAATGGGAATACCTATCCATCTCAAAATAATATGCGCTACCTAGTACACGCGAGAGTAAATTGACTATCATCTTTAAGCCAATTCAACTCGCCAAACTATCACAATTCCTAGCGGCTGGCACGCGGCACGTCGCCATTGCAATTTCAGTGGAGGCCCAATTTAAGACGGGACCGCCAACGACATGTTTATTAGTTAATTAAAGTTTTATGCAGAAACAAACAACTGACTAACGGGGTGTAGGGGGGAGGAATCTGCAGACCTAGCGATGTTATTGTATTATAGAAAATGTTATTACTGCCAAGTATGTTATCTATCTTACGTTATTCAATCTACTCAAGTAGAATCTTCATTTTGATTCAATATTACTTCTATAAGGACGTAATATATTTAATTAAGAACATGTTTAAAGCACTAGAACAGAATAGAATACAAACAAATGTCACGGGAGGGGGGGGGGGGACTGAGGTGTTGGTTAGTTAACTTTAGCTTTTGGGTAGAACAGATGGTAGCACCCAGCTTTCCCAAGAATCATAAGCTAAGCTATATGGCCCATTTATATGAATAAGCCGCAGCATTTATTTGCCATCAGGTGGACTGTGCTCGTTTGTCACCTTTATTCTATAAATTAAAAAAAAACATGCGTGAGTGTCGTGGAACACTCGGTTGGAACGAAGTTCCTTGCGTAGTATATTATTATTGATAAACGTACTATATTATTCATTAACAAATACAAATAAATGAATTACTAGCGTCGAAAAAAAAAAATAAAAAAAATATTTCTTTCATGGCAAGATAAGAAAAAGTGCGAGAGAGATGGATATTATTCCATCTCACTCCTTATTTCGCCGCCAAGGCCGTCTACACCAAGGAACATACTACTCTCTAGCGGGAGGTCTACACTATGACACAAGGGGTAGTGACGAAAAAATCTTACACTTTTTGTCGCCTAGCTCCCATCCGCCAATCCCGTACCGTCCGATAAGGAACTTCGTTCCAAAAAAACATGCGTGAGTATCGTGGAACACTCGGTTGGAACGAAGTTTCTTTCGTAGTATATTATTATTATTGATACACGTATTATATTATTGATTAACAAATACAAATAAATGAATTACCAGCGTCTATTTAAATGAAGCTTTATTTAAAATAAAATAATATTTCTTTCATGGCAAGATAAGAAACAGCGCGAGGGAGATGGATATTATTCCATCTCGCTTCCTTATAGCCGCCAAGGCCGTCTACACTACGTCAGAAGGGGTCGTGACGGAAAAATCTTACACTTTTTCTAGCCCAGTCCGCATCCGCCAAATTCGTACCGTCGATAAGGAACTTCGTTCCAAAAACACCCACTGGATAGTGATTGGTTCTCTAATGCAACACGGGAGTTGCTCACGTATTATGAAGTTTCTAACCAACCTCTGAACTATAACTGTTTATAATCAAATTTTATTTACAAAAACATAAATATATAGTTTTATTTGTAATCACTACGTCTTAAGCGTCACCTGAACAAATTGCGCACACACTATGTTTGTTGGCCCAAATCATAGCTGGTGCGTAATTTGTCCCGCGGATCCTATTACGTGATGTCTTTCCTCCCCGTTTAGTCTTAAACCCCCGAACAATCCAGGTAGTTGTAACTAACTACATAACTTGTAACCTGGCAGTAATGAATTCCGAAACAATTGTAATCATAAATACGTTACCCAGATGAATCCTGCTTACAATAATTACTGCACTAGGCATTTTTGTCAGAAAAATTCACCGGTGCATGCAAAAAAAATCTCACTAAATTGAATTAGTAAAAATTACTTTGCCCACACTCGCTCAATGAAATAAAATGATGTATCTTACCTAGTTTGAAGAGCAACTCCCGCCATCCGTCAATTGCGTGCACTATCCTCGTTACCACTAATCCCAGCACCACTAAGTTAGCACGCTAAGTTTGCACTTAGCTGTCAGCCACCGCAGAGTCTACTTAACCTGAGAATGCCTCGTGTAGAGAGGAAACACGTGTCGTATTGTTGTTGGTGACGTCTCTTTCCTAGTGTAGTGGTGTTGGGAGTAGTGGTGCTGGGATTAGTGGTGACGGGGATAGTGCACGCAATTGAGGGAGGGCGGGAGGTGCTCTTCACGTAATAATAACTAACACGGCAATGTAAATTGCCACATTATGTGCCTTTTTCGACACACTCTGATTACCCACAATAACGTAAAACGCCCCACTTACTCCTGCATTCAATCTTCGTTCTATATCCATGTCTTATCTACCATCCCTGCTAAACACACATCCTAAATACTCAAACTCATCCACTTTCTCAACCAACTCCCACTCATCTCCTACTTCGCATGTCATTTTGCTTTCTTCTCTATAACAACCCTTCACTTTTCTTATCTGCGTGTATTTTCAATCCCATTCTTTTTAATATATTTTCTTCAAAGTAACCATAATTCCCTACTTGTTCGCCGTCGACGTAAATATGACTCGTCGAGGTACAAGAAGCACTTGTCATCTAACTCACCTATTCTTTACCCGCATTCTTTGGCTTCAAACTTTTCAAGCAACTATCCATAAAGAGATTGAACAACCACGGGGTAGCTTCACAACCCTGTCTGACACCTTTGTGGATGCCAAATAAGTCAGTGCAGGTCCCATCGATCCTGACACTAGCACTAGAGTCTCTATAAAGAGGTTTTAATCCCAGCGCTCAATCCCAACGAGTCCAGTGACTCCAGTGTTTGCGACCCTGTCCACTCTGTCATATATGAATAACTAGATGTTCACCGTGACTTCATCCGCGTGGAATTCATTTCGATTGAATTTTTATTTGTTATAAGTACCGTGTATACTTTTATATATATTTAGTAAAATGTTGTTATTTTGACAATACAAACAGACACTTCAATTTTATTCATTTGTTTATATATATAGATATGTGAGTACTCATGAGTATATGTGTATGTTTTTGTTTGCATATACAATGTATACTTATTTTCTAAATATTGTGTAATGATTTTTCCCGCAATCACGCTTCCCAAACAAAAGTGGTTTTTTATATACGCTATAAATAATGATGGTATCACCGTCCGTGAAGTCAATATTGGGATCTATTTGAAAATCAGCGCTGCTGTCATTTATTACAACAGTAGTTAGCTGAAACATAGACCTAATTTAACTTTACACAAATATTGTTTTGTGATGTCAAATAAAGTAGTTATTGTTTCATGATAAGACGTCTAAAACTGCCTTTTTTCTTTTAATCCCATGATCCATACAGCCAGACTTACCAGCTTTATTTGCTTATACATCTATTTATTTATTTATTTATTAAAAAAGGTCTACATACAATTGTTACAGTTTAACATACTAAATCTAAATGTATAATAATAAAGTCTTATACTAATTGCACAATTACTTACAGGTAAACACTGCTAAAATCTAGACGTGCTCTCTTCTTTGCTTCAACTGCAATTCGCACCTCATTATCTCACCATAACGTACTTTCTTCCTGTCATGCTCTATCTAACTTATACCATATATTTACTAATTACTACTATACTTCGGTTGCTGTATAAACCAAACACATATACAGTAGTAAAAGCTAATTATTATCAAGATAATTTAAAATTAAAAGTTTTGTACAGTCGACTTCAATATAAGTTATTAAGAATAACTCAAAAACTAGTGGTCTGACCTTGATCAAATCATATGGGACCACACGAGAAGTATCAGCTTTCAAATAAAAAAAGAATCATCGAAATCGGTTCACCCAGTAAAAAGTTATGAGGTAACACACATAAAAAAAACATACAGTCGAATTGAGTACCGTCTCCTTGTTGGAAGTCGGCAGAAAATGCCGCTAACCGTCCCCTGTTTCAGTTTCACTCTATCGCCTATGACGACACCTACTAGATAATATGAGTCACTATCAATATAGTATGGCAAATAAGCAGTAATTAAACTGGTCGTCGTGGATAAGAGGGCTGCTTCTTGTCTCACTCAAAGACTTATTCAGCGAGGAAACAACCAGCGTTGTTAGCACTATAACGCGGGTAGTAGGACTTATCGATAATTTAATTTCTTGATTTTAGTTTTTTTTTTAGTATGGTAATAAATTAAATATATGTAAATAAATGAGTACCACTATCATAAATTAATTAACTAACTAATTCAACCAAATGTCACGTGGGAGTTATTTTCAAATTTATTTTAGTTTAATTTCACTCAACAAACGAAAACAACGAGCTGGTAGACGAGCTTAACGACCTTAAATATTAATTTGCACTGCATGGAGGCGCATATCCGATAAGTTGTGTACCCTCTACCTACCTATTAATAAATAAGCAGAACTTAATAAAAGCCGCAACGGTCAAAGTCCGCGCCCCGCTGTGAATGTACGCTCGCGACATGCGCCTACCAGGCAAGCATAGCGCAGCATGAACGGAGTCCGTTCAACGAACATTAAAACCGCTGATACTGCAATAAATCGTATTTTAAAACCTCTCCCCCACCCCTGCGCTCCTAGTCCATCCTCGGCAACTATTTCAAGTTAAATGGACCAAAATAACTGCTGTGATCGACGCTGGACGGCTTGTCCGGCATTTTAACGATTTTTCGCTAGGAAATTTCCGTTTTCGTTGAAATTATTGTTATTGTTTCAGTACCGCATTGCGTTATTGCTTATTGCCATCTCACAATATTAACTTACGTTACGGCTACACGAAGCGAGCGATTAGGTTGTTTACAAATTTTTTATACATTTTTCTCTGGTTGCCTTCTCTTCTTATAAGTTGTAAAAAAAACATTTAAGAAAACAATTTACAACTACTACGAAACCAGTTAACTAATCTTATTTACAATTTAATTACTTTTTATCTGTTCGTTGTGCTTCAAATTATAAGAGTTCCGTGTATGACTGCGGAACACTTATAACTTACTTCTGTATATACCTTATTGTATTATGTATCATTTAGTTCTAGTTAGTGGATGAATATGAAAAAATTTTGGCTTCAATTTTGTGGCTTTGTTTTATCGCATAATATCTTGATTTTACAGTTCGTGGTTCATTTGAGTTCCTATTAAGACATCTATATCACAGAGTGAACTTAAATTATATAATAAAATAAACTACATGGTAGAGCCATGCTGCAGCTATATAAGTAGTAGGTATAGTTGTAGCACGAATGGGTCCGGGGAAGGACCACGTTTTCACAGAATACCAGCGTAAAATATCAGCTTAACGCTGCTGTGTTTCATATGGTGAGTGTAGAGAACCGGAGATCCTTTTTACTGTAAAAGAGGCATTCCATCTCAGTCCTCACTACAGGATAGATATAGATGTCTATGGGCCTCACAGATGACAGGATAAATCTAGATGTCTATGGGTCACAGCAACCACTTACCATCAGGTGGACTGTGTGCTCGTTTGTCGCCCTATCTTATAAAAAAGGACAAAAAAAAGACATCAGTGTGTAATTGTGACGGGGACATATTACGGTATGGTTGAACTGTAATTGCCTATACTGAATGTATACTGCGTTACGCTGTCTTATTACCGATAATGATTAAATGACTGAGACAAAATGTTGAACATCCGCCCTCACACTTTTACTATTTAGCAATTAACCGTTCCTGTTCTATTTCCTTAGATTATATCCGAATCGGGATCACCTGTTGTATTACTTATAAGTATTTATGAATGAAAAATGTCTTTAACCGCGTTTTACGATTTTTTTTTTGTAGAAAACTTAATTAAACTTTTGAAACATTTCGCCATACTTCAATGTACGGAAATCAATTTGCAAAAACACTACGTTAACCATATAATCTATATTAACTCTGATAGTCAAGCAGCACTGCTACCGCTGAGATCAAACTTGGTGAACTCGAAGCTAGTTGGAGACTGCGCGAACTACCTAAACGCCTTGGGAGGTAATAACAAGGTAGTTTTAAGATGGTCTCCGGGTCATGCGGGTAGTGTAGGCAATGAAACTGCCGACAAGCTCGCACGGAAGGCCTCAAAGAGTACACAATTTGGACCTGAGTAATTTTTTGGAATCTCAAAAAGCCTCACCTGATTGACCCTGGAAACTCTTTAGCACAACAAATCACAAGCTTAAAACATTCAAAAATCTTAATCCGGGCTTTCGATCGTAAATTCGCTTTGGAAGCCCTGGGATTAGGTAAAAATAAATTGCGCCCGGACTGGACACCGTTGTCTTAAAAAGCACATGTTCATCCTGAGACTAAGCAACTCAAGGATGTGCCGGTTTTGCTCCCTAGAGGAGGAAACGCCTTTACACATCCTGACAAATTGCGGACCCTTAATGCGCACTCAGCACTCATCTGGGAAACTATATACTTCGCCCAGAAGAAGTGAAATTACTCATAGCCAATCAACTCCTTCTATTCATCGAGGACGTAGGGCTTAGCAGTGAACTGTAGACATAGCAGCGATCACAATAGATCTTTTAGGTCGCAGTGATACTAGTCTCTCTAGACCTGCATAGCTGCTCGCACATAATAAAAAAAATTAAGTTTGGGTTCACGTCACCGATGACCTCGACATGCTAGGGACGTATTGCGCATGCGCCAGACTAGCGACGCGTAGTATAGCAGCCTGTGTACATACGCATATACACTAATACATTGTATATACTCGACTGTATCATATGCGTGTTTCACTTTTTGGTTGGCTTAAAATCTTGTAATTTCGCGTCACCGACATACTTTAATAGCAGTTAAGTTTAAGTTTTTTTCGTGTATACTGTGCATTGCATTAATTGTATTTTCGATGATCGTTATTTGAATTGATTAATTGTAGAATCACTGTGCAGTACAACAGTGGGAAATTAGTATACTTATATGTTTGTGTAGAACAATAAATGACAATAACAAAGTGTTTATTGTACAATATTTCCAACATTGTTATTGAAATTTTCGTTGAATAAAGTTTTCACTTCTGACGTGCAGTCCTAAGACTGACAGTTTTTTCTCTTACACAACTGGTACTCAATTCGACTGTATGTTTTTCTTTTTTTTTTTGTGTGTTTCGATGTTTGGTTTCTTTATTTGAAAGCTGGTGCTTCTCTTGTGGTCTTATATAAATTTGATCAAGGTCTGACCAATGGGTTTTGAGTTCTTCCTATTAATTTATATTGAAGTCGGTTGTACAAAATTTTTAATATTTATTTTATTTAGCTGTTGTCAGGAAGATGCTGCTGCCCATCTGTTTCATTTCCCTCTGTTACCTCTTACGAAATCCACGAAATGATATGGGGTAGTGGATGTTCCTACGCCGCCACTATACGTTTACCACGGTTACCACTTCGTATAGTTAAATTAGGTCAATAATTCAAAATTATAATACACTGATTACGTCACTATCAAATTAAAGTCCATAACTAGGTTTACACCTTTCCAATATTTTTTTTCGTAGAATAAAATTGACAAGCGAGCATACAGTCCAACTGATGGTAAGTGAATGCTGTTGCATTTACACATCTACATCTATTCACGATTAAGAATCGAAACGCAGACGCGTCGTCAACCCTTTAAGACTAACATGGAATGCCTCATTTCCAGTAAAAAGGGTCTCCGGTTCTCTACACTTACAATACGAAATGAAGCGTCAGTAGCCTAATGGCAGGGTGCGGACCGCGAACTCGAATGGTCGTGGGTTCGAATCCGCCATTCGACTACTGTCGTTAACCACTTCTAATACAAGCATTTTAAGCTTACCAGAAGTGGTTAAAGGGAATATTAGTAATGTTTAACATTACTAAAATTTATTTAAAAAAAAAAACAGCTTTAAGCAGCTACTTTACGCTGGTATTCTGTGAGAGCGTGATCCTTCCCCGGTCGAGCCGACCAATTCGTGCTACAACCATAATAACTAGTCAGGTCATAAATTCTGTCACATGGTTAATATAAAATAATTGAAACAAGTTTATTCATTATGTAACCATTTATATACCAAAATGAACTTAACAAAACATAGATTCTTATAACACTAAAGTTTATTCAAAATGATGATCCGTAATTTTGAATACAGGCCTTCAATCTGCGCGGCCAGTCGTCTATCGCAGCACGAACGAGGTCCATGTCAATATCGGCGGCTGCATTAATCAAGGATGTCTTGAGTGACTCCAAATTGGGCTGAGGCTTTGAGCACGCCTTTTCCTCCAAGTGTTGCCATATCTTGTAATCTAACGGATTCAAATCTGGACTGGAGGAGAGCCAGTCTTCGTGCCGGATGAAGTCGATTTCACGCGCCGCCAGCCAGTATTGTGTGCTCTTCGCTCTATGAGCTGGCGCCGAATCTTGTTGGAATACCCAGTGCCTGTTATTGAACATGGTAAGAGAAACAGGTTCCACAAGGGTCGTCAGGACTGTATTTTGATACACAACTGCATTCGTTTTTACACCTTTCTCACAAAAATGTACCTCTGTTAAGCCCCAATAAGAAACTCCCAACCATACCATGAGCAAGGATGGAAAATGACCTCTTTGGACACGCGGAATACGGTTGCTCGCTTCTTCACTACTATGTGCGTACACCTTATCATTTTATTTGTTGTAGCTCTCTTCTACGGTAAAAATTTTTTCATCCGAAAAAAGAATTTCCCGATAATGATTTCTTATATTTACGCGAACACTACACATTTTTAAATAAAACTAATTTTACGGATTTTATCGCGTATATTAACTTATTTTTATATTCCCGACGTTTCGGGTGCTTTCCAGCACCCGTGGTCACGGGGGACTGAGTTGTTTGACGTCCTGCTGTCATAGTTAGCCCGGCTACCTTCAGTTTTTTAATATTAATTTTTGGTTCGATTTACGCAGAATGAGCTTACAGTATCTTGAAGTCTAGCAGTGGTATACTTGGGTTTGGATTTGATTTTATTAATTATGGGATCCCAAGCAGATGGCAGCACCCATCCATCTTCTCTATTGAAATTAGGATGTTTTTTAATTTCAATAGCCTCGCGAATCATCCTTGGGAGGAATCGGTGTTCTTTTGCGAGGATTTGTGGTCTATCAAATCTAATGTAATGACGGGGACGATCCTGAACATGTTCACAAACTGCAGACTTCCCGATACGTCGGTGCTTCACGTCAGCTATATGTAATGTAAAGACTTCCCGATACGTCGGTGCTTCACGTCAGCTATATGTAATGTAAAGAACATATAGCTGACGTGAAGCACCGACGTATCGGGAAGTCTGCAGTTTGTGAACATGTTCAGAATCGTCCCCGTCATTACATTAGATTTGATAGACCACAAATCCTCGCAAAAGAACACCGATTCCTCCCAAGGATGATTCGCGAGGCTATTGAAATTAAAAAACATCCTAATTTCAATAGAGAAGATGGATGGGTGCTGCCATCTGCTTGGGATCCCATAATTAATAAAATCAAATCCAAACCCAAGTATACCACTGCTAGACTTCAAGATACTGTAAGCTCATTCTGCGTAAATCGAACCAAAAATTAATATTAAAAAACTGAAGGTAGCCGGGCTAACTATGACAGCAGGACGTCAAACAACTCAGTCCCCCGTGACCACGGGTGCTGGAAAGCACCCGAAACGTCGGGAATATAAAAATAAGTTAATATACGCGATAAAATCCGTAAAATTAGTTTTATTTAAAAATTTCCCGATATTTTTTCCCGCGTACCGCTTCAACAAAGCGCGGCATCTCTTCAGTCTCAGGTCCATTAGACGAGCATTCAAACGATGTCCTGTTTTTCTTCGATATGCCCGAAGCCCTAAGTCTTCATTTAACACCCTTTTCACCGTGGTTCTGCTTAACCCCATCTGAAGGGCCAACAGTTTCTGCTTACGTTTGGGATTTCTTTGAATTCGCGCCTTCACAGCTTTTATCACTGCTGGAGTCCTAACAGACCGAGGCCGACCACTTCTTGACCTGTCATCTACACTAGAGTCTTCATTGTATCGTTTGATGGTACGATAAACGAATCTTTTGGTTATATTCAAATTTTTCAGTATGTCAATAATTTGAATTGGCGCGTAACCGCAACGATGCAACGCAATAACTGCAACACGGTCTTCTTTAAGCGTCCACTCCATATTTAAAAATGAGTAAAATTCTAAAAAGTATACAGTTTTATTTTCATGAACAATTCGAAATTCGAATTCAATAAACTTTTTTGTGGCCAGCATTCTAAAAGAGAAGTTTTTACTGTGTGACAATACTTATGACCTGACTAGGTATAACTGCAGCGTGTATAGCGTGCGTCTGATTGTACGCATTACTCTCTATAAAATTATAAAAATATTTTGCCATAAATTATTATAAAGACTAAATCAACACAAACGCATTTTCAAATATTATTACGCCAATGTACATAGCACATTAATCTGACACGGCCCGCATTAGATAGCGATACAAAGCAGCGCATAGAATACGTCAGTGCGACCACACTAGTAGATCAGTCGCAAGCGGCCGGCACTGCGCGATGCCGGGTCGAATCCATCACCAGCGGGCAACGTGAAAAACGCGCGGTGGCCAACGCCCGTGTCACCGTGCCATGGGAGCGTCAGCAAAAAAATTATGAAAGTTCGTATAACACAGCAGCCCATTTCTAAACTGTTATAGAATTAAAATATCATATTGTCGTACAGACCGAATTCTGCGCAGGACAAGATTAGTGCACGAGTGTATGTGCAAGCAAAGCTGCACTCTCTATTCCCGGTGTCATAGACCAATGGGACGGTACACCTACACAATCGGAGAGAGATCAGGCGCAGGACCAACGGCTTATCGTGCTTTCCGGGATACGGGGATGAAACACCGACCAACTTCCTGCCCGGAGGGCAGCTACTGAGAATTCCTGTAATAACTTTTTTTAGGCCGACCCAGAATTTGAACTCGTGACCTCATTGTCAGAAGTCGCGTTTCTAAGCCACGAGGTAGTCAAAAAAATTTCCATTACGGTAACCGCTCAATCGATAAACTGTGTATTTCTGTTTTTTTTTTTCAAAAGTAATTGCTCCGGTTTAATCTTGAGCACCCTTCAAAGTAACCAAGTACTGTAGCTATACTAGACTATATATTCGTGTTTTGATAAGAAAATACAAATTTTTTTGTTGACCGTACCGCGGTCAAACGCGGACGCTTTCCGCGTGGACGACGCCTGAAAAATTTTACTCCCGACCGCGAGCCGTTAGTTACGCGTGCGCACTCCTATATTTGCATGCTGCCCTGGTACTTTGATACTTTATTTAACTGTTACAGTTAACTCCTGGTTAACCATTCGTTGAATGTTTTGCTGTTAAAACAGTTTTCTAGTTGACTCCTGGTTAACTATTTTGCTAATGTTGTTTTTGGTACATAAATAAACTTTATATATATAATAATAATACATAATATTTTATCTCAAATAATAAAATATGTTCATAAATATATATTAATCTAACTATAGTTTTCCATCCATATTTTTTTTAAATACTTTAAAACTTAATTACATTTAATAAATTAATAAAAAGTTTTCAATTATATATTTAAGGTCCACATTTATTTGTTTTAGATTAGGATTATTTAAAACCTAAATTACTTTACACCCTAAGGAAAAATAACCCCTATTTGGTGGAACAACACGCAACCAGGCAGTCAGCAGAATCACCAGAATAATTCTTGCAATGTAAACTACCAGGACCGCATAATCCACCCGAAATATTTTTGCTGTGAACAAGCAGAGATTCTTAATAGGTTTTTTATTACTGGCACTGGCTAATCGGAAGTTCAATATCTTACGTTAGATTTGGGCATAGCTTCATGTTCTCCTGCAATTTGTTTTTTGGACAATTAAGTCTGTAATGACGAATCAGAGTTACCGATGTATGAAGTAAACTTATGAAGGACAGTAGCTGGTTACATCAAAGGTTGCCTTAATTTGTTGAATCGGCAAACACGAAAAATGCTTGTTTATATTTTCATTCGGATAATCTAAAATATTTGTCGGCATTGGGTTAAAAGAAGTAACTTTTGCAGTGAACCTGTGCCGACATTACACTGTACAGTTTCATGATGTTTGAAGTATCTGTTTGAACCAGAGATTAAAATTACTCTATTTAACTCATTCTCTTATACACCTAGTCCATACAATGCACAATGGACTATTATCATAGAACCTTCCACTGGAAATTCACTGTCATCCATCGTACTAACCAGACCTTTCTCCCACTAATTTACTTGTTTGGAATATAAAGGTTACCAATCAATTTGTGGTAGCCTGGTACCGGTCAGCAGAGTGTAATGAAGTCCCCCTACTAGATGGAGTCGTCCAAGTCCAAGTAAGAAATGCAGAAAATCAATGGAAGCAGGTAGCTTAGAACCGTGCTTTGTAGCACTTATTGAGGCAGGCCCTTGTCCTGCGATTCGTGATAGTCTGCAATGATGATGATGGTGACAAATTAACTGATTGTTACTCTGTTGTTGTTTTCCTGTCCCTGTTGGTTATATGTATAAATAATCAAAGAGTTCTGTCATTCAAGAAATCCCATTAAAATGGAAAAAGTGCATAATGTTTCGATT
This sequence comes from Parnassius mnemosyne, assembly GCA_963668995.1. NCBI lineage: Eukaryota > Metazoa > Arthropoda > Insecta > Lepidoptera > Papilionidae > Parnassius > Parnassius mnemosyne. Next base: position 45,497,669 of record CAVLGL010000057.1, on the reverse strand, counting down.
AATTAAATATAATAATTTTCTTTAAAAATGTGTATATTTCTTTGTATATTACAGCAGTTTTATATGTAAGGCAAAATAATATACCTTAAATTTATTATCTAATATTCGAAAAATCGGTCCTCAAAATTTTCCAGTAATATATTTGCCAAATGTATACTACATTTGTCACAAATATTGCTTAATTAAACAACATCAATAACAGGGTATTGGGGACGATCGGATACATACATAAAGGGAATACCAATTTCTTTATTACCTCATTCCGATTCCGCCAGTGATGGTCATGTCAATATAAGAAACACAAGATAGATGTCGCCACTTCACTTTTCGTACTGACTAATGAAAAGTGCTTTTGAAAGCCTCTACATTCTGCCAAACAAATTTAAGCCCCTTTTATTTGAAGAAAAGTTTAAAATCGCACAACGCAAAAAACCTTATGTAGCCCTGGGTCGTATTTTGAAATTTCTAGAGTAATAGTAAACGCAAATGTGTAACTTATTATCATGCAATAAAATACATTATTACAAAAGTATAAATTGACTTAAGATCTTTTAAACTAAAAGTCTTGAATTGTTTACATCGACGTTTTTTGTTTCTATTGCTCACTTGCATTTCTGTATACTTGTCTCATCCATTTGGATACGTGACTGGACATTCAGATGGTCGCTTCGTCGGGATAATGGCTGGTCGGTTCGACAATAACATTAGTTCGGATAGAAACCGCTTTGATTGGATTATTGAAAGGTCGACATAAGTTGATTTATGATCGCCTAGTAGCTAACTCAGCGTGACGTTAGTAGTAAAAAAAATACCCACTCTATTTACAAAATCTAGTTTCAATGTAGGTTAAATTTAGCTTGATTATTTATGCAGAAATAATTATTATTATTTAGGCTAGATTAAGATACTCCAATAAAAACTCAGTTTCGTTCGGCTGTTCAAATATTACCACCACCTTTTTAACTTAACAATAAATAACATAGCTTTAATAAATACTGTTTCCTCCACTCTTGTTTAATCTCTCCTTTTTTAATGTTCTCCTAGTCAAAAAATTCACCAAAAGGAAGCACTTATAGAAAAGAATCACCATCATTTTGTAAAATTCTCTGTTTAAAAAGCAAGCTACTGAACATGAAGACCCGGGTTCGGATCTCGGGTAGGGTCATAATTATTATACTCGTAACTAGTTAGCTAGCTCAGTAGCCAGTCCGGAGTCAAGAAGTTGACAGTATTTCACCAAATTACCTCGGAAAGCATGTAATTTTTTTTTTTTTTTTTTTATAGGATCGGGTGACAAACGAGCACACAGTTCACCTGATGGTAAGTGGTTACTGTGATCCATAGACATCTACATTTATCCTCAATAAAGACTCAAGATGCAGATGCGTTGTTACCCGTGAGGACTAAGATCGAATGCCTCATTTCCAGTAAAAAGGGTCTCCGGTTCTCTACACTCACCATACGAAACACAGCAGTGTTAAGCTGCTATTTTACGCTGGTTTTCTGTGAGAGCGTGGTCCTTCCCCGTTCGAGCCGACCCATTCGTGCTACAACCATAATATAGCTGCAGCATGGCTCTACCACGTAGAAAATGCCGCAAGTCCTGCGCCTGATCTCTCGCCGTCCAATCAGACTATATGAGTGAGGGAATAAGGAGCCCACGTTTGCTGGCGCATACACTCGGACTCAATAATCATATCCTGCGCAGATGTCTAGTCTTCTTTGAGATAGTGACAGAAAGTCGGCCTGGATGACATTCATTTATACTTGATGTATTTCTTGCATTTATAAAAAAGGGTATTATTCGTATACGAAGACGTAGTTCATGCCTGTAATGTTATGTAGTCTCTTCTTGCACAACCATTCCAGAGGAGGTGTATAAAAGTTAATGCTGGATTTGAATTTTTTCAGGAATGCGCGAACTGAGCTTAATTTCTTAGAAGATTAAACCAATACCTATTTATCATTCTAGACATGGTGGATGTTAACAGCCGAACTGATCAGAGCATTGCTAAAGCTGTTCTTTATCACTACTCGACTGCCACCAGCGATTTTTCAGGACCGATACGACTTAGGGACCTATATCCAAGAAAATAGCCTACTCTTGAATAATATTCGATTTAAACTTGATTGATATTCAAGAAGTTAAGGTAACCGGAACTATGACATCGGAACGTCAAACACCTCAATCTCCCCCGTTACTATGGGTGCTGTAAAGCACCCGAAACGTCGACCAACCCGAAACAAATTAAAAATAAGTGAATTAAACGCGATAAAATACTTATAAATAGTTTTATTCAATATGTAGTACTCGCGTAAATATCATCATTCATCATCATCATCATTACAGCCGTTCACAAGTCCACTGCTGAAAATAGGCCTCCCCCAAAGAGTGATGTACTCGCCATTGATGTTGATACCGTATCCTTTCCAGTCCAGAAGCTTGAAAACATCTTCCAATGCAGCAGTAAAGAGTTTCGGGGATATGACGTCACCCTATCTTACACCTCTCTGCAATTGGATAGGTTTCGTACTCTGGTTCTGTACTCGGATAGCCATCGTAGCCCTACTGTACAAGCACTTCAGCTCTTCGATATCCCGACAGTCAACTTGGCATCGTTGAAGGGACTGCAGCACCGCCCAAATTTCGACGGAATCAAAGGCTTTCTCATAGTCCACATACGCCAAACATAGTGGCAAATTGTACTCCTCGGACTTCTGTACAATTTGCCGAAGGGTATGTATGTGGTCTATGGTGCTAAAGCCTTTTCGGAAACCGGCTTGTTCGGGAGGCTGGAAGTCGTCAAGTCTGCGCGCGAGACGATTCGTAATGACTCTCGAAAACAGCACGTAGACGCGGCTCAGAAGGGAAATCGGTCTGTAGTTCTTCAAGAGAGCGTTGTCGCCTTTCTTGAAGAACAAGACCACCGCACTTCTGCTCCACGCCTCCGGTGTAATGCCACCATGGAGGACGGAATTAAAGAGCTTCTGAAGGACTTCAAGTACCGGTTTTCCACCCGCTTTCAGAAGCTCCGCTGTGATTCCATCCTCGCCTGGGGCCTTGCCGTTTTTAAGGTGCTGGAGAGCCATTCTAATCTCGCTCAGACTGACGTCCGGGATATCATCGGAATAATGTCGGATAAGACTCGCTCTTGGATCGTTACTCACACTTGCGTGCGGCTCCAACGATGACGTGTACAGCTGCCCATAGAACCTCTCAATCTCACTCAAAATCTCAGGTGCCCCGGAAACGACGCTGCCACATTCGGTCTTCAGCTTTGACAGTTGGCTCTTTCTGGCAGACAGATCTCTGGCAAAGACTTTGGAGCCTTGGTTCCGCTCGATCGCTTCTTCAATACGAGCTGTATTGAAGTTGCGTAAGTCCCGCCGCATGCATTTGGAGATCTGTAAATATAAGAAATCATTAAAAGCCTACTCTTTTTAAAAGTCCGGCAACGCTCCTGAAATTCTCCTGCTATTACAGCTGTTCATGCGCTGCGGTAGTCACTTATTATCAGGTCATGTAAGAAAAAAATATTCTGTGGAATTAGAGGTCGGCATTTTTAGAGCATTTTAACTTTGTTGGTCATCAGAGCCTTAGTCGATAATATGCCGGAAACATCACATGCAATATAAAGTTAGCATTTTAAAAAAGCTCCTTCCACTTGATCGAATCCAGCGCAGAGCGGCTCGAATTGTCGACGACCGAGCCCTTTCCGATCGGCTCGATTCATTGGCACTGCGAAGAGATGTTGCATCCCTTTGCATTTTCTTTCGCATCTACCATGGGGAGTGCTCTAAGGAATTGTTCGGATTAATCCCAGCCGCCATATTTCACGAACGCACATCGCGGCAGAACTCCGGATACCATCCACACCATCTGGATGATTGGCAGTCCACCACTGTGCGATTTAGAAGATATTTTCTTCCTTGCACGACTTCCTTGTGGAATCGATTATCATCAGCGATTTTTCCGGACCGATACGACTTGGGGACCTTCAAGAAAAGAGCGTACTCCTTTTTAAAAGGCCGCCTACGCATCTGCAATTCCCTCCCTGGTGTTGCAGTTGTTCAATGGCGGCGGTAGTCACTTACCATCAGGTGGGCCGCATGCTCGTTTGCGCCCTCTCCTATAATAAAAAAACTATCCCATTCCTTGTTAATAAGAACAAATAATCACGAATGATTAAAGTCACACTGATTTGTCTGGTGGAGACCAAGATATAAAACCTTCGTGCGCACCTCGTTTCCACTTCAGCCCTCCAGTTCCTGGTTCAATCCAATATCTGGAGCATGAATAGGTCAACTTGAACGACTAGGCTCTAAATATAGCTCTGCTGTTTCGAACGCTTGGCTCTCAAGAGTGACGACGCATCCATATTCTAATTCTCAATGGAGGTTGAATAAATAGATGTCTGTCTGTTATTGATAAGACAAATAATCTTTTGTTTAGAAAACGTTACTTTCACACTGGGACTTTCTCTTGTAATGGCTGCCTTTTTAACGTTTACAAGTTCGAAATGAAAACTTCTTTAGTCGCGTTGAGCGATATAGTGCCCTGTGTATATGTATACGCATATATCACTGAGTTTTCTCTTGTCCTTATGACTGCCTCTATTTTTTTTTTATAGAAAAGGAGTAAAAAGAATATATAGCGATGGGAAAGAAATAGGCTCTGTTCTGGTAGGTCCATAAGTCGTATTGATCCCGAAAAATCCCTTAAATTTAAATCAGCCATGGTCAAACGTCCAGACTCCAAACCAGAACAATTATTTGCATAGTACATATCACCTGCGGCTCCGAAAAGTCTTATTCTAATACTTAGTTAGCCACTGCGCTACCAAAACGTTGAAATATAATCTTTTAAAATTAAAAATTTTGTACAACCGATTTCAATATATATTATTAAGAATAACTCAAAAACTATTGGTCAGACCTTGATCAAATTTATATGGGTTTTTTATCAAATAAAAAAATAATCATCGAAATCTGTTCACCCAGTAAAAAGTTAAGAGGTAACACATAAAAAAACATACAGTCGAATTGAGTACCGGCTCCTTTTTGAAGTCGGTAGAAAATAAAACAAAGAAGAATGTATTAGAGGCAGTAGATACACTCACAGAATACCAGCGTGAAGTAGAGGTTTACCTCTGCATTTCGCTTGGTGAGTGCAGGTGGCCGGAGGCCCTTTTTACTGGAAATGAGGCATTCCATCTTAGTCCTCACGGGTGGCAACGCATCTGCATTTTGATTCGCAAACGAGGATAGATGTAGATGTCTATGGGCCACAACAACCACTTACCATCAGGTGGACTGTGTGCTCGTTTGTCACCCTTATCTTATTAAAAAAAAACTTCAAGATCACCTTACTTACCGCCACGTGTAAGTTCTATAAAATTAGAAAAAAAGTGTATTGAGTTCAATTATCCGATTATCGTTAAGTTTCATTAAGTTAAATATTTAAATGTTTATTAGTTTTTAACTTTTTAAAGTTATAATGTTTACTTACGTAAAAATCAGCTGACAGGGGGAATATACAAACTTATTTTTTTATTCTTATAGAATAAGGATGCCACGAGCACACAGTCCAATGATGGTAAGTGGATGCTGTGGATCTTAATCTATTCACGACATGGAGACGTGTCGTCACCTCGTTTCCAGTAAAAAGGGTCTCCGGTTCTCTACAGTCACCATACGAAACACAGCAGCATTAAGCTGCTATTTTACGCTGGTGTTCTGTGAGAGCGTGGCACTTCCTAGTTTAAGCCCACCCATTAGTACTATAACCATAATATAGCTACAGAGTGGCTCTACCACGACCAACTTATACGTGGTTATTACTTTATACGTGGTAGGGCCATGCTGCATTAGTAGTATAGTTGTAGCACGAATGGGTCGGCTCGACCGGGGAAGGACCAAGCTTAACGCTGCTGTATTTCGTATGGTGAGTTTAGAGAACTGGAGACCCTTTTTACTGGAAATGAGGCATTCCATCTTAGTCCTCACGGGTGACAACGCATCTGCATTTTAATTTGTAATAGAGGATAGATGTAGATATCTATGGGCCGCAACAACCACTTACCATCAGGTGGACTGTGTGCTCGTTTGTCACCCATGTCCTATAAAAATAAACACTTCTTCTGCAAACACCTACCTTAATTCGTACGTTGCTCGCTGATGAATAGCGAACAAGTCTCTCGAGACCGTCAGATACCGGTACTTTGATTAGCAAAAACCCTGAAATTTTCAAGACTCATGTAGCTCACCAAACAATGGCACAGTAATATTATTTTATAGAATGAGGGTGATAAACAAGCACACAGTTCACCTGATGATAAGTGGAAGGTGTGACCCTAAACACCTAAATCTATCCTCGTTTAAGAGTCAAAATGTAGATGCATTGTCACCCCTGAGGACTAAGATTAAATGCCTCGTTACCAGTAACAAGGCAATTGAAACAACTCCCTTTCTCATTCTCTAGAATATTTTTATAGGGGTAAGGATGACAAAAACGAGCACACAATTCACCTGATGGTAAAACGAAGCTGTAGCCTATAGATATCTATCCTAGATTTAGAATCAAAATGCATATTCGTTATCACCTCTGAGGAAGTCAATATGGATTGCCCCTTTACCAGTTAAAAGGTATATAAATACAGTAATTAAAGGTGCAGACTTCTCTACGCTCACCATACTAAGCATACATCAAAAGCTAAACAAATAGTAAAAACGTATCTCGCCACACTAAACTAGAATGACACTGAAAATTTAATATTAAATCATAAATAATATCAAATCATATAGATACAATCTCTATGTTTTACACAAAAAAAAATAAACAAATAATATAAGGGACACAAAGTTAAAAACTTCTTGAATAATTTTGTTGATTTGGAAAAAAACTCTAGTTTTAACCACGTAATTAAAACTGATAACCGTACTCCTGGTCCCCAAGATACAGGCTATGCCTAGTTTCAGGTTCACCAGTTAATTTTTTATATGTAATAAGAATTAAAAGTAATTTAATATAAGTTACTGTTTTTGGTGTTTGGCTCTGTAACTCTATTTTTCAGGAATAAATGATTTTTATTTTTTTTAAGCACAGCAGAATTAAGATGCTATTTTACGCTGGTATTCTTAGAGAGCGTAGTTCCTCGGTCGAACTGACCCAGTGGTACTGCAACCAAAACTATAAATGGGAAAAATGGGAAAAAAATGGGAAATGTTTTAGCCTCTGCAACTTGATAAAGCTTCCAACAGTGGATTTATAGAAACTGATAAAAAGAAGAAAATCCTTAATCTGGCTATCATCCGGAATCTACGTGCACCAAGGATGTCAAATTAAAAATAACGGGAGAAAGCAATGGAAAGTAGATGTTTTAAGTCGTGTTTGTGTCAGGTGCTGTAAGTCATAGTATGGTGTGGCAGTCAGTCAGGCCGGGACGGGGCGGGTTTAAGTACATTTCCTTCATTTCGGAATTCCCGCTCACAATCATTGTAGCAATTTTCCGGAGCATCCGTCCTGAGAGGCCGCGGGGGCGATAGTATAGGAGTCGTAACTCTAGAACGACAATTTTAAAAATAATGAGAAGTTTGAAAATACTGTTACTGTTTAATAGTAAAATTATAAATTTAGAATTTATACCATGAGAAAAAATTGAAAAATATTTGTTATTATTTAATTTAATGATATTAGTTTTAATTGAAGTTTTTCATGTGTTTTATTTTTTTTTTGCTGGCGCCCCGCTTCGGCCTTGTCTGGTTAGAATCTGTTGATATGGAGTTTTGGCGACAATTTTTTACCAATTTAGTAATTTTACAAAAAAAAATATCTCCAAGATTTTCGGACAAAATATAGCTTAGATCACTACTGACATTACTCTCTAACTGTTCGTAAAGTTTCATCACGATCAGTTTAAACATACATTTTTAATGGTTGTTTATTTCTTAACAGCATGCAAATAAACCCCTGAGCTTTTTATGGCCCATTTACTTCAATATTACAGACAGACACTTCAATTTTATTTGAGTAGATTATAGATTATAGTATAAAGAGTAGATATATGTGTGGCGGCGACATAAAACCAACCATTGACGGCTTCGTGGCGCAGTGGCTTAGCAATGAGTTGTTGCGCTGGGGGCCGCGGGTTCGAATCCCGCACGGAACAAGTATTTGCATGGCCTACAAATAATTGTTCCGGGTCTGGATGTTTGTCCTCGTGCAATTTATGTTTGTAAACTGCCTCCACGACACAGGAGAAAATCCTAGTGTGGGGGTAACGTCTTTTAAAAAAAAAAAAAAAGAAATAAAATAAAAAGAAATCTCTCTCACTCGTTAGTCCCGTGGCACACGATACAGTAGTACACACACACACAAGACAAAAGTAACAGTCGACTATGAGAAATGCCAGAAATATCTTATTTTTATTATATACAACATTAAAAACTATAATAATAATAAAAAAACTCTAAAACTCGAAACTTAATTATCATATAGTTCTACTCCTTATAATATCTTATTGCTTCCGATAGATGGCGGTATATCCATCTCTTTTACACCAGACGTTAAATAACGGGCTGCAGCGTCAAAAGTACGATACGTCCGTTATGCTAATTTCAATGCGCCTGCCAAGCGATGTGATTAAGACAAACCCTTCCTACAACGGGATAAAGAATACTTGTTCTGAAGATTAATGCTAAATAAATAATGTAGAGGCAGTTTACATATATAAATTGCACAAGGACCAACATCGAGATCCGGAACAATTCTTGTAAGTAATACAAATACTCGCTCCGAGCGAGAGCTGAACCCGCAGCCCCCAGTGCTGCTATTCAATGCTACGCCACTACGCCACGGAGGCGTTGTTATAAAAGAATCCGATGTCCCATACGACGACATAATCAATCTCATGTCAAATGGCATAGAATCTATCCAACCGAACTGAAACACAGTAACAAACGAGCACACGGTGCACCTGATGGTAAGTGGAAACTGTGGTCGTAATAATCAAAATGCAGATGCGTTGTAACCAATGAGGACTAAGATGGAATGCCTCATTCCAGTAACAAGAGTCTCTGGTTCTCTACATTCACCACCCGAAACACAGCAGCATTAAGCTGCTATTTTAAGCTGGTGTATAACGGCAGACGAAGTGTAGGGCATCCCCCCACTAGATGGAGTGACGAGCTGGTAAGACATGCAATTATTAATATTTAAGTTTTTAATTTTTCCATTAGCAATTTCTTGCTTTATATTATCGGGTATTTTTAGTCAGGCTTCTACACTACACAAGGGTGGTAGAGACGAGTGGGTCGGTATCGGGCGGTGGAGGGGCTGCAGTGACGTCGCTTGAGCGTGTGAAAATTACATTCCGAGAGCGCCTCGCATATCTATCACTTGCAAATTTAACTTTAGTTTCTGAACGCGCCGCACTAGTGTGTGTTGTCTACTTTCATACAGCTAACGGATCTCGCGCATGTGTGCGTGAATTGTTTTCATATCTCTCTGACACGTATTTTATTATTTTTTCCTTACAAAGGTGAAGGGGCAAAGAAATTAATATGTGAACCGTGCATAACTTTGTAGTTACTTACATAACATTGTAGTCAATAACTTCAGCCATGAATATTTCATGCAATTGTAAAAGCTTTATACCTACGGTAATGCTCCGAAATAGTTGATGGTGAAAGTGGATTGCCTAAAGTAGTTGAAATCGATTTGAAGAAACAAACACATCATTCATACAAACTGCAAAACGCTACGTTACACGCATTATTTTATTTTACACATTGACTGCAACATGTTTATCAATACATACCAATTTTATTAAGATTTCATGATTCCGGTTAGACTCTCGTATAATCTTTAGCCCGTTTACTATAGTAAATTGTTTTCGTTTTTAATTGTGTAATACCATTAATTAACATTAACATTTGTAGTGGTCCCAAACAGAATTGTCTTCTTTGCAAGTGTCACTCCCCTAAATGTTTCCTCCATCCGATATCTATACAAAACAAACAAACATAAGCGCAGACATCAAAAACACATTAAGTTGGACTCGCTTGCCTCGGCCGCCGCAATGGAGAGCAATCTAGGCATTCTATACTGTACCTAGCAGCTGGTGTTGCGTTATACCGTAAAACGAAACGCATTAATAATAAATAGCCCGAAGGCGGGGGGAGGGGGGGGGGGGGCAGTCAAATTATTTGAATTTCGAACTGCGTACATCAAAATGGAATAATTTGCCGGCATCTGCCTTTCCGTCCGATTACAATCTGAACGTTTCCAAGACAAGAGTGAATAGGCTTTTGTTACACTAAGATACCTATGTGATTTACCGTTCTACTTACTTCGTCACTACTTACTTCCAGGAATATAGTAGAATTTAATAATTAATACTCAATATAGATTTTTACATAATACTTAATATTAAAAGTCATTCTTTTTTTTTCTTACCAATGGTTCGGAAAATACCTTTGTCTTGGGAAGAACCAGCAAGACACCAATAATTTTGTACAATATTTTACATGAATTATTATAGAATCAACATGGTAGCGATCAGCTCATTCCCAATAAATATTTTCATTCATGTATATCTTAATAATATAATAACTATTTTTGTACAATTTTTCTATGATAAAATTTTTAAACTTGTTGATTTTGATGTTGTTGAAACTTTGAAACTTTGAACTTTTTCTAGGATTTTGTTATAAAAGCATATACATTCCCCTAAATCAAAGTTGGATTGTGGTCAAACATTGTATATAATAGGTAGAAAAACTTGACTTTTACCACACCATCGTCGTTTTGCCTTTATCTTACAACGAAACTTTATTGTAACTTTTTACATTAATGCAAATACGGTTAAAAAGCCAGATATCCATTTTAGAATTCAATCGAACCAATATTATCATCACCCAAGATCTCCTGATGTGGTAGAGCCATGCTGCACCTTTATTATGATTGTAGCACGAATGGTTCGGCTCAACCGGTGACGGACCACGCTCTCACAGAATAAAAGCGTAAAATAGCAGCCTAATGCTGCTGTTTCATAAGGTGAGTCTAAAGAACCCGAGATTTTTTTACCATTGATTGTTTAAATTATTTAGCACGGTTCTTTTCTCGCTCAAAGGCTAAGTATAGCTATTCAGCGGGGAAGCGCAGCCAGCGTTCTTGGTACGATACCGCGGCGAGTAGGACTGTATGATAATTAAGTTTCTAGTTTTAGTTTTTTTTTTATTATTATAGTTTTTAATATTGTATATAATATCTGAGATATATTTTAAAATTTAGCACGAATATGAATATAATCATCATCATTATTCATAATTATACCTTGAAAAATGCTGCTAAACGTAGGCGTCTATGGGAGACGCCTACGTTTAGCCTCATATGAGGAGATATTTGCCATCGTTGCCATGTTTGGCAGAATATTTGAGTAATTATCAAGAATTACTGCTGCCCATCTCCTGATTTATTTTCCTCTTTCGAACCCCTCTTACGAAAACCATAAGATAATATTGGTTAGTAGAAACTCTTACGCTTATGCGATCACTTCACGGTAAAATAGAGGTGAGCTGTTGATAACAATTTAATCTAATTTTAATTATGTTAGATATCTCTATCTAATGCTGTCCGTATTAGGAAGCTCCAAGTCGCTCAGCGAGCTATGGAAAGAGCAATGCTCGGCGTTTCTCTGCGCGATAGACTTAAAAACGAGGATATCCGCAGTAGAACCAGAGTAAACGACATAGCCGAAACAATTAGTATGCTAAAGTGGCAATGGGCCGGCCATATAGCTCGAAGTTCTCGAGTGGTAGCCTTGTACCGGCAGGCGGAGTGTAGGGCGTCCCCCCACTAGATGGAGTGACGACCTAGTAAGACATGCAGGAAGTCGATGGATACAGGTGGCTCAGGACCGTACTTTGTGGCATTCCTTAAGTTCAGCAATGGACTTGTGAAGGGCTGTAATGATGATGATGATGATGATGAATATATAAAAATCAATAGCTGTCTCTTAGTCTCGCTAAAACTCAAAAACAGCTCGACTGATTTTGATGATTTTAACACACTTTCATTAGCTTGGTATGTATTTATGTAATGGAATTTTTGAATGTGATTTTCATCCCCTTCGAAACGTCGGATTGATTTGAAACTTCACACACTTATCAAGGACCGATGACAATGCAATAATTTAAATAGTTTGTCCCATTATCTTTGCCAGGATCTTCAAGATTTGCGAATAATTCATAAAACAACTACGATTTCTGTCAGTTTAATCTACTGTAAGCCGCGTAAAAGAACTTCGTTCCAAAAAAAACACGCTTTTATAGTAACCGCACTAAAAAATTTAAAATAAATTATAGTTAAAAAAAAACTAAATAACACGCTTTTGTAGATAACCGAACTAAAAATATAAAATAGTTTTCAATAAGTTTAAAATAGGAAAATAGTGATTACCATGAAAAAATCATTTTATTGTACAAAAAACCTCCGATTTGTAATAGCAACTCCTTCTATTCATTGAAGATATGGGGCATAGCAGTGAACTGTAGCAGTAACAGCGATCACAATGCATATGGTCTTGTTAGAACTGCGTAGCTATTAGCACAAAAAATCATCCACGTTGGTTTTATTCGCTATTACACGGTGAAAATGACGATTGGTAAAATAATTTTGTAAGGACATGAAAATACCGGCTGTTGTTATAACTTTTTTATAGAAAATTAAGGGTGACAAACGAGCACACAGTCCACCTGATGATAAGTGGATGCTATGGCCGATAGACCTACATCTAACCTCGATTATGAATCACAATAGTGACGTGTTGTCACCGCTGAGGTCTAAGATCGTTTGTCACTCTAATATGTTTAATCGTAGTTGGTGTTGCAGTTTGACGCTGGATTTTGACGTTATTTTTACTTACATAGCTTTATATATGTCACAGTAGATAATAGATATTCTATATATATATATATATATATATATATATATAGAATATATATTTTATATATATTTTTTATACCTATAGTTGTAGCACGAATGGGTCGGTCCAGGAAGGACCGGAGAAGGACCAAGCTCTCACAGAATACCAGCATAAAATAGCAGCCCAATGCTGCTGTGTTTCGTATTGTGAGTGTAGAGAACCAGAAACCCTTTTTTCTGGATACAAACACATACACATACAACAAAGGATAAATGTAGATGTCTATGGGCCACAGTATCCACTTATCATCAGGTGGACTGTGTGCTCGTTTGTCACCCGCATATAAAAAAACGGTTTATAACTATCTTACAAGACTAATCTAGTGAAATAATTATAACTGTAAACTGAATGTACAGGAAGAAAAAATTTCACAACATTGACATTCGATCTTAAGTTCCTCTTATGTTGTTGTTCAATTTCCTTTTTTTACAATAATTGGTTAAGGTGCGGTTGGTGTGGCACTTGGACCACCCTAAAGCCGTGTAGATTATAACGATATATATAAAAAATTCAAAAATATAAGTCAGAAGTAGTTTTGACTAACAAATTACAAACAAATTACAATTATTAATAAGCATAAACAATATGAAAGTGGTTCATAACTATTTTACTAGATAATTATGAACCGCTTTCAAATAACTATATTACGGTATATACCTACGGGGTGTAATTCTTAGGGATATAACAATATAATGGCTTTAACTATCTTAATGCGACATATAATATGTATATATATAATGCCATCAAAAACCTAACTTGTAAAAAAAGCCAAGTCTCGCAACTCAGTTCTTCTACTGTAAAAAGTTGTGATATCCATGTAATACCAAGTCGGTTAATTTATTCAGTTCCTACTTAAGGGTCCTTCTGTCTTAAGTTATTACGTAATTAGCTAACCTAACAACATCTCACAGTGACCACATCAATACTATAAATCTTTAATATTATAAATAAATAGATTGACTTGGCCATCACAATGATAACACAATGTATCTCTCAAGTAATACATATTACATTAAATTATATTGTTTACTGCGATTGCCAAGTCAATTTATTTATTTAAAACATAAAAGATTTTTGATATTGATATGGTCACTATAAGATGTTGTTAGGTTAGCTAATTACGTAATAACTTAAGACAGAAGGACCCTTAAGTAGGGACTGAATAAATTAACCGACTTGGTATTTACATGGATCTCACAACTTTTTACGGTAGAAGAACTGAGTTGCGAGACTTGGCTTTTTTTACAAGTTATGTTTTTGATGGCATCTCATTTCTTTTTGTAGATAGTTATATCTAGGTACCTATCTACACCTATTATTCCATTATATTATGCATATATAGGTACTCTAATTCATTCACTGCAGATGTATCTTTGTAATCCCTATATGTTTATATGGGATTACAAAGTTATTTATGCAGTTGGTGTATCTCGAAAACTGTACCGAAATTGCAAAATATTTCAATTTTTCCTTGACTTATATATTAAACAATAATTGTATGTCTGCTAGAAGTGCCTTAGAGTTTTGATGATCGGTCAGTCAGTGAGTGACAAAGTTAAGAAACTTTGACTAGTTATAATTCTTAAACTACTAGTTCAAATTTAATGAAGTTTGAAATATAGCGAGTTTATATAATACCTACTTAGTTACTGAAAACTCAGGCTTCTTGTTTTATCCATAACGAAGTTATAGGGTTTCGAAAACGGCCTGAACTGCTTCGAGAAAAGGATGGTACGGCCGTGCTCCCAGATTAATGATTAAACGAACTTACCTTAAGTGAAGTTCTACCATAATTATACGAGGTGCTTCGTCGGAAGACATTAGTAACTGGAACTTATTAATGTAGTATGTTTTATTATGTGTAATGTAGTAATTGTAGTATCACGTCTAGGATTCACCACTAGAGTGGTCCTAGACGTGATATTACATGCGTTTAATAAGTTGCAATTACTATCTTCAGGACGAAGCACGGAATATAATTGTTCTGTACGTGTTGTAACGGCTGGACCGATTTTGATGATGAATTTATTGTGTGTGTTTTAGTAGATCTTGGATGGTTTTGATTCACAATTAGACCCGGTAGGTGATGTTGTCGATATCCACAAATCACACAACATAGATCAACAAATCAAGACGGAAATAGAAGCTTTATTTCTAAACGCACTTGCTTCCTCATTATAAAAAATAGTTTTTATTTAGTATCAGATTTGAATACGCGAACTGAAATGTATCGTCAGTCGTGTAGTCCCTCTGTGACCGTGTGTGTTAAAAAGCACATAACCGTCGGGAATTAATAAAAATAAGTTAAATTAAACAGGTTAAGATCCGCAAAAATAGTGTGGTCGAACTGTAATTTCACTATACTGAATGTATAGTGCGTTACGTTGTCTTATTACTGATAATGATTAAACTGCGTAAGCAAGAGAGCAAGTTGAACATCCGCTCTCACATTTTTATTATTTTTAACAATTAACGCTATCCTGATGTATTTCCAAGATCACAAGTGGAATAATCTGTAGTAATCTCGGACACCAGAAGTGGGATCTCCTGTTGTGTCATTTCTGATATATATATATAT
Source organism: Parnassius mnemosyne (assembly GCA_963668995.1). NCBI lineage: Eukaryota > Metazoa > Arthropoda > Insecta > Lepidoptera > Papilionidae > Parnassius > Parnassius mnemosyne. The sequence goes on along the minus strand of CAVLGL010000057.1, from coordinate 45,482,105 downwards.
AAATCAATTGCTGTCCGTAAGTCTCGCTAAAACTCAAAAACGGCTCGACCGATTTTGATAACTTTTTTTGTGTGTGTTTGTGTGGGTCCCTTGATGATCTAAATGATTCACAATTGTACCCGATAGGTGGCGCTGTTGTAGAGATCCAGAAATCACCCGTGCGATGCCGTGGCGCATCGCTATTGTCACGTATAAAAATGTAAAGTATATAATGTGACAGCAATTGTCTAATATTACGAAGACTGTGGCGCCGCTACTAAGGAACTTATTTCACGACAAACACTTTTTTTAAACAGGAGACTCGTCTTTTTGTAATAAGGCAGACTTCCTGACTAAGAAAATATACGTTCTCTATAAGTTACATTCGCTATTTACCACATTTCGTGGCGTTTTTTGAGTGAGATCTATGTTGAGCAACGGAATGATGATAATAATGATAATGATGAATAAATTAACCTCACTTGTTCATAAATATGAGACAATAAACATGGCGGTAATCAGAAAGATATCACAGACGTTTTCCACGTTTTACGCTGCTACCCGTCAGAGGTCTGAGAAGCCAGTGTCTGTTGACAGTTTCTTCTAAAGAAGAATTCAATTCATCTAGTAAGTCACCCATGGAATGAAAACGATCCACTCCTAAGAAAACAGCGTGAGTATCGTGGAACATTCGGTTGGAAATAAGTTCCTTTCGTACCTAATATATTATTATTGATTAACCTATTATATTATTGATTAACAAATACAAATAAATGAATTACTAGCGTCTATTAAAATGAAGCGTCATTTAAAATAAAATGATATTTCTTTCATGACAAGATAAGATAAATTGCGAGGGAGATGGATATTATTCCATCTCGCTTCCTTATAGCCGCCAAGGCACACACTACGTCAGAAGGGGTCGTGACGGAAAAATCTTACACTTTATACCATAGCCTCCATCAGCCAAATCCGTACCGTCCGAAAAGGAACTTCATTCTAATTATATTAGTGTTTAATTTAAACAAAAGTCAAATCCAGGAAAAGGTTTTTTCAAAGTTAGATTCGATATCATTCAATTTCAATGAATGTACTCGTATTATCATTCTTAATCAAACTACTATTCCAAATTTGAAATGATATTTTCACAATTATTCGTTCTGCGGCAGCAACGCGTCGGGACTAGCTAGTTTCCAATTCCCAATGAAATTAAATATTGACAGGTTCGTTGAAAATGTCTAAGCTACAACATCGCTTTGCAAAGCGAACGTCGTTTTTAAAATTTAACTCCATTTCACACGTTTACTGTCAGCCCTTTTGTTTCGAATGTAATTTCGTGGAGGGATTAAAATCGGCGCAAATTTTTTTTGTTGTTATATTTAGTTTATTTAAGCGACAGTCGTGGATTTCAAAATGCTTCGTAACCGCTTTTAGCGCAAGCATTTTTTATTTTAGCTATTTTAGTTTAGTTTTTTTTTTAAACATTCCAGGATTTTCTCCTGTATCGTGGAGGCAGTTGACAGACTTAAATTACACAAGTAACAAACGTCCAGACCCGGCACAATTATTTATAAGCCATACAAATACTTGTTCCGTGCGTGATTTGAACTCGCGGCCTCCATCGGTGTAACTCATTACTAAGCCACTGCGTCACGGAACCCTCAAGTTGGAGTGTAAGTGGTTACTGTCAAGTAATGTTGACAGATTTACTAGTTCCCATCCCAACTCATCCAACTAAATTGAAATGTTTTTGCAAGCAGTCCTTTACTACTTCGCTTGGAGGATCGAAGTCACGACTTTTAATTTCCGTACTTTCGTGTTCTGCACCACTAAAGAAAAAGTTGGTATGCCTCGTACCAGTTATAAGAATTTCCGGTTCTCGTTACTCATCATATGAAGCACATCAGCATTAAGCTGTTTTCATGCCAGTATTCTGTGAGAGCGTGGTTCCCAAACATACTGCAGCCATAATATAAACATGATCTAGTTCTACAGCTCAGTACTGACACTCAGTACCAGAGAACTGCTCTAGCGGCTCTAGCGTGCATATTTATTTCGGCTCACAGTATCGGCAACACAGTATGAGGTAGAGCCTATTAGAAAGTTAAGAGAGATACAATTACAGGTTATGAGGCATTCCATCTTAGTTCTCAGAGGTGACAATGCATCTGCAGTACGCCACTTACTACAGGAACTATTAATTTGTCACTTCAGCTTTAATAAAATCTCCTTTCTCTTAACCTTTTACGTGGTAGAGCCATGCTGCAGCTATATCAGTAGTATAGTTGTAGCACAAATGGGTCGGCTCGACCGGGGAAGGACCACGCTCTCACAGAAACCAGCGTAATATAGCAGCTTAACAATGCTGTGTTTTGTATGGTGAGTGTAGAGAACCGGAAACCCTTTTCACTGGAAAAGAAGCATTCCATCTTAATCCTCACGGGTGACAACGCATCTGCATTTTGATTCGCAAACGAGGATAGATGTAGATGTCTATGGGCCATAGCAACCACTTACCATCCGGTAGACTGTGTGCTCGTTTGTCAGCCTATCATATAAAAAAAAATCCCCTTTCACTTAACTTACTTATATCTCCTTAGTTGTGAAGGCTTTCCCTGCATCTAAAAGATAAAAAAAATACATGCACAAACATCGAGAACAAACCTGAAACAATTATTTATAGGGTATATATATTGTTCTCGTTTGGAAATCGAACCTGCGACCAACAGAGCCGCAGCCAAACGCTTATGCTCACTGTGCTACTCACCCGTCTACAAACACATCTTCCGAATATTATTAAAGACATTAAAAATTAATTAGCTAAGATCAGTGTTATAAAATAAAATTTGTCTTACCTAGTTTGAAGAGTACCTCCAGCCCTCTCTCAATTGTTTGCACTATCCCCGTCACCACTACTCCCAACTACACTAGGGAGCCTATGGGCCACAGCAGCCACTTACCATCGGGTGGATTGTGTGTCCGTATGTTACCCTTATTTTATATAAAAAAGTTATATATACGTACATGTATTAATTGGACCCCAAGTTCATGGTAGCACATAGCCAATATTCAATAAATCGCAGTGTAAAGGCAGACTCTTTAGACCGTCTCATGTGCCGTGAAAAGAAACCTTATAGCTTAGCTTCCCATAGATGGCGGTTTAATCAATCCGTATTATTTACCATAGAGTAAACGGTCTTGATATTTATATATATATTGGGACGCAGAGAACCTTCAAAGTTCTCAGATGTGAAATGCTATTTTCAAACCACCCCGGGTCGTAGCAAAATGCACAAAACATCCCTACTGAGGTGATCATGTGTATTAGAGAACACTGAACAATACAATATGCCTTGCACTTTGACGCGTGACTTCCGTCGCCAGTTTGGAGATTTCTGGTGTAAATAGGAGATTTTTATACCGCCATCTATCGAAAGTCACAAGATCTTCTTGGCGTCCCTTTTTACGACTTACGGGATGAGATAGGATGATAGTTTAAATATCTCTAATATACATATCATTAATATTATAAATAATCACATGCTAGTATGTTTCGCCAAACATTGTTAAAATATTTCACATTGCGCCATCTAGTATCTAGTAGCATAACTGCAATTCAAAAATTACACTAAAGGTTCATATCGACGTCTTCTTTTTTATTATTTATTATTTAGAAAAATAATAAATTTAAAAATTACATTAAAATACTTTGACTAGTGAAGTAATTATACAATAGATAATTACATTAATAACGAAATCGTATGGACATATGACGTTTTGACATTTTCCACACGGAGACCTTTAAAGTAATGGTAATGTATGTAATTTTCAAATTAAAACGGCAATTATTAAAATATGACTAAGTAAATAATGCTATATCTAAATTAGTAAATTGGTTTAATGTTAAGAACTTGTATTTAAATGGCACTATAACGAAAAGTATGAAATTCATGACTACAAATGTCAATCATTTAAATAATAATGTAATAATGAATGGAGAAGAACTGACTCCATATCGATACCACCATTTTCTTGGAATAACACTAGACACGAAGCTTCAATGGAGCCCCCATATATCAAAACTAGCAAGCAGACTTATTTATTTATTTACACACACAAACACTTAACAACTATCCTTACAGGCTGAACAAACCCACTACGATAGTGTCACTAATCTACTTAAATATACTATGTATTACAACTAACTTACATAACTAACTATGTATAAAAGTACCTTAGCGAGTTCACTCAGATTACTCTAAAATATGTCAATCCTCTCGTGAACTTTATTCACTACTAGTACTTAGTTCTACAGCATATGCTGTAAAAAATATTAGAAATCCTACCAGTGTTGAAATAGCTAAACTTGTGTACTTTAGCTATTTCCATAACATAATGTCGTATGGTATTTTGCTATGGGGACACGCAACTGACACTGAAATTATATTTGTTTTACAGAAGAAGGCTATAAGAGCAATCTATGATATAAAACCTAGAGTCGTTACGACAAAAATTTAAGGAAATTAATATATTAACTTTGACCTTCAATATATTTATGAAAATGTAATGTGTGTACACAAAAATAAAAGTAGTTATACAAAAATAAGTGATATTCATTCTGTAAATACTAGGAACAGATACAAGCTATATTCATTCTTGGGACGATGTATACGCTTTTACAACAAATTCCGAGAAAATATACTAAATTTGACCTGCTCAAAATTCAAAAACTTTATTAAACAAAGTTTGTATAAAAATGGTTATTATAATATTAAGGAATTTATGGATGATAATAACCCCTGCGCTTGAGGTGATCGCTACCAAGCTATTTCTAATTTATCTTGTGTGCTTAATTGTGTAACATACATGATTGTAAGCTGTTATTTAAAAAAGAAAGTCCTGCTAGGTTTCTTGTTGGTTCTTCCCAAGTCCCAGGACAAAGATTTTTTCGAACCAGTGGTAATTAAACAAAACAGTGACTTTCAGTAAGTATTATTTATAAGCTATATTGAATAAAAAAGTTTCTGTTTCTGTAGTAGGTATAGTATTTTAATGTTAGGTGTTAATTTGTATATTTTTTGTAATTGACTTTATTCATGAGCGCTTGTAAATTAGCTTAATGTAAATAAAGAAAGATGATATCACGTAACATTCAACAAAAAAAATATACAGTCTAATTGTAAACTTCTTCCTTTTTTTGAAATCGGCTTAAAACAATATTAAATTGGAACGATTTCTGTGTAAAGTAATTTTGAAGTTAATATAATGTGAGGACTGATTTACAATCTTGCGATAAAAAATATACACGAAGTGAATTACAACCCCACTGATTATTTTTTTAATATTCGAAATATAAAAGTGAATTTAATGAATTATATTATTCATAGGACTGTAATTTTTAAATTGTATATTTTGTATTTTATACTATATGTGCATACATTTTACCTGGTGATGGAAATATCAGTTCTATGCGCAACCGAAATAAATGTCTTTTCTGCCGACTTCCAAAAAGGAGACGGTACTCAATTCGACGCGTATGTTTTTTTTATGTGTGTTACCTCATAACTTTTTACTGGGTGGACCGATTTCGATGATTCTTTTTTTATATGAAAGCTGATACTTCTCGTGTGGTCCCATATGAATTTGATGAAGGTCAGAGCAATAGTTTTTGAGTTATTTGAGTTATTCTTAATAACTTATATTGAAGTCGGCTGTACAAAATTTTTAATTTTTAATTATTAATGCAACACGTTTTACACGAGAATTGACTCTCCCGGAAATCTAAATAAGGCTTCGTATGGATCAACGTGAAATTTGGGCAAAACATTTTCCTACGGACCAAGGTGTGCGTATTCAACTATACATTTTTTATAGAATTAGGATGACAAACGAAAACACAATCCAACTTATGGTAAATATGTTCTGTGGTCCTAGAAAACTACATCTATCATCGCTGCCTATTGATAGATTTTTCACATAAATATTAGTAGTCTTTTTCTATTTTTTCTATACTGCAACTGCCTATGAAAGTCCACTGCTGAACATAGGCCTACCCCATAGATTGCCTCAGGGGGGGTATTTTTGCATAGCATTTTTTTATATAGGATAAGAAATAATGAAAAATGAAAATAATAATATTATTTTCATTTTTATTATTTCTATTATCTACTTCTTCCTGATCCTTTGATTCCTTAATCAAAATGCAGATGTGTCATCATCCGTGAGGACTAAGATGGAATGCCTCTTTTCCAGTAAAATGGGTCTCCGGTTCTCTACACTCACCATACGAAACACAGCAGCGTTAAGCTGCTATTTTACACTGATATTCCGTGAGAGTGTAGTCCTTCCCCGGTCGAGCCGACCTATTCATACTACAACCATAATATATCTGTAGTATGGCTCTACCACGTAATATAATTTTATTATCTTTGTATTGGACGGGGAGTAAGAGTATTGTCAAAGAGCTCCTCCGATGCTCATTTCATACCTAGACTTTTCAAATAAAAAAATATTTAAATTTAAATTAATTTTTTATGGTCATTTCTTAATAAAATTATTTCTACTCGCTTGAATACTGATTCTGACAACGCTATTAACGGGAACCACTGGGTTTTTGTTACATGTTATATAAATAAATAAAATAGTTTCTCTATAGTCTCTGCTCACCCCATACATGATTCACAAACGTGTCTGCCTTAATTTTCAGGCTCATAAAAAAGATCTGTTACATTATACAAAGAGATAGCCAAACGACGTAGAGCGAGGACCCCGTCGGTGAGATGAAAGCGACGGTCGCGCCACATTGTACATTGTAGGCAAATGCACCCATTCAGACGGATGGACTGATCTGCATGTTATATATTGTGGATGCTGTGGAATTCTTCAGTACAGCGCTCCATGGTCATTCATGTAAGAAAAAAAAACTTGAGCCATTATTTTGCTATAGTTTATGTTTGGTCCCGATAAAGAGTGCTGGGTAGGTAGCAATCTGCGTTCGCTTTTGTGTTTCGGTTTGAAGGTTGAGGTTATTTAATTTTTTTTAAAGTCGGTAATAAGCCAATGCGTGCACAATCCCATCTGGTGGTAAGTGGTGATGAAGCCCTTGATGTTGAATCGCGTAACAAAAGCCTATTCACTTTTGCCTTGAAGAAGCTTTGCATAAGTGAATCTGTAAGCATCTTTGTTTGAAGTTAGCTGCAGTTGCAGGCCTGCAGTTGCCACTTACTATCAGATACCATCCATACCATCTTTTACATGGTAGAGCCATGCTGCAGCTATATTAGTAGTATAGTTGTAGCACGAATGGGTCGGCTCGACCGGGGAAGGACCACGCTCTCACAGAATACCAGCGTCAAATAGCAGCTTCATGCTGCTGTGTTTCGTATGGTGAGTGTAGAGAACCGGAGACCCTTTTTACTGGAAACGAGGCATTCTATCTTAGTCCTCACGGCTGACAACGCATCTGCATTTTGATTCGCAAACGAGGATAAATGTAGATGTCTATGGGCCACAGCAACCACTTACCATCAGTTGGACTGTGCTCGTTTGTCACCCTATCCTATTAAAAAAAAGATGGACAGTGAGATCGTTAACCTTTTTCATTTTATCACTTAAGAAAATCACCAGCGTATCAGTTGGAATAACAAAACACATGTATTAAAGATGTTAAAAAACTTTAAGTGAAGACGAATGAGTGAAGACCGAATGGTGAAGAAAATATATAGCGCGAAAGTTAATATTAAAAGGTGTCGAGGTAGACCGAGACTAACTTTCGAAGACCATGTGAGCAAATTGCTCGAAGAGGGTAGGGTCAAGAGTACTCGGATACCTAGACGTGCATGTATGAAGAAGATAATGAATCTGAAAGAAGCGAAAGAGGTATGTAAGGATCGTGACACTTGGCGATCCGTTCTCTCTGGCTACCCCGTTAGGGATTGTGCGTGAAGTAAGTAAAAAACTTTAAGGTTAGCTAATTATTTTTTAACATCTTTAATATAGGTAATAGTTTTTCGCTGATTTTATTGGTTACTAGCGACCTAACCTGGCTTCGCCTGTGAAGGATAATGCGGCGTTATTTATATTTAAGATAATCAAACAGGGCTCGGAAACGTTATTAAAAATAACGCTTTTTAAAACGTTTGGGACGGTTCTTTGTATAACATTTTGTTCGGAACAAAAACGAAATGAGAACGTAATGTGAAAACGTAAAAAAAAACGGTTTATTCCGCAGGAAGCTAAATGAGTGGCGCGTGCCACGACTAGTTTAAACCCATAAGGTATTTTTGTTTCGTATTGCAGGGCCAAAAAATTAAAAAAAAAACTGTTTAAAATGGTTAAAAAAGTTTTATTGAACAAGAACGATTTAAAATATCGTTCTCTTCATAAACGTTTTTATTATGATTCCGTTCGAACATAAACGAAACAAGGTCGCTCAGCGAGCTATGGAGAGGGCTATGCTCGGAGTTTCTCTGCGTGATAAACTCAGAAATGAGGATATCCGCAGTAGAACTAGAGTGACCGACATAGCCCAACGGATTAGTAAGCTGAAGTGGCAATGGGCCGGCCATATAGCTCGAAGAACCGACAACCGATGGGGAAGAAAGGTTCTCGAGTGGCAGCCTCGTACCGGCAGGCGAAGTGTAGGGCGTCCCCCCACTAGATGGAGTGACGACCTGGTAAGATATGCAGGAAGTCGATGGATGCAGGTGGCTCAGGACCGTGCTTTGTGGCATTCTTTGGGGGAGGCCTATGTTCAGCAGTGGACTTGTGAAGGGCTGTAATGATGATGATGATGATGATAAACGAAACAAATAAGTTTTTAGGTATTTAAGGTGAAAACGTTTCGAAAAATATACCGTTATCCGAGCCCTGTAATCAAAGACTATTTACTTAATCAATTTTTTAAAAAACTAAGCCAAGTTATCTGATAAAATTTAGCCTAGACCGAGGCAGACACTTCAATTTTATTTATATCTATAGATTTAAAAATGTAATCAAAAATTATAGTCGATAATAGGTTTCCCTTTACGAAAGTAATTTAAAATTAAAAATTTTATATAACCGACTTCAATATAAACTATTAAGAATAACTCAAAAACTATTAGTCAGACCTTGATCAAATTTATATGAGGTCACATGAAAAGCATCAACTTTCAAATAAAAAATCATCGAAATCGGTTTACCCAGTAAAAAGTTATGACGTAACACACATAAAAAACACGGTCGAATTGAGTACCGTCTCCTTTTTAAAGTCGGTAGAAAAGTACAGCGTTTTGTATGTTTTTTTTTTACGTGTGTTACCTATAATTTGATCAAGGTCTGACCAATCGTTTTTGAGTTATTTTTAATAATTTATATTGAAGTTGGTTGTACAAAATGTTTAATTTTAAATTATTACTTGTAAAGGTTGTAATCGTTGCATAACACTCGAAATGCAAGCTAGAGCAGGAAAATAAGAGCACGCTCACCCTGGCTCCTACTTTGCGGGATGTGTCTTTGGAGTATAGTGATCGCCTTCAGCTGTTAGGCGTTGGGATTTCTCCGAACCTGAACATTGTCCCATTCGTTGAATCCAGCCTTCCAGAATTCCAGAATTGCAACCTTATTTTACCTCGTTTTTATCTCATTTAGGTGACCTTAATTTAGTTGAAATTGTCAGACAATTGTTCTACTCTATACATCTATCTCTATCTCTCTCTACACTATGCATCCTGCATTTCACTCAGTGTGCGCAGGAGTTAAACGCCTTGATGGCTAACTCTCCTTTCCATCATCGGACTACCAGGCAATCAGCAACCCTTCACATCTTTAATGTCGTTATCCCACACATTCGAACGGTTTGCTGCGTCTTTCATAACGTGTACAGTATAAGTGATAAAATTAAAAATTTTGTACACCCGAATTGAATATAAATTATTAAGGATACCTTAAAAACTAATGATCAGAGTTTAATCAAACTTATATGGAACCACATGAGAAGCACCAGATTTCAAAAAAAAAATTATCATTGAAATCACACATGAAAAAACCATACAGTCGAATTGAGTACCTCCTCCATTTTGAAGACGGTAGCAAAGAATGAAACAAGGCTGCCAGCGTTTGTCTTTCCGTCCGATTATAATCTGGGTGTCTTCAATGCAAGAGTGAATAGGTATTGTTGCACGAAGACAGTGCGATTTACCATCATGGCTCCATCACTACGTACATCAGGTGGGATTGTAGCCTTATAATAAGTAAAAAACCGGCCAAGTGCGAGTCGGACTCGCGCACCGAGGGTTCCGAACAAATCCGTAGGTATATAAGTTTAAAATTATTAAAAATATTTTTTATTATATGATGTAACTAAAATTTATGCTTTTCGCAATTTTTCATTTATCTGTGCTATAATACGTTGCTTCGTACAAAGTTTTAAGATTCTGAGTTCACGGGAAATACCCTGTAGGTTTTGATTTCCTTGCGAATGTCGAAAATTTGCGGCATAAACGGCTGTATCTTTTGATTGCGTTGGCTTAGAAGTTTGATTTTTTCACAGCTCCAAGGGACAGTAGACTTGAGTATTTGATATGAATTTCAGCTTGATACCTCCACGCGTTCCTGAGAAAAAGGGTCTTGACAGACAGACAGACGGACAAGAAAGTGATCCTATAAGGTTTCCGTTTTTTTCCTTTTGAGGTACGGAACCCTAAAAAACATCAAGTCATTTATATTCTTTCAAATTTTGTTCTTATTCTTTGGTATTCCATTCACGTTTACACTGATTAACATATTTTAAAGATTAACATTTACAACGATTAACTATTGTGCTCATTTTCTTCTTCTCATCTCGAGGGTAATAGCCGAAAATGAGTGTTAACTCTCTGAGCAACACAAACGCCGAGCTAGGACCCATTTGTCAAACTGCAACACACTTGTACATTTAGATTTTAAGTTTTTGTAATTTTTTTTTTTTGTGATACGTTACTTTGTACTTAGTTTAGTCACTAAATTTACGTGTGTGATTGGAGAAACAAATAAATGATTTATCTATCTATCTATCTACATTTTATAACGTAGTAGAGCCACGCCGCAACTATGTTTTAAGGTTGTAGCACGAATGGGTCGGTCCAAACGGGGAAGGACCACGCACTCGTCACATCTCATCACAATATACCAGTGTAAAGTTGCAGCTCAATGCTGCTGTGTTTCTTATGGTGAGCGTAGAGAACTGGAGACCCTTTTTACTGGAAACGAGGCATTCCATCTTAGTCCTCGCGGGTGACGACGCATCTATGGGCCACAAGAACTACTTACCATCAGGTGCAATGTGTGGTGTGCTCATTTGTTACCCTTATCATATAAAAAAAACAATGTGAGAATTCATGTCTAATAGTGGATTTATATTACAGATAAGATGGAGATACTTTAATTTAAAGTAATAACATGTCTCAATTTAATATACTTACGCGAATACTACAACACTAAATGAAACAATTTTATCGCATTTATTTTAACTTCAACATATCTTAAATTACAACGTAACAATTAACTTTTTTTTTAATCTGTCGAAACGCAAAATGGCGCGCCCGATAATTATGAACTCACCTCGCGCCGTACTTATAATTACACGTTTAATTTTCAAAGCACACCTTCGGGCTCTAACGAAACCGTGTGCTATCATTTGATGTGCTTTTTTAATTTTTTGTGGCAATCTAGCATTTGTACGCAGCTGCGTCTTCCTACACATTATTACAATATACAAGTATGTTTAAGTACTGCCTGATTGTGGATTTATTTTCTACAGACTTCAAAAAGGAAACGGTACTCAATTCGTATGTATGTTTTTTTATGTGTGTTACCTCATAACTTTTTTCTGCGTGAACCGATTTCGGTGATTCTTTTTTATTTGAAAGCTGGTACTAGTTATCCTTAATAATTTATATTGAAGTCGGTTGCACAAAATTTTAAATTATAAATTATTAAGTGGCGAAGCTTGCGAAGTCACTTATTGATTTCACGATGTCTGTCCGTCTGTCCGTCTGTCTCACGATTATCTCGAGAACGGTTTTGAATTTTCAAATTCTGTTTTCAGCAATCGATTACTGATCACCCAGGCATCTGAACCTCCTATTTTGAAACTGATTGCTCAACGGCAACCGTTAGAAACCGCTACAAAGCTGATTGCTTCGCCACTTTGCTATGCTGTTAGCTTGCTAGGTTTATTATTTATAAAATTGAAATGATAAACGAACTCAAAGCCCACCTGATCGTAAATGGCTACTACAGACTATGGACACTTATTGTAACCGACTTTAAACAAACAAAGAAAGTTAGAGATACGTTGGCACCTCTGAGGGCTAAGGTGGAATGCCATCTATACGTGACGTGACGTAATACTACGTGGTAAAGACTCTGTCAAACTAGTCAAAGTTACATTACGGACATTTATGCAACCTCATGTGATGCCTTATGCTGGGTATATTGGGGACAATTTTCAACACATACATGATAACGCAAGACGGCACTTTGATAGAATTGTAACTGGATATCTTCAGAAAGTCGGAATTCCATTTATGCAGCGGCCAGCTAATAGTCATCCGGACTTAAATCCCATCGAGCATCTCAGAACAGATAAAAAGAAAGGTTAAAGCCCAAAATGCAGTTCCTGAAACGTTGGATCAACTGGAAGCCGCCTTAACAGAAGAATGGGAACAGACACCCCAAGAAGACATGAATAATATATGTGTCGTATGCATAGACGTATGTAGGCGGTGATAAAAGCAAGAGGAAGAAACACCCCATATTAGAGTAAGGTTTACATTTTTTTAAATGTCAAAAATCTTCACAGTAAAATCGTAAATTTTGTAAAATGTTATGGTTTCAATGTCTCATCAGATTTGGATGTAAAATATCCCGTTTCACGTGCTGTTTTTTAGTTTTTTCATCATTTCATCATCATTACAGCCCTTCACAAGTCCACTGCTGAACATAGGCCTCCCCCAAAGAATGCCACAAAGCACTGTCCTGAGCCACCTGCATCCATCGACTTCCTGCATATCTTACCAGGTCGTCACTCCATTAAGTGGGGGGACGCCCTACACTTCGCCTGCCGGTACGAGGCTGCCACTCGAGAACCTTCCTTCCCCATCGGTTGTCGGTTCTTCGAGCTATATGTGAGCACAGCTTACTAATCCGTTGGGCTATGTCGGTCACTCTGGTTCTACTGCGAATATCCTCATTTATGAGTTTATCACGCAGAGAAACTCCGAGCATAGTTTAGTTTTTTACAACCTGCATTATACATTTTTGCATTATTACATTATCAAGATAAAAAATATCTATCGATTGTGGTATGAACCCATAGGACACTTTTTTGCGAAAACACGTAGGTGGGTGGTGGGACCACGCACAAAACGCACGTAAAATAGTAACTTAATGGTTCTGTGTTTCGTATGGTGAATGTAGAGAATCGGAGTGCCTTTTTAACTGGAAACGAGGCATTGCAATTTGATTGAAAAACTAAAACGCACCTGCATTTTGATTATTAATGGAGGATATATGTAGATGTGGGCCTCAGCATCCACTTACCATCAGATGGACTGTGTGCACATTTGTCACCCTTATTTTGTTTTAAAAAAACCCTTGTAGTTGAGAAAGGTTGAGATCGGAACACAGCAGTCCACGCACTGCTGCTTGATGGTAGAAATAACTAAAAGCGTGGTACCTATCCAGAGGGACACATAGTGAAGCGGATTCTACATATTATAAAGGTTTCTGAAATAATTATTCTTCTCTTACAATTTTTCTTTATCTTACAATTATTCTTCTCCACATCTTCATCATCATTACAGACCATTGAAATCTACCTGTTGAATAGAAGTCTTAAAAACTTTCATCAACCTATTACGGCTATATAAAAGGCCACTGCTGTACCACGTAGATTACCGAATATTTTGCCATATTTTATATACATTTGCCATGCTTGGGAAGCGCAGTTTTTAATGTTTCTGAGTTGTTATCCAGGAGATGCAGCTGCCCATCTCCGTGATTAAGTTTGTCGGCTCTTACGACACCCACGGGATGATATGGGGTAGTGGATATTCTCACACCGCCACCACATGGTTATAAATCAAAGACTTCAAATTAACACTAACATTTTATTATATACAATATTTAAAACTATAAAAAAAAACTAAAACTAGAAACTTAATTATCATATAGTCCTACTCCCCGCGGTATCGTGCCAAGAACGCTGGCTGCGTTTCCCCGCTGAATGGCCTTTGAGCGAGAAAAGAACCAGCCCTTTTTTCACCAGCAGCAACGACCAGCCGCGGATGGAGTTCCTTTAGGAACTTCACCGCACGTGGACCCCACGGACCGATAATCTATACAGCAAATGGCACAAATATGTAGTCATCTCTCAGAGACTCATATTTGCGCCACTTACTGAGTTCAGCTGCATCTGATGCCGCCCGGGCTCTAAACGAGGTACCCCTGAGATGAGAGGCCGCCAGAGTGTCTACACAAGTAGCATCCCTAGTGTGGGATGCTACTTGTGTAGACACTCTGGCGGCTTTACCTCTCTCTCAAGGAACCAATCTCATACCGTCGGGTCTCCTGCTATCGTGCTCTAAATATTCCACAAGGCTCTAAAACCGAAATATTTAACATATTTGGAGGTAATGTTACTGATTGTTGTTGATTTGAAAATTTCACCTCTCCGTGGGTCATGAGCTCCTGGTAGATTATCTTCTATACATCCATCCACTACAGCCTATGAAAGTCCATTGCAGAATATAAGGTCTCCCCCGTTATATTGCCTCATAGGCTATAGCCTCATAGCATATAACACGGCTACACTACACTATAAATTATTTTGGACTTCAAAATTTGCGTCATTAGTTCTAGTGTGTTTTATGTGTGTGTATGTTTAGTGTATATTTTCTCTTTGTAGTACTGTAAACGTCCTTTTTTTTAATACTAAAAAAATAGCAATCATTCATGTAGAACGTTGACCCATTTCACCTCTAACACTATTAACTCTAAGTTATTATAGAAACAAAACATGTTAAAAGTTTACATTAATGTTCCATTAGTTCAAAACTTTAGCGCGCTTCGTGAAACAAATAGCTAAAAAAAAAGAAAACAGTTTTAATTACTAAAAACGGCGTAGGTTCGTCGACCGCAAGAACAAAAGCCTTCCGCGACCCGTCGAACCCCTCGCGCGATCGTGATAGCCTATGTAACTCATTATATCCGATTTAATTTTATATTTCCAAGCGTCCATTAGGCCTCCATTCACAGGGCATCAAGTCAGCCCGTGCCCGTGTGTGCACTAAAAAAAACAAAAACGCGCGCTCGTCGAGATTACTACGCTTGTCTGTGGTCAACGTCACTCTATCCTTTTCTAACGCAACGTCTTCCAATCGCCAGTCTCTTTCGATCGGCCATAATAAAACATAATTGGTTTTAAATGGATAGGATTGGCGATGGGGAGAATAATAACCGAAGAAGCAATTTACAGTGGAGCGTTCCTCACTTATTAAAGGTTCCCTTTTCCAAAAATTATTCTATGCATATTTATAAGAGGGCCTTTTTGGTGACCATAAACGATTGCCTAATTTTCTTCGGACCTCAATGACTACGAGCTGCTGTAATGAAAACGAATAGGTGTTTATGTCTATGTTAGACATTTTAATGGACGTTAGAATTTTACGCGTCGATGATTTTAATTTACGGTTACTGCTTCATCGTATATTTAAAAATATTAGTAAACACCAATTGAGTTATAAAATTTGCAATAAAAATTATATATACATATTTCAACTTCCATAATCGTAAAACTAGAGTAAAATACAATACAGTATAAATACGCGGGATGGTTGAAAATTTCTGAGCCTAAAATAAGAACTACTTGAAGAGTAGTTTCAAAAATGTTAAACATACCTTTTTTATAGGAGAGGGGAAAAACGAGCATACGGCACACCTGATGGTAACTACCGCCGCCCATGAACAACTGCAACACCAGGGGAATTGCACGTGTATTGCCTTAACTAGTAAAATCGTTAACAAATTTACATTATAAGATAAGGACGTACGGAAGTAAAATTCTTTCTGCACTAGTAACGGCCTAGCATAATAAATTGAAACCGATTATAATACCAACGTAATACTAATCTATTCAATTCATCATTATCATCAATACCATCATTAATACAGCCGCAAAACACAGTCCTGAGTCACCTGCATCCATCGGCTTCCTGCATGTCTTACCAGGTCGTCACTCTGTCCATTGAAATTATAATATTGTAAAATAGAAATATCACTTTTGCAATATAAAATATTCTTCTTTATTTATTTTCTTTTTATTCGTCTTACCCATGTTATATATATTTTAATATATAAAATATGTATAATAAATAAGACGATGGATATAAGAGTGTAGGAAGGCATAACAAAAATGAATGGAGTGTATTAGGGATGATATGCGTAAGATTTATACGTGGTAGAGGTAGAACCATGCTGCAGCTATATTATTGTTGTAGCACGTATGGGTCGGCTCGACCGGGGTAGAACCACGCTCTTCCAGAATACCAGCGTAAAATAGCAGTTTCGTATATAGTCGAATGTAGAGATCCTGAGACCCTTTTGACTTACAACGAGGCATTCCATCTTAGTCCTCAATTTGAATCTTAATTGAGGATAGGTGTAGATCTACATCATGGGGCAAAGAGTAAGCCACAGCATCTATTTACCATCAGGTGGACTGTGTGCACATTTGTCATCCTTATTACTATTAAAACAAACTTATCATATATTAATCACGGACATGATTTCTGAAATAAATGTATTGTGATATTAATAGGTCTTTCTATAAATTTTTGGCCGTAGAAGGATAAAGGGGAGGAATACTGGTAATGTAATGTAACTGTCATTTGCGTAAAAATACATGATAAAATATGTTATTTCCATCTCACATAACGTGAATCTTTAATTTAACCTCCATTTCATTATTACAGCCACAGATACGAGTATGAGCTATTTACTAAAGCTTCCGAATACCGATAACAAACCTAAGACATCATGAATCCGAAGCAGTAAACTTATTCGACCGTTGTGACCAACCTATATTTTATTGACGAGTTAAAAGCGAATGGACATTTTTATAACAGAAAGGAAATGCAGCCTTTAAAAAAAACAATATGCATATTTTTTTTTAAATAGACACATCAGAAATGGCTCCTCTACAAGCACTCATTGTTCCAAATTAATGGAAGCATATAAGTATTATAATAATTTAAACATGGATGAAGTATATATATATAATGTGTTAGTAAAGTTAGTAAATTGTTTTTGTGAACTAAATACAGAAATTAAGTGGTAATTGCGTAGTCCCCGCCTGCCGAGGCGCATCCGCAAACCGGATAAACTGCTTGTGTATGGTTTTTGTTTCTGTATCGAAGTTTAAAAATCGCTCGTTTAACTCGGCCCAAGTCAAAACCATCTATTAGCACTGGCCGCAAATGTTAATTTATTTTTTTTAATAAAAAATAAATTGTATAGGCCTGAAAAATCCAACCATAGCCTCTTTTTGCAACAAAAAAAACGCATCCCGACCGCTCTCGAGTCCTAAAGACCTCACTCAATCAGAAATGCGCCGATCAAAATGCAAATGCAGAAATATTTTATTCGTTTTGCGGCCGCGGGACGGCCACCATAAACCGCCAACAAATTATACATCGGTTTTATTTTTAATTGCTACGAACGAGCCACCGTCTTTGCCCACGGCATCTGGGCTAGTGTTACCATACCATTCATATTTATAAAGGCACAGTTCTTTAGGGTCACATTAAATGAAGCCGATTGAAATAATGAAACTTAATTTATAATAATTAATTTGTTAAATAATTTATACGACTTCTATCGATTTATAGCATGTTATAGCAATGGTAAAATTTTTTCCGTACTATTATTATTGACAGTCTTGCCATTGTAATGGAAGTTCATTGATACTTCTGCCAAAGAAATCCTGAACATTAATTAATAAATTCTTCAAAGGCCCCATCATCAGAATTGTTTCCTCTATAAAAGACGAATATTAAAATCGGTAGGAGCAAAGTCTGGCGAGCGGTTTGATTAACAGGCAATCCAATAACTTCATTCAATTATTTAATTAACACAAAACATTAAACAATGCGTGAGCCAGTATTGTCATGGAGAAATAAACGACTAGAGCACTTAACATGTCCCGGTTGTCTGATAGTGAGTCGCGTATTCTTTTTTTTTATAGAATAAAGGTGACAAGCGAGCACACAGTCCACCTGATGGTAAGTGGTTACTGTGGCTCATAGACATCTACATCTATCCTCGATTACGAATCAATATACCTACAGATGCGTTGTCACCCGTGAGGACTAAGATGGAATGCCTCGTTTCCAATAAAAAGGGTTCCCGGTTCTCTACACTCACCATACGAAATAAAGCAGCATTAAGGTGCTATTTTACGCTGGTATTCTGTGAGAGAGTGGTCCTTCCCCGGTCGAGCCGACCCATTCTTGCTACAACTATACAACTAATATAGCTGCAGCATGGCTCTACCACCTACAAAAATTAATTATGTATAATAAATTAAAAACGTATTCATCTTAAGAAGCTGCAATGAATAATTTACCTGGCCATAGGACACTTTTACTACCTAGGAGATTATCTGGTTAGGTACCACCATTTTACCTATTTCTGTCGCCAAGTGGCAGTGTGTGAGCTGCTATACTCTGGTCTGGACAGTATGGAGAGTCAGTATAACTACAGGCTGTGAGGCATTCCATCATAATACTCAGAGGTGACAACGCACCTGTAGCCTTCTTTGTTTGAAGTTAGTTGCAGTTGTACATGAGCTGCAGACTGCCTCGATGGTCTAGTGGTTGTAGTAGTGCGACTGCTGATCATGAGGTCCCGGGTTCGAATCCCGGGTCGGGCCAAATAATCGGTTATTGAGTTTTTCCATCAGGAAATTCTCAGGAAGCTGGCGGTGGCTCACCCCCGTGTCTCGGAAAGCATGTAAAGCCGTTGGTCCTGCGCCCGATCTCTCTCCGGTCGTGTCGATTTATCGTTCCATCGGACTACGAGAGTGAGGGAATAGAGAGTGCACCTGTGATTGCGCATACACTTGGGCACTATAACCCTGTCCTGCGCCGATGGCTAGTCTTCGTTGAGGCTGGCCACCGTAACCGAAATTCGGACTAGAGGACATTATTACATGAGCTGCAATAGCCACTAACCATCAGGTAGGCTGTAGGTACTTATGTCCGTGTTACTTTAGTTTTATTTAAAAAAAAAATATCGTCACAGGTCCACAATACGGTGACAAATAGCATGTTTAACATAATTTGCATTTGCGTCATAGTTTTTCTGTATTGTTTGCGTCTGTTTGCGACTAACATGCCCAATTATCACACAGGAACAACTTTTTCACCACAATTAACGTTGAAGTTCAGAAATATCATCATAAGTTTGCTCATTTAACAAATCACACACTGCGCGTATGAGCACTATGCTACATTTGTTGTTATCCTTAAAATATGTTACTCGCTATCCGATATTTTGTGCAATTTGACGCAAATGAATATACTTATAACGTATTGTCGTTTCGCTTTAAGGATGTTGCTGGATGTTGCTATCTGTAATTAATATGGTTCCAGCATTGATTTCAATTCATCTCGACTCTCTTCAGTCGTTCATGAGACTCGTTATTGAGGTTAAAATTTCCAGAATGAAAGCGATCAAACCAAAAACGTGCTACATGTCCATTTGATGTGACACAATGATTACTAGGTTAAATGTAGTATGAACTATACCTACAGTCCGTAAATTATATGCAAGTACCTAATTGAAACAAAATTATATGAGATCTTTTTATTTTTCGACGTAAACATTCCATACAAGTAGACGTTATTAAAGATGCACTAAGATAAAAAAATACTGAAGATAATTCTAAGAAGGTTTTAGGGCAAGGACCACACTCTAAACCACGCTCCCACCGCGCTGCCCCAATGCGTGTTGGCAAACTTCACATGTCTTCTTTTAAATATTTTTGATGTATCAGATATGCAGGTTTCTTCACAATGTTTTCCTTCACCGCCGATCTTGATTATATATATGATAACCTCTTGAAAGTAGATTAGGTACTTAAATACAACTATAGCTGTATTTAGGATCAATAAACAAAAAGATTAAGAATCGATTATTTTTAAAAAAGAAAGCTTAGTAATGTGACATTTATCAAAGCCTAGTCTGCATTTAGCGTAATTATTAAACGTCTGGTCTGGCGCAGGAGTAAAGTATTCTGTGGTCTGGCGTGTCAGGCAAAATGCGCACGAATGGTAGCCCTACCTTTCGTCCTTTCGCCCCTTCTATTTTTGAATTATGGCGCGCGCACACGTGATTGGCCGGCGTGGAAGCGTTAACGTTCAGTACTTTGTATTTATTAACGTTGCGTTCAAATGGAGTACAGATAAAATCAAGCTATAAACGAAACACTTAATTGCAGTCAAAGCCACCACGGCGTATATGAATAATGATTGTTCCTGTTCTAATTCCTTTTAATATTATGATCTATATGCGTCAGAAGATCAGGTTACCTATTACAAAAGGTAGATACTACCTTTTGTAATTAATAACGATATCTATATTTGCACGTAGTTACAAATAATTATAGATGAAGATAATTTTCGTTACATGAGCCTATAAAGTATCATCATCATCATCATTACAACCCATCACGAGTGCACTGCAGAGTATAGGGCCTACCCCAAGAAATCCACAAGAAACAGTCCTGAAACACCTGCCTCCATCGGCTCCCTGCATTATTTACCAGGTCGTCACTGGGTCTAATGGGGGCCCACTCTACATTTCGCTTACAGGTACGAGGCAGTCATTCGGAAACCTTTTTTCCCAATCGATTGTCGGTACTTCAAACTCGATCGGTCCGTTGCCTAGTCAGCTTACTTGTACGTGAAGCTATGTCGATTAACCAGGTTCTACTGCGGACATCCTCTTGACGAAGTCGCTCACTCAGACAACAACCGATCATAATCCTCTACATAGTTCACTGAACGATTTGAGCTTCCTCATACAGTCAATGGAGCAGGATGTCAGATATGTCATCATTGGTAACATGTATTGGTTGTGAACTCTTGAAGTTTCACAATTTTCAAGTTTTGAAAAATAGCTAGGTCACGGCCCAGCCGAATTGGATCCGTCTCTTTGTGTAGATAATTTTATAAATATACGCAAAAATACTTTCATACGCGGTAGAGCCACGTTGCAGCTATATAATGGTTGTAGCACGAATGGGTCGGCTCGACCGCGGTAGGATCACGCTCTCACAGAATACTAACGTAAAATAGCAGCTTAATGCTGCTGTATAGTGAGTGTACAGAGCCAGAGACACTTTTTACTGGCAACGAGGCATTACTACTTAATCCTTAAGGTGACAATGCATCTGCATGTTGATTTTTAATTTAAGATAGATCTAGACGTAATATAGGCCACAGCATCCACTTACCATTAGGTGGACTGTGTGCTCGTTTGTCACCCATATTATATAAAAAGAACTATATATAGTATTACAAAATTACGAATTCGAGAATGCCAAACCTAATGGAAATCGACTAGTAATAGTATTTAACATAACGACATTACGACTATGCGTCAAAATATTAACTTTTATACGTAGAAATCTGCATACAAATAAAATTGAAGTGTCTGTTTGTAATATTGAAATAACTGGCTTCTATTGAGCTCGGTGTTTTTTTGCACGCTATTAAAACGTAAATAACCTTTTCTTAAATTTTTGTCTGTATATTTGCCCGTGTTAATCTTCGGAATGGCTGAACCGATTGAAACGAAGAAAAAAACTTTAAGAAAAATAGAGAGATATGCCAGTAGTGATCTAAGCTATATTTATTCGAAAAATTTAATTTCAAAACAAAAATAAAAAATTATAAAATAAACGGTGTTTGACTATCTCAATAACACCACACTAATAGATCCTACCTAGACGCAGCCGGAGCGGCTCGCTAGTATCTATAATTTTACGAACGATACCACGAGCTGATAAACTTTGACTAATGATAAAGTCCGTCATGTTTCCGTTACAAGGAAACGCTCGAGGTAATTGATAAGGAATCATAAGAAACTGTGTTCCGCCTGGTAATTATAAACTTCAACAGCTACCAAAAAGGTGATATAGGTTTATGTCTTATTGTGTTATTATTAAATAAGCAATGGTTTATGCCCATTCAGCCTCTACTCTACATAGTATAAAACAAAGTCGCTTGCAGCCGTCTGTACGCTTAGATTATTATAAGTTCAAGGTAACAACAAGAATATCGTCTAAATAGTTTCATACATTAAAAACCTCCACCCTCTAATTTTCCTCTCTTAGAAGTGGAACTTCTCCAAACCTATATGGCACTCGAAGTTGATGTAGCCTATTTGAAAATTAAGAAACACTAAAATCGGTCACAGTTGAGGATTCTGGACTGATATGACTTTTTTTATAGAATAAGGCTGACAAATGAGCACACAGTCCACCTGATGGTAAGTGTTTGCTGTGGCCCATAGACATCTACATCTATCTTCGTTTGCGAATTAAAATGTAGATGCGTTGTCAGCCGTGAGGACTAAGATAGAATACCTCTTTTCCAGTAAAAAGGGTATCCGGTTCTCTACACTCACCATACGAAACACAGCAGCATTAAGCCAATTAAGCTGCTATTTTACGCTGGTATTCTGTGAGAGCATGGTCCTTCCCTAGTCGAGCCGACCCATTCGTGCTACAATTATACTACTAATATAGCTGCAGCCACTTAATATACCTTAAACAAAACAGCCGACTCCTTTTTAAAAGGCCGGTAATGCATCCGAGATTCTCCTTGATTGGTCTTGTTATACCACACACCCTCTTAATGATGTATGATTTAAACACAATCTTGAGAAAAACAAAGATTTATTGAGATTTCACAATATACGAAACTTGGTAAAAATATAAGGTTGAGTCACGCGACCGTATTGGTAGGCAAACACCAAAACACTAAAAATGTAGAATATTAATAAATAAGGTCAGTTGCGAATAGTGTTTAGTTACTAAATTGCCGACGCGGGAGAATGCACGGTGTTGGACCGTACATGCTCCGGGCCGCCAGAAGAGGGCGGGATGCTGATCACGATTGCTTGAAAAAAGATGTATGAGTGGCTATGAGCTACGTAAACCCGTTTACAATTCGAACACTGTTGGTTGGTACTATGATCACTACGGTCGGTCGTTTCTTCTTCACAAATGCTGTTTCGGACGGAGGATAGGCGAACCCTGGTGCGGTCCTCCGCCGGGGGCACTGCCGGCGAGTTGGCTCTTTCTAACCGTGCTTGTCGCATTCGCCGCCACGCCAGGCTTACACCCACGATAATTGCTGCTCCGATCGTGATGTATATGAGAGCATAATGATGCACATCATGGTATGATACATCACTTGTCAACACCGTCTGCTGAATCGACGCGTTGATGATATTGTTTATCGGACTGAGGTCTTCAACATTGATGTATGAGCTTGATAACGCTGCGGTCAAGGTTACGAGCATGCGCCGTAAATAGGTCGGACTTCACAATGCACCCGTGTGAAATGCTGACGATGCCGGCGCGCTCCAGCTGTGGCGCGGTCACCTGATCCGCGCACATCACTCGTAACTGACTCCTCTCACAACAAAAGTATATCTATCTTGTTTATGTCGTTTAATTCAGTCCATTTATTATTGCAGGAGTCCACAACAGTTTTACACTGTTGTTTACTATTATCGAAGTCACGGAATTTCTCGTCTTGTGAGAGATGGTAAACTGGTTTCTTTAATTGACATATGTACTTGTCATTTTGCTGACTGCATGATGAAATTTCATCTATACCCATCACAATGTACGCATCCTTTGCTAGGTTTATGGCCACGTATTTCGATATTAGTATCGTGTTAACCATTTTGCTGTTATTAATCTTGGTCGGTACTGGAATAAGATGAAATATTTCGAAGGAATCTCTACTGTTGAGCGGCACCTTTATCTCGAACAGTAGGTACTCTTCGCAAATTCTGGCCTTTATTGTTAAGAGGTGATAAATACTTTCAAGGGTTGCTAGTATGTTTTCGATTGGTAAGGCTAGCTCCTTCGATATTTGGCTTGCTATGATACCGAGTTCATTTCTAAGCTGCTCTGGAGACAAGAGATGGAAATTAAATCTCCCATGATAAATATCTGTGATCGTGTCCAGCAATGATTCTCGCACGCTTCGTAATTCCTGTATCATATTGCTTGCAGCTAGGGCTGTCAAAGTTAATTGATTCACTTGAGACATGTTGACGACCTCTGAGTTTAATATATTTAGCGTTTTCTATATTTAGCATCTGTTTATTTATTAACTTATGCTTTTTATTCATAGCGTCTTAACTCCTCTTAAGTTATACTCCACCTCGACTACAGATGTTTGATTTTGCCACAATGTTGCCAGATCCTGCAGATTATCACAGATGAGCGTTATGTCTTATTGGAATTTTTGAGCAAAATTCTCATCTGAAATTCCAAATAATGAGTTCGCGATACTGCCGACTCCATTGATCAGTCCTCGGCAGCGGCGCGACAGCGTGCGCGAATGTTGTATCAACAAAATAGTATTATAATGCGGGAATTCGGACTCGAACTATGACGTAGTTGCCACAGTGTAATGTTACATTGGTCTTCTTGTAATTTATCGCATGTTCCTTGCAATTAATTAAAATATTGTTCAAAGGTCGTCATCCCTTGCCAGTAGGGGCTCATGTCATGATAGACGACCATGATCCATTCGTCTCAAATCCTTACATGTCAGTGACTTTGTCGAAATATATTCCTTGGTTTGACTTCAGAGGTGTGTTAAGAACATCACAGCCAACGCCAGCGACGAAAAATGAACTTGAGGTTTCTTAATAGATTTAGGCGCTCTTGTTTGTTGGTCGTTCTTGATTGATGATGGTTTGTTTGTGTTATTATCGCTGCAATCTCTTAACTTAAGTCTTGATTTACAGGTAGTACGATTAGATAGATAGATTTTGTCATAATTGTTCATGCAAGATTATTTGTATTTGACTCATGCCAATGTCTAAAGTTGCCTGAATTTCGCGGTATGTCACATGTCGATCTTCCTCAATCAGCTTACGCACAGCATCAACGTTTCCTTGAGTGACTGCAGTTTTTGGACGACCTTGACGGGGATCATCACTGAGCTTGACACGTCCACGTTGAAATTCAGCAAACCAGCGATAAATTGTGGTTTTGGATGGGGCTTCATCACCAAATGCAGAAATCATCCGGTCAACACACTGTTTTTGTGTTAAACCACTTCGAAAGTCATAATAAATCATCGCTCTTGAATTTACTCGAGTCAATTCCATTTTCTCAACGACTAACAAGTTTGACAAAACCTTGTGACAAGACCGAGAATCTTTTTTAAATAAATAAATGGTTGTTGTTTTTATTATTCGCTCGAAAGAGCAGGCAAAGGAACTACGCCATACAGCCTTATCTTTTTTATTTTGAGTATATAGAATTTTACGGCTTGACAATATGATGATGCGTCACATTGTACAGCCTTGGGAGATTTTGACAGGACAGTTGGCGATGGTATCTATTTTTTTTTTTTTTTTTTTTATAGGTTAGGGTGACAAACGAGCACACAGTCCACCTGATGGTAAGTGGTTGCTGTGGCCCATAGACATCTACATTTATCCTCGTTTGCGAATCAAAATATAGATGCGTTGTCACCCGTGAGGACTAGGATGGAATCCCTCATTTCCAGTAAAAAGGGCCTCCGGCCACCTGCACTCACCAAGCGAAACGCAGAGGTAAACCTCTACTTCACGCTGGTATTCTGTGAGGTCGTGGTACCACCCCGGTTCGAGCCGGCCCATCCGTGCGACAGCAAAAGCTGCCGCCTGGCTCTACCACTGTTAAGTATTCTGTGAGGTCGTGGTACCACCCCGGTTCGAGCCGGCCCATCCGTGCGACAGCAAAAGCTGCCGCCTGGCTCTACCACTGTTAGGTATTCTGTGAGGTCGTGGTACCACCCCGGTTCGAGCCGGCCCATCCGTGCGACAGCAAAAGCTGCCGCCTGGCTCTACCACTGTTAAAAATCTAAAGGCGCCTATGCAAACAAACAGCTTATCTTGAGAATCCAACACCATCAGAGCACTTGTTTCATCGTTTCCACTAATAGTTCACATGCGTAGACAGTTAATACACAAAATCGCACCACTTTTACATATCAAAGTCCACTTCAAACCATTATTTAAACAATAATACAGGAGCAGCAAACAGCCGCCGGACAAGTTCCCGCCAAAACTCCCATAAATAAATGGTATTTGATTTTTAAAACCAAGGAGTTTTCAATTAAAAAGATTTTAATATGACAGGAACAGTGGAAATATTCCATTCCCGATACTTTTAGTGCAGCTATGTAGCGATAATTTCACTACAGGCCTTTTGAGGTAGCCATTCTTGGTTTTAATTGTGACCATTCTCACTTGCTCATCAGAGCCGGGATGAAGTTCGACGACGCTACCCATCGCCCACCGTCCTGGAGGTAAGTTGTCTTCGTGGACGAGCACGACGTCGTTGATCTTGATATTCCTTTTTTCCATTTGCCACTTGCTGCGCACTTTTACTTGAGTCAAGTACTCTAAACACTATCGTTTCCACATGTCGTAAATTTTTTGAAAATAGTACCGTCTTATTGGTAGATCTTGTTCTGTATCAATTATCGTCAACACAGGTCCAATTGCTAAGAAGTATGCTGGCGTTAAATAATCCAGCCTGGGTCTTCATTTATGGCGCACAATGGCCTTGCATTTAAGCAGCCTCCTAGTTGGTACATTATGGTGGTGAACTCCTCATAAATCAGTCTCTGTTCACTGAACACGCGTTTCAGGTGATATTTTAGACTTTTAACAGTCGCCTCCCATAACCCGCCTGTTGAGGGCCAGGAATGGGCGTTAAAGTGCCTCTGTATGTGCATATCTGTGATGCTTTGCATAAACTCTGGATTATCTCGGTTGATGGTCGATATAATTTCTAGGTATTCTTGTATTAGGACTTTGCTTGCTCCAACGAAGTTGGTGCCATTATCACTATAAATGTGACTTGGCGTTCCTAGGTCCTAGGATGATGACGTTGTTAGGTCCGATACTAGTTCTAAGTGCACGGCCTTAGTTACCATGCACAAATACCGCTACATATCCCTTGGTACACTTGATGCCTCGCCCTTTACTGCTTTTGATCATGATAAAGCCTGTATAATCCAATCCTGTGTGAGAAAACGGGCGAGATGGGTTACTTCTGGCACTAGATAGGTCACACATGAGTTGATGCTGCTTGCTTACTTTAAACCACCTGCATCTCATACACTGTCGTAAGCGCTTCTTAGTGGCCCTGTTGCCCCGTTCGATCCAGTACTGCTGACGAATAAATGATTTTATTAATCTTGGTCCCCCGTGAAGTGCAAGACAATGGGCTTCATCTATGATCAACTCCTTAAGATGATTTGCGTGTGGAATGATGATTGGCTGCTTCATTTCTATGCTTATCTGTGCGTTTCTCAGTCTACCACCAACTCTTAGAACGCCTCCTTAATCTAAATGAGGGTGTAAGTTTACTATCTTGCTCTTAGCATTTACGCTCTGTTTTGCTTTGAGATATTCTGTCTCTTGCGAAAACTCTTTTTGATGAACATGCTTAATTATTCTTTGCTTTGCTCCTCTGACTTCTTCTAGTGTTAAGTGCGATGGCATCTTGATTTTTGTTCTTGTAGTGTTTTTCGTATATTGATCCGCGTCGTAGCCAGGGTATACCGTTTCGTATACGCGGATCAATATATTCAATTTACTGTATTTCTTGATAATTTGACCCAAAATATTAAATTCTTGAGCTTGGTATGTCGAAATATTCATCTACTTTACCTCCTTTTGTTATTCATTGGTATCATAACTTGTTTCTTCTTGTTTATATTGATAAGTAGGCAGCCAGCTTGGTCCCTGCCACCACAGAGAATGACTCAATAATTGTGTAGCAGTTAGGTCTCTGCTTGCGCTGTCCGCTAGGTTGTCCTGGGACTTTACGTATCGCCAGTCTTGTGCGGGAATGACGTCGGTAACTTGTTTTTGCCGTGACTAGAACCACTGTACTTTGGTCTCTATGATTTATTTTGCAGTATATTACGTAAGAGTATGCTCTTGTTGACGAGCCGTAAAATCCATGCAACTCAATAACATCAGTTTCATTTGTCTTGAATCATCTTTTTACTTAAATTTTTTCGATGTTTTTATGAATATCGTCCCTGATTTTCTGCAACTCCAAATTGATATTATCGGAAAGCTTATACGTGGTAGAGCCATGCTGCAGCTACATTAGTAGTATAGTTGTGGCACGAATGGGTCGGCTCGACCGGGGCAGGACCACGCTCTCATAGAATACCAGGTTCAAATAGCAGCTTAACGCTGCTGTGTTTCGTATGGTGAGTGCAGAGAACCGGAGCCCCTTTTTACTGGAAAAGAGGCATACCATCTTAGTCCTCACGGGTGACAACGCATCTGCATTTTGATTCGCAAACGAGGATAGATGTAGATGTCTATGGGCAACAGCAACCACTTACCATCAGGTGGACTGTTTGCTCGTTTGTCACCCTATCCTATAAAATAAAATAAAAAATAAGTGTATCATTTCAGTCGATGTTAGATAGCCACGTAGATTGGAAAAGTAGTTTCAACTTGGTAATTAGTGGTGAAATCCATCGCAGAAGGTCCCAAAGGGTTTATACGTCAAAGATTAAGCTTCTCTTGGTGTTGCTTGTTTTTTGAATTGGAAAGTGAATGAGTCTTCTTGAGGGTTCCATCTCAACCTTAAGGTCTTTGCAGATTCAACAACTCTAAATTCAAAAATCCCATCTTGATTGACATTTTCACAGAATTCTGGAATATTAGATGACCACTTCCTGAGATTAAATCCGCCTGCTTTCAATAGTTTTATGAGGTCATTCTTCAACCTTATTGCAAGGTCAGCGCTATGACAACCATGAATAACGTCATCCATGTATAGGCTATTCCGTAAAATAGAAGCTGCTTGAGTCTTGGTTTAGTATTTTTCTTCATCATCTGCTAACTGCTTCAGAGTCATCATTGTTACGTATGGCGCGGCCTCGGTGCCATATGTGACTGTAGTGAGTTGGTATTCCTGCAATGGTACTTCTGGGCCATCTCGCCATATTATTTTGTGTTATTTTTGGTATTCTTCATTTAGCCAAATTTGGCGAAACATTTTTTCTATATTAGCTGCGTATGCAACTGAAATCTTATTGTAGATTTGGGCCTTTGTGCATAAGATCATTAAGGCTCAATCCTGTCGAAGTTTTTGCCGAGGCATTGAATATAACCCTGATTTTTGTAGTTGTTGACTCCGGGCTCTCGACGCCGAGCTTGGTGCGGCATATAAAAGTCCGGTTTCTTGTTATCGGTAGCCGGTTTCATATGACCCAATGCTAGGTATTCTTGAATAAATAATTTATAATTTTTGTATTATTTTGTTTTGTGAATCGTCGTTCCAATTGTTTGAATTGCGCAGTTGCCTTTTGTTTCGATGTGCCCTGGTCTTGCGCAATGTTTGACTTAAGGGGAAGTTTCACTTGGTATCTTCAATATTCGCGTGTTTTCGTTGTTGATTTATTTATACAAATCGATGCATGCTTGATCTCCTGACGTGAGAGTAGACTCTTGACTAATGTCCTCGATCTCCCAAAACTGATGGATGTTTTGTATATTATTCAGCAAAACATTGCACTGTAGGGTAACTTGATTAGCACCTCCCACTTAATATCCAACCAAATCTCGTTTGTTAGGCGATTGACGAGTTATTGTTTTCTCTGCAAATTTCGTCTAAGATGGTGTTTGAGTATACTTCTGCTCCCAGAAGTATATCTACCGGCCGACTTTTGTAGAATTGTGGCTCTGCTAACTGTATATTTTCTAGGAATGACCATGACGGCTTTTCCAAGGTGTAGATCGGTAAATTATTAATTAGAGTTTTCATTATGAGAACTTCGGTATTAAGTGTGAAGTCACTATTATTGGACTTGATTGTTAAATTGATCACGCCTCTACAATTGTTTTCTTTTACGCCAATCCCAGTTATGACCCCTTTAGACTTACTTCTAGGTAGTGATAGAAGTTGAGCTGGTTTCTCCGTTATAATTGAGTTCTGAGATCCTTGATCCAGCAGTGCTCGGAGCTTGTAATAAGTGCCATTGTTGGCATGAACTTGAACAATAGCTGTAGCGAGCAGTCGCGCTGCAGTTACACGTGGACACTGTTCTGGTTCTGCTGGACAGCATCTGCGCTGCTTGATGAGTTTCCGTGGTTAACCGTCTTTATGAGCTAGGTTGGTTCGTGGTTTTAGATGTTACGAATGCTTCGTGCAATATTGTGTTGTGCTGACCTTGGCATTCACGGCTGCGATTCTGAGAAACACACTTTCCTTGGTGACGGTTTAGGCAGTTTAAGCACAGCCGTAATCTTGATATGGCACTGCGTCCCTGCTGAGTCGTCATTGCTATAAGTTTTTGACAAAAATATATTCCATGACCATAATTACAGACCGGGCACGTGACTGTAAACTTATTACCTACTTGTTGTTGCATTTGTTGGTTCTGTAACATTGTAGTTGGAAAATACTTGGTATTTTGATTTATTATGCTTCACCGGGATATGACTTGATGGTGGTTTTTGCATGGTTTGTTCTTGTTTTCTACGGGATGTTTCCAACGTAGTGAGTTTTCCTTTCAGGAATACCAAAAAATCTTTGAGTGTCCGTAACTCTAACTTGTTTTTGAAAAATACCTTGCTACGCTTGCTTGATATGCTTGTACTTTGCTTGTGAAATCCTTCTGCTTGGTGTGCTTGATGAATGCTTGGAGAGTGCTTGCTTGGTGTGCTTGGTGAATGCTTGCTTGGTTTGCTTGGTGAATGCTTGTACCTGCTTCAAAATTGCTATGCTTTTGGTGTATCTGATATTCTTGGTCTTGTGCTTGATATTGTTACTTGTTCTCAGTATATTTGCAGACTCTCAGTACATGTAGAGCGCCGTCTCAATTCGGCTGGTGAGAACCACTGTTGGGAGGCCATCCGAACCGATCGCACTGCACTTGAGATCTACAAATCACTGATCAGTTTGCTCGAAGGACTATATAGATTTTTGGTCCGGTTATACCACACACCCTTTACTTGATCTGATAACGTATGATTTAAACACAATCTTGAGAAAAAACAAAGATTTATTGAGATTTCACAATATACGAAACTTGGTAAAAATATTAGTTTGAGTCACGCGACCGTATTGGTAGGCAAACACCAAAAGCCTAAAAATGTAGAATATTAATAAATAAGGTCAGTCGCGCATAGTGTTTAATTACTAAAATGCCGCGGGAGAATGCACGGTGTTGCACCGTACACCTCTGATGTTGCAATTTTTTAGGGTCAACGGTAGGCATTTAAGATAAAGCAGTACACAGTTCACTTGATGGTAAATGGATGCCGTGGCCCATAGCCCATATCCTCAATTAAGAATCAAAATACAGAAGATACCCCTTAGGTGTAATAACGCATCGCATACCTATGTGAGAGCCTGTTCCTTCACCTTCCTCGGTCTAGCCAACCCATTCGTGTTACACTACCATAATATAGCTGCACCGTAGCCCTACTATATAATATAAAGCAAACTAAGGAAAATGTAATAATTTGATGGGAAATATTTCAACTTTTCCTCCAATTTGCCAACTCCACATAATATGTATTCTAACGATGGAAAAAATAACTTAATAAATCCGAAAGTATGTACTTGACGCTCATCAACACGTCTGCTCATGCCCAGCGCCAGCATGGTGAGTACGTAGTACGTACTATAAAGTACTCTCTGATATTTAGTGGTATGATGATGGGTTAGATTCAGGGGCGTAGCTACCGCCGTATCAGCCGTTTCAATGATACGGGGCCCCCGGGCTACAGATGCCCCGAACGTATGTAAGCAAAAATTCTAATGCCGGGTTTCCATGCTTGCCAAGCCTCGGCAAACATCTTCAAGCCCCAAGCGTCCACAAATCTCGTTTGGCGTTTGGAAGTCGTTTTCATGCTTGTGAATGTGTCAGTGTGTTACGTAAACCCAAGCATGGCGGACACCGAATTTGTGTCGGCTATTGCGTTTGGTTTATTTTTACGTGGTAGAGCCATGCTGCAGCTATATTAGTATAGTTGTAGCACGAATAGGTCGGCTCGACCGGGGAAGGACTACGCTCTCACAGAAAACCAGCGTAAAATAGCAGCTTAACGCTGCTGTGTTTCGTATGGTGAGTGTAGAGAACCGGAGACCCCTTTTTACTGACAAAGAGGCATTCCATCTTAGTCCTCACAGGTGATAACGCATCTGCATCTTGAGTCTTTATTGAGGATAGATTTAGATGTCTATGGGTCACAGTAACCACTTACCATCAGGTGGACTGTATGCTCGTTTGTCACCCTATCCTATAAAAAAAACTTTTATTTGAAATACAAGCAAAGTAATACAAAAACAAGGAATTTTCGGCTTTTAATTCTTTTACTGGCTTTCCCGTTAACTCGGCAAGACGACTCCAAGCATTTGCAACTTTCTTTTTATTTTTATGATTAATGTCTTTGGGGTTCCAGATAGACGATTCGGTCTGGTAATATTCCAGAAACGATAAACTCTCTTCGTTCGCCAAGTCACTCATTTTAAACAAAGAACTAAACATGCGCTCGTCACGAAATGACAATTTCTACTAAACGCGCACCAACGTGTGAATGCGTTGCAAGCGCTTGCCGCAAGCGCCCTTTGATCTATGTCCAAAAACCGACACTACCCCGGATCGGGCACAAGCGTCCACAAGCTCACGCCTGCCAAGCCAAACGCCCTCTTTACACACTTGTGCTTGTGGATGCTTGCCGAGACTTGGCAAGCGTGGAAACCCGGCATAAGGACTTCTATGGAACAGGATGTTGGTATGAATTGTTTGGCTTGCTTAGTTCCTAGGAGTATTAATTGTAAGTAATAACTTATAATCAATATATAATTATTTTAATTCAATGCGAGTATAATATATAGTTTTTGTTCCTTTTGTGAAAAATCTTTACCCTTCATTTGGGCCCCCGACAAGTTTTGATCTAAAGCACGCTACTCCACTGGTTAGATTAAACAAGTTTAAAATTCAATCATAGGCCAGAATCCAAAAATAAAAGGTCAAAGTATTAATTATTCAACACTTATAACCTTCAGTAAATAACAAGACCTTCAAAATTATTTTAAATATTGCGCAAAAAAGTTTTCCTGTAAATTACGTAATCTTAATAGTAGCGTTTATAGGGTAACATACAGCTTACATACGTAAAGATAACATTCCTATCAACAATCCCATTTCTCTTTCAATAGAAGTTTCACTCATTAAATTAGTCAATAAAATTTATTATATGAATATTCTCCATATAATGTACTCTGGGTTTCATTCAGTTACATTGGTCTTGATATAACGTCTCTGATCAATTTTTTTGTAACATTATTTACAAACGCACTAACGATACAAGGAAATGTCAAAATAAAAGTGACATTATGAGATTATGACATAATCGTTTTACGGCTGTCACAGGGCGCGCGTTTATTTTCGTAGTATGAAAGAAACTTTTTTTTATTTACTTTGAATGTGAATACCAATTTAATTACGTTTAGATAAAATATAAAACAATGCCTTATGCTATGATACGACATTTACGACGAACGGTGCTGTTAACTCAACAAATACGTCT
The DNA here is from genome assembly GCA_963668995.1 of Parnassius mnemosyne. Lineage (NCBI taxonomy): Eukaryota > Metazoa > Arthropoda > Insecta > Lepidoptera > Papilionidae > Parnassius > Parnassius mnemosyne. The sequence goes on along the minus strand of CAVLGL010000057.1, from coordinate 45,448,223 downwards.
CGAAAGCACTATGACCAATCTAACTCATGAAGATTACGTTTTCCGACCTCCCATAACACAATGGAGTAACATCATCAGAGAAGCAGAGAAGATTGTTGGCTATCCGACCTCATTTATGAACTTAAGATGGTTACTGAGCGATGAATTCGCTAATATGGCTGTGCATTTGCGCAAAATTGTAAGTATAATCTTTCCAATAAAGTTCTTGTAAGCCTCAGAAATATTAAACATTTAAATTAAATAACAAATTGCTATTTCTCCTTAGAGTTTTACAGTGATTTTTGCCACTTATCACACAATATTTATATCTTACTTTAAACATTGGAGTTCCTAGATTTTATTCGTAATTATAATAATTATGTAACAATAATTTTATTACTTTTTAAAATTAATAACTTAAGTACAAAAATGTTAACACTGTTGTTACATTATATTATACATTGTCAAGGTTAACATCAATATAGCAAGGTTGGTTACTTCTTAACAATAGATTACAAAGTTACATTTTTAATGTAATATGTAGCTAACAAAGTGTATACTTTTAATTTCTGTGAAAATGAAAAATAGTTGAGAATAACGTTGGTAAGCTAATTATATCTAAGCAAAGCTTGTGCGCTTATTGTGTTACAGTTATTATTTATTTTCCGTAAATGGTGTGAGGCAAGAAGCCTTTGGTTATATTTTATCATTATCATCTTCATCTTTAGTCAGTAAAAGTCAATTACTGGACTTGGCCTTCACCCATTTTAAATTTAGGTACTGATAATGCCAGATCAAATAATATACCTTTTTTTGCCCTACTGTGAATTTGTTTATTTTTTTAGGTTAACAGCAATCATCCCTTAATGAAAACAACAAAATCCGTATTATACAATGAACACAACAATCTTCAACCATGGGGCCTGATTATATTGCTTCTGTCCAAAGCAGTCAACCCAACAATGCCTTCACTGCAAGCTAACAAAGTAAACGAAAGTCAAAGGCAATTAGCAGAGTTGACAGAGATGTTACGAACAGGACACTCTATACACAAAGGCCTACTTAACCTACCAATAGGGAAGAGCAAAGATTTCGATACAGAAGTGTTTGCTAATAAAATTGCAATACTTATTGGTGACTATTTGTTAGTGACTGCCAATGGAATGCTAGCCCGTCTGAAAAACCAAGACCTATCTTACTTAATATCAACAGCTTTACGTGATTTGAGCGAAGGGGAATTCTTTGGGCACAGGGATTCTCAAAATATGCCTTTGCCTGGGAAACCTTCAAGCATATTAGGTGCATATGAATTTAACAGTGATACGCTTCCCTTTGATGTGACTAATGTGTTAGGAGCACCTATAAAGGAGTGGACTTTACGGACATTGTATAATGGTGGTAGTTTGTTTGGTCGGGGTTGTGAGGGTGCTGTATTATTAGCAGGTAGAGGAAGAGACAAACAAGAGAAGGCATATTTATTAGGGTGCCATTTATGTCTAGCTTGGCAGGCTGCCAGTGATATCCAGAAGTTCACAACTGGCAATAAGGAAACATTTTCATTAGTGAGTGCTCCAGTTCTGTTCGCCATGAACCAATCACCGCAGCTTTATGAAAAGATAGAGAAGGCACAGAATGATGTAAGGGAGCTCGATTATGATGCTCTTAAAGATAGTATATTAAAAACAAATGCGTTAGAAGAAACTAGACGTCTATTTTCAAAAAATTCTGAATTAGCATTGAAGTACGCAGATACCTTTGGTAACTGTGAATCAATCAATACTATAAAGAGTTTGATTAAGACATCATTATAGCACAAATTGTTAAATATTGTGTTATAGTTAAAGACAATTATATGTTCTTGCCTTTGAAGCTGGTCGTGTAAAATGTACCAGATGACGTTTTACTGTGAGAAAAATATAGGGTGTGATATGTGAGATTCTATTTGATCACTTATACCTGTTTTCCTCTTAGTAAAAAATAGTCACCTGGTATATACTATAATATAGATAATGTAAATAATTTTTAAATACAATTCTTTCCACCAGTTTTCAAAGGAACATGTTATATAATTTATATATATATATTGGTTATTTTAAGGTATATTTTTATTGTTCCTCCTACATCATGAAACAAACTTGATAAATATATTTAAATATTATCATATTTTATTTCTATTATACCATTTATTATTTCTAAATGTAATTGTACTAAAGAAGATAGAATGTGTACATCCTCCTAGCCAGTTAGGGTGAAATAACAACTTAATGCTGCCATGTTTCGTATGGTGAGTGTAGAGAACCGGAGACCCTTTTTACTGGAAACGAGGAATTATATCGTGCAGGCAATCTCAGCAGTTTGATTTTTATTCAAGTATAAATGTAGATGTCTATGGGCCACAGTATCCACTTACCATCGGGCGGAGTGTGTGCTTGTTGCCACCCGTTTACTAAAAATAGTTTTCGCTCATAGCAGAAACTACAAATACTACTACTGTAATGCTCGCGAACAGGAACTCTTTCTCATACAAACCTAACAGTCAGAGCCCTAAATGAGTCATTAAGTATATTTCCTTTAGATCTTACTCAAGGACAAAGATGTCTATGTCTCAATGGGATAGTAACATCAGTTACAACTGCCTCATTGGTTGAGTGTTCGTACACGATTGATGATCATGAGGTTCCAGGTCGGGTCAAAATCAGTTATTGGATTTTTCTGATAAGAAATTTTTGGTAGCAGTTCAGAGTCAGGGAATTGGCGATGTTTCACACCTAGGAAATCGCGTAAAGCATAAATGTTGGTCCCGTGCTTAATATCTACGGTCATGTCGAATTACCGTCCCATCAAGTCTGATTGTGCATCTACGCAAACACAGGTGCAGTCTCATAGTCATGAGTGAACCTGCGTTTGCGCAGATGCCTAGTCTCCGTTGAGAGTGGCCGTCGTGTCCGAAGTTCGGTTTGGAGGACGTTATTTTAACATCAGTTACATCAGTGGAATCTTTGTTTGTTAACCATTATTAGTACAGTCATAATAACGCAAAAATATAATAGTTAGTTTAATAAAAATATAATTTTTAGTTTTTTAATTAAGTTTTTCTGTCGTAAAGTTCATTACATCAGTGAAATGACTGATTCTTCTCTGTTTAAAACACTCGGAAATTATGCCTCTGCCTGTTGTTATTTGCACGTGGGCTGCTAACAACTTATCATCATCATCATCATTACAGCCCTTGAACATAGACCTCCCCCAAGCAATGCCACAAAGGGGTCGCCCTACACATCGCCTACAGGTACGAGGCTGCTACTCGAGAGCCTTTTTTCCCCATAGGTTGTCGGTTCTTCGAGCTATATGCCCGGTCCATTGCAACTTCAGCTTAATAATCCGTTGGGCTATGTCAGTCCCTCTGGTTTTACTGCGGATATCCTCATTTCTAAGTTTATCACGCAGAGAAACTCCGAGCATAGCCCTCTCCATAGCTCGTTGACCGACCTTGAGCATCCTCATACGGCCAGCAGTGAAGGACCACGTCTCGGTTCCATAGGTCATCACTGGCAACACGCACTGGTTATACAGTCTCGTTTTCAAGTTTTGAGGTATACCTGACAAGAAGATGTGCCGTAATTTCCCGAACGCTGCCCAACCGAGTTGAATCCGTCGATTGACCTCTCGGTCGAAATTGGACTTACCTAGTCGGACTATATGTCCCAGGTAAACACACTCGTCAACAACTTCGAGCTTAGTGCTCCCATCAACTACCGACATGGGTGTGATATGGACATTAAACATGATCTTTGTTTTGTCCATGTTCATCTTAAGTCCTACCGTTGGGAAACACTATTGAGATCATTGAGCATAGTGCTTAGGTCCTCCAGCGATTCTGCCATAAGGACTATATCGTCGGCAAATCGAAGGTGAGTGATGTACTCGCCATAGATGTTGATACCGTATCCTTTCCAGTTCAGAAGCTTGAAAACGTCTTCCAATGCAGCGGTGAAGAGTTTCGAGGATATTACGTCACCCTATCTTACACCTCTCTGCAATTGGACAGGTTTCGTACTCTGGTTCTGTACTCGGATAGCCATCGTAGCCCTACTGTACAAGCACTTCAACACTTCGATATACCGACAGTGAACTTTGCACCGCTGAAGGGACTGCAGCACCGCCCAAATTTAGGACGGGACCATTTACTTCATACGTATTTGGTAAATGTAAGAAAAAATCTGAATAATCTTGAATGTAAATTTACTGAAATAATGAAAATATATCAAATTCTCTATCAACTACAAATTTAATTAGCTCATATAAATATCACCACCTGCTCATATAAAGACACCTGTCCCGTTGCCCTCAAACAAAGCTCCGGGACGGAAAATAGTCCCGTCTTCGGAAATAGCGCGAAAATTTAAAACTACGAAGTTTGTCAGATACGAACGGTGTGAAAGCGAGACCGCCCAAAGAATAACCGAATGGGATAATTTAAAAGTATCCGCAGAAACTGGTTGGGTGGAAGTATTCCAACACTTTCGCACCAACAATCTTTTTTTTAATCAAATATATTTCATGTCTACCTGGTACAAATGCTCCAGTAGAAAGAGTATTTTCCTGAATAAATTGTGGACGTCTGAAAAAAATCTAGGAAAAGGTTCCAGTTTTAAAGGCGATGTTGATAACAAAGTTCAATATAAAAAAAAAACATGCCCAGAATTTTATTCTTAATTAAAATCATCTCCAACTTTATTAAAGTAAATTTTTTCCACTGACAAATGTACATAATAATTAAAAAAAAATAAAAATATGTTGCATTTAATAATTACTGTCCGAGGCACTTTACTTTAATGAAACTGGTGAAATGGTGGATTCATTTTGATTTTTCACAATTTGTTACAATAAAAATAATTATAATTAATGTGAATATAATTATAGTGAACACTAATTGTATAAAGTTATACTTAGTTTAAATAAAAAGTATAAATAAACGCATGTCCCGTTTTGAGTTAAAAAATAAATGGTGAGTTTAATCCTAACGTCTTTTTTCCACCTTCTTTTGTTTACCTTCTATAAAATTAAAATAAACATATTTTTTTCTCAATTCGCGTAAATACAAAAAAATTATCGTGTTAAAAGTAGTCGGGGGAAAAGATTCTTCGTATTTTATTTGTATAAAATTGAAGAAAATTCTCTTTGGTTGTACTATTTGTATCTGGCTGGTTTTAATATCAATAGATATAGGACATCAGGGAAAAGATAAATAAAAAGTAAAAAAATCAGTTTCCCGCCATTTATCAGTTGTTTTTTGTACTACCAAAATGAGTGAAACTAACGAAGAAATTCGATACATTCTTAATTTTTATTACAAAAAAGGGGAAAAATGCGACTCAAGCAGCGAAAAAATGTGTGAGGTTTATGGACCTAATGCAGTGTCAGTAAGAATAGCATAAAGTTGGTTCAAGCGTTTTTAGTCCAGGAATTTTTATGTCAGATAGATTAGATGCAGCTCGCTCTGGTCGCCCTCATATGAATAAACTCGATGCCATTTTTGAAAAAGTGGAGCAAGATCGGCATATTAGTAGTTACTACATAGCTGAAGAATTGACCACACAACAGTTTTGACCCATTTGAAAAAATCAGGCTGAATTACAGAAAAGATTATATTTCGATACCACACGAGCTCACTTAAAGAAACCTAATGAATCTTGTACTCATTTGCGATTCTCTACTGAAACGTAATGAAACCGAACCATTTTTGAAAAGATTGATCACTGGTGATGAAATGTGGATCACCTACGACAAGGTCGTGGGAAAAAGATCGTGGTCAACGGGTAGTCCATTGGCTGTAGCGAAACCCGGATTAACACGCAATAAGGTGATGCTGTGTGTATGGTGGGATTGGAAGGGCATCGTTTATGATGACCTTTTACCGCCGCGCCTTGCAAAACCATCGATTCGGATCTCTACTGCCAATAACTAATGAGACTCAAGCAAGAAATTGAGAAAAAACGGCCGGAATTGAATTGAGAAAACTGGAGAGAGCTTGGTTGGAAAGTGTTAATGCATCCACCATATAGTCCTGACTTTGCACCCTCAGATTTTTCCTTGTTTTGGTCTCTTCAGAATTCTTTAGGTAGTGTTAGGTTAACATCAAGACTCAAGAGAGGACTGTCAAAACTACTTGTTGCATTTTTTTGATCAAAAATCCCAAGATATCCCAAGAAATCATAAGATTATGTCATTACCAACAAGATGGCAACAAGTTATCGAACAAAATGGCACTTATATATTATAATTAAATTTAATTCAACTTTAAAAAAATCCAAGAAAAAAAATGTCTTGAATTTGTACATAAAATACGAAGAAACTTTTCCCCGACACAATATATTATGTCTGCACATACTGTTGAGTCTACCTTTTTACTACTTACGTCACTATATAGTAATTTAACTCGCTCATCATAGTTTATTTAGCACATAGTGATAATGACAAAGTAAATTGTATGTTTTCAAGGATTGAGCGGACTTCGTGAATTATATTACGTAGAATATATATTTCAACAGGATTACGTACCGAGTTGCAGCCAACGATTTTTGTTCATTCATAATCATGGAGACTACCTGACCGGATAAGATTTGTTGTACGTTGCAGAATGCCCCATTATACGGAACACAACAACATTAAACTGTTATTTAACGTTGGTTTTCTGTGAGATACAACGCTGTAGCTATATTATGGTAACAACACGAATGGGTCGGCTCGACTAGGGAAGGACCACGCTCCTGAGAGTATATCGACGCTGGAAAGAAAAAAGTTACCAAGCGACACTTTGGTCGATATTGAGTTATATATATCATTGGAATCAGCTTTTTTTTCTCCGTCGATTGGTTCTACTTTCGTGCTTCTACGATGAATTTAATGTCGTTTAGTTATTTTAAAATTCAAGGATTTTTTGTAGTTTTCGACGACCAACCGACGATAATTTACGTCATTTAAAAAAAATATTGCGTTTAGGACAATTTTCAATCTACCGTATTTCTACTTAGTAAATTTATCCTGTTTTTTGATATAAATTATTTTTGTTTTTAGTAACATTTCCTGACCTTTTGAAAAATTAAAAATTTATTTGGCTATCTTTTCCTATGTAAAAATTTTATTTTTTTGCAACCTCTTACCTTTTTACCTGTCCTTAATATTAGCTATTTGTCATTTAGATATTTTTTACCAGGTCTGATTAACAAAAAGATGTCGTTTAGTGATATTTTTCCTTCCTGTAATTTTGTCGCTTAGATGAATGTGACCTGCCGTTTTCTAATATATTTTGGCGTTAAGATATCTCTTCCAGGAATATTTATTTAATAAAAAGTCAGTTGAGCCTTCCGCGTTGATCTTGAACTGTCGTGTAACTAGGTTGTGATTTAATATTGAAGTGGTCGTTAGGAACAAAAAATTGAATTACCGTGCTGCAAGCTGCCGCTTGGTGAATAGGTGTGTTACCGCGCGTCCCAATGACCGCCGCTTGGTCTAGAGAAGCGGTAATTATTTTCATTTAAGTGTTACATAATATTCTTTAGTTGTGTGCTAATGTTTGAGTTACTCATATTTTACAACTGCGGAAGGACCTGCGTTTTTCGAAATTAATAGACCTAGCTTTATTTAATGCCGGTATTAGTCCCAAGTACCTCGTTAAAAGATTATATACCTACCAAGGATTAGTTAATATAATTAACTTTTATTTTGATGATAACATAATTTTGTTTTTCTTTGCAGGACTCCTTACCAATACAAAATGTTTGTGAACATTAGAATGTCGTGTCATTTTAAGAAAAATATTTGATAATTTTGAAGTATTTCAAAGTTGCTTCTCACCGGATGATTCTAACGTTTTTGCTGATTTTGTCGCTGATATGGAACTTCAGAGAATGTACCTTTTTATTTCATCATCTGTAGTGCCCCTCGGAGGTAGATCCCAGCTATGATTTGATAGCTCATTTAAAATTGCATCTTGTCATAAGCAGGAGTGCTACTGGACCTGGGCTGACGTGTCGGTGTCCCAGGATATAAACACCAAGAAGAAAAGAAGTTAAATAAAATATAAGAAGTATAATAAAATTAAGAAAGTTCCGCTTCTAGGTCCTAATAAAGAGTCATTGCTAACGCAAAGCAGTACACTAATCCGTGCTTAAATCTGCAGAATTGGCAAGATATTAGTCCCGTGTCGTAGAGAATTCTAGTCTCTCGCCAAGGCAGTACAAGGGAACTTCTTTTTTTTTTATAGGATAAGGGTGACAAACGAGCACACGGTCCACCTGATGGTAAGTGGTTGCTGCGGCCCATAGACATCTACATCTATCCTCGTTTGCGAATCAAAATGCAGATGCGTTGTCACCCGTGAGGACTAAGATGGAATGCCTCATTTCCAGTAAAAAGGGCCTCCGGCCACCTGCACTCACCAAACGAAACGCAGAGGTAAACCTCTACTTCACGCTGGTATTCTGTGAAGTCGTGGTACCACCCCGGTTCGAGCCGGCCCATCCGTGCGACAGCAAAATTCTGTCAGCCATCTTTTTCATTTCTGCACAGGGAGAACGATTCATTGGCCCATGCCGCAAAAGAGAAAGCCGATCTGTTAGGTTCTCTTTTTGCATCCAACTCGACTCTCGGTGACGGGAGGAACACACTGCTGACCATTCTGCAGTGTGAGTGCTCAGTGCGGAAAGCACTCCTCTCTCTGAATGTTAACAAGTCGGGTAAAACCTGATGAAATTCTTCATATTGTGCTAAAGACATGTCCAATTAGGCGTAGGGGTAGTCCCGAACTCATGGAGATAGCTTTAGTGTACCCGATACCTTAAAATAGCGACAGTTCAGCTACAGACCTATTACCTCCTTGACCTCCATAATCATGGAAACCATTATAAACTTCCAGCCGATTATGTACCTTGAGGTCCACCAGCTGATTAGTAACCGTCATTACTGATTTCGCAGCGGTCACTCAGCTGGTGATCTTCTAGTATACCTGACTCCCAAGATGATGGATGCAGTAGAGTCCAAGAGGAAGACCTTGGCCATTAGTTTTGACATATCAAAGGCCTTCGATCAAGTTTGGCACAAAGTGCTTCTTTCGAAGCTTCCTTCCCATTTGGTTCCCAAGAAATTCTACAATTGGATCACCAATTTTCTTGCATGCTCCGAATGCAAGCCCATTTATAGTAGGGTTCCACAAGGCTGCATGCTAACACCTCCACTGTTTATGTTGAATATGAATTACATGTTGCAAACCAGTAACATTCATTGGTATACGGCACAGGTGCTGTATTTTACCAATGTTTCTGGGAACAAACTTGTGCCTGAAGTAAAATCTTTGTTAAATAAAGTCTTGGATTGGTCTCTGAAGACACAGGTTTGCGTGTTCACCGCTTAAAAGAACCCCTTAGTTGTATCCCTTCAATTTCAGGGCTTTTTCATTCTCGGCGTCTATTTATCGAATGATGTACAGTTCCGCGGTCACTTGGAAGGGAAGGCAGAATTGGCTTCTAAAAAGTTTTGCGTGCTCAACAGAGCGGAACAGTATTTCATGCCGGCACACCGCCTGTAACTTTACGAGGGCGGCACTGAAAATTTCGGGAATCAAGGAAGTGACACAACATTACTATTTAAAAATGTATTTATTGCTTTTCAAAGTATTCTCCGCGAAATTTGACACATTTTTCCATACGATGGAACCAATCATTGAAGCAACCATTCCATTCGGAAGTTGGGGTCTCCAAAATGGCGTTTTGTAGGCGTCCACAGCTTTTTCAGGCGATGAAAATCTCTGTCCACGTAATTTATTCTTTATTTTAGGGAAAGTATAGAAATCATTAGGGCTTAGGTCGGGGCTGTACGGCGGATGGTCTAATAATTTTATGTTTTCTTGCTCTAAAAACTCTTTTGTTCCGTGTGCGGTGTGAGAACTCGCATTGTCTTGATGGAGGATGATGCGGCGGTTGCAGTTCTCTTTACGGAGTTCAGAAACGACCTGTGGCAAACAAATGCTAGCATACCATTCTGCATTAACCATTTTTTGTCCCTGAAGAGGAATAGCCGTAACATGGCCGGTTTTGGAGACAAACGTGGCCACCATTTTTTTTGCAACACTCCGTGAATCAACAATTTTTGTTGGCTTTAACTCATTTTCGAACACCCAAACTCGTGACTGGTTTTTTGTTTCGGGTTCGTACGCGTATATCCAGGATTCGTCACCTGATATGATGTTGTATACAGCATTTGAGGATCCTGCGTGGAATCTTTCGAAAGTTCTGACGTACCAAGTAACGCGAGACGCTTTTTGCTCTTCACAGAGCGAATGCGGTATCCATCGGGAAAACAACTTTTTTACACCTAATTATTCATGCAAGATTATTTGTATTTGACTCATGCCAATGTCTAAAGTTGCCTGAATTTTGCGGTATGTCACATGTCGATCTTCCTCAATCAGCTTACGCACAGCATCAACGTTTTCTTGGGGGACTGCAGTTTTTGGACGACCTTGACGGGGATCATCACTGAGCTTGACACGTCCACGTTGAAATTCAGCAAACCTGAGATAAATTGTGGTTTTGGATGGGGCTTCATCGCCAAATGCAGAAATCATCCGGTCAACACACTGTTTTTGTATTAAACCACTTCGAAAGTCATTATAAATCATCGCTCTTGAATTTTCTCGAGTCAATTCCATTTTCTCAATGACTAAACAAGTTTGACAAAACCTTGTGACAAGACCGAGAATCTTTTTTTAAATAAATAAATGGTATTCGATTTTTAAAACCAAGGAGTTTTCAATTAAAAAGATTTTAATATGACAGGAACAGTGGAAATATTCCATTCCCGATACTTTTAGTGCAGCCTATGTACAAGACGCGGCTTTGGCCTCACATGGAATACTGTTCTCATCTCCAGGCTGTGACACCTCATTGCCAGCTTATTCCACTTGATCACATCCAGCAAAAAGCGGCTCGAATAGTTGATTATCAAGTTCAAGATTCACTGGCGCTGCGAAGAGAATTTGAGGAATTATTTGGAGTAATTCTAGCCATCAAATTCCATCAACGCACATCGTGACAAAACTCACGATACCATCCACACCATCTGGATGCTTGGGGTCCATTGCTATGTGATTTACTTGGATTTTCTTTCCTTGCCACAACTACTTTGTGCAATTGTTTACAACCGGTAGTTTTTCCGAACCAATATGACTTAGGGACTTTCAAGAAACGAGCTAACTCCTCTTTAAAATGCCAGCCTTCAATTCCCCTGGTGTTATGAATGCTCGTGCGTGGCGGTTGACACTTACCATCAGGCGAACCGCATGCACGTTTGTCCTCTCTTGTATAAGAAAGTTTATAGTTCATTAAATAATTCTAAGTAATTAGCGTTACAATGTACTTGCGAATTCTTTTTATTTTATAAAACCGAAGGTCTCTGACGATATTTGTAACTTGTGGAGGTAATTTTAATTTAGAAGGCTGTTTTGTTTCAGGAAAGTGATTTTGAATCACGAAATTGAATATTTTTTTTTTATTAAAAATATTGATGTTTAATAAACAAATACTAGTACTTTTTCCTTTTTAAACCTAAAATCCGCATTGAATTATTAGGGGCCAAACCTTACTTTAATTTGTTCTCTGGTAAAAATATCACAGACATGAAGTAAGAAGTAACTTTTACCAGATCATAGAAATGTTATTTTTATTATATAGGTATTTTTCCACGCTCAAATTCTTCAAAAATGTCTGATTATGAATTTTTTTGAGTTTTACTTCAAGAGTCGACTGTCGGTAGGTCGATTTTTCCCGTTCGTGATTTTTTTATTTTTTTTACTAAGCGACATTAACTTCGGAAATGGTGAGCAATTCGGGAACTTACTTAAAGTAGGTAATAAAGTGTCCAAACAGCTTTTTAATCATGTAAGAATCATTCCAATAGGGTAAATAGTACAATTAATATGATTTTTTTTTTAAATTTCAAACTAATCAGCTCTCCTGTAAAGTTGCCTATATGTCGTTTGGTAATTTTTTCCTTTCCACCGTCAATATATATGATATAATGTCCTCGAAACCGAATTTCGGTCACGGCGGCCAGTCTCAACGGAGACTAGCCATCTGCGCAGAAAAGGATTATAGTGCCACAGTGTATGCGCAAGCACAGGTGCTCTCTCACTTTCCCTCGCTCTCATAGTACTATGGGACGGCGAATCAGATACGACCGGAGAAAGATCAGGCACAGGACCAACGGCCTAACCTACTTTCCGAGAGACGGAGGTGAAAATTTTCCATCGAATTACCACAGCGAGTGCTCTGAGGAATTGTTAAACCTTTCACCTTTCTAAAAGGCCGGCAACGCATCTGCAATTCCCCTGGTGTTGTGGTTGTTCATGGGCGGTGGTAGTCACCATCAGGTGAGTCGCATGCTCGTTTGCCCCTCTTCTATAAAAAAAAAGAAAAAAAGCCGCCAACTTTGTGACTCCGGGCTGATACTGAGAAATTCTTGACTGAAAAATGAAATAACACATTTTAGCCCGACCCGGGATTCGTACACTTAGAACACAATTGCTGATCATGTAGATCAGCAATTGTGTTTTTGATCACTAGACTAACGAGACAGCCTGAAGCGTATATCTAGAGAGCCAAGCTGTGAGGCATTCCTTTTCTACCGACTTCAAAAAGGAGCCGGTACTCAATTCGACGCGTATGTTTTTTTGTTATGTGTGTTACCTCATAACTTTTTCCGGGTGAACCGATTTCGATGATTCTTTTTTTATCTGAAAGCTGGTGCTTCGTATGTGGTCCCATATAAATTTGATTAAGGTCTGATTAATATTTTTTTTTTTGGTTAATCTTAATATTTTATATTGAAGTCGGTTGTACAAAATTTTCAATTTTAAATTATTTAACCTCTATTGCATTCTTTATAACAAAAACATGGTAGAACCATGCTGCAGCTATATTAGTAGTATAGCTGTAGCACGAATGGGTCGGCTCGGCCGGGTAAGGACCACGCTCCCGCAAAATACCAGCGTAAAATAGCAACTTAAAACTGCTGTGTTTCGTATGGTGAGTGTAGAGAACCGTAGACCCTTTTTACTGGAAAAGAGGCATTCCATCTTAGTCCTCACGGGTGACAACGCATCTGCATTTTACACAAGTTAGCACTAAAGTCATGATTGATGTTTTTTAATACAGCTCCTACATTATATTGACAGGTCGAATCAAATTTAATATTTTCGACGGGGTTGACACAATGATTGTGCTCGACAACCGGACTTAGTTAAGCGAAAAAGATTCAACCGTCAAAAGATAATCGAAGTTTGGATCGGTATCGTAATTTTGTAGATCAACTGCGACCTTTGCTACATACCTAGTATTTATATAGGTACCTATATAATTCTTCTGTACGTGTGTTTGCCACTGAACTCCCTAAAAGTTTAGATCGATTTTGATGACATTTCTTGTGTGTTTTGTCTGGACGACTTATATTCACAATTGGACCCGGTGGGTTGTCTTGTGTACTGTCGTCGAGATCCAGAGATCACCCGTGTAAAACCGCGGCGGATAACGAGTCTTTATATTCTTTTGTATAATTCTTTTGTACGTGTGTTTGTCACAGAACTCCTATGGCTGGACTTTTTTTATTTGTGTTTGAGTGGGTTTAGATTCACAATTGGACCCGGTAGGTTGCTCTGGACGGATCGCTAATATTGTATAAAAAAAGTTAGTCTATATACCTCCCCCTGCTGGGAACTAGATCTCCTTTCATTTCTGAAAAATATCCCTAAATTATCTTATGTAACGTATTACAATCTATATGTCACCTTTCACAACAACCTTTTTATAATCATTTTAAAACAGCTTAATAAATGCAAGGCTCTTGTAGCATCGCTAGGGAAGCGCGCTCGCTTAAATGACGTAGTATTTTTTATTTTATAGAATAAGGATGACAAACGAGCACACAGTCCACCTGATGGTAAGTGTATACTGTAGCCCATAGACATCTACATCTTTCCTCAATTAAGAATTAAAATGCAGATGACTATGATGGAATGCCTCGTTTTTAGTAAAAACGGCCTGTGAACACTTACCATACGAAAGACAGCAGCATTTTTCTGCTATTTTACGCTGGTATTCTGTGAAAGCGTAGTACTACCCCGGTCGAGTAAACCCATTCGTGCTACAACAATAATATAGCTGCAGCTTGGCTCTACCACGTACACGGATACTGAAGTTTAAAAAAAATATATTTACTACCTATAAATGGGAAGTATACAGCTGACTGCTGAAAGAAATCGTTCCTAAGAAGGTTACGATGAAGCTAGTAATTCTCCACATTGCTCTGGTGCTTGTTGACGTACTTCATATATCTTTGAAATATTTTCGTTCCTTAGTCGTACAGTTTTTCTTCACCGCCGAGCACATAGTAAAAACTATATGAAATCTATACAGTATGTAGCAAATAACCTAGATATCTTTTTAGGGAAGTATAAATGTACAATACATTTCCAAGGGCGAAATGTTTTTTGGTCACTGTTAAAGGAATTTTAGCGTCAGCTCACACCGAGACGCGACGCGGCGCGCTCTTTTTAAGATAGCTATACGAAATATAACTTTAGTAACTACACAAAAAAATACATATTTTATTGATTGATTGATTGATATATTATAATCCGAAAATGCCTCGTGGCGTCGCGCTACACCGCACTGAGCCTTGAATGCCTCGCGGTGTTTTTTTTTATAGAATAAGGGTGACAAACGAGCACACAGTCCACCTGATGGTAAGTGGTTACTGTGGCCCATGGACATCTACATCTATCTTCGATTACGAATCAAAGTGCAGATGCGTTGTCACCCGTGAGGTCTAAGATGGAGTGCCTCGTTTCCAGCAAAAAGGGTCTCCGGTTCTCTACACTCACCATACGAAACACAGCAGCGTTAAGCTGCTATTTTACGCTGGTATTCTGTGAGAGCGTGGTCCTTCCCAGGTCGAGCCGACCCATTCGTGTTACAACTATAATACTAATAGCTGCAGCATGGCTCTACCACGTATAAATACGCGTAAAATACACGTATAACATTTAGCACGATGCAGTTGTGCTTCGTCGGTAGGCGCAGCATACAAAAACGGTGCGCTGCCAGCGACTTCATAATGTGCCTCGCGACGTCTCACGGCGGCGCGCTGCGCGGTGGGAAACCACTGGCCTCTTCAAGCATCGTCGCGTCGCGTCGCGCCTCGGTGTGAAGTGTGAACTGACCCTTAGTGTTCACAATAGGTAACGTTTACACTAAATTCAATGTTGTGAAAAATTGTTAATCACTGACACACATGTATCATCGGTAAAGCGAGGTCTTTGACAATACTCTTACTCCACGTCCAAAGCAGAGGTAATAAACCCACATGCAACTTACAAATATACATTTATTTAAATTTATTCTGATAACGCACTTAACGGGAACCACAGGGTTTTTAGATGCATGTTGTATATTATATAAGGGTAGTTGACTCATCTATCAACGCACAGCCGAAATCGCCAGACGTATAGGTAAATCTGAAATTTGCCGCATAACTCTTACGTAGCCCTCTACGCACCGCGTTGCCTTGCTTTTCGTGGTAAGCAGAAAACATTATTTTTTAAAAGCTTTTAGAAAAATTTAATTCGCAAATGTCCGCGTTATAAAATAAAATGATGTGTCTTACCTAGTATGAAGAGCACCTCCTGACCTCCCTCAATTCCCGTGGTGTTGGGAGTAGCGGTGCTGGGATTAGTGGTGACGAGGATAGTGCACGCAATTGAGGGAGGGCGGGAGGTGCTCTTCATACTAGGTAAGACACATCATTTTATTTTATAACGCGGACATTTGCGAGGTAAATTTTTATATAATGGATTTCCGCAAAGTAACACCTGATTCTATTAATTACATTATTTTTTTATTTAAGCAACTTATCATATAATTTTTCTGTATGTATTCATATAACTTCAAGGTACGAATAAACAGAAAAATAAACATGTTTCGGCGAAATAGTTCATGTATCTATATATTGCACAGCCTCACTATGGACAGATATAGCCATTTTCTGCAAAGCGACCCTTGCCTCTTCTACGGGAAATTTCTCACAACACTGTAGTGCTGCCGCCAATTCCTCGTCGAGGAACTGTTTCAAATACTCAAGAGATCTCGTGCCCAGCACGGCATAGTGCAAAGGTTTGAGTTCTATCTCCTTCTTTTCCAACTTGGCCTCTAAAATATGACCATATAAAGTTGGATATTCCCATATAGCCAATATCACTGGAGCTCCGACTAGGGAATAAGAGTCTGGGTGTGTGAAAAAGTCTTTCACGTCTAAATACAATTGCCAGATCATTGCCAAGTGTCCGCCAAGTTTGTAGGCCTCTCTTTCCAATTCCTCTCCTCGCTTGCTAAGCTTCATAGCTGCTTGACAACCCTTGGCCAGTAAACTTCCGGATGTCAACATTGTGCGGAGTATCCACTCGTCTTTTCCTTGGCCGAGGAATTCATTGGAGCCAAGTTTACCGAGATTATTCTCATTTTCCCAGTCGTAGTGTCTTTTAATTTCGTTGTTAGCTGCAATTTTATAATTTTTTTTTTATATAGAATTAGGGTGACAAACGCGCACACAGTCCACCTGATGGTAAGTGGTTACTGAGGCCCATAGACATCTACATCTCTCCTCGCTTGCGAATCAAAATGCAGATCCGTTGTCACTCCAGAGGACTAAGATGGAATGCCTCGTTTCTCTTAAAAAGGGACTCCGGTTCTCTACACTCACCATACGAACACACAGCAGCGTTAAGTTGCCATTTTACGCTGGTATTCTGTGAGAGCTTGGTCCTTCCCCGGTCGAGCCGACCCATTCGTGCTACAACTATACTATAAATATAGCTGCAGCTTGGCTTTATAATTTTAATTATTCCAAAAATATTGTTATGACCCTCATGCAGCTATTAGCTATTTTTTTATAGATTAATACCCACTACCCTCTTACTTCTTTTACCAAATAATCACTAAGTCAAAGTGACTGTGATACCAGGAGACTTAACGACATCTTGAAATTGAGTAGCGTTTGACTATTTGGCGATAAGGGTCACAAACGAGTACACAGCACACCTGATGGTAAGTGCGTGCGGTGGCTCATTGACATCAACACCTTTCCTCGATTAAGCATCATAATGCAGGTGCGTTGTCACCTCTGATGACTAGGATGGAATACCTCGCATACAATAAAGAGGCTATCCAGTTCTCTACACTGACCATACGAAACACAGCAGCGTTCAGCTGCTATTTTACGCTGATTTTCCATGAGTAGCTCATGATTCGAGGTTCTTTTCTGTGGTGGCAACCAGTTTACGAGTCGCAATAAAATAGGACTAAATGTCAAAGAGCTCAGTAATTAAAAATCCCGACTGTCTAAAAAGTTTACTGAAAAGATATTTTTTACCCTATGCCACTTCAACAACTAAGACGAATTCAACGGTTCTCTACACGGACCATACGAAAGACAGCAGCATTAAGCTGGTATTATATGTGGTCCTACCCCGGCCTTCTCTGACCCATTCGTACTACAACAATAATATAGCTGTAGCGTGACTCTACCACGTGTGTGTTTTTAAAATACGAAGACTGGTGGCCCACGTCTGGTCAAGGCCAAGTGCCAGGATTAAGCGAAATCCACTCTACAATGAAAGTAGCCCATCTCCAGCAATGGGCATTTACGAGCTGATAAAGAAGAGGTTATATCTTGGGAACGCAATGATTGATTTGTATTTTTTTATGTCATTGACCGCGTAGTGGCGGTGTAAGAAAATCCACTACCCCATATCATCCCTTGAGTGTCTTAAGAGGCGGCAGAAGGAAGCAAATCTGGAGATGGGCAGCAGCGTCTTCCTAATAATGAAAAAACTAAAAAGAGAAAACTGTGGTTGCCAAACCTATTGGACAATCTATGGGGAAGGCTTATGGCCCTTAATAAGCTGTATCGGTAACAGTGTAATTACATCATTATGAAAAAATCAATTAATTTTTAAAAACAACCTTTGGGCTTTGACGGTAGGGGATTGTTGTCGGCATCTCTTTCGCCAAGGAAGTCGCCTTCCACCAAGTCTCGTAGACCCGTGGAGATGAGCTCAGTCACCTCGTTGTTACGTAAGCCGCCAAGATGGCGGAGGCATGTCGCCAGTAGGTAATCTCCTGGGAAACGTAGAGGAACGTTTTTGTGGAATATGGGTGACAAACAAACAAATAGCCCAGCTGATGTTGAGTGGACTCTGTGGCCCACAGACATCTACATTTATCCTCAAATTAGAATCAAAATGCAGATGTGTTGTCACGCATGAGTTTGAAGATGGAATGCCACGTTTCCAATAGAATAGAATAGAATATTTTTATTCAATATACATTACATGTTGAACATAATTCTTATTGAAAGTCATTTTTTACTTTACCACTGGTTCGAAAAAACCCTCTGTCCTGGGAAGAACCAGCAAGAAACCCAGCGGGACTTTTTTTTAAAATAAAATAAAAAGGATCTCCGGTTCTCTACACTCACCATACGAAACAAAGCAGTTTTACGCTGGTATTCTGTGAGAGCAATTTCATTGGTGCCGACGTATATATCGCACCCGGATAGCTCGCGTACTGTGAAATTTCAGCGAGCACCTAGCCCCTGAGTTACCAAGGCCCACTATAAGATACATACAAAAAAAAATTTAAAAACACAGTCGAATTGAAGCCTGCTGACATATTGATAGCCACTTTGTAGTACATTGCGTATTCTATTTAGCTTTTCTTTATAAGCTACGTGAAATAATTAAAAAAGGGCTACACGGCATGTATGATACAACTATCTGCTACTACTACAAAGTAACTATCATATTCATGTCACCAAAGTCAGTGAAGAGGCCTGTTAGGCACAGATCTCCAGATAGAACTTATTTGCTAATAGGGTTTTAAATGAGAGAAAATTCCGCTACCCCGATACGTATTTGGTGGAATTTACAAGTATTCAAATTTTATTCGTATTTGTAAAACATGCTAATTTCCTCACGATGTTTTCCTTCACCGCGGAGCATGTGATAAATCGGAATTAAAAGTTCGAATTCTGGTTGTACTGGTTGCTGGTGTACTTATAATTAAATTAATTAGTGTACTTATAATATATATTTACACGGAAAATATGTTGCTTTTGGACAAATGTTGGCTCCAAGCTGAGAACCGCGTAAAGTTTTGTCAACAGTCGTGCATACAATGATTGAATGCATCCATAACAATCTATACATATAATAAATCTGTAGAAAATTGCGTGTTCACGATTCACGCAAAAAGTACTGGACGGATTTCAATGAGAATTTATACGTAGGTAGTAAATGACAACATATAATACAATGTATAACATATAGGCAACTTTAAAAAGTTGTTTACTCATCCGAAGAGTAAACAAAGGGTTACGTTTTTCTTTTTTTAAAGTTTTTGTCATTATGGCTGCTGATTCATCCATTAGTTCTAAAGAGGATTTAGCTGTACGCATAATAGCTAAACGTAAAAGTGTGTGTGTGGGGAAATGAAACACATCACGCTACCAACCAGAAAGGGCAAAATAACGTCTGCCGGGATCACTTAGTAATTAAAAATATACGTGAAGGAAAATTGAATGTAGTAATGATTTCTTATATTTAAGCGAACACCACACATTGAACAGAACTACTTTTACGGATTTTATCGCGTTTAATTGTTCTTATTTTTAATGTCCCGATGTTGCTTCACCTATGGACACGGGGGACTGAGGTGATTGATGCCCCAATGCCAGAGTTTTACCGAAACGTCGGGAATTAAAAAATTAGTAGAAACTACCTTTACGGATTTTATCGCGTAGTTAAAGGTAGTTTTATTCAATATTAAATGTAGTGTCAGAAACATCCTAAGTCATTCAACTCTTACCATTAAATGAAATTAATTTTTACGGCTTTTATCGCGTTTAAGGCGACACCGCGAAAAAATGCACCTCCTTTCATCGAATAGTATAGGAGTATGACACGACTAACGAAACTGGAATATTGATATCGGTAAATTCATGTCTTTATCTTGAGTTTGCTTGCTCAAAAACACAATTGTAAAATTTTGACTCGATCATAATAATTTGCGAAAACACTTCTAAAAATCACTATGGTTGAAATTACAACAAAATTACTTAATCTATATGCTTGGAAACCACTCGAATACATTCATAATATCAATATTCGTAATTTACTTGCTCATTATTTTGATTACTAAAATCAATAATTTTTTAAAAATATTTTAAGATCCTACGCGATTTCTAAGCGGTTTTAATCGTCGCGGGCGCTACGCAATTTTAGACCTTATGACGGCGTTTTTGAAGTTTTTATAGAAATTATGTATTACTCTGGTTAGTCTGGCGATAGCCCGCTTCAACGGTTTTCGATGTGTCGCCTTAATTTAACTTTTTAATTCGCGACGTTTCGGGTGCTTTACAGCACCCGTGGTCACGGGGGGGGACTGAGGTGTTTGACGCCCCGATGTCATAGTTAGACCGGCTACCTTCAGTTTTTGAATATTAATTTTTGGTCCGATCTACGCAGAATGAGCTTATAGTATCTTGACGTCTTGCAGTGGTATGCTTGGGTTTAACTTTATTAAATTATAGGATCCCAAGCAGATGGCAGCACCCCTGCATCTTCTCTATTGAAATATGGATGCTTTTTAATTTCAATAGCCTCGTGAACCATCCTTGGTAGGAATCGGTGTTCTTTTGCGAGGATTTGTGGTCTGTCAAATCTAATGTAATGGTGGGGACGATCTTGAACATGTTCACACACTGCAGACTTCCCGGGAAGACGTCGGGAATTAAAAAATGTTAAATTAAACGCGATAAAATCCGTAAAAAATTAGTTTCATTTAATGTGTAGTCTTCGGGTAAATATAAGAAATTATTATGCAACTCTCACCAGTTAACAACACAATTTTATTCCCACAAAGCAGATCTTTGAACTTCTCGCCATGCTTCTCTTTGTCCTGGAGGTTGGCCATTGTCTTGTGTATCAAATGGCCAGTTCTCTTCATCTCCACAATCTCGGCTAGGGCTCGTTGAGCGTAAAGAACTCCAGAGTCGTGTTGGTCCGGCGTGTAATCTCTAGGGTTGAACGAGGCAGCTTTCGAAACCAGTAGCACTATTAGGCCGACCGACTGGAGATTGCTCCGTGATCCTATCAGGATATTTTTTGCTGTCTTCAGGAGAGGATGGTTCGTTCCAACCTGACCAATAACATAAAATGTATGTTTAATTTTTTTTTTATAAATTTTAAGTCACAAACGAGCATACAGTCCACATCTGCAGCCAAGCAAAGCAAAGGTCACAGTTGCGTTGACTGACACCTGTAAGGACTTAGATGGAATGCCTTAACATTATATCTGTAATTATACTGGCTCTCTGTACCTTTCAGACGGGAAAACAGCAGTGCAAGCTCCTTGGCGCCAGAAATAGTTAATAGAATAGAATATTTTTTATTCAATACAGATTATTTAATTTTTTTATTTTTTTTATTCTACAATAATTTAAGGGACATTTACTGCTTAGCGTATGCCAGTCCCATCATACCCTAACATGCATCACTGACTCATATAACGTTACTTAATACTTATTATACTACGTGGGCCATGGATTCGAACAGAACTTACGCATTGTCGCCATTTGGTTGGGATAGAATATTATGGAATGTGACTACGTCAGTTCTGTTCAAATTCAAGACCCTTATTAAATTACTTCTAACAGACTCAAATCGAACACATTCCATCAATACATGGTGTAGGTCTTCTATAACTCCACAGTCTTCACAATTGGGCAAAGTTGTTTTTTTACAAATTTCTTATATGGAACGTGTCCAGATCTGAGTCTATGAGCAGTAGCTAATTTCCTATTTAAACTAGTATTCATGAACCAGTGCACATGAAGAGGCTGACACTGTATGGTTTTGTACCCTATTCCTTTTTCTGGTGACCGCTTGTTAAAGTTATTTCATTCATCACCAACCATAAAACATACAACAACTGCTGAACATAGGCCTCTCCTATAGATTGCCTCATAGGGGGTATTTATGTAATTGATTACTTTTTATATAGCACTATTAATGGAGACGAACTTTTTTACTCATTTTATATGCACGTAAACGCCACTTTAAAACACTGATCAGCGCCAGTCACACTTTATAATACGCCCTTGGTTGACTCGCCTCTTCCACATTTGTGGGCGGGTTGTGGTTGACGAAAAATAGCCCTTATCAGGGTATTTCTATTTATCTCTGTGTTAATCCACTTTATATGACATCGCCTATATGTCCAGTACAAGCAATATAGGGATCACAGTAGAAGTACCAGCACAATGATAGACAGCCAAATATTAATGGTTTATACTACTGCTACAACATAATTCAAACATTATGTTTGCAGCATTTGTGCTGGTCTGTTATGTTATGTTCGACCACACTCTCCCGGAATAACCACGTGAATTAGCAGCTTGATGCTGCTGTGTTAGACTATAGTAAGTGTAGAGAACCGGAGAACTGATTCCTAATCAAGGATAGGTGTAGATATCTATGGGCCACAGCAACCACTTACCATCAGGTGGACTGTATGCTCGTTTATAACTGTTATATAAAAAAAATAACTAACATGCCCTGAAACACATGCTTGCTGCCATTGTTTTAAAGAGGTCTTGCCTTGCTTTAGACTGAAAAATCCTAAAGATAAAAAAACAATTTTCTTACTAGCTTCCGCAGGTGTGTGGCGACGACAGCAATCTCATCGTTGAACAACCATCGCAGGTTGAGGAAGGACGTGGGGTAGCCCACGATCTGTTCAGCATCGGACAATACGGCGCGCCAACCAAGATCATCGCGACGATCTGTCCCGGGGCGGTGCGGGGCCGAGTGGTAACTATGGAACCTAAATAAAAGTAAGAACGGTAAAGTAAAGCGAAAGTAGCTTAACAGAAGGATTCGGACCGCAAACTTAATGGTCGTGGTTTCGAATCCGCCATCCGACTACTGTCGTAAACCCACTCCTAACACAAGCATTTTAAGCTTACCAGGAGTCGTTTAAAGGAATATTAGTAATATTAGTAGCATTGCTAGTATTCTAAACATGTTCAAGATCGTCCCCGCCATTACATTAGATTTGATAGACCACAAATCCTCGCAAAATAACACTGATTCCTGTCAAGGATGATTCGCGAGGCTATTGAAATTTAAAAAAAAACATCCAAATTTCATTAGAGAAGATGGATGGGTGCTACCATCTGCTTGGGATCCTATAATTAATAAAATTAAATCCAAACCTACGCATACCACTGCAAGACTTAAAGATACTGTAAGCTCATTCTGCGTAGATTGGACCAAAAATTAATATTCGAAAACTGAAGGCAGCCGGGTTAACTGACATCGGGACGTCAAACACCTCAGTCCCCCCCCCCGCCCCCCGTGACCACGGGTGCTGTAAAGCACCCGAAACGTCGGGAATTAAAAAGTTAAACGCGATAAAATCCGTAAAAATTAGTTTCATTTAATGTGTAGTCTTCGCGTAAATATAAGAAATCATTAAGATTTATAGCACCTCCCGCCCTCCCTCAATTGCGTGCACTATCACCGTCACCACTAATCCCAGCACCACTACTCCCAACATCACTACACTAGGAAAGACACACCACTGACGACAATACAATGTTGGGAGTAGTGGTGCTGAGATTAGTGGTGACGGTGATAGTGCACGCAATTGAGGGAGGGCGGGAGGTGCTCTTCAAACTATGTAAGACATCATTTTATTTTATCGAGCGGATGTACGCGAAGTAATTTTTTACCAACTTTAACAAAAAGATTTCTATGACACGTGCAGTCCGGCATTATGAAATTTTAAACAGAACATGAATACTTTTGCCTTTTTTTAGTTCGCGTGAAATTTTTCAAAAATGTTGAGTTCCTGTTAAGCAAACACAAAACATTAATTGCTACGTGCTTGTCAAGGAGGGAAAATATATTGAGGAAACCTGCAGGTATTTTTTTATAGGATTAGCGTAACAGATCTGAGATGTTAAAAATTTTTCAAAGATGTGCCTATCCTATAAAAAGAACATTTTAGTCCTCGGGGTGACAACCCACTTGCAGTTTTCTTTGTTTAGAATTGATTTCAAAAGTTAATCTTTTTTTCTTAGCTGTGGTTTTTTTTAATAGGATAAGAGTGACAAGCGAGCACACAGTCCACCTGATGGTAAGTGGTTGCTGTGGCCCATGCACATCTACATCTATCCTCAACCACGATTCAAAATACAGATGCGTTGTAACCCGTCAGGACTAAGATGGAATGCCTCGTTTCCAGTAAAAAGGGTCTCCGGTTCTCTACACTCACCATACGAAACACAGCAGCGTTAAGCTGCTTTTTTACGCTGGTATTCTGTCAGAGCGTGGTACTTCCCCGGTCGAGGCGACACATACGTGCTGCAACTATACTACTAATATAACTGCAGCATGGCTCTACCACGTCCATGTATGTATATCTTAGTTCTCAGGGTATTTTAGAATTTGTTGCAAGCCTAAGCTGTGGTACCATGCCGTTACTACCACCAGGTGAACTCTTGCGAGCCGACCAAAGATAGATGGACTTATACCATAGAAGTATTTGGAGCCGACAGGAAAAGCTCGTTTGATTCTCCGATGTTACAAAGGTAAACAAAAATAACATACCTTTTATGATTCAATATATTATTTGAAAAATTTCCACAGAATCTAGAATTTAGATCAAATATTTCCGTCCATTTACGTAGACCAACCTGTCTATCTTTATTAAAGAATTCAGATGAAATGGTAACAATATTACGGCAAGCAAAATGCTTTCTATTAACAAGCAACACTACTCTCTCCAGCATTTCATTAAAATATTTTCGCTGGAATATTTTAAATTTCCACTAAATATCTAAAATACGTTATGGCAAAATGTCACGTCATTGCCGCGTGAACGCTTGCAACGGACATGTTTATTTTTATTATTAAATTAAAAAGTTTTTTTCGTTGTTTTTTTTTGACACATTTATACTCTGCCAGTATCTATTTATATCAAAAATGTATGGTAAATCTCCAGAACTCTTTTCTATAACGATAATAATGTAGCAATGAAAGAGGAAATGGGCAGATAACAGATGGAAAGCGTGGCAATTATGACAAATATCCCCCTACGAGGCAATCTATGGGGGATCCCTATATTCAGTAGTGGACTTTTCATAGGTTGTTTAATAACAATGATGTCCTCCAGACCGAATTTTGGTCACGACGGCCAGTCTCAACGGAGATTAGCCATCTGCTCACGACAGGATTATAGTGCCAGGGTATGCGCAAGCAGATGCTTGCGCATTATAGTAGCACAATACTGCTGTGTTTCGTATGGTGAGTGTAGAGAACCGGAGACTCTTTTTTATTGGAAACAAGGCATTCCACCTTAGTCCTCACGGGTGAGAACGCATCTGCATTTTGATTCGTAATCGAAGATAGATGTAGATGTATATGAGCCACAGCAACCACTTACATTCAGGTGGACTGTGTGCTCGTTTGTCACACCCAATAATTTCATCCAATAATTTTATTTTATTATTTTGATAACGTTTTTCTCGAAAATAGAAATAAAGCGAACATACTATCCTACCGCAATCCTGCGATAGCATTATGTTGAGTCAGTGCCCTTTTCAGCACCACATCACTCATGCAATCGGATCATTTTATGACTGTTTTTTGTTATTTACGTATATCATTGATGTTTTTATGTATCATTTTATTTTCTGTATCAAAACTGTATGAGTGTAAGTTGCTGAATAAATGCATGTCTATGTCTATTCTATAAAAAAAAGGTGCAATCTCTATTCCCTCACTCTCATAGTCCGATGGGACGGTAAACAACTATGGGGTAGGAATATATAGTATGTTAACCCCTGTGGACTAAGATGGGATACCGTGACAAGTAAAAAGTGTATCTGCTTCTTTTCACTCACCATGCAAAGCGCCATAGCGTTATGATGCTATTTTACGGTAAAAAGCGCAGTTCTTTCGGCCCATTCGTGCCGCGTGGCTTCACAACTTTAAAACGATACATTCCTTTTGCTAAAAAGATGCATTCTTTAAATCGGTAAGAACACATTTAATAGAATAAATATAACGGAAGAGCACACAGTCCACCTGATGGTAAGTGAATACTGTGGCCCATAGACATCTACATTTATCCTCGATTAAGAATCGAAATTCAGACGCATTCTCACCCCCTGAGGACTAAGATGGAATGCCTCCTATCCAGTAAAAAGGGTAGCCGGTTTTCTACATTCACCGTATTCTGTGAATTACATTATAATTAATATAAGTTTACGATGGTATCCTTAATGAGTCCGCATTGTAATTTATTGTGTTTAATTTGTTGCGAGTTTTATAATATTAAGCAGATTAGGTATCATTAATAATACAAGTTAGCCGTATTATTACCCACCAATATTATGGCGCTGGAACCTCAATCCGAATTAAATTACATCTGATTAATAGGACCCCCCGTTGCGACGTTAATAAAAAATGCAATGTGTGCTTTGTTAGAGGCAAACGCAATAACGGTAATTAAACACAAATACTGCATGTCTTTCCTTGTACAGTTCTTCTTTAAATTAATACGTGATGCGAAAACTTTGTACCTCTTTTCAAGCATATTGCGCGCATGGAGGAGTGAGCGATTTGGCATAGACATAGTTAAAATTTAAATGGAGGAGTGCAGAAAACAAAAAATTATATATATTATGTATAATAATATGTTACAAATACATGGAATAAAATAAAACAGCATTTTTACGTTTATACTGCCAAAGTCAAAACATAATTATTAGAGCAAATAGGAGCCTTATACAAATTATCATAGAAGCATATTAAGTCTGTTATTGCTCTAAGGTCAAACATTTAATAGTCTGTAGACAAACATTCGCACAGAGTACGTATTTTTACGTTTATACTTCCAATGTCAAAACATAATTATTAGAGAAAATAGGAGCCTTATACAAATTATTATAGAAGCATGTTATATAAGTCTGTTATTTCTCTAAGGTCAAACATTTAATAGTCTTTTTTTATAGAATAGGGTTGACGAACGAGCACACAGTCCACCTGATCGTAAGTGGTTGCTGCGGCCCATAGACATCTACATCTATCTATATTCTGTGAGAGCGTGGTCCTTCCCCGGTCGAGCTGACCCATTCGTGCTACAACTATACTATAAATATAGCTGCAGCATGGCTCTACCACGTATAAAATCTACTCTATGCGAATGTTAGTCTATAGACAAACATTCGCATAGCATTCACACAGAGTAGAGATTGTTGCCAATGAATTTTAAATTGTTGCCAACAAATAATTACTGATGGATTGGATTGGCTGAATAATCTTTGAATTTGGTGATGCTTCAAATGTTCCTTTTTAAATTGTGTCCAGTGTATTGTTTCTAGATACACCAACGGCATAAATAACTTTGTGATCCCATATAAATATATAGGATTACAAAGTTACATTTGCAGTGATTGAATCAGTGTACCTGCGTATACACATATATTGATACTATAATGGAATAATAGGTGTAGATAGGTACCTAGATATAATTATGTTCAAAAGTAACTTATAAAATGGTTAATGGAATGAAAAAGCAAGAATGGGACATGTCTTATGAAGTTGTACCAAAATCCCACAAATTATTAAGTAGACTAAATTGCCTGAAATTGCCATGAAAGAAAGAACACTAATAAACATAACCGCGGCCGGCGGAAGTGCGACTCGCGCTGCGACTTCCACGCCTCCCGTCCGTCACAGAAAGGCGGCCACTTTCTTCCAGGCAACAATTGCGTTTTACTGCGATATCGCAGATATACACATAAATCACGTTTTATTTAACTTAGGCAAATAGTATGAAAAAAAAGTAGGACTATCTACAAAAAGAAATGAGATGCCATCAAAAACATAACTTGTAAAAAAAAGCCAAGTCTCGCAACTCAGTTCTTTTACCGTAAAAAGTTGTGTGATCCATGTAATACCAAGTCGGTTAATTTATTCAGTACCCTACTTAAGGATCCTTCTGTTTTAAGTTATTACGCAATTAGCTAACCTAACAACATCTTATAGTGGCCATATCAATATTAAAAATCTTTTATCTTTTAAATTAATAGATTGACTTGGCAATCGCACTAAACAATCTAATTTAATAATATATATTACTTGTGAGATACATTGTGTTTTCATGATTCCGAGCACGTGGTAAATCATCACTTAAAATTGTGAACTCTGGTTGCTTGTAATATAAAAATAAATAAAACGAACAAAAATATACCCAAACATTTAGTTATTCAAAAGTATAATAAAATCTACAAAGATTTCGAAAACCAACCGCTTAGAAGTAAGATCAAAATGTCGATTAAGACTGTCTGTAATTAACTTTGACAAGAAAGATTACCTACTCCATTTTTACCTAGACGTGTTATTTTGTATTATAATTATCAACAGCCGCCCTCAAAGTTCTGATAATAACAGCATGCGCTTTTTAATTGTGGAAACCCTTTCAATTTGAAACACTATTCATGTGTTTTATTTCTTTACACTTTGTTCATTGTAGTTTAATAGTAAAATAAGGTTAAATAACTCGTGTTAAAAATTAAAATAATATCTATATGTTTAATGCAACCCATGGAATAACTTTTTTTTTCTTTATTAGGTCTACAAAACTGAACACATTTACTACAACATGCTTACAGGTATTATATAGAACAAACATTTTTAAAATTGCATTCTAATATACGAGTACACATCTTGCATAAAATCATTAAGTAATAGTTAACAATAATGTTTGGTATTTTTATAGGATAGGGTGACAAACGAGCACATAGTCCACCTGATGGTAATTGGTTGTTGTGACCCATAGACATCTACATTTATCCTCAATAAATAATCAAAATGCAGATGCGTCGTCACCCGTGAGGACTAAGATGGAATGCCTCTTTCCCAGTAAAATGGGTCTCCGGTTCTCTACACTCACCATACGAAACAGCAGTGTCAAGCTGCCATTTTACGCTGGTATTCTGTGAGAGCGTTGTTCTTCCCCGGTCGAGCCGACCCATTCGTGCTACAACTATACTACTAATATAGCTACAGCATGGCTCTACCACGTATATTAACTTGTTACTTGGTACTTAAAGTTAGATTATATTAATCTTAATTAATATCAAATTAAATTAAGTCTAGTCCTACCTAGTTATAATATAGGACTGCTTAACTACTTGGAATCCGTCGATGTCGATGGTTACCACAATCTTATCTAATTATATCGCTAAGCAAAATTAATTGCTACCTGCAGTGTGCTAGCACTTTATATTGTGATTATTTACAATCACAAATAAAAATAATTCATGTCTCACTGTGCATTAAAAGGTTTACTAGTTTCTAGGATGTGGGACTCTTTTTCCGTCTGGGAAGGTGCCACTCTCTTACCTATTTCTTTAGACAAGCAGAGAGTTCACGGCAGTGTTTCGATCTGAAGGGTATAGGCTGCAAGTGCGATTACACGCTGTGACGAATGAGGGCTAATAATTTTCTGCTCACCAGATGTCGTTAGTTGACATGACACTGAGGTAAAGTTTTTTGTTACACAATGTAATTTAATTGAGCAGTTCTTTTTTTAATAAAATTTCAACAGTTTCTAGAGCATTATATTAATACACAAAACAATGCGTCAGTGGTTTTGTATTTAATTTTTTGCACATTTTTACTTTTTTTTTTTTAGTTTTTCTACTTTTATAAATATCTGTGGTTTGGTTTATTTATTTTTAATATTATAATATAACACTAGTTGTCGTTGTTTTACTTTCGTTAATCGTTTCACCATTTCGCTTCATTATTAACCAGAGCTTTTTTGGTGAATTTATACTGATCCTGCTTTTATATATTTAAGTAAGTAATTATAGTGAAAAATAGCCTGTTACAGTGTAATAACAGTGAAATATCACTTGTTACAGTGTAGGTAATAGATAATCTCACTTTTACTTACTCTACAATAACTCCGCTCTTAGATTGACAAATCTTGCCAGATTTTCAGCTTTGAATTGTTTATATATACGCTTTCAAATGACCCTACTTTCATCTTGTTAACACTTGAGCCCAATAATGTATGAAGACGTCTCCTTCTCCTTTAAAAAAAGTTAAAAATGTGCAAAAAATTATAGAGCAAACCACTAAGACATTATTTTCTGTATTAATATAATACTCTAGAAACTAATAAACTTTTATTAAAAACCAACTTCTCAATGAAATGACATAGTGTAACAAAAAAACTTTACCTCAGTGTCAACTAGCGACATCTGGTGAGCAGAAAATTATAAGCCCTCATTGCCTTAACCGCCATGGTTGGCAGGTGGATTAGCGACCGCAGTAGCTACCACCCTCGATGCTGCTCCCCGTCGCCGGTAAAGTGTATCCATCCATAACAGCCTATAAAGCCCACTGCTAAACATAGGCCTCCCCTATAGATTGACTTATAGAGGGGATTTTGCCATAGTTGCTACGCTTGGTAGGCGGGTTGACAGCTTTATATTAAATTGTTATCAGGAAAAGTCCTATTTAGTCAGGTATTTTCCTGATAACAATCCCATCTCCCATTTCAGTTTCCCTCTGTTGCCTCTTACGACACCCACGGGACGACATGAGATAGTGGATGTACACCGCCACTACACGGTATTACACGGTGTTACACCGCGACTACACGGTATAACCGTCTGATTGTCGTTAAACAATAATTTACCTGAGACATAAATAGTTCTATTACAACGTTTGACCTTTACACGAGGTCGACATGTTAAACCGAAAGTGCTCATAATTTGAACCGTTGACCACAAACTAATTTTGTCTTGTACCAATTTCATTCCAAAGTTGTGATTCGAAATTCAAATGTCAGTCAGCGGAAGTGACGTGTGACTCGATAATGGCTGATGCGTGCGCGGCAAAACGGAGAATGTTCGGAAATTAGCTTCGTTCATGTCTCCGTGACATTTTAAATCACACTGCTGAAATCAGAATTCATACATACAATACATAAATAGAATTGTATGAATGTTTAAATACGACGGCTCCGTGGCGCAGTTGCTTAGCAATGAGTTGCTGCGCTGGGGGGCGCGGGTTCGAATCCCGTACGGAACAAGTATTTGTATGGCCTACAAATAATTGTTCCGGGTCTGGATGTTTGTCCTTGTGCAATTTGTGTTTGTAAACTGCCTCCACGATACAGGAGAAAATCCTAGTGTGGGGGTAACGTTTTTTTAAATAGAAAAAAAAATACCTTAGGTATATTCAGTAATATATTTCTTTTAAAATAAAAATGTTATTGTTTTCAAAACTAATATGTGTTCAAACTAATATTATGTGTTTACAAGTTAGTGTTCTAAACAAAATATTTTAAAATTATATTTCTAATATGGATTTTATTTAATAAGTCAATACAATAAGTCAAACAGTCGATTACTTATCATGCAGATTGCTTTCTAGAATTCTAAATAAGAAATGTTGTTTTCTTTTCGAAGTGGCTGCAAGAATCCGCAGGAGAAAATAGATAAAAGTTATTATGTCTCATAATAAATGGTGACGCACGAACTAACCTGAATACCTGACACAGGAAAAAACTCACACGATAAGGGGCTGATGGACAACACCTACATCTAATTCAAACGATTGCTGTAAATTATGCAAGCAATCCTTCTTCGATCCCGGCTGGCACCAATGCGACGAAGGATAATTTTTTTTAAGTGGTAGATCCATGCTGCAACTATATTATGGTTCGATCTCACAGAATACCAGCGTGAAATAGCAGCGTGAAGTGTAGCGAACCGGAGACCCTTTTTACTGGAATCGAGGCATTCCATCTTAGTCATCAGGGTTGACAACACATCTGCATTTTGATTCTTAATCGAAAACAGATGTAAATGTCAACATCCACTACCATCATGTGACTGTGTGCTCGTAAGTCACTCTTATTCTTTAAAAAAATCGCTGGGAAACCGGAGTGTCTGAGGAATAATATCTATATGTATTTCGAAGACATGTGAAGTCCGCCAGCACGCACTAGAATTGCGCGGCGCTTGTTCTCTTCATAACCCTCACAATGCCTCACAGATATGACATATTACCTATATAGGCTGTATCTTTACTATACCATGTGCTCGGCATTTTTATTCTTGGATAATAACAAGCCAAATGCTTTTGTGATATTGTTGATTCTGTTTTTTAATGTTGATCATATTTTTATATCTAGTTAATAACACGCATATTTTGTGATGTCGTTGATTATATTTTGATATTGTTGATCATATTATACTTAGCTAATAAACAAGCCAAGTGCTTTTGAGAATAATTATATAACATGCTTTTGTATTTTTGAGATGTTGCTTTGTGAAATATATTTAAAATTATGATATAATAACATTTTGTTTTATTTTAAAGTCCAAACATAATATATTAAATGTTTTTAAAAATGAATTTTGTAGTTGACTGTACTAAGTTACCTCACATTTTTATGGTTGGGCGAGTAAGATTTAATACAATGTCGTTTTATTTGAAATCGTTTTTAAAATTTAGTTTAATTTTTTTTTTACCTGACTGTACTTTGTACGAGCGTGCGAGTTGACGATAGAAATATTAGGTAAATTCGAAAGGTGGCACCTTTCGAATTTACCTAATATGATCCCGATCGGGCGAGATGACAAATAACCCGATAAAAAAATGTGAGAAAACCTGCAGTCAGATTAAATTACATTACTTAGGTTAATTAACAAACATTTCTATGACACATGCAGTCCGGCATCATGCATGGTGCGGCACGTTGGACATTTTCCCGCCAAAGGTTGCAGACTGTTAGTAATGATGACGGGCTAATTATTTTTACCCTTTGCGGTTAGCGACTTCGTCTCCATTACATCCGTCTATTAATTTAATACTCCTTGAGCCGTGGTATCTGAAATGAGTGCTTAAAATTGCAAAACATGCGTGCATAGGTGCATAGATTAGGTTGCAGACTGCTAACTCGCAAAGTCGCACTCGACTAGGTACTTACTTAGAGTGGTTAACAGAAATATTAAGCCATCAAAAACATAACTTGTAAAAAAAAACAAGTTTCGCAACTCAATTCTTCTACCATAAAAAGTTGTGAGATCCATGTAATAATAAAAAATACCAAGTCGGTTAATTTATTCTATTTTATTTATTTAGTCCCTACTTAAGGGTCCTTCTGTCTCAAGTTATTACGTAATTAGCGAACCTAACAACATCTTATAGTGACCATATCAATATTAAAAATCTTTTACGTTTTAAATACATAGATTGACTTGGACTTTGACTAGTTATAATTCTTAAACTACTGGTTCAAATTGAATGAAATTTGAAATATACCGTGTTTATACAATGCCTGCTTGGTTACTGAAAATTCAGGCTTCTAGTTTTATATACAACTAAGTTATAGGGGGTCGAAAATGGCCTGAACTGCTTCGAGGAAAGGATGGTACGGCCGTGCCGGTTTTTTGCTCGACTTGGCGAGGGCACTGCCGCGCCCCCGGATTATATTAATAGCGTTATTTACTAGTATTATTTCCTATAAAATTAAACATGCATGTCTTAGTAATAAAAATATATATCGAGAATCGTGAAGTCTGATAACAGCCACTAGAACTAACGCGTCGGACTAATAGCTGCAAAACCTAAAAAACTATAATTAGAATAATTTAGTTTCTTATTTCTTTCTACACATCGAACTCCAACTAAATTACACGATTCTTGCGTTAAAATTTTCATTGTACGAAAAAAAAAACAGCTTCTGTAAGCGGCTGCAGACGATACAAAAAGCTAATAACATAAACACGGGTGTTCCAACAAACATTTTCGTACATATATAAATTATACCAGTCAATGGCAATTTATTCCATTAAAGGGAACATAATTTAAAAAGTGGAAGGAGTCTTATTTATGAGCGCGGGTGCCAGTAGGCGCACGGCCACGCCCCACTATTATCCCGCACTTCTTACCCAAAAAACTGCGCCCAGAAGTTCGATATATACGAGCACATATATCAGGGATCCTAATAAGGTCCCTTCATCCCGATTCTTAATCGGTTTATCAATAATGTAATTAATATATGATATAAAACAATTAGAAATGTTTTTGTTTTTATAACTTTTTGTTCTACTACTTTCTGATGGTAAGTGATGCAGCCGAAGATGATGAAGAGCACTGACTTAACAAAAGCTTATTCACTCTTGCCCTAAAGACACCCCCATTGCAATCGGATGGAAAGACAGATGCTGGCAACTTCTTCCACTCCTTAACTTTTATAACTTGTTTAAAGTTAGTAAAAATTACTTTAAAAGCTTTTAGAAAAATTTACTTCGCAAATATCCGCGTTATAAATATTATAAACGCGGATATTTGCGAAGTAAATTTTTCTAAAAGCTTTTATATAATGGATGTCCGCAAAGTAACGCCTGATTCTATTAATTAATTATATTAAAAATTACTTTGTCCGCACATTGAGATAAAATGATGTGTCTTACCTAGTTTGAAGAGCACCTCCCGCTCTGCCTCAATTGCGTACACTATCCCCGTTACCACTAATCCCAGTACCGCTAAGCAGCAGTCAGCCACCACAGTCTACTTCACTTGAGGATGCCTCGTGTGGAGGCGAAACACGTGTCGTATTATCGACTGTGGTGTGTCTTTCCTAGTGTAGTGGTGTTGGGAGTAGTGGTGCTGGGAGTACTGGTGACGGGGATAGTGCACGCAATTGAGGGAGGGCGGGAGGTGCTCTTCAAACTAGGTAAGACACGTCATTTTATTTCATTGAGTGAATTTTTACTAACTTTAATATGATGGATTTCCGCAAAGTCCTACCTACCTAACGCCTGATTCTGTTAATTATTTTATAAATTGTTTTTAAACTGCGAAGTGTCGTAACTGTCGTAAGAGATTTTTTACGTGGTAGTGCCATGCTGCAGCTATATTAGTAGTATAGTTGTAGCACGAATGGGTCGGCTCGACCGGGGAAGGACTACGCTCTCACAGAAAACCAGCGTAAAATAGCAGCTTAACGCTGCTGTGTTTCGTATGGTGAGTGTAGAGAACCGGAGACCCTTTCTACTGGCAAAGAGGCATTCCATCTTAGTCCTTACGGGTAACAACGCATCTGCATCTTGAGTCTTTATTGAGGATAGATGTAGATATCTATGGGTCACAGCAACCACTTACCATCAGGTGGACTGTGTGCTCGTTTGTCACCCTATCCTATAAAAAAAAAGATGACAGAGAGAAACTAAAACAGGAGGTGGCAGCGTCTTCCTGACAACAACTCACTGGCAAAATCTATCAGCTCCTGAAGTCCTTAATTCTTCGATATACTTATGTCTATGGGCCTCATCATCCACTTACCACGTCTGAATGTGTGCTCATTTGTCACCCATCTTCTTATATAAAAATCAATGTTTGTTTGTTCATACAATTTTATGCGCTACCGTGATACCATTCATGAGATTGCGGTAAAACTTTGTCAACTTATTGTTTGCACTTCCGCGAAGGTTATAGGCACAGTACAATTAACTTATCTACAGTAGGTGGCGCGCGTATCGTAATACATCACTCAACTTCAATAAATGTATTATCATTCATAATTAAACAACATAAGTCTTCCAAATTTGAAACGATATTTCCACAATTATTTTTCTGCGGGTGCAACGCTCCGGGTACTAGCTAGTATTCTATAAGTAAATAAACAACATCGTTATCATCGTCATCGTCATTACAGCCCTTCACACTTGCACTGCTGAATATAGGTCTTCCCCGAAGAGTCTAAGTCACCTGTACTTGAATTTAATTATGTGTAATTAAATTCAACTCGGTTGGTGGGCAGCGTTCGGGAAATTACGGCACATCTTCTCGTCAGGTTTACCTCAAAACTTGAAAACGAGACTGTACAACCAGTGCGTGTTGCCAGTGATGACCTATGGAACTGAGACGTGGTCCTTCACTGCTGGCCGGATGAGGAAGCTCAAGGTCGCTCAGCGAGCTATGGAGAGGGCTATGCTCGGAGTTTCTCTGCGTGATAAACTTAGAAATGAGGATATCCGCAGTAGAACCAGAGTGACCGTCATAGCCCAACGGATTAATAAGCTAAAGTGGCAATGGGCCGGCCATATAGCTCGAAGAACCGACAACCGATGGGGAAAAAGGTTCTCGAGTGGCAGCCTCGTACCGGCAGGCGAAGTGTAGGGCATCCCCCCACTAGATGGAGTGACGACCTGGTAAGACATGCAGGAAGTCGATGGATGCAGGTGGCTCAGGATCGTGCTTTGTGGCATTCTTTAGGGGAGACCTACGTTCAGCAGTGGACTTGTGAAGGACCGTAATGAAAAAAATGAAATATGAATTAAATTCAAATTGTATGTATCAAGACTTGTTTAGTAAAATTTATTATAACAAATATGTGACGTTCTAGAATTTTATATTTAAAAATTGTCTATTGTTTTAGAATGCTGTTACAAAGTAAGCTCATTATAAACATATTGTGAAAAATGGAAATTCACGTTAACTGACATTACAAAAATGGCGACCATGCTTGTTTTATTGCTATATTAACTAAGTTAATTGCGGTACATAAAGGCCAGGTGCTCCAAGTTACTGAAAATGTGCTTCAAAATAGTTGTTAGGTGGCTTGCATTAACATGTAACACGCAACTACCTTATTGAGCGATTTTACATAGGGTAACCATGTTTCCGTTCAGAAAATTTGGACGCCTCACATAGATTCAGTGACCAGGAAGAAATGTTCATTGAGATTGACATTAGAACACTAAAAACCAATAATAATTCAACTTGGTGTTTATAATGTAATAAATACTTAATGTAATTAATGTTCTTTTCCTCACTATATGTGTGGAAAAAAATCTTTTTGTGGCGAACACTTTCTTTCGCCATAAGAGGATTCACATGTATACTTGGGAAAGAGGGAATGATAGAAGCATGATAGATAGAAAGAATGAGGAGCGCAGTTGTAGATACAAGGGTTTACCGTGGGTCCAATGTAGGGACGGATCATTACTTGGTCTTATGCCGAATTAATGGTCTATTCAAGCGTTGGCGGCATCGGACATCTGTGTCTACCACTGCGTTACAGTTTATAAGAATAGAGAGGTTACAAGATGAAGGTGTGAAAGAGAAGTATAAATGCAGACTGAGGGAAAATATAAGTGTGTTGAATGAATTTTGTATGAATGATTTAGACTTGAAGATTGTATGGAATAATGTTAAGAAAGTTTTGGTGGATACAGCCACCGAAGTATGTGGTGTAAGTAAGAGAACGAATGAAAGGAAAAGTAATACGTTGTGGTGGGATGATGAGGTACGGATGGAAGTTGAAGCAAAGAACAGGGCATGGCTAGATTTACTAGCAACCAAAGCTGGTAATTCTGGCGGTATGAATGATGAGATTGAAAGAAAAAAGGCAGACTTAGACGTATAAATAAGAGAGTAAAAGAAGTTGTTGAAAGGAAAAAGCAAGAAAGGATATATAAGAATGATAGAAGAATACCTGATAACTTCCAGGCAAATATTATAATGTTCTGGAAGCTCGTAAGAACTGCCAGGGGAAATTCAAAACAGCCTAGAATGAATGCTATACGAGACGAGAATGGCTGCATGCTGAATGATGAAGTTTCGAATTTAAAGAGATGGAAGGAATACTTTGAAAGCGTGTTTAAGAGTGAAGAGTCGTCTGAAGTAAGTGAAATAGAAATTCCGGAAGAAGTGGAGAGAGGTAGGGAGATAAGGTGTTAATTGAAAGAGTTATGGAAGAAACTGATGGAAAAATTTGTGATGTGCAAGCTGGATTTAGAAAGGAGATGGGATGTATGGATCAAGTCTTTTCCATGCGCATGATTGCGGAGAAACTTTTGGCCAAAAACCAGAAAGTTTTTTGTGCGTTCATGGACTTGGAAAAGGCTTATGACAGAGTGGACAGGAACGTGTTATGGCAAACACTGACCTCATTTGGGTTGAGCGCTGGTCTGATACAGGCATTAAAGTCTCTTTATAGGTACTCTAGTGCTTGTGTCAGGATCAACGGGGCCTACTCGGACTGGTTTGGTATTCAAAAAGGTGTCAGACAGGGTTGTGTAGCTTCTCCGTGGCTCATAGTTAGTCCGTAGTTCATAATTGTGTGTTAGTCTCTACTTTACGAGTAATGTATGGTAGTGAAAGTTAGGTAAGGCAGAAGAAGCATGAGAGTAGAATAAAGGCTGTAGAAATGCGGTCATTACGTATTATATGCTAGGGCTGAATCTGAATGACAGGGTGAGAAATATAGTGATAAGAGAAATGTGTGGTTTGCAAGATGACGTTGTGACTAGGATTAAAAAAGGAATGCTTCGGTGGTTTGGTCACGTAGAAAGAATGAACGAAGAAAGAGTGATAAAGCAAATTTTGTTTCAGAAGTGAACGGCAAAGTCGGGAAGGGACGCTCTAGACGAAGATATATCGACCAAATCGGCGATACATTGAAAATGGACTAGATTAGGAGTACCCTTAACCGACGAGCGTGTATGCGTAAATATATGGATGTAAAGGAGGCGAGAAAAGTGTGTCAGGATCGAGGCAAATGGAAGTCCGTAGTCTCTGCCTACCCCTCTGGGTGACAGGCGTGAGTGTTTGTATTGTATTGTAATCAATATTTTAGAATATGTATGTATATGTATGTGTGTGTATGTATGTGTATGTATATTTGTATGAATATATATATGATACATATAATATATTATGCCATTATATAAATAAATGAATAAAATAAAATTTAACTCTGGGAGTAAATCGCATATCAATTTATTAGTAAGGCTTAATATCTAAGTGTTAGTAAACCTAAAATTACTTAAATTTTATTGCTGTTATTTTATTAAGCTGTTTTAAATTGGTCTAATTTCCATCGTTTTTATTCATTATAATTGTACCTGGCTTACCTTTATATTTAATATGTGGATAACTGTTATTGGCATACTTGACGTAAATTTGAAGATTGTATTTAGTGATACACGCTGTTATTATCCTTATTAACATAAAATAAAATAATACTTCAGAAAATAGAATATGTCGTTACCAGTAAAAATAGTCTCCGGTCCTCTGGACTCATAATACGAAACACAGCAGCATTGTTATTACATAACTAGCTGTTCCCCGCGACTTCGCCCGCGCGTAATTTAGGGTTTTAGTTTTGTTGCGCGGAACAATAATTATTTTTTTCTCAAATATAAGTAGCCTAAGTTACTTCTTATAACATCAGCTATCTACCAGTGAAAGTCTCATCAAAATCGGTCGCGCCGTTTCGGAGATTAGCCGGATCAAACAGACAGGCAGACAGACAAAAATTTAAAAGTTGTGTTTTTGTTATAAGCATCGTATATACTTTATTCTATATATACTATATTCTATATGAGTTTAGTAAAAAGCTGTTATTGTGACATTACAAACAGACACTTCAATTTTATTTATTTGTATAGATATGCTATTGCACGGTAGTATTCTGGTAGAGCAATAGTCCTTCCGACCCATTCGTGCTGTAACCAAAATATAGCAGCGTGACTTTACGGCGCTTATAATCGGTTTATAATATACTAGCTGTTCCCTACGACTTCGCCCGCGTGGAGCTATTTTTCGCGGAACCCTAAAATAAAAGCAGCCCAAGTTACTCCTTATAACATCAGCTATCTGCCAGTGTGTATAAATATTGACAAATATTGACATTAATATATTTTTCCGATACTAACGCTAACACTTAAACTTTATGGTATGGTATTAAAGTTCAAATTAACATTTAAGTATTATTACGAATCTTTTGTATGGGAATATAGAAAAGTGTTGTTTTTAGACATTTTAGGCAATTTTTAAATTTTTCTCTCCGTAAGAACCATCTTCGTACTTTAAGGAATATTATAAAAAAAGAATTAGCGAAATCGGTTCAGGTGCTCTCGAGATTTGCGCTTTGCAACACATTCAGCGATTCATTTTTATATTATAGATATATTTTTGTATATAAAACGGATTTGCCGTGTAGTGGCGGTCAAGAATATCCACTACCCCATATCCTCCCGTGGGTGTCGTAAAAGGCGACAAAGGGAAACAGGCAGGAGATGGGCAGCAGCATCTTCCTGATAATAGCCAAAATTACAATAAAAAAACTGCGGTTGCCAACCCGTTCGCCAAGCGTGGCAACTATGACAAATACCCCCCCAATGAATAAAGCAACAAACAGACGGCCCCCAGTCCCCGGCGGCCCCGCTATTCCTGGCTACGGTGGCGATCATGGTAACGGCGGGGCAGGGAGTGCTAAGAATCTCCGGTGGAGGTTCGGTTGCCACCTTAGACGACTCGACCTGGCAACGTACTACGCACGCACCCTGAGGACTGACGAGAAGATCGTGGAGCTGGAAGAAGAGATAGACAAGTTGCGCTGGCATATTATAGGATTATCCGAAGTCCGAAGAGAGGGGGAGGACACGGTAATCCTCGAATCCGGCAACTTGCTCTATCACCGGGAGGGCGACCATCTGTCCCAAGGAGGTGTCGGATTTATCGTCCACAAGTCTCTCGTTAACAACGTTGTGAAGATCGGGAGTGTGTCGACGAGGGTTGCGTACCTTATACTCAGAATCACCAAACGGTATTCGCTGAAGGTCATACAGGTTTACGCACCAACCTCGGCACACCCCGATGAGGAGGTGGAGGAAATGTATGAGGATATCTCTAGAGCCATGCATTCCTCCAAAACCCAATATACGGTGTTAATGGGAGACTTCAATGCAAAACTAGGCACAAGAGAGAACGGCGAGCTGAAAGTAGGGAAATTTGGAATAGGGCAACGGAACCCAAGGGGCCAGCAGCTGGCCGACTTCATGGAGAAAGAGGGACTCTTTATGATGAACTCTTTCTTCCAGAAGCGGCCACACAGGAAGTGGACCTGGTCGAGCCCCGACGGTTCGACAAAAAATGAGATTGACTTCATTATGACGACCAGACGACAACTGTTCAGTGATGTCTCAGTGATCGCGAGGGTGAAAACCGGCAGCGATCACCGAATGGTTAGAAGCACACTGAACCTAAACGTTAAGTTGGAGAGGTCTCGTCTAATGAAGTCAACGCTCCGTCCCGCTCGTGCTCTGTTCCAAAGTCCCGAAACCTTTCGGCTCGAGTGACAAAACCGTTTTCAGTGCCTGGAAGACTGCAATGAAGTGGACGATATGAATGACAAGCTCGTGGAAACTGTCCATGCGGTCGGAGCTAAGTTCTGCAAGACCCACCGCAGAAGAACACAAAAACTCTCCGATCACACTCTTAATCTCATGGCTGTTAGACGGGAGATGAAGCTACATTCTTCAACAGACTTGACAGCATACAGGCATCTGAACAGACAGATCTCCAAATGCATGCGGCGGGACTTACGCAACTTCAATACAGCTCGTATTGAAGAAGCGATCGAGCGGAATCAAGTCTCCAAAGTCTTTGCCAGAGATCTGTCTGCCAGAAAGAGCCAACTGTCAAAGCTGAAGACAGAATGTGGCAGCATCGTTTCCGGGACACCTGAGATTTTGAGTGAGATTGAGAGGTTCTATGGGCAGCTGTACACATCATCGTTGGAGCCACACGTAAGTGTGAGTAACAATCCAAGAGCGAGTCTCATCCGACACTATTCCGAAGATATCCCGGACGTCAGTCTGAGCGAGATTAGAATGGCTCTCCAGCACCTTAAAAACGGTAAGGCCCCAGGCGAGGATGGAATTACAGCGGAGCTTCTGAAAGCGGGTGAAAGACCGGTACTTGAAGTCCTTCAGAAGCTCTTTCATTCCGTCCTCCATGGTGGCATTACACCGGAGGCGTGGAGCAGAAGTGCGGTGGTCTAGTTCTTCAAGAAAGGTGACAACGCTCTCTTGAAGAACTACAGACCGATTTCCCTTCTGAGCCGCGTCTACGTGCTGTTTTCGAGAGTCATTACGAATCGTCTCGCGCGCAGACTTGACGACTTCCAGCCTCCCGAACAAGCCGGTTTCCGAAAGGGCTTTAGCACCATAGACCACATACATACCCTTCGGCAAATTGTACAGAAGTCCGAAGAGTACAATTTGCCACTATGTCTGGCGTATGTGGACTATGAGAAAGCCTTTGATTCCGTCGAAATTTGGGCGGTGCTGCAGTCCCTTCAGCGGTGCCAAGTTGATTGTCGGTATATAGAAGTGTTGAAGTGCTTGTACAGTAGGGCTACGATGGCTATCCGAGTACAGAACCAGAGTACGAAACCTATCCAATTGCAGAGAGGTGTAAGACATGGTGACGTCATATCCCCGTAACTCTTCACCGCTGCATTGGAAGACGTTTTCAAGCTTCTGGACTGGAAAGGATACGGTATCAACATCAATGGCGAGTACATCACTCACCTTCGATTTGCCGACGATATAGTCCTTATGGCAGAATCGCTGGAGGACCTAAGCACTATGCTCAATGACCTCGATAGTGTTTCCCAACGGATAGGTCTTAAGATGAACATGGACAAAACAAAGATCATGTTCAATGTCCATGTCACACCTATGCCGGTAGTTGTTGGGAGCACTAAGCTCGAAGTTGTTGACGAGTATGTTTACCTGGGACAAATAGTCCGACTAGGTAAGTCCAACTTCGACCGAGAGGTCAATCGACGGATTCAACTCGGCTGGGCAGCGTTCGGGAAGCTACGACACATCTTCTCGTCAGACATACCTCAAAACCTGAAAACGAAATTGTACAACCAGTGCGTGTTGCCAGTGATGACTTATGGAACTGAGACGTGGTCCTTCACTGCTGGCTGTATGAGGAAGCTCAAGGTCGCTCAGCGAGCTATGGAGAGGGCTATGCTCGGAGTTTCTCTGCGTGATAAACTTAGGAATGAGGATATCCGCAGTAGAACCAGAGTAACCGACATAGCCCAACGGATTAGTAAGCTGAAGTGGCAGTGGGCCGGCCATATAGCTCGAAGAACCGACAACCGATGGGGAAGAAAGGTTCTCGAGTGGCAGCCTCGTACCGGTAGGCGAAATGTAGGACGTCCCCCCACGAGATGGAGTGACGACCTGGTAAGACATGCAGGAAGTCGATGGATGCAGGTGGCTCAGGACCGTGCTTTGTGGCATTCTTTGGGGGAGGCCTATGTTCAGCAGTGGACTTGTGAAGGGCTGTAATGAATGAATGAATGAATATAAAACGGACGTGACAAAAGTTTTATGTATGCTTGTCACGTCCATTCCACCTGTTGGTAAATGACTGCTGCAGTGCATGATCACCTTCAGCTAACTTAAAACAAAGGAGGCTATAGATGCGTTGTACCCTCTGAGGACTACGATGGAAAGCCTCACGGCCTGCAATTACACTCACTCTCCATACCTTTCAGACAGAAACACAGTAGTGCAGGCCCGGCAGAAGTAGGTCAAAGGATGGTACCTATATGGAAGGCAGAAAAGGAGTCCCACAACCTAGTTATTCATATATAACATAACATAAACACTCACGCCTGTCACCCAGAGGGGTAGGCAGAGACTACGGACTTCCATATGGCACGATCCTGACACACCTCTCTCGCCTCCTTTACATCCATATATCCACGCATACACGCTCGCCGGTTAAAGGTACTCCCAATCTGGCCCATTTTCAATATATCGCCAATTTGGTCGATAAACCTTCGTCTAGGGCGTCCTTTCCCGACTCTGCCGTTTACTTCTGCAACATAAATTTGTTTTGTCACTCTTTCCTCGTTCATTCTTTCTACATGACCAAACCACCGAAGCATTCCTTTCTTAATCCTGGTCACAACGTCATCTTGTATGTGTCCTAGTAATTCATTAACATTTTATTGTAAAACTAAGTCGCCCCTATATTTATATAAAAAACGT
The DNA here is from genome assembly GCA_963668995.1 of Parnassius mnemosyne. Taxonomy (NCBI): domain Eukaryota; kingdom Metazoa; phylum Arthropoda; class Insecta; order Lepidoptera; family Papilionidae; genus Parnassius; species Parnassius mnemosyne. The sequence continues at coordinate 45,404,168 of CAVLGL010000057.1, read as the reverse complement.
ATATAGAGAAAACAAAAGGTCTTGTATGAACCCCTTTCCGAAACCCACTTACCTACTGCTCTACAGCTTTCAGAGGTATCTTTAAATATGTAGCTACTAGATGCTGGAATGACATTCATCCGCCTTTACGTGAGTGTAATTCGAAGTTTAATTTTAAATAACGCAATAAAAATTATTTATTACAATATTTATAGCAGATATGTTTCTTCCAGCATCGTTGAGCATTATTTCTTTGTTATTATTGTGTATTTACAAAACTTATTGGCTAACCTATGCTTACGTTTATTTTTATATATTTTAGAATTTTTTATACTATATTGTATGTATGTGTTTGATATGTCTTGTATGTATGTGTGTTATATCTCTAAACGTATATATAGCAATATTTATGTGTATAGTTCCAGTGAATAAATGTCTTTCTATCTTTCTTCAAACACACAGCACACCTTGTATCAAAATTATTATACCTGAATACTACGTTTCGGTATTAGTACGTGGCAAAAGGTATATATACTCATATAGTGAGTACCAGACACCCTTTCTCTTGTAAAGAATCATTCCATCTTAATTTTTAGAGAGAAAACGAACTGAATTCGAGGATAGATATAGGTGTCTATGGCCAGGGCATTAAATTACCATGTGGACTGGTGCTCGGTTCATCACTTCTATTTATTTAAGACAGTTAGATCAGTACTCCAAAGTAATGTTTGTAAATAATCATGTCTTAAGAATGTCCGATAGAGCTGTATAAGATCTTGTCACCCTCGTTATACCAGTAAAATGGCCGCTGCATTTCGCGATACGCATCGCAGAAATGACCCACGGCGTTATTAATTGGCTACGAATATATACGTCACCTGTGCCTCCCGTGCTTGCGAAAAAATATTAAAAGAGGTTTAACTCCTCCATTTCCATAATTACCTTTAATTAATGAAATAATAATATATATATTAAGTATATGTATATATTCTGGGACTACATAATATGTAACTAAATAAGAACATTATAGGGGAGATTATTCACCTTCTTTTTATTGAACAGCTCTTTCAATCTCCCCGAATAACATTAAGTCCCTCCTATCTGCGCCCGACTCACTCTGAACAATTTTTGCGTTTTCCAACCGTAGATCCATCATCGTAGAGTCATCCAATTGGCACTTACGCTCTAATGCCGGGTGTTTAATAAAATGGTTCGTTTTTCCTTACGAGCCGTTTTACAGTACATAAAGTGCACTTACTAAATACTTACTGATTGAACAACTTACGCAGCGCTTAAAATTATTTCATTTTATAAAATAAACTTCAAAACTAAAAAAAGAAAAATATTTTTACATTAATAGCTTCTGAAGCCGGTGCTAAGTCAAAGTGTATCGGAAAATTAAGGTACTTTATTTTACCCTTTTTAGTGACGAGAAAAATTTATTTGTTAATAATTAAAATATTATAAATAATAGTAAATAAATTTTTATTATTAATAATATCTTAAAACAGAGTAGATGTATAAAAACTACGATTATATACGAATATACGATTAAAAATACCAGCGATAAAAAAGTATTTATGTAATTAAAAAAATATTTATTGCAAGTATACGTTAGTATTATTCTTCGTTCTCATTATATACCCTGATGATGCCCATTTATAGCACCTTGGCTACCACGGGTTTAATATTTTTGAAGTTATACTTCTTTTGGGGCATTTGGGAAAAATTATGAGAGTGAATTTTTTACGATATACTACATTCTTCCTTTGGACTTCCCGAGAAATTGTGCAAATGGATCACCAGTTTACTTGCACATCGGAGCATCAAGGTCGTTGTAGACGGTGCATGCTCCGACTACAAGAATATTAACGCTGGTGTTCCACAAGGCTGCGTGCTGTCACCAACGCTGTTTCTTCTGCATATCAATGATATGTTGCTAACTGGTAACATTCATTGCTATGTGGATGACAGCACTGGTGATGCTTTATGCACCGGCCGTGCCAATATTTCTCGGGAAAACGTCGCCGAGTACCGGGACAAACTTGTGTCTAAAGTCGAGTCTTTGCTGAACAAAGTTTCGGATTGGGGGCGACTAAATCTAGTCCAGAAGACACAAGTTTGCGCGTTTACCGCTAAAAAAACCCCTTTGTCGTATCTCCTCAGTTTCAAGGCACTCCCCTTGCTGCCTCAGCTAGCATCGGAACCCTCGGCGTCGACTTATCAATAGTGTACAGTTTCGTGGTCACTTGGAAGGGAAGACCAAACTGGCCTCTAAAAAGCTTGACGTGCTCAGCAGAGCGAGACAGTATTTCATGTCGACACATCGCTTGCAACTTTACAAAGCGCAAATCCAGCCTCACATGGGAATACTGTTCTCATCTCTGAGCCGGGGTACCCCAGCGCCAGCTCCTTCCACTTGACCGCATCCAGCGCAGAGCGGTTCGAATTGTCGACGACCGAGTTCTTTCTGATCGGCTCGATACATTGGCACTGCGTAGAGATGTTGCATCTCTTTGCGTATTTTATCGCATTTACCACGGGGAGTGCTCTAAGGAATTGTTCGGACTAATTCCGGCCGCTCAATTTCACCATCGCACATCGCGACAAAACTTGCAATACTATCCATACCACCTAGATGATTGGCGGTTCACCAATGTAACCTGTGCAATTTAGTAGATGTTTTCTTCCTCGCACAACTTTGTTGTGGAATCGATTACCACGATCGATACGACTTAGGGACCTACAAGAAAAGAGCCTACTCCTTTTTAAAAGGCCGGCAACGCATCTGCAATTACCCTGGTGTTGCGGTTGTTCATGAGCGGCGGTAGTCACTTACCGTCAGGTGAGCCGCATGCTCGTTTGCCCTCTCTCCTATAAAAAAAACGATGCGCGTGCACACCGACTTTTAAAGAAAATCGGTACACCATGAAGTTGTTACGATGCGCGCGCACACAGACACCTCAAAGCGACAACTTCATTGGATACCTGTCTCTATTGGTAACTATCTCTCAAGTTTTCGTGGGAACTGATAACTATATTTAAGGTAGTTATTTTTGTTTTGTTACACTAAAGAAGTATTACTTCCTACGTGCGTACATAAGTACACACACACACACACACACACGCGCGCGCGCGCTCGCACGCACGCACGCACGCACGCACGCACGCACATGACCAACTACATCACCCGATAATTCGAATTTGCTCACTTGCTACTCTGCTTGAGCCGTGGTAGCTCAGATGGTTAGCGCTCGCTGTAAGCTTCACAGTACTCGGGTTCGATCCCCGCCGGCACCAATGAAATTGTTAATTGCAATTTTAAGTGCTGATTTACCACGTGCTCAGCGGTGAAGGAAAACATCGTGAGTGTAATGTTTGGACAAGCAGTAATTTAAACTCAGTGATGCAGTTTAATAATTCTCTCTTTATTGGGTTGAAGGAGACTTATATATAGTGGTTGTGACGTAGGTACATAGGTAGGGGGCAGGGTTTGTGTTACGTGGTTCCAGGTAGAGCCACATGAATGGTATCTTCTTCTATAAATATAATATGATATTACTGAACCAAATAGATGTTATTTCTACTCCTTATATGGAGTCCACGTTGAGTGATGATATCATTTAATATTCCTGTTATATTGTTTTATCATAGTACCGACACCACATCTCCTTCCTTATTTAAAAAAAATTTAAAATTCAGTTAGATTTTTTAAATTTTTAAACATATGACACTATATAATACTAAATACTTTCTTAAAACTACTCATCATTTTTATAATGTAATTATTATTACGACTTACATATGTCTTACACTTAATTTATATAATGATAGCTTTATTATAAGTTCTTTATTTTTAACTTTATATACTTATTATATAGTCGTGGGTTATACCTATACCACACCTCCCACCGACAAAAAAATAAAAAATAAAACAAAATTTTTTTTTTATACTGTAAAAAATTAATCCTTAAAAGTAAATAAATAAAATTATTAAGTATAATATGTAAAATTCGTCTTGATTTGGGTAGGACGGCTGGCCAAACCTCCTAAACACATAATAATTCGTCAGTCACATTAAAAATAGTATGATGCATACATACAACATACGTATTTGACATTATTAGGTGAACATTCGTGAAGGTATATTATTTTGGTCGACACATTATTGTAACGTACTTAGGTATTGAGTTATTTAGTCATTTATTAAGTAACTTATCCGGATACTCGCATTAAGTACTATCTACTCTTCCTTATATATTTTTTCACATTTTATACTATTAGTATACAATTATAATACTTTATACTTCACTTATTTATACCTTTGTATTTGATTAATCGTTACTTTTATGATCCACACAAATAGGTTATATATTAATACTTAACAATTTTTCCAGAGAACGATGACTTATAAAAATTAAAAGCATATGATTTATCACCGAAAATATTACATTTCATTTTAAGATGAACAGAACAAAGAACATAATGTAATGCAACCTAATCATGATCATAACAACAGAGATCAAAATACATCTATCTTGCAATCACAGCACAGCCGCGTAAGCGGATTGTGACACCTTTGTTATAAAGTCCACAAAGCACGTATAAGGAAAGGTTTGCAATTACATCGTATGACACATACGTAATATCTAATTCAAAATAACTTACAAATGTTTTATTATGAGTACACTTAAAATTATTTGAAAATTACAGTATCAAACACTTTTTAATGTACGTAGTTAAGATGGTTACATGGCATTGTTATAATACATTTACATACATTATCGAATATTTATTATTTAAGTTATTCATAAAAGTCGAATACACATTATTACTTTTTTTTAATTTTAGATTTCAAGATTCTTGATCTTAATTGAATACAGAGTTTAAAATATAAAGTTAAGTTTAATAAAAATAATTTAGAAGTTATAACAAAATATTTGTTTAACATTTGAAGACAATTTTTTTTTTTTTAGTAAATATGTATAAACGTAAACTTAGGTTTGACTGTCTATATAGAGAAAAAAAAATATTATTACATTATCAAACTTATAATAATAGAGTATCGATACGCTTTGGATTTGATTTTAGTAAGCAATATACCAAATTTTGTTTAAAATTGTACAATTTATTCATAAACAACAAAAAAAAAATATAACACGAGAAGTTTAAGGTAGAGTTATTGTAACTATGAGTCAATGTGCATAAATAAAAAAAATCGTAAATTAATGTAAATCTACGCGAAAATGTATTTATCAAATTTAATTGGGTTTTTTTTTTGTGTGGTTGTGTGGATCGTTCCTAGATGTGTAGCTTCTAAGTAGCCTTTTGAGTAGGATTGTAGGTAATAATATAGAAATGCGAAATAACTACATAATATCTAACTTTTTAGATTTGTTCGAGGGATCCCTTTATTACCTCATTTTAATTGTTCTCATGTCTTTGCGTGTTATATATTTTCATAAATACTAACACTACTCTCATATCCTTTGTTTTCGATTGTCAGGCCTTTTTTTCATAATTTTTGTACGTACTTTCTTTTATCTCTTATTTTTTTTTGACCTTTAGCTAGCTTTATATATTTATTTATTTATTAGATACCAGGAATCGGAGTATTAATTCACTTCATTTATATTTTATTTCATGATTTATATCACGCGGGTACTTTATAAATATGGGGCCCCCATTTACTTGGGTATTATATTTTCATTACATTCATTTTATTTTATTGGTACATATTTTTTTTATCATATTATATCAAGGTAAAACTGTACCTTGGGTTGTGCGCACAACCTTGAGGTCAACGTTTAAGTCATTTTAAAAGACTCCAACAATTGTCACGGAGGAAAACTAAGTTCACACTATGATCCAACGAAGGATGTGACCTCTATGTACCATTATTAAGGGTAACAAATTTAAGACTTCTCTGGTCCCCAACAGTACTAATATGAGTAAACTCGTTCACATCTCATTTGTACTGAAGGTATTGTTCCCTAGTACCCGTTACTTCCGATTTTATCATCCAATCATGGAAACATACCCTGCTCGAGGACTATATGCTTTACCAGTGATGGACGTTCCCGTATCTCTTCATTACTTATTTTATGCAGGTCAACTTTCGTTTTATTTCTATTTATTTCTTTACTTTATGGTACTTACCAATACCTCATTATTTAATAGTACCCAAGATTATGGACAATATTCCTATACAATTCATAATAAATTCTCATTTCCCTCATTGATAATACATTAAAAGTTATTCTACATTTAATCTTTTCCGAACAACCTTAAAATTAATCGGTTATTAGTTTTTCCAAACTCTCAGCTGATCAGGCTGATTGTATGTGGATATGCTAACCACCGACAATTTTCTTTACCTATGCCACACTTTCTACTTATACTTCTATCAATATTTTTCACTCATAATGATAAACTCCGTAACTTATCCATAAATTTACTTACGTCTTTTATAAATTTATATCATATAGTCCCATATAATATTTAGTTACATCATTGTCACTTAGGGGTTGAGGCTCACAATATGGGCACAACAAATTTTAAATTAATTAGGTACTTAATTGTCTACATAATATAATGAGTTTCAAAATCATATAAAGCGAAGAAAATATTTTCATAATACACGCAAGTAAGTACTATTTTCCGAGAAAATATTAAATTATAATAGTTAAAAGTTTATGATTTAAAAGTTCAATAAATGTAAAATCGAAAGGAATAAACTACATTTCATGTTATGATACAGAACCAAGAAATACTAACGGGAACATAAGTCATCATGATACAGTGATAACACCAGACAGATCAAAATACAAATTATATTCTTAACAGCAATTTGAGACACCTTTGTTTTAAATTCGAAAGTAAGTACCTATATGAAACGTTTCCGATTGCATCGAACTATGATCAGATCACACGGTGTGATTTATACCTAATTTTAAGATAACTTGTAGAATATATTATATGTAATATGAATGCAACCTTAAAATGAGATTCTAAGAATTTTTTTTTTAAATTTACACAGAAACTTAGTTTTGTCGTTTATAGTTATAGTACATACATTTATTCATTGGTTCTAAAAATGTTAATTATATCACATACAAAAATTAATTGAAACAATCGCTGTAACGGCCATCGAGTTTACATATAAGAAAATATTAATTTATTTAAAACCTTGAAAGAAAAAAATAATTTTAATTTATCATAATATAACTTTAAGACAGTACCGTCGGCTTTTAGAACTAAAAATAAAACGAATTGTCTATAACCCTTTTTAAAATTTGGATTCCAAAAAAAATAAAAACGACGAAATGTGTCACAGTCTTAGATTATATAATTTTATAGAATCTAAGGTCTCAGTGTTATTTAACTATAAATTATGGAGAAATCAAGTACGTAAAAAAATGTAATCTATTATGGTATATCATTATTTCATTCATCTTTTACTTGACACAGTAATAAAATAATTAAAACTATAACTGAATGAAAGTGCATGTAAAGTAGTCTTGTGCCTTAATAGAAGTACCAAATAAGTGTATACCTAACTTAATTTATACTATTGCGGTATAGTTTTTATTTAGACAAAGTAATAAAACTAATAAAATTGCAATTGAATCGTTAAATGTCTGAATAAATATTTTCAACTTAATCAAATTATATTAAACACAGAATATTTAATACGTACTAACTTTAGAAAAAATATAATAGCAAAACAACATGAAAAATTTCAATTCTTAAAGTTTTGAATGGAATATCAGTAGATTTAATCTTATCTTCCTTTACTTTACTATTAAAATTTATTATAACCACTTTTAGTTTGGTATCTAAAATTTTTCCCTTCAGGTTAACTCGATGCAATTTTTATTAAATATGCCCTAACTTCTTTTAATTACTCATATAACTGTTCTAGAGAAATATTCATAACTTACCACCAATACGTAGAATACAGTACACTTTATATAATTTTACGAAATATATAACATAGTCAGGTGAAATTGCAATTGTTCAGTTCCTGCCTTATTGCTTCCCATTGTATTTTGCACAATCATGGTCCCTTCTTTAGTCTGATAACCGCCCATGTTCTTGGTTGTTACTTTTCGTTAAGCGCGTACACCCAGTCACGCAGTTCAAGATAGAACACCATAACTCTTTAGTTCTTCTTTGTTCTTTTTTGGCTCAATTTTCACATTCTTCTGGGTGGTGCTCGCATGAATACAACTGCTTCTTTTCTTTTTAAATAGATCTGCCGAATCTTAAATTTTGATCATTGGTCATGATAAAAAAAATCCACTATTTGTTTTCCTCCTTCTTTGTTACTTGTCTTCATAGTTCTATATATTATATATTTAAAATTTTCAGTCGGCTTCTATAAAATAATTATTGAGGCCTCTTCTTGTATTCATATTTGTTTATTTTTCGTCCCATTCGGTATTGCGTCCATTCCGTTATAATATATATATTTTTTTTTAAATTGTCAATCCTCTTAAAAACTGTCCATTATTTAATTAAGTTTTCTTATAATATTTTTCTTCTTTTTAAATAGTAGGCCCGGCGGTGCGCGTGCATTGTAGCAGCGCACCGCCTGGCAGGGTCGCCATGTAATGTTTGGACAAGCAGTAATTTAAACTCAGTGATGCAGTTTAATAATTCTCTCTTTATTGGGTTGAAGGAGACTTATATATAGTGGTTGTGACGTAGGTACATAGGTAGGGGGCAGGGTTTGTGTTACGTGGTTCCAGGTAGAGCCACATGAATGGTATCTTCTTCTATAAATATAATATGATATTACTGAACCAAATAGATGTTATTTCTACTCCTTATATGGAGTCCACGTTGAGTGATGATATCATTTAATATTCCTGTTATATTGTTTTATCATAACCTGCATGTCTGAGAAATAAGAGAAAAAAATAATATTTCGAAGACATGTGAAGTTCGCCAACACGCATTGGGGCAGCGCGGCGGACATTTCCTTGCCCTAAAACCCTCTCCGAAATGAGAGGAGGCCTGTGCCCAGCAGTGGGATGTAAATAGGCTGCAACTTTACTACTCTGCTGCTACTTCAGTTAACTTGATTGATTTTAGGTTTGATTAGATTTTTAAATACTTTAAAATGTATTTAACGACATGATTGAGTATAAACAGTGATGCCATGACACTACGTTCTCAAAAAAATTAAAGATGTTAAAAATTCATTAAAATTAACCCGCCTTAATAAAAAATGTGTCGTAATAATAAAATGTGTCGTACCTAGTTTGAAGATTACCTCCCGCCCTCCCTCAATATTTGCGTGCACTATCCCCGTCACCACTACACTAGGAAAGTCACCACCGTCGATAATACGAGTACAATACGTACGGTATTTCGCATCTTAACGTGGCGTCCTCGGGTGAAGTAGACTCTGCGTTGGCTGACCGCTAATTCATAGCGCTTAGCTTAGCTTATTTCATTACGCGGCTCTCAGTTAATACATTTTTAACATCTTTAAAATAATGGATTTCCGCAAGGTAACACCTAATTCTATTAATTACTATATTCTCATATAACTTCTACAAAAACGATTCTTTTGACAACTCGTCACAAATTATTTAAATTAACACTGCTGTCTCACTGTCGTTTATCGAATTGTAACCCTTTACAAGTCTACTGGTGTCTTTCGAGCACGCGGTTCTGCAGTGCGATTGTGTAATTGGCATTGAAAGTTCCGTGGCGCAGTGACTTAGCAATGATTAACGGCACCAGTTCGAGTCCCGCACGGTTCAAGTATTTGTACTATGTATCCTACAAATAATTGTTACGTGGATGTTGGATTGTATGTGGATGTTTGTCCTGGTGAAATTTATGTTTGTAAACTGCCTCCACGATATAGGAAACGATCAATCATTTTTTTTTTTCAAAAATGTATCGGGTGGAAATCACTCCACACCTAGGTTATGGTTTTACATTATAAGTAAAAATATGTTGTACTTAACCTACCATATAAAAAGACATAATCGATACTAATACATTTAGAAAATATCGAAGCTAAATGTCAAATGTCGAAACGAAGCCGCACACGCATTCATCGGTGGCAAGATTGTACCAGAATATAATAATGCAATGCTGCATTATTATATTCTGGTATATATCTTGATGCTGCTGCTATTTTAAGCTGGTATTGATGAGAACGTCGTCGTAATATAACTGCAGCGTGGCACTACCACGTAAAGTAATTTTGTATTCAAATAAAGTACTGAAATATCCTTCGCGTAATATTTTCACTAAAGAGGAAGTTCTTGACAGTGTCACATATTTTATCATACCGAACGTCGATCTGGACCCCATTTATCTATTTCACTCTTCACAACGTAAATCAAGGAAACGGAATGCATTCGATTTGAAAAAGTAAAATATAGCAGCCATGTTGACATTCATCCTTTCCCGCGCTTTTTGCATACTTTAGCATTCGAGTCTGTGGCATTCCCACGACTCAATATGTCTTAAATACCAATCCTTTTAGATCGCCAAATTAATGCAGGTGGGTGAATGGCTTGTTTCAATTATCGCAAATTATATTATATCTGACAACTTCATGCGGGACATTGTAAATTATATTAGCACCTCCATAGTGCACTGGTTAGTATTCGATTATGGAAATTGACAGTAAACATTTATATGCATAGACATTTATTTCTATTTGAATCGTTAATTATACTCTCTGTATATGGTTCATATTTGGGTTTCGTAAATATGACCATATCTCGGTATATCCCACTAAGCTCAAATGGCTCCCAATTCGTCGGAATACTCGTATTTTTTCTGGCCTCTTCTGCATCTTATTTAATATATCAAGTCCTCCCTATCTAAAAGAACGTTTGAAATTGCTCAGTTCCTGTCATCATTTTTCCTTACGGTCCAAGCAAAATCTTTCCTGCCAATGGACGTCGGAAGAAGACGTCCTACGTTTCGTGGAAGAACGAAGCCGATGCCGCATTGAGGATTCGATCTCTTTTTATTTGCAGCGTCTGGAGTCTAATAGGCCAACGAACTTAGTATGATCCAACGTTTTTCAAACTCCAGGTTTTTGCAAAATACATAGAGACATTCCTAGCTCCCGATTTCTGGCCATCTGGGGTAGTGTTTCGCCGATACAGGGATGCGCCAAAGAAGAATAAATTTCCCTAAATTGTGTTATGTTTATATTTAATATATATTTTTAGGTTAAGGTATATATTTGTATTATATGGTATGTAGTGGCATATCTTCGCGTGGGTATCGTAAGAGGCGACAGTGGGAAACAGGCAGGAGATGTGCAGCAGCATCTTCCTGATCACAACAATACTACAATAAAAAAAAACTGCGATTGCCAACCCGCTCGACAAGCGTGGCAACTATGGCAAACATCACCCCATGACGAAATGAATGCCGGGCATATAACTCGAAAAACCGACAACCTATGGGGAAAAAAGGGTGCTCGTGTGGCAACCTCATACCTGTAGGTGAAGTGTAGGGTGACTGGGTGACCCCCCACTAGATGGTGTGACGACCTGACAAGACATGCAGGTAGTCGATGGATGCCGGTGGCTCAGGACCGTGCTTTGTGGCATAACTTGGAGGAGGCCTATGTTCAGCAGTGGACTTGTGAAAGGCTGTAATGATGATGATGATGATATATTGCTATGTGCAAATGTTCATCATTTTTAAGTCCTTGATGCCTGAAATAAAGTTATTGTATTGTAATGCCCTGTGCACTCCTCGACATTTTTTTTGAATTGCACGTTGAATTTTTCTCAAAAAATGAGTTTCACCGATTCCATGGAAGGGAAACTGATAAACCAGGTGGCCCAATATCCCGCACTGAACGATGCATCTCACAATAATTATCTAAACAGTGTGACAAAAGATAATATTTGAAAATTATAGGAAAGGAGTTAAATAAAAGCGGTAAATAGGTATATATACATATAGTACTTACTAGCTGTGCCCGCGGCGTAGCTCGCGTATATAGATTTTACATAAAGAATTTGTCGTTTAGGTAAGAGAATATTAAACGATTTATATCATTACTGTATCAATAAGTGGTAACTAAATAAATCATTATCATCAAAGTTCTAAGTAGTTTATGATAGAGCTTCGCTGTAAACGACGTTAGAAGTAGACTTAGACGGGGTGTACACTAAAAAGGTTACGGGGGCTACTAACGCGGGAAAAAGCAACATAGAGTTGGCCATGTGCAAAACAGTCAGTACTGAGGTCCACTCTTACAACGCGTAAATTTTGACCTTGCGCTATATTTACGGTCATCGCATAACACACGCTGACTGTAACTGGGAACTGAACGCGCTTAAAACTGAAAGGAAAGTTACTTCTTAATAGAGGGTTTTTTGGCAGTGCTGCCAGATCAAAAAAACTCATTCAGCGCTAGGACAACACAAAAAGCGCTAGATTTCATGAAAACAGCGCTTTAAAAAAGCCCTAGATTTCGCGCTAAATTAACTACAAACAAAGTTTGTGTTTTTTATTATAATTTATAATTCAAGAAAATATAATCATAATAAAGAAAACAACATTAAGTTTTTTTCTGGCAATATTTTTTGATGTATCAATACTTCGCAGGACATCGACTTATAATTATGGCAATTGCTGTCAACAGTAGTTAGTACTACTCTAAGTAACTTTTAACTTAGCTGTGCTCTAAACAACTGACTAAAACTGAATAAAACAAAATAAATGCGTTGCCAAAACCATGAACGAAAACTTTAATGAAGGGGATTTCCCCGCTTATAGTCGTCGATAAAAAAAATCAAGTTGATCATCCTAAAGGGGAAGCCGGGAGATCCATAGCACAGGGTATCCTAGTTTGGACTCGTTTCCCATGGTCTTTGTTTTGTGGAAAAAATATGTTTGAAAAAGATAAACTGCAATGTACTATTTGTGGAAAAAAATAATAAAGGTCATTATTATTATTATCGGTAATGTGGACTAACAGTGCTGCTATAAAAGAGTTGATAACCCGCTAGTCGCTACAATTTTGAAATGTGTGCTAAATACACCAAAAAGCGCTGGATTAAGTGCTAGGTGCTAAAATTTCGAAATGCACGCTATACATTCCAAAAAAGCGCTAAATCTAGTTCCCAAAGCGCTAAAATGGCAGTACTGATTTTGCGTATATTATAAATACAATATCACGACATTTCGTTGCAATTTTGTTATTTTTGTTCGGGTTCCGTTGTATGGCTTCGATAGATACAAATTTCTTCAGTAAGTCTCAATACGATTCATCGGAGAAAAATCTCAACACAGCAAATCAGAAAAGTTTGTAATTTGTACAACTCCATCTATTACGTCCTTTGTGTGAGAAAACGTCCTTTTTTAAATCTCTTTTTATGTTTTAAGTATAAATATATTAATTATTATGGAACGTTTTTTTTACACACAAATCTTTTTATTACTATTTCTGAGATTTTTATGGCGCCATTGAACAAATTAGAACCTACATTTTAAAATAATAATCATTACTTTCGATAGAATTAACCAATTTTAATAAAACAAAGATTAAATGTAACTTGAAGATACGCTTTATGATTTTCTTAACGATTTGTTTGAAAAAAAAAAGATGTTTACTTTAGACGTGATGCCTTCATATAAAAACAGACAAACAGACAGACAGATAATTCTAAAAATTATAAAAATGTACTTATTTAATTATTTTTAGTTCCCCATAATAATTTTAGTCACCAAAATATATATACAATGTACAGAAAGAGACACAACATGTTATCATCATTTTTATTATATGTATATATTTAATTAAAGAGAGATGGCGCTGCTAACATCAACTTGATGACTCAAACATAGCCACCGTTGAGCAAATTCCCTACCCATACTTCAGAATATTTATCATAAATTTTGATGGAATGAACCGATTTTAATGAAATAAAGACTAAATGTAACCCGAAGGTACACTTTAGAATTTCCTTAACAATTCTTATGATATAAATTAGTACTTTAAACGTGATACGTTAACAAACAAACAGACAGACAGACAGAAAGACAGACAGACAGAAAATTCTAAAAATGGTAGAAATGTATTTAATTACTTATTTTTAGTACCCCTCAATCACTTTTATTACAAAATTATAAAATGTACAGACATCTGCTATTTACAGTTTTATTATATGTATAGATTTTGTTTATATAAATAGAGTATCCACAGAATATTCGGAACAGATTGGAACACGGGCTGCTGCCGCCTGAAGTCCGATTCAGAATCATGACTATCATGACAATCATGACGGAATCGCGATATGACGCGACGACACGTCGCCTGCTGCTGCTGTCTGCGGTCGGCTACGGAATTGTACCTTAATGCTGATGTGTTTCGTATGGTCAGTGTAGAGAACCGGAGATCCTTTTTCACTGGAAAAGAGGCATCCCATCTTAGTCCTCACGGGTGACAAGACATCTCCATTTTAATTCGCAAACGAGGATAGATGTCGATGTCTATGGGCCACAGCAACCACTTACCATGAGGTGGACTGTGTGCTGGTTTGTCACCCTATTTCTATTAAAAAAAAAAAGTTGCCGCGCTTTGCAATTTTTATTGTTTTAAACGAGATGGTTAAAGCTTATACCGCCATCTCTCGGAAGCCATAAGATTTTTTTAATAATATTTCCCTTAATCACTTCTTACGAAAAACAGGACGAAATGGATTCCCTTACGGCGCTACTCCATGTCATATTTACCCGTATTATGATCATTATGTTGCCATGGTCGATGTAGAGCCCGACACGGGTAGGTCGGTTTACCTTACGTTATTGGTATACTATCAAAAATTATTTAAGGCAAAAGACACAACAGCAGCATAAACAAAGCGCAACTGTTTCGTGTTTCGTAAACTGAAGATAGTAGATTCGAAAATCAAAAAATCATATTACATAATATGTAGTGGCGTCTTATTTCCACCATAATAACGCATGTGGTTTACAAACATCAATAAACGATGATGAAACGAAGCCTAAATCAAACTGTGGAAGATTCCGATCATCTCGGAAGTATATAAAGGAACTCTTTATTACCCACATGGAATGTTGGCCGTTTTCCAGTTCGAACATCTTTACTTGGAGATCTCCCATTTTGATCCGCGACCGCACATAACTTTATGTGTGTGAATCTGAGACATTAAAATATTTTCGACTTGTAGAATCCACATCTCACATAATACCACCGTAAAATAGCAGCTCAATACTGCTGTGTTTCGTATGGTGAGTATAGAGAAGCGGCGACCATTTTTAATCGATACGAGGCATCTTAGTCCTTACGGGTGACAAAGCATCTGCATTTTGATCCGCTTTTGATTTTTAATGGAGTATAAATGTAGATTTCTATGGGCCACAGTATCCACTTACCATCAGGTGGACTGTGTGCTCGTTTGTCAAGGTGGTTCTATAAAAAAATGTGAAGTCCAATACTCTCTGTTCCGATTCCACAGAAGTATTTGTATGGCCTATTGACCTATGGGCATCTTTTCTGTTAAACGTATCCACGATGGAGTAGAAACTAAAATTTAAAAAAAACTAACATATAAATAAAATTGAAGTGTGTGTCTGTAATATTGAAATAACTGACTTCTACTAACCTCATTAGGTTATTTATATGCTATTTTGATATAAACAACTATTAATAAAATCTCTGTCTGTCAAAATCGTCGGAATAGCTGAAACGAATGATGATGGTGATAAAATTTTATGTACGGATAGAGAGTAATGTCAGGATTGATCTTGGCTATAATTTTTCCTAAAGGTTAATAAAACTTAAAGATTTTTGAAAACAAACGAAAAAGTGATAACAGAAATGGTCTTCGACTATCTTAAATCTAAATAACGCTACATCAATAGATCCTATCCGGGCGAAGTTTGGGCGGATCGCTAGTTTAAAAATAAAAATACATTACAACTAAGTACTGCATACAAACTAAGGCACGTGAGGACAATATGGTCACTTAAATAAAAACAATAAAACCAAAACTAGGAGGACAGAAACAAATGCACAATGTCGTATACTATAACTAATATATTAAGAAAAAAAATTACGAACAAGCTTTGGCAATAATTAGGAATACTTCGAAAAATTAACTTAAAAAAATTAACTACACTACACAATACTAAATACGACTAAAATATTTACTATAATGTCAACTATCAAAATGGCGTTGATAAAGCACCACACTTTTGACCTTTTATTATTTGATTGACTGATGTCTAGTACCTAGATTACTGTATATATAGATATACAGTAATCTATGGACTGATGAAGAGGTATCGTATCACGCAGAAACCTAAGCAAACAAGGCTGTAGTTTTTGATTTATAAGAACGTGACCATATTTACCGGATGACCATATTACCCGCACGTATTATTATTATTTTTTCACGTATTATTTTTTTATGGTAAGCTAGTCATGGATAATGTCAAATGACAGTGACATAACAGGTATAATGAATTAGAACTAATCATGCTGCAAGCCGTTCTAAAAGTCTTACGCAAATCCCAATCAGTGCTTATTACCACACAAGACGGCGACCGCTCACATATCAGTGAACTAAATCAACCCAGGAGCCTTACTGACGGCGGAATTTGAATCAACGCTCTCCTTTTGCGCAACGCGGCTAACTTGGACGTCCTTGAAGGTAAACTGCGATTGTCCCAAATATAGTTGCGATTTGCTTTAAATCAATGACAACAATTATTTTTTGAACGAAGTTCTTTATCAGACGGTACGGGTTTGGCGGATGGGAGCTAGGCTACAAAAAGTGTTAGATGTTTTCGTCACTACCCCTTAGTGTAGACGGCCTTGGCGGCGAAATAAGGAAGTGAGATGGAATAATATCCATCTCCCTCGCACTTTTTCTTATCTTGCCATGAAAGAAATATTATTTTATTTCAAATGACGCTTCATTTTAATAGATACTAGTAATTCATTTATTTGTATTTGTTAATCAATAATATAATACCTACGTTTTTTATATCATAATAAAGCGGAAGAGTTTTTTTTTGTTTGTTTAAACGCGCTAATCTCTGGAACTAGCAGTCCGATGTGAAAAATTATTTTTGTATATTATAGCCAGATTCATGTGGAATAGTACAGGCTATCTAGCATTAAGCTATATTACTCAGCTAGCCTTAAATTGGGATATTTGTTAAGCAAGTCAGAAGAAAAAGCACTCCCGAAATGATTTATCCGCGTACGCTGGTGTTATCGTTAGGGATACGTAAATACAATGTTGTAGAAAAATATAGACCTTTACTCCCTATAAAAAAAAGTCCGCGATACCATATGTTTGTTTCTTATACATAAGCCATAATTTGGTATTTTGTGACAAAAAAAATATTGAAAATTTAAAAGTGATTTATGAGCGTTATTATTAGGCATGGCCTATTTATCCTTACGAACGAAAGTTGCTTCATCATCAAGACAATTTTATGAAGATAAACTTTGTTCTTTATACCATGTTATTTGGACGCAAAGTTTAAGAGATAATGTAAAATTAAAATAATTCAATACTTGGCTGGGCGCGCGAACGTCGCTTAAACCCTAGCCGTTATAAAATGCTTGAACTAGGTCATGTCGCGCACCTCGGACACGTGATGACGCGGGTGAAACCGCGGGGCACAGCTAGTAATAATATACTACGCAAGGAACTTCGTTCCAACCGAATGTTCCACGACACTCACGAAATTTTTTTAGTTTCTTTTTTTTATATTTTTTTATTAACATTTTTTTTAACCTTCAACTACTGCGATTTCCGCAGGTTATACTATATGTGGGCAATTCCAACATCTACACAAAAATTTATTTGAAAATGACAACACTGTGTACGCGCTCACAGTATTTATCTATGGCTCACAGTCTGCGTCTGCTCTGCTATGGTGAAGTACATACTGCTCGTGGGACTTGTTTAATTACGAACACCACAATTATATAAGAAAATTTTAAAATGGTACTCCAAGTCCTAAATTTATTCGTACATCTTTAACTCTAGATTTTAATCTAATACATTATAGTCGTCATCGTCGTCATTACGGCCCTCACAAGTCCATATATACCTCCCCAAGTAATGCCACAGTAAAACATGTTCCTGTGTGACCACCATCTCACTTGCAACCGCATGTCTTACCAGGTACATTATAGTGTTATTATATTACAAGTTATTAGTGTAATCACGAAGGTTTTTATATGGAAACCGATTTGATTTGTAATAAAAATTGAAATGTTTCTGTTGAAATGATATAAAAAAAATTCTTTCACTTCTACCTTCCATCTAATATTTCTTTTATAATATTTTCTTGACAAATGCTCTAGCAGTCCACCTTTTGCTAAGCGGCTACTGTAGCTCATGAACACTTGCAACTAATTAGGCACAAATAATGAAAGCCGTTAATGCGTAATGTAATGCGTTATCACCTTTGAGAGCTAAGATGGAATACCTCACAACCTCTAATAATACTATGTACACACACACTACGTGGTAGTCACACTACAGATATATTGTGGTACCACGTATAGGGAAGGATATAAGTAGGTACAGGGAATGACCGAATACTGCTATTTTTAGCAGTATATTTTTTTCGTATTTCGTATGGTGAATATATATGTTTTTTCTTTTTTTTATATTAGGGCAAACGAGCATGCGGCTCACCTGATGCTAAGTGACTACCGCCTCCCATGAACAACTGCAACACCGGGGGAATTGCAGATGCGTTGCCGGCCTTTTAAAAAGGAGTACGCTCTTTGGTCTATCTCCTAAGCATCTTAATTGATATTTATATTCTTAGTTTTACGTGTTTATTGACCACATTATACACACGTATACCTGTATGATGATTTATCGTCCTTTCTTCTATAAAAAAATAGCTCTCGTGTCTTTAAAACCAGAACATAGCATTGGGTCAATGTTGCTAGGTGGCAGAAATAGATTAAGGGTGGTTACAACCCTGACAGACGATAGAACCCAATCAACCAGTGCACAGAAATATCATTGAAAAGTCAAATTCAAACTTAAAACGCATTGATTTTTTTATAGTTTGAGCTTGTTTTAAAACGCCTATAAATAGGTATAAAAGGCCCTTTGCTTCCATAGTTAAACATTGCAAAACAAAACTCGATAAATAGAGCAAAAATGACGCTCGTCGTGGAATCGGCATCAATTGGCGACATTTAAATGTGCCGGCGGCGCTTTTGCGTTTGCCATTTGCATGGGATCGCGTCGATCGGCCATCTTATATTTTATTTATTTTTATTTTTGCAAGTGACAGGTATGAGATATATTGAGTGTATCATTTATTAAAAACAAAGTTTTCAATGTTTTGGATGATTTTGGAACAGTTTTTTTTTTTACTGAGAATCTACAACAATAAACCTTACAGCCTAGTGATTCAATATCCGGCAGTGACGTAATGCGCCAGAAGAGATTATCACCTTGAAAAATTCTATGCCCATGGTACTTAAATGAATCTTATATTAAAGTTATCAGAGTAACAAGCAAAATATTATGAAACAAAACCCTATTACCCTTTTTAATGGAAATTATTTAATGGCTCCGGCATGGAAACCCTGGGGTACATTGCTCTAGACACCGGAAATTGATGAATTCTTTATGTTAGAATAGAAGAATAGAATAGAATAATAGAATAATTTTTTCTTCAATATAGATTAAATGTAATTCTTATTGAAAGTCATTTTTTTACTTTACCACTGGCTCGGAATAAAACCTCTGTCGTGGGAAGAACCGCAAGAAATCCAACGCGACTTTTTTTAAAAGTAAATTATACAATATGAAAGATTGTACAAACTATTTGGAAAATTTATTTTAGAAACAGCTTGGAAGCGACCACCTAATTCTCAGGCGTTATTATCAACCATGTATTCATTTATATTATAATAACCCTTTTTATCAATGATTTATATATAATATCATTGCTTTTTATACAGTTTTTAATAATCTATTTATAATAAACTATTTAAGCTTGGTGATAGAGAGAGCTTGTATATTTTGTGGGAGTTTGTTGTAATAGCGTATACATTTCCCCAAGAATGAATTACTGACTCTGTGGAGTCGAGAAAGCTAGATTGTGTGTGTGTTTCAGTGTTTACGGAGTGTATATTACTTTTGTGTTTTGTATGTGTGAACATACATAAAATTTTTGTAAATATACATACTGAGAGGTCAAAGTTAATCTCTCTCTCTCTCTCTCTTTTTCTCAAAGAGACTCTCTCGGTTGTAGGTTGTAAATATTTCTCATGGCCCCCTTCTGCTAAAAAAAATACTTAGATTCTAAATCATTTCCCCATAGCAAAATCCCATAAGACATTATGCTATGGAAATAACTGAAATAAACTAATTTAGCTGTCTCGACACTGGTGAGACGAATAATCTTTTTAACAGCATAAGCTGCAGAGCTTAGTCTGCTAGCTAGTTTAAATACATGGGGGCCCACTGAAGCTTTGCGTCGAAAGTGATGCCAAGAAAAACAGTGGATTTAACAGGGTTTAGTTCTTTCCCACTAAAAAACACATTGGTACGAGTATTCAGATTTTGAACATTCGGTGTTGTAAGTTTAATATATTTAGTTTTATTGCCGTTTGAATTTATTTTTCATCGTTTAATAGGCATAGAAATGTTTACCCAAAATTCTGAAAAGAAAAATGGAAATCAATAGTGTAACGCTCTCAGTGATGAGAGGGTTACACCATAACTCATAACATTGTGATTGTGACTTTACTTAATAGTCTAACCCGCGGTTGTTTCATAGAGAGATTGTCCTTCCATCATTTGCATTACTGCACAGTATAATACCTGTGCAGTAATTATTTATGTCAAGCCTTATGAAATTGGAATTGCTAACAATTTGACTGCTATACCTGTTTTTAATCCCAACATCTTTACACAAAATTGTACCTATTTTGTAACGACAATACTCTTATGTTCGCGCTTCCATTCTTTATACCTGCCCTGCTATGGTGAAGTATACTTTTTTATTTATTGAACCCAAATCACATTTACAGAAAAAAATTATTATGACATGAATAAATAACATTATATATATATATATATATATATATATATATTAATACGTGGTAGAGCCACGCCTACATATTAGTAGTATAGTTGTAGCACGAATGGGTCGGCTCGACCGGGGAAGGACCACCCTCTCACAGAATACCAGCGTAAAATGTCAGCTTAACAATGCTGTTTCGTATGATGAGTGTAGAGAACCGGAGACCCTTTTTACTGGAAAAGAGGCATTCCATCTTAGTCCTCACGGGTGCCAACGCATCTGCATTTTGATTCTTTATTGAGGATAGATGTAGATGTCTATGGGCCACAGCAACCGCTTACCATCAGGTGGACTGTGTGCTCGTTTGTCACCCTATCCTATAAAAAAGGGAAAAAATTAGCTCCATGAAAAAATTTCCATTACAATGGACCATTACATTCATTCACCAATTACATCCTATTAAATTCCACTGCTGAACACAGGCCTCCCCCAAACGTTGCTTCATACGAAAGATTTCGTCATAGTTGCCACGCACCCACTGGCGGGTTGGCAACCGCATTTAGAAGTTCTTAGTACGAGTAGCAGCCTAGAGTCAGAAAGTTGGCGCGGTTTCACCCTCGTGCCTCTCAAAGCTCAATACAGCCATTAGTCCTGCGCCTGATCTCTCTTTTTTTTATAGAATAGAGTGACAAACGCGTACACAATCCACCTGATGGTAAGTGGTTACTGTGACCATTAGACATCTACATTTATCCTCAAAGGCTTATAATACAGATGCTTTGTCACCCGTGAGAATTAAGATGGAATACCTCTTTTCCAGTAAAAAGGGTCTCCGGTTCTCTACACTCACCATACGAAACACAGCAGCGTTATGCTGCTATTTTACGCTGGTATTCTGTGAGAGCGTGATCCTTCCCCGGTCGAGCCGACCTACTCGTGCTACAACTATACTACTAATATAGCTGCAGCATGGCTATACTACGTAAATCTCTCTCTCTCTCTCTCTCTCTCTCTCTCTCTGCGGTCGTGTTGGATAGGCGTCTCATTGGATTATGAGAGTGAGTAAAATCATTGAGGGATTAGAAAGTGCACCTGTGCTGTACTGTACCCTCTGCGAACACTAAGGCACTATAACTGTCATGCGCAGATGGCTAGTCTCCGTCGAGTATGTCCGCGTTTTCAAAATTCAGCCGGGAAGATATTACTGGTACTAGACCATTTTTATTTATTCCGAGCGAAGTCATACGGTGCGTTGCAATAGCGCTGCGGCATCTGAGCGATATCGTTGGCCAACCAACACAAAAAGAATTCTAATTTCATATAATGTTACTATACTCTTTGAGTTCTTGCGACACCGCTCGATGTCATATTATTATACATGACACATGGACCCTTTTTACTAGAAACGAGGCATTCGAATAGTTCTCAGAGTGCTAACCGATCTGCATTTTGATTCTTAATCGAGAATAGACGTAAATAGCTATGGGCCACAGCATTCACACACACCATCAGGTGGAGTGTGACTTTGGTGTGCTCGTTTATCACCCTTATTAAGTGGCGAAGCTTGCGAAGTCACTTATTGATTTCACGATGTCTGTCCGTCTGTCCGTCTGTCCCACGATTATCTCGAGAACGGTTTCGAATTTTCAAATTCTGTTTTCAGCAATCGATTACTGATCACCCAGGCATCTGAACCTCCTATTTTGAAACTGATTGCTCAACGGCAACCGTTAGAAACCGCTACAAAGCTGATTGCTTCGCCACTTTGCTATGCTGTTAGCTTGCTAGGTTTATTCTATAAAAAAAAATTAAGACGCTGAAGTGACGACGTCACCAACTTAACTCTACTACATGACAGATACATAAGTAGATTTCTTTGACCACTAAAGAATATCCTTATGTTATGACTATAATATATCAATTTTTTTTTCTTTTTAAAAAAACGTTACCCCCACACTAGGATTTTCTCCTGTATCGTGGAGGCAGTTTACAAACACAAATTTCACAAGGACAAACATCCTGTCCCGGAACAATCATTTGTAGGCCATACAAATACTTGTTCCGTGCGGGATTCGAACCCGCGCCCCCCAGCGCAGCAACTCATTGCTAAGCCACTGCGCCACGGAGCCGTCTTAATGTCAATGCTCCAATAATGTCTTATGGAAAAAGTTCTTTCTGCACGAGCGATCGGCTGGCACAAATTATCAACACAACACAACAAGTGACTTCAATATAAATAAAATTAACATATTGTTTTATTTTATTTATTTTTTTATTTAAAAAAGTTACCTTCACACTAGGATATTCTCCTGTATCGCGGGTGCAGTTTACATACACAGATTTCACAAGGACAAACATCAAGACCAGAACAATTATTTGTAGGCCATACAAATACTTGTTCCGTGCGGAATTCGAACCTGCGGCGCTTACCGCTGCAACTCATTGCTAAGCCACTGCGCCACGGAGCCGGAGCATTAAAATACCATTATTAATAAATACGCATCATTAAGAATAACTCAAAAACTACTGATCAGATCTTATTCAAAATTATATGCGACCACATGAGAAGCACCAGCTTTCAAATAAAAAAAGAATCATCAAAATCGGTTCAACCAGAAAAAAGTATTTTTGAAGTCGGTTAATGAAATAAAAAATAAGAATAAAACAGGAAAAAAAAGCAATACCCAGAGTATTTTATCTTACCGCTCCTCATCTGCACACTGAAAGAAGATAATATCATTGTTCTGTGTTTGTAAAGCTCTCTTGGAACCTGTACGGTGATGTCTTTGACGTACATAAGACCTTTCAATACTTAAGCCTAAACTGAATGAAACATTAACTTTGAATTATGCTTATAGGTGGGCTTATAAGTACTTTGCTGTACTTTGTACAGTAGGGCATCCATTATTATTCGAGTACAGAACCAGAGTACGAAACCTATCCAAGTGCTGAGAGGTGTAAGACAGGGTGACGTAGTAGAGTATATATGCAGGAAGTGGATGTATGCGATGTATTCTATAAAAAAATGCAGGTGGCTCAGGGAGCGAGAGCTCGCAGAAGTATAAAAAGAAATATTAACCTACACACAATCTCTCGGTGTGTACAAAGCCGTTTCTGAACCATTTTGTGACTCATTTGGTCGCATCTCATTCGGTAGCGGCGTCGCAAAGGGTAAATTCAATATTCCTTTTACTTTTGTTTGTTAAAGACGTTTACCATGTACTTAGCGCCTTTTAATAAAAGAAAGAGAAATTATAATTAAGTTGGTAAATCAATTATGTTTAATTCTTCATTCTGAGGCTTCAACTTGGCTTTTTTTTCTATACGGTCTATGAGCAACTTTTCAAAACACTTCACTTATTTTTTACCACGTTTTTATTCTCTCGCTATTACTATTATTTCCGTGTATTATTCGGGACGATTTTAATAAATGATTTTTAACAAACTTCCCGATGAACTAGGGTCTTGAAAATTTGAATATTTTTTTTTAACTTATTATAAACCAGTGCTTGACCACAATCACACCTGGTGGTAAGTGGTGATGTAGCTTTAGATGGTAAATCACACTGTCTATAGTGTAACAAAAACCTATTCACTCTTTATTTTTTTTATTTTTTTAAGTATACCAACGATTGTTACAACAATGCAGAAATAGTATACACACATCCACTTACATACTAATTGTACAATCAATTTAAGTTATACTATACACCACATGCTTCAAGTTACTAAAAAGTTACCTAGTAATTCCAAATACATAAAATACAAAAATTTTGGATAGAACAAAATAATATAATGAATAATATGAAACAATGACTTACACCTAGTTACTTAAATAATGTATCGTTTACTGTGGCCTTAAACTTAGCTAGAGACATAACATTAACATCTATTGACCCTCCGCACTTATTATATAGTTGGGAAATTCTGAAAACCGGTGATTTGGCTCCCAAAACTGTTTTGCGAAATGGACGAGAATTGTATAGCGCAATTCTTGAGGAATGGCGCTTGAATACTCTATCGTTCCTGATAATAAAACCTAACATCTTGGATGCCCTTCCTATGATGTAGTCAATATGTGGGACAAATATTATTTTACTATCCATAAGCACCCCCAGATCCCTTACTTTTGTCTTTTCTCCTAATCGAATCCCATTAATGCTGTAGACGGATGGAATAAGATTCAATATTCTAGTGAATTTAATGTAAACACATTTATTGATATTGAGCTCCATTGCATTCGTCTGACATCATTTCACTAGCGCGTCAAGATCTTTTTGTAAATGCAAAACATCATCTTGTGTTTCAATGACTTTCCCCAGTTTTAGATCATCTGCGAACATCGACGGGGACGAGTATTATATGTAATTCGGTATATCGTTTAAAAAGATATTAAAGAGAATGGGGCCTAGGTGTGAACCCTGCGGAACACCAGAAGTGATATCTCGTAGCTCTGAGCTAAAACCATTAACGACTACATAGAAAGAACGTCCATATAGATAAGATTCGAACCAAGCTAGAACAGAACCCCCTATTCCGTATGCAGATAGTTTTGCCAGAAGCCGTCGATGGACTACTCTATTAAAAGCTTTGCTGAAGTCGGTATATATCGCGTCTACTTGTTTATTGCCATCAGTGCGACTTACTATGTCCTCCACATACGTAACCAGATTAGTGTTAGTAGACCTACCTTTTGTGAAGCCATGTTGTTTGTCGTTTAAATACTTGTCGTAGTAGGCTTGAAGAGTAGGGCAGACTAGAGACTCAAATACTTTAGCTAATGAGGACAATATAGAAATATGCCTGTAGTTGCTAATGAGCTGAGCACCACCTACCTTATAAATTGGTACCACTTTAGATACCTTCCAAGCTTTGGGAAAATCCCCAGAACTCAATGAGTTATTAAAGATTATAAATAAGGGCTCCACCAGGTATGATGCGCATCGTGAAATGAATAACGGTGAAATATTATCACTCCCAGTGCCCTTCGTTACATCAATATTGACAAATTTTTTATAAATTTGCTTGCGGGAAATATTTAGAGTTGAAAAGCAATCAATTTCTCCCCCACTGATGTACTAAAAATATTCTCGTCAGTGGTTATGTCACATGGGACACCAAGATTGGAGGTAGTAGAGAGGAAGTAAGATGCAAAGCTGTTGCATATGTCATTACCGTTTTGTATCACCGTATTACCATCCGTCATCATAGCTGGATATGTTCCAGAACCACCACGTTTGGTTTCAATATAAGACCAGAACAGTTTTGGAGGAAGGAACTAAAGCATGTAATTCCTGCGCACACTCACCGAAATGCATCCTATAGAATACCGAGAGGCTGTTCTGGTTTCAATCAAATCAAAGTTACCAATGAGCCTCTTAGCAGGTCTCTCCACTGAGTCTAACGCTGCCAGGCGGCATTTTTCAGCACCAGCCCATATGTAACAGCAGTACTCCATGTACGACTGGACTTGCGCTTTATATGAGGTAAGAAGCTGCCCCAGCGTGAAGTACCGCCACACCCTTGCAAGGACACCAAGTTTCCTTGGGGCTGCTTTGGCTCAGGACTCCATGAACCGCCCATAGTTGAGGTTCGGAAAAAATTCCACCCTAACAACTGAAGGCGGTCAGTGTACACAATGATACATTCCGGAAAGTAGGAGCCAAGGTGAGCAGGCTCCTTTTAGCGGTGAAAAGACGCGCTTGTGTTTTGGAGGCGTTAAATCTGATGAGATTGGCATCGCCCCATTCGGAGACTGCCTGTAGTGTGAGATTTACACGCTCTACCATAGCTTCTTTTTCGGACTGGATTTGATCCCGACTGGCCCGGGCACTTGGTTGGTATCTATCCATAATTGTGCTATCGTATGCATACCCATAGATACCGAGCATAGCCAGATCGTAAATATGCAGCAGGAAGAGAGTTGCGAAGAGAACGGACCCCTGAGGAACACCGGCGTTATTCGCCGTAGGATCGGATGAGCAGCTATCGACGATGACCCGGAGAGATCATCCATTCAGAAAGTCCTTTACCCATTCAATCAGACCAAGGGATAAGCCGTACGCTGGAAGCTTATCCAAAAAGCTAGCATGCCAAATTCTGTCAAAGGCCTTCGAGACATCTAGGGAACCAGCAGAGTACCTCACCCCATACGTGTGTGCTGACCGACCGATTTCGGCGAAACCCGTATCGCCGGTCATTAAGGAGGTCATTCTGTTCTAAGTATGCAATTAAGCGGGCGTTCTATAGACGCTCCATAATCTTGCAGAGTATGGAGGTCATTGAAATTGGCCGATAGTTGGCAGGGTCGGCACGGCTACCTTTTTTAGGCACAGGCTGCACATTGGCCAACTACCAAGATTTGGGCACTATACCAGTCCTGAATGAGAGGCGGAACAAGCGCGTCAACACAGGAGACAACTCACGTGCACAGACCTTTAGAACTATTGGTGGTATACCATCAGGTCCACTAACTTTGTTCACGTCTAGACTTCGTAATGTTTTAAGAACCTCCTAGTTGGTGATACGGACCTCTGACATTGAGGTACCGCAGTGATGTATTTGAGATGGTACACTGTTGCTACTTTGCAGATGTGAATTGCGCATATATATTACACAATATTAAATAATATATTACATTATTAATTTACATATGTATTTTACACAAAGCTCATAATCGAATAAATAGGAATATGAAAAAAGAGTAGTTATATTAAAAAAATGTTATTGCTAGTTGATTCATAGCTTGAGGAAGCTAAAAATCACTCAGCGCCAGACGGAAAGGGCTTTTCTGATAAAAAGCCGAACAAGTATATCCACAGAAGAAGCAGTGTACAAGAGAAACTAACATAGTCCAGCAAATTAGTAGGCTGAAGTGGCAATAGGCCGGCCATATAGCTCGAAGAACCGGGAACAATTGGGAAGAAATATTTTCGAGTGGAAGCCTTGTACAAACAAGTGCGCCGCTATAGTGACCTAATGAATCACGCAGGTAGTCGATACATGCAGGTGGACTTACATTCTGGTAGAGCCGTACGTTCAAAGACAAACTATTTAAGCCCGTAGAGACTTGCAACCAACTTCAAAGTGGACTATCAGCCCGTTTGTCCGAACTGTAATTATTCTAAAAATTTCTTGGCATTCTTTACCATTTTTCCTAGTTATCGTATCTATATACGTATAAATAAAATTGAAGTGTCTGTCTGTACTATTGAAATAACTGGCTTCTATCAAACTCAGGGTTGTTTGCGTGAAACAGCAATTTGTAAAATTCTTGTCTGGCTGCCTGTCTGGACTAATTTTCGGAATGGTTGAACCGATTTTGATGAAAAGCTTTTTTTTTATAGAATAAGGGTGACAAACGAGCACACAGTCCACCTGATGGTAAGTGGTTGATGTGGCCCATAGACATCTACATTTGTCCTCATCTGCAAATCAAAATGCAGATGTTGTCACCCGTGAGTACTAAGATGGAACGCCTCTTTTCCAGTAAAAAGGGTCACCGGTTCTCTACACTCAAGCCGATCGGAAAGGACTCGGTCGTCGACGATTCGAGCCGCTCTGCGCTGGATGCGGTCAAGTGGAAGGAGCTGGCACTGGGGAGCCCCTGCCCAGAGATGAGAACAGTATTTCATGTGAGGCCGAACCTGCGCCTTGTAAAGTTGCAGGCGGTGTGCCGGCATGAAATACTGTCCCGCTCTGCTGAGCACGCCAAGCCTTTTAGAGGCCAATTTGGCCTTCTCTTCCAAGTGACCACGAAACTGCACGTCACTCGAAATGTCGACTCCGAGGATTCTGATACTGGCTGAGGCAAGAAGGGGAGTGCCTTGAAACTGAGGAGATACGACATAGGGGTTCTTTTTAACGGTAAACGCGCAAACTTATGCCTTCTGAGGATTAAACTGGACTATATTTAGTCGCCCCCAATCCGAGACTTTGTTCAGCAAAGACTCGACTTCAGACACAAGTTTGTTCCGGTACTCAGCGACGTCTTCCCGAGAAATATTGGTACGGCCGGTGTATAAAGCATCACCAGTGCTGTCATCCACATAGCAATGAATGTTACCAGTTAGCAACATATCATTGATATGCAGAAGAAACAGCGTTGGTGATAGCACGCAGCCTTGTGGAACACCAGCGTTAATAGGCTTGTAGTCAGAGCATGCACCGTCTACAACGACCTTGATGCTCCGATCTGTGAGGAAGCTGGTGATCCAAGCGCACAATTTCTTGGGAAGCCCATAGGAAGGGACCTTCGAAAGAAGCGCTTTGTGCCAAACCCGATCGAAGGCCTTCGCAATGTCCAAACTAACGGCCAACGCCTCCCCCTTGGACTCTATTGCTTCCGCCCATCTATGGGTCAGGTAAACCAGAAGATCACTAGCTGATCGGCCCTGACGAAAACCGTATTGGCGGTCACTAATCAGCTGGTGATCCTCAAGGTACCGCATGAGCTGGCAGTTAATAATGGATTTCATTATTTTGGAGAACAATGAGGTGATGACGATAGGCCTATAGTTGGACGGGTCTGAGCGGTTGCCCTTTTTAGGGATCGGGTGGACAAAAGCTGTCTTCCATGAATTCGGGACTACGCCTTGGGAGTAAGAGTACCGGAAAAGACGCGTTAGGACCGGTGCCAACTCCGGAGCACACGTCCTCAGCACAATTAGGGGGATTCCGTCAGGCCCACTCGACTTCTGGATGTCCAGGGAGAGGAGTGCTTTGCGAACCGAGCGCTGTGAGAACAGCACATCTGGCATGGAGCACTTACACCGCGAGATGGTCGGCGGTGTTTTCCCCCCGTCATCAAGAGTCGAGTTGGACGCAAAAATGGAGCCTAAAAGGTCGGCTTTGTCTTTTGCGGCTTGGGCCAGTGAATCGTCCTCCCTGTGTAGAGATGATAGTGATGGCTTACAGAAATTCCCTTGGACAGCCTTGGCAAGAGACCAGAATGCACGGGTTCCCGAAGGAAGGCGAACTAGTTTCTCGCCAATTCTGCCCATGTGCTCTGACTTTGCCTTGGCAATAACTCTTTTGAAGGACCTGGAGGTGAAGTTATACTTCTTTTTAAGTGTGCTAGTGTTTACATCCCGAGTCGCCGAAGCCGCAGCCCAGGCTTGATAACACTCCTGCTTACTGCGTAATGCAGTCTTACAGGAGCGACCAAACCAAGGCTGAGATCTGCCTCCAATGGGTACCACAGATGATGGAATAAATAGTTCCATTCCCTGTATCACCACAGCAGTGACAGAGTCAGCAACAGCGCTGAGATCATCCGGCGAGAAGCAAACCCGCCCCCATGGGTAGGATGCAAAGAAAGACCGCATTCCGTCCCAATCCGCCGACCTGTAATGCCAAACACGGCGGCTACCTGTAGAACGCAACCGCGAGGGGAGCGTGAGTGGTACCACACTCCGGATCAGAAAATGGTCCGAAGAGCCAAGAGGGGCATCGACGGAAACCTGATATCCGTCCGTATGAGAGGTCAGCAGAAGGTCCAACAGGGAAGGTGTATGATCCTCCACATCTGGAATCCGCGTAGGCGAAGTAACCAGTTGTGTCAGACTATATGCCAAGGCAAAGTCATAAACAGATCTTCCCGCATGATCGGTTAAACGTGAACCGAGCCATTCAGCGTGGTGGGCGTTAAAATCGCCAAGGATCACGATCTCTGCGGATGAGGCCTGTTGTAGCAAGGAATCTGTAGCCATTTGGACGTGGTCGATGAGTCGGTCTGTTTCGGCATTACCGCTATGGGACCTATAGAGGCACCCGTAGACGCGCGGATGGTCGTCGCTGTTTACGCGTAGCCAAAGGATGGACAGGTCCGAACCTTCAAGACTGCCGAGGCGTCAAGAACAGATGTCCTCTCTGACATACAAGCAAACTCCAGCCCGAGGCACAAAGGAGTGCTCCATTTTGTACCCCGGGTAGGAGAGATACGAAGTATCAGCCGGAGAGGACACCTGCGTTTCGGTCAGAAAGAGCAAGGCCGGCTTCGCCGTCTCGAGATGGTAGTGGACGGCGTTTAGGTTCGAGTGAAGTCCCCTGATGTTGCAGAAATTCACGGATAGCGTGGCAGGGGTCGCCTTGGTATTGTTGCTCAGTTTGCCCCGAGCAGTTATTATGTTTTTGAGCGGAATTTTGCCCCCCTCCCCCCCGAATACGCGGGGCAGCCTGAGCACCCATGCTCAGGAGTGGAATAACATGGTCGTGGATGCTCAGCGAGGGATTCTTCAGGGGTGCTGGTACCCTCCTTTTTTTTTTGCGGATGGAAAATCATCAAATGACGCCTTTCGCTCTGGGTGGAGCGGAAGGGAGTGTCAGACTTTTACTGACTAAAAACCATCCGTGTTCCTTCCTTCAGTGCCCTTACGTTCCGGAGCCGCGGTATCTCTTTCGAACAGCCCGCAGCCCCGGCAGGCGTCGGCCCTTGCGGGCCCCTTCACGCTGCTGACAGCTCTTTGAGGGGCGCGTGGAACAAGACGCGCCGTCGACACGGCCTGTCGTCGTTAGACGGACGGACGGCGAGCTACCCATTGCTCGCCGTCCACAGGCCCGCGCCTACGGTGGCCGGGAGCCACGACGTAGCCCCCGACGCCCGGGGCGTCTCCCGCGGCGGCCGGGAAGGAAAGCTGCTGCTCTCTCCTTCTCCCGCTCCGCCACCTCCTTCGCTAGCATCACTGCTTCGCAGAAGGTGGTGACGGCATCCCATTCCGTCTCGCTCCGGACCATGGCTTCGACCAGGGCCGGACGCGAGAGATCGCCGCCGCCTATCACCGCTACGAGGACACGGCGGTGCTCCGCCCAGGCAGGGCACACCTCCACGGTGTGCTCCACCGTGTCCTCCGGTCGATCCTCGCAGTGGGAGCACCCGGGCGTTTCCTCCCGCCCGATTCGGTGCAGGAACCTCCCGAACACACCGTGTCCGGTGAGGACATGCGTCAGGCGGAAGGTGAGGACACCGTGGCGTCTCTCAAGCCACTCCTCAAAGACGGGGTCTTATCGCCGCTATAGTGGCGTGCCCAGCACGGGGTTGCGACAGTCGCTCTCTCCATGTCGCCATGAGATCATGCCGGAAGTCTGTCCGCTGCACGACAACTTGCCGCGGCAGCGGAGTTTCCCCCCGGCATAGTGCCTCCGCGCGCCATTCGTGCAGGCGCGCGAGGACTATCGCCTCCAGATCCCATGGCGGCAATCCGGCAAGGAGGCACGCTGCCTCGCGGGAGATCGTGCGGTAGCCGCGAACCATTCTCACGGCAACCACCTTTTGGGGCGCGTTCAGGTGGTTGACGGCAAGCCGCGCCAAGCCACGCGCCCACACCGGGGCACCGTAAAGGGCCATGGACCGCACAATCCCCGCGTAGAGCTTCCGGCAGGAGGCGTTTGGCCCCCCCAGGTTCGGCAGGAGCCGCCTGAAGGCAGCCCCGGTCCGTTCCAGTTTGGGAGCCAAACGTCGGAAGTGCTCAACGAAGTTCCATCGGCCGTCGAGGACGAGTCCTAGGTACTTCAACGTCGACTCGACGCCGATGGATAACCCTCCTACCATCGCTGAGGATCCCGGTGGTGGCCTGTTCCGAGGACCATGGAAGTGCATGGCCTCGGACTTGTGCAGAGCCTCCTCAAGACCCAGCTGCCGGATCCTCTGAACGACTATCGCAACCTCGCGTGTCATAGTTTCCGCCGCCGCCTCGTACGACCCCCCCTGTGCCAGTATACGACCCCCCCTGTGCCAGTAGCTGGTACCCTCCTGGGGTAGTCTTTCGTGTAATTCCGCTACCATGTTGATGGGGGGGGGGGGGGGAATTTGGCCTCCGGCCAACTGCACACAGCAGACGAAACGCAGAAGCACAGCTTCTACTTCATTCCGGTATTCTGTGAGGTCGCCCATACGTGCAACAGCAAAAACTGCCGCGTGGCTTTACCACCGTTAAATGGGTCGGCCCGACCGGGGAAGGACCACGCTCTCACAGAATACCAGATTCATTGGCACTGCGAAGAGATGTTGCATCCCTTTGCATTTTCTTTCGCATCTACCACGGGGAGTGCTCTCAGGAATTGTTCGGCCAAATTTCACGAACGCACATCGCGGCAGAACTCCCGATACCATCCACACCATCTGGATGATTGGCGGTCCACCACTGTGCGATTTAGACGATGTTTTCTTCCTCGCACGACTTCCTTGTGGAATCGATTATCATCAGCGATTTTTCCGGACCGATACGTCTTAGGGACCTTCAAGAAAAGAACCTACTCCTTTTTAAAAGGCCGGCAACGCATCTGCAATTTCCCTGGTGTTGCGGTTGTTCATGGGCGGCGATAGTCATTTACCATCAGGTGAGCCGCATGCTCGTTTGTCCCCTCTCCTATATGAAAAAAAAAACAACCACTTACCATCAGGTGGACTGTGTGCTCGTTTGTCACCCTATCCTATAAAAAAATGTGGTACGATTCCTTTTCTGGCAAGGATTAAAGGGTATGTACTACCTATTTACCGCCAAGAAGCGTTACGTGTAATGCTTGTGATCATTTATTTATTTATTTAAGTACACCAACGAT
Organism: Parnassius mnemosyne; assembly: GCA_963668995.1. Taxonomy (NCBI): domain Eukaryota; kingdom Metazoa; phylum Arthropoda; class Insecta; order Lepidoptera; family Papilionidae; genus Parnassius; species Parnassius mnemosyne. Next base: position 45,370,580 of record CAVLGL010000057.1, on the reverse strand, counting down.
TGTTACAACAATGCAGAAATAGTAAATACACATCCACTTATATACTAATTGTACAATCAATTAAAGGTATACACCACATGCTTCAAGTTACTAAAAAGTTACCTAGTGAAAAACAACAAAAAAAAAATACAAAAACTTAGAACGGAACAAAATAATATTATGCATATGTATACACCTACATAACATCATCCTGCTCCGCTCCATTATAAGTTTTTGCATTTTTTAAATACAAAAACTTAGAATAGAACAAAATAATATTATGTAGGTATATGAAACAATGACTTACACCTAGTTACTTAAATAGTGTATGGTTTACTGTGGCCTTAAACTTAGCTAGAGACATAACATTAACATCTATTGACCCACCGCACTTATTATATAGTTGGGAAATTCTGGAAACCGGTGAGAAAAATCATCGCAGAGTTCAGCGTGTAACAATCGACAGCTTATAATTTCCCTTCAGAATTTTTCAGTTAATTATGCCAAATCGTTACGTGGAGGCAAATAAAAAATATGACATTACAAAATTGCAGATTTGAGAACTGCGTTTAGACATAAAGACTATTGCGACTCTTTGTGTTAACGTTACCGTCACAGCCTATAGTCCACTGCGGAACATAGGTCTTCCCATAGATTGCCTCACAGGGGGTATATTTGACATAATTCTCACGCTTGGGAAGAGCAGTTTTTTATTTTTATTCATATATAACTACTTTGATCTAATAAGTCTAGGATATACAAAACAGCGCCATCTATCAAGGATTGCTGATACTACGTTATTTTTCATTCGGTACAAATTAATACCTTATTAACATAGATCGCGCTGCCTTCGATTTGAAACATCCGCAACGTTCATTTATCTTTCACAACTACGGCCCGCCACACAAATTACGGAATCCCGTTTTAGCCGCAAAATTTCGAACGGAAAACTACCGTATGTGTGACCGGTCATAGAGTTTATATGGACTTGCTGCGTTCGGAATTCCGAATCGAAATATCGTAACTAAATTCCGTATGTATGTGGCGGGCCTTATAATCTATACTGACTCTCTTTACCCTGGAACTGGAACAGAACATGACAGCAATGCAAGTACTACTGTTTGGCGGCAGAAATAGGTAAAAGGAAACGAACTCCTAGGCTGAAAAGGAGATTCACCCAGAAATCGGAGGAGGCCTGTGCCGAGCAGTGAGACGTATAAAGGCTGTGTAACTTTAAGAAATATAAAAAAAAATATTTAAACTAAAGTGCGGAACCAAAAATTGGGGAGATCAAAATAAAAGCAATTTTTTAAACTACTGTTTTATTGTCATATAACATTAGAATATTTACTGATTATATCTCTGTAGAAAGTAAAAACGAGGTCACTGGCCGCCCGGCACCTTTCCAGTGCTTCTTCATATGCGGATTCACTGTAGCTACCCTCAGAGAAACCTGGAATATTTTTTTAAGTTAATAACTAGCAATGAGATAATAAATCTAGGACCGGTATTCAAAGACAAACTCAAATCTCTCCGGTATTTTTTGTAGGTAGTCTCTAATAAATTTAAATTATAATATTGTAAAAGTAAGAGAGACTACCCTCATTATAATAATCAATATATCAGTAATATCATGTATTTGTATGGCCCACAAATAATTGTTCCAGGTCTGGATGTTTGTCCTCGTGCAATCTATGTTTGTAAACTGCCTCCACGATACAGGAGAAAATCCTAGTGTGTGGTTAGCGTTTTATTTAAAAAGAAAGAGAAAAAAGTAAAAAGATAAGCAAGCTTACGTGTTATTTTAGTTAAACTATATACTATTACGGTATTGAAAAACTTGAGTATAGTGTAAACCATATTAGACACAAATATTGACTTTGTGAAGTTTAAATTGGAGATTTTCTCTGAATACCAGTATTAGTACTGTGGAATCCCTACACCCACACTCACGTAATTTGCACGCACCACCGCACGCAAGTATACACGCACACAAGCACACACGCACCCACACATAGTTTTTAACTTACGAATCCAACTCGATAGGTACCACCGTGAAGGAAATACAAAGAGGAGGTGTTGTAATTAGATTTCACTATGTAACAACGCGTGACAATGTTAAACCCACTTTACTATCTACATCTACCGATAAATAGTAAAACTACTTGAATCGTTCCATATCGATGTTGCAGTGTAGTTTAGTTACTTTGACGATAAATGGCGGTCTGTTCACAAAACGATTATAAAAACTATTAAAATAATATTTTGGCGATTAAAAATTCTTTAGAACTGAATGCAAAACAAATTTCAGCACCTTCGTATGATTATTTTACCAATACTGAGCTCTACGCACCTTTATATTTTTAGATCGAATGACACAAAGTGTCGCCATCTAGTGTCGAATATATTTAATTATATTTGAAAGCCGACGCAGATTTTTCTACAACTATTTTAATAAATTAGGTGTAAAATTACTTACAAATGAAATATGATGCCATCCATAGCATCAGAGCGTCTATCTGAGTAGTTTTTACACGATAAAACACAACACTTCATCGTTTCCTTCTTAATACTACGAAAATACACTGATTTGCGATTTTCAACACATTAGCGCACAGCACGAATGCTGACAGTATGCTAACTAAAGCCACGCCCACTATAATTACGTCAGGACCTTCTTAGAATCACAGTTCACAGTTGCTTATGCCGTCTCCTCTTTGTATTTGCTTATATTGCACCTAGTGTTTGGACTTTTTCTATGATGTGTAGTGGCGGTGTAAGAATATCCACTACTCCTATATCATCCCGTGGGTGTCGTAAGAGGCGACCGACAGAGGGATCCAAACCAGGAGATGAGCAGCAGTGTCTTCCTTATAACAACTAGTAACCAACCTGTTAATAAGTTCTTATTCCGGCTCTCAAACACAAAGTTTAAAAGGGCCCTAGCACTAGTTGCTTGCTCTTGAGTGGGCTCCAGCACAATGTTGCCCAATTCGTCTACAGCACATGATACGGCCGCGAACACAAAACGCATTGCGAGGCCCGAGTTGAGAAGGGCTAGGCAGGTACAGTTAAGTGCGCAAGACAGTAGCTGAAAATAAAATATAGAAATATATTATCATTATTTACTGCTTTATTCATTGCTTGTAGCTTTAAATAATACCTGGTCTCTGAAAGAAATCATGACTAAAAGCAAGGTTGCAGACATTCAGACCCAATCGATCATATAATATGATATATGATTAAAAAATCTAAAATAGAGCTGGACAGGTCACATGATTTATTGAAATACCAACAAATAGATGAACTGGGAACCCTATGGTAGCCAAGAGACGGCGTCAGAAGACAGGAGAGAGTCAGAAGACAGAATCGCCTAAGGAGAAGATGGTAAGATGATATTTTTTTTGCTCTGTGGCAGCACCGGTGACAAGTTGTAAAATAATTGCACCCAACTATTTTTAAAAATTAAATATTGTAAATTGATAATATGCACCTCAATTTTGAGTTACAGTTGTTAAATAGGACTTATTTGTATTTGTGAAATAGGTAAAAGTCAGAAGTACTTATTTTAATTACATTGTGATTAAGTGTTCCAACCAAAAGTGATAACTGTAACGAACATCGTTTACACTTACTGTAAGTGTAATTCTTGTTATGTAACGAACATCGTTTACACTTACTGTAAGTGTAACTCTTGTTATCACTTTAACATTTTAAGATTTACCTTTTAAGTAAGTGTTGTTCTGGATTTCATTTCGAATTATTATAAAATTATAGATAATATTACATGATAATTTGAGATCTGTGAATAAACTCATACATCTAGACATTTGATTACTCTGCTTTTTCGGTTTTCTGTTTTGTTTTCTTTTTAGTAATGACGTTTATTTTGTTACAAATAGTACAAATCGTAGATGCCCTAATTACCTACTTTGAAATTTAATACGTTATATTAATTGATAATGAAATAAATTACACCTACTTAAATAATTCTATTTTTATTTATTTCATTAATATTCTTTAAGTGGTATGCCTTGCTGCAGCTATATTAATAGTATAGTTGTAGTACGAATGGGTCGGCTTGACCGGGGAAGGGCCACGCTCTCACAGAATACCAGCGTAAAATAGCAGCTTAATGCTGCTGTGTTTCGTATGGTGAGTGTAGAGAACCGAAGACCCTTTTGGCTGATAACGCATCTACATTCTGCATTTTAATTCGCAAACGTAGATAGATGTAGATGTAGATGTCTATGGGCCACAGCAACCACTTACCATCAGGTGGACTGTGTGCTCTTTTGTCACCCTTATTCTCTTAAAGCACATATGTGTGGTAACTCTTCATCACTTTTATGTAACTGTCAGATCATAGAGAGAGTGAAATCCATTAGATACTTAGGTGTTACTGTTGATTACCTCTTAAACTGGCAAGAGCATATAATTAAATTAAAAAGTAACATTAGAAAACTAATACCAGTGTTTAAACGTTTAAGACATATTCCAATTGAACTACTCGAAACCATATATAATGCTCTCTGCCATTCGCTATTGTCATACTGTATTACTGCTTGGGGAGGTACTTACAAAACTTATATCTTGCGCACTGAAAGATCTCAAAGAGCTGTGCTGAAAGTTATGCTTTCTAAGCCTTTTAAGTTTCCCACAAGCAAGTTGTTCTCGGAAGTAAATGTGCTTACAGTCCGACAGCTATTTATTTTCAAATCTGTTCTTAAAACACGTAAGTAACAAATAAATAAATAAATAAATAAGAATTATAATTGTAACTTAAATTTATTTCAATAGTTAAGAAGAAAAGATCGAATTATACTACCAGACAAATTTCACTCGTCTTATGCTCAAAGACAAATAAACTTTTTGGGTCCTTACCTTTATAAAAAAATTAGCAATATTATAACGATATATACGCTAACGCGTTTTAAATGTAAGCAAGCTCTAAGTTTTTAATGTCTTTATCTTATGAGGAAACTGAAAAATTATTAAATATAGATAGGTGAAACACAAACTCTTAAGGAAATATCACACACTCACACTTTCTTTCTCACACGCACATACACAAACACACATATACACACACGTATTTACACACTCACAAACACACACACTTATTTACTACACACTCGCATCTACCTATTAGTTTTTTACACATAGTTAAGCTTATAATATTGGTTAGGATTAATAAATTATTACATACTATAAAACATTTTACTTATTATCCTTTTGCTTTTTTATTATTATGTTTTTTTTAAAGAAATGTAATATTATTTGAGTCACAACCCACTAGTTGTAACAATTATTTTTATGTGGAATCTAGAATAAGTTTTTGTAAGAGTTTGCTATAATATCAATAAGTGTGTGATATATTTATAACATGTCGCTTATGCCTTGATCTTGTACCACACAACTAGTTTTTGTGTTAAACCACTTCGAAAGTCATAATAAATCATCGCTCTTGAATTTTCTCGAGTCAATGCCATTTTCTCAACGACTAAACAAGTTTGATAAAACCTTGTGGTAAGACCGAGAATCTTTTTTTAAATAAATAAATGGTATTCGATTTTTAAAACCAAGGAGTTTTTAATTAAAAAGATTTTAATATGACAGGAACAGAGGAAATATTCTATTTCCGATACTTTTAGTGCAGCCCTCGTAGATACAATGGCGCCTCATCTAGCTATTATTTTTAATATTACTATCGAATCTGGTGTTTCCTGATTTAATGAAGCATAGTAAAGTAATACTTTTATTTAAATCTGGTAGGACATTAGACCCCGCCAATTTTAGACCTATTTCTGTACTAGACTGTACTAGACTAGACGGCTCCGTGGCGCAGTGGCTTAGCAATGAGTTGTTGCGCTGGGGGCCGCGGGTTCGAACCCCGCACGGAACAAGTATTTGTATGGCCTACAAATAATTGTTCCGGGTCTGGATGTTTGTCCTTGTGCAATTTATGTTTGTAAACTACCTCCACGACACAGGAGAAAATCCTAGTGTGGGGGTGATGTTTTTTTTTTAAATAAAAAAATTAAAAAAAATACTACCAATACTTAGTAAGATTTTTGAAAAAATTATTCTTTATCAAATGTTAATTTGTTTAACATAAATCATTTACTTCATAAAAATCATAATTTCACATGTATCGCTTGACAACTGATGCCGGTGTTGAGCTGATCTTTAATGCATGGGAAAATTCACAGGATGCTTTGGGTATATCCTTCGACTTATTCAAGGCCTTCGATTGTGTTCACTATGAAACATTAATCAGGAAACTGCAAGACTACAGTGTAAGAAGTGATGCTCTTAAATTAATTATTACATATTTAAGTAATAGAACGTCAAAAGTTGTCATTAACAGTATGAGCTCTTCCGGGTCGATGGTACAAATGGGCGTGCCTCAAGGCTCAATTCTCGGCCCCTTTCAGTTTCTTGTATACATTAATGAGTTACCTTACATAGTAGGGAATAAACATGATATAGTATTATTTGCTGATGACACTTCATTAATTTTCAAATTAATACGACAATTATTGGTTCGAATCCGCCATTCGACTTCTGTCGTGAACCACTCTTAACACAAGCATTTTTAGCTTACCAGTAGTGGTTAAAGGGAGTATTATTAGTAATGTTAATAGCACTGCCAGTTTAAAAAAAACTTACATTTAAATCGCACTAAAACGAAATATATTAAATGCATGACTCCAAATATCAAACAATTAAATACTAATGTAATTTTAAATGGGGAGGAACTGAGTCTTGTCGATACCACCATTTTTCTTGGAATCACACTAGATGCGAAGCTTCAACGGAGCCCCCATATATCAAAACTAGCAAACAGACTTAGTTCTGCAGCATATGTTGTAAAAAAGATTAGAAATCTTACCAGTGTTGAAACACCTAGACTAGTTTACTTTAGCTATTTCCATAGAAACAAAAACAGAAACAGAAACTTTTTTATTCAATATAGATTATAAATAATACTTATTGAAAGTCACCCTTTTGTTTAATTATCACTGGTTCGAAAAAAACCTCTGTCCTGGGAAGAACCATCAAGAAACTCTGCGGGACTTTTTTTTTAAATAACAGCTTTCAATCATGTGTGTTACACAATTAACAACACAACAAATTAGAAATAGCTTGGTAGCGATCACCTCATTTCCAGGGGTTATTATCATCCATAAATTCCTTAACATTATAATAACCCTTTTTATACAAACTTAGTTTAATAAAGTTTTTAAACTTTGAACAGGTCAAATTTTGTATATTTTCTGGAATTTTGTTCTAAAAGCGTATACATTGCCCCAAGAATGAATTACTGACTCGAATGAGTCGAGTAACTGGTACAACTAGCTTGTGTCTGTTACTAGTATTTACGGATTGAATATCACTATATAATTTCAGTGTCAGCTGCATGTCCCCATAGCAAAATACCATACCACATTATGCTATATCTAAATTAGTAAAATGGTTCAATGTTAATCATTTGCATTTGCACAGCGATGCGAAAAAATAATTTCGCTTCCCGCCAGCAACGGATTTTGATGCGGTTTTCATCAATAGACAGAATGATTCTAGAGAAAGGTAAATATGTATAATATAATATGCATATTTTAGTAGAGAAAAAGGCGAGAATTTCAAAAAGAGCAATGGCAGACTTTCATATATAAAATTAGTTGAGAAGAAATGGTAGCGTCTATATACCAAAAATATCTTAAAATATTAAGCGTCAGCACCTTAATAACTCTGTCAAAGAATTTTGTACTGAGAAGGCGTCAAAAAAAAGATATTTACATTTGAACCTTTTTAGGTTATGTCCTATGTCACTTGGAAAAAGTCATGCTTCCTGTGGTTGTTTGATGTTAGCTTAATACATAATACATAATTGAGAGTTTTTAGATTATTGTATCTCTATTATATATTTGCATACTATAAATGAATATTTCTGGCATGGCTCCAGGGCTTTTGTATCATAGTGACATTCTCAGAAGGGCTAGAACCCAGAGCCGTAAATGCAGTAAAAAAAAACAGTGACATTTTATTTTAGCTAGTGTTGGCATAACATTAAATGGAATTGTTACATAGTACTATGATTGAGATAATGTATTATTGTAGGAAATTCTTTATAAGAGACTTATTCTCAGCCATATTACTTTTATTTTTGTTATTACTGATAGTACAGTTATTACTAATAATAACTTAATATAAAAATATTTTGTGTGTTGTGTTGGTTGTGTTACAAAGTGTATACGAAAATAGTAGGAATTAGACGTGGGTCGTTACGTCATTTTCAAGAAACGTAACGAAACTAGTGACTTGGTCTGCGTCACATGTTTCACAACTAGTGATTTTTGTAACTGGCTATTTTTATTTGGCTACTGTGATTGTTTGCATAAATACCACCAAAAACTATACAGTTACATACGAAACGAAAATAAATTTAATCACTATCTAAGTGTTTCTAGCTATACAGTTAAATCAATAAATTAACTTCCCTTCATACTTTACTGAACTGACTACATTAAATGTATTTATGATTGTTTTGTATTTACTATGAAACTAAGATTTTCATAAAATTATTAATGCAGCGGTATTTACAAGTCAATTTGATTGTATATACAATGATTATTAATATTCACAGTTTATTTAAACTTGTACAATCCACACTAATTATATTTATATAATATAATAGCAAAGAAACGTTACTGTAAATGTACATAAAACACCAAAATAACATATAAATGTAAATTTTTACAAGATAGTATTCAAAATTATAAACAAGTACAACGATGAACTAAAACAAACTAAATTATTTTACTTAAATTCAATGTGACCATCGCTTCCCGGAATTGCAAACCGTTGAAATTATTTTTACAAACAAAGATCACTCTATTTATATTGTCGATATCTATAGTCTTACGTTTGAAAATTAAACGTACAATAATACTGTTACCTGTTACATACGCTGTTTTGTTTATTGTTGTATGCCACATGTGCGCTTTGCGCTTGACCGACCGACAGTCGGCTCTCGCAACAATCACAGTAATAACGCATTTACAAAAATCACTACTTGTAATATGACTCGAAACTAGTGATTCGGTTACATGCCTCGTAGCCAGTTATTGTAACTAGTGACGTGAAATAACGCCCACGTCTAGTAGGAATATACTAAATGGCAACATTTGAATAGAGTAAAATGATTTCAGTCATTTGATATTCCCAAAAATGTTTGTTTTTTCTGTGGCTTTAATTAAAATACATTTTTATTTGAAAAATTATACAAAAATAATAAAACTCATTTTACATATAACTTTTTTCTAGACCCTATTATTTTTGTCAACTATTTTTCTGCCATTGCTCTTTGTTACATCACAAAAGCTGGCTAAACCTATAAGAGATAGATAAAAATAATGTACTACGTAATTGTATATCTTAAAAAGATCTACAAATAGGTTCAGGATGGTATAGGTCTATCTCCTAAGGATAATCCACAGTAACCATTTTTATCTCTTACATATTACAAAAAAAACATGGGTTATTTACAAAGCAATTTAAACAATACAGTATTATTTCGAATCCAATTAATTTTATATATGGTGGAGCCATTCTGCAGCTGTATTAATAGTATAGTTGTAACACGAATGGGTCAGCTCAACTGGTTAAGGACCACACTCTCACAGAATACCAGCGTAAAATAGCAGCTTAATGCTGCTGTGTTTCATAAGGTGAGTGTAGAGAACCAGAGACCATTTTATTCGAAAAGAGGCATTCTATCTTAGTCCCACGGCAGACAATGCATCTGTATTTTAATTCATAAATGAAGGTAGATGTGATGTAGATGTCTATGGGCCACAGTCACCACTTACCATCAGGTGAAGTGTGGGCTCGTTTGTCACCCTTATTCTATAAAAAAAACTAAATACATTAGACATGTTGTGCATTTAATGTAAATCAAAATTGCCCTTCATCAAAGTTTAAAATGCGGGGGCAGAGCGACCGCCGGACCGTACGTCCGAATTGGGTGGCAATCACGCCCTACACTGACAACACATTACTATTTATATTGCACCCGTGCGAAGCCAGGATGAGTTGCTAATTATAAAAAACATTCCAAAGACATGTGAATTCCACTAATTTAAATTGAAACAGAGTGATAGACCCTTCTTTGTCCTAAATTCCTCTTAGAAATTAAAGGAGGCATATGTATATTGGCTGAACTTTTTTTACTAGAACTACTTTTGGTTTTTAAATAAATATTTAATTTTCCTAAATATACTGAGAGAAATATATTGAGCTTACACCTCCGTAATCCTCAAGTTCTTGAATGGTAACAGTAATGCCTGACCGTGGATAAAGACTGCCCAGTATAGCAGTTTCACACGTCTGTTTAATTATGCTCTCTTTGTATCTGAAACACAGAAATTATTATTTAGTTCAATTGGGATTTTGGAATTTAATATATTTTTACCTTCCCATTTGGTATTTGTTGTAATGGGTCCAATATTTGGCATTCCAAACCTCAACATCCCCATATTTATAGGACCCATTATTGATACTAATATTGCTAAAAGGATGTTTTGTTAATTTTTTCTTTTATTTTTCACTTGTATGTTTGTATGTCATTAAACTTTTTCATCTATATTATCACAAGAGTATAGAGCAAACCTTGAAGACTCTCCGGTCTTCTACACTCACCATACAAAATACAGGTTGAGCTGACCCATTTGCGCTATAACAATAAAATAGCTGCAGCTTGGCACTACCACATAAAACAGAGTGACAATATCCAGAAATACGAGTATCAAACTACCAATTTGTCCCCAAGCAGACATTCTCATGATAGTGAAGGTTGACAAAATTGCACCTACACTCATTTTTATACTGAAAATTCAATTATTACATAAATATTTTATATATCAGCCTGAAGATATGAAGTATCACATTTATATTTATTATTATTAATTTATATTATATTATTATTTAAGTTTAAGAATTATTAAGAAATTTTAGATATTGCCCTGATGATATTGTGGTATCAACACCAACCCACAACAATATAAATAAAATAAGAACATCATCAATTTAGTTGAAGTCGAATTAAATATGCATTATTACGGATAACTCAAAAACTACTGGTCAGATCTTAATCATATTTATATAGGACCACACTAGAAGCACCATCTTTGAAATAAAAACAGAATCAAAATCGGTTCACCGAGAAAAATGTTCTGAGGTAACATACATAAAAAAAATAAAAAATTGTTGATTTGAGTACCTGCTCCTTTTCTTGAAGTCAGTTAAAAATCGACTGAAATTGCAATCACCAACCTATATATTGCTATGGACAAGTCCCATATTCAATAATGGATTATTTTATGGCCTGATGAGGAATATTATTAATGTCAACTTGACAACACTGCATATCTAAGCAGGCAACACTACTAAGTATAATCCTACCACAGAGCAAGTTCCCTCCATTACTAAACTTCACTGCCAAACCTGGTAAGCTCAACATGCTATACAATTCAAAACAAATTTACCTGTCTGCGACTGATGGTTTGCCACCTTTTGTGCAAAACAAAACTTCTAAAGTTGATTTTTCTATGCTCTGACTTTGCATCTTAATATCTAATGGGCCATTCACACTTACTAAAGTCACTGTTTCTCCTAAAATAAAGGTTTCAAGTTAGTTGTCTTACAGCACAATTGTGGCAGAACATTTTGTATGAAACTGTTTTTACATAATATCCCTTATAATCAGATCAATCTAAATTTATCTGACATAAACTTTTTTATAAACTAGACATTGTTCACTTTATTGGTCCATTATCTATTTCCTACTAAAGTTACAACTTATATACGTCCCACTGCTGGGTACAGGCTTCCTTTCATCTCTGAGGGGGTTTTAGGGCAAGGAAATGTCCACCGCGCTGCCCCAATGTATGTTGGTGCACTTCACAGGTCTCCAAATTTTTTTTTCTTATTTCTCAGATATGCAGGTTTCCTCACAATGTCTTCCTTCACCCCTGAGCACATGGTAAGTCAGCACTTAAAATTGCAAATTACAATTTCATTGGTGCCTGCGGGGATCGAACCTGGGTTGCTCGTGAAACTTACAGCGACCGCTTAGCTCCTGAACCACCATGGCTCCTTTCCTACTAAAGCTATCCTTAAATTCATCACTGCCAGCTCTCGCCTGCAATAATTGCAGAAAATTTTTGTTTGTCTCTTATGAATTAAGTGAATAGCATCTTACCTATTTCTGCCGCCAAGTATCAACTCGGGCACTACTGTGTTCCAGTTTATAGGGAATTAATTGAGGAGTCTGAATTGAATCGAGGAGTGTGTTTTAAGAATAAGTTGCGAGGCATTTCATCTTAGAAGAGGCAATTCAAATTGTTTGAAGTCACTAGCGATGTTGGGCTAATCTAGCAGTACCCGTAGTAACTCACTTGATATCAAGCGGATTGTCAGGTTGTTTGTCACGAGGCAGTAATCAATATTCTATGTACCTATAATAAATCATTCTTTCATTACTATCTTAAAAATGATAAATAAACAGAAGTAAAAGATACCTTGTGATAAAATAGCGGATCCATCAGATTTACTCAAAAAATTAAATTCACACTTCATAGGTTTCAGTTTAAATTCTTTCGTATCAACTTCAACGCCCATTGTAAAAACTAATGACTTTTAATTAATGAATTTCTTGTATGGCATATACTACTATGTATTGTATTGGTATTAGATAAAATATTAAGCACTACGCTTAGTACAGTTTTAAAATTTTAAAACATAACCAGCACATAACCTTTTGTTGTTGTTATGTTGTTATTGCATGTTTTGTTGTTGTTACGATTTGCTAAATAAGACAAAGATCCTAAACTATACAGCCTTATGCACAAAAATAAAACAATTTTGTCTTTATCATTTCTGCGATTGATATAATCTATTCACAGAAACGATAACATAAGTGCACTGATAATAATGATATAAACCCAAATATATTTAACTTTTATTTATTTTTTATTTTTATTTATGTTCATTAAACTTATTTTTGAACCAACTACCATTAAAATAGGCAAATTATAAACACTGCTATTGTTTTAGAATCGTGTGTTCTCCTATAATTAGTAGTACATAGTAATTTGCAGATGTAAGGCATGTGTTAGAAGTAATTTAATATCTACAACTGTTGGAGATCCATACAAATAAATAAATAAATATTTTATGTGCCTTCAGACCTTAACACACTATTATAATCCAGGAGATAGTGGATGATATAATACTATACATCATCCAATATCTCCTGGCTTAGACCTTAGATAAATAATTATGTGGCAAGCTACAATTAAAATTTTAATTAATTTTTTTTATAGACTTTGCTTAGACCGCCGTCAAAATCTTCCAAAAATATTAAAATATTATATTTATTAATATATTATATTATACATATTGAATTTTTTTATTCAGATTTTAAATGAAAAATATTATTATGATTCGCAGGTACATTGTTTTTGTTCATTTAAAATTCGAAAATCTGGCATGATCATGAAACGGTGGATGAAATATGATATCCAGGATTCAAACTATTATTATTATTATTATATATTCATTTCTGAACAAAATTAATTTATTAAAATAATTTCTATACGACAGCATAGATAAGAATGTACGACACTATGTCACTGCTTTTTGACAGTTTGTCAGCAGATCTATCACAAAACTTGGCGCTTAACGCATGGATGAGCTAATTACGTCACACAAAAGTAATACCAAAATAAGCACTTTACAAACTGTAGTTGTCTCTCTTTTCTATTGTAGCTACTGCTTTGTTAAAAAGAGACAAAACTGTTTTTGACAAGTGTGTGTCGATATTATAGATATTTGTATAAATATTATTTCTATAGTGGAATATGCCATCTCCATAAGTATATATCTCTATGTTTAATGTTGACTGCTTGCCTACGTTTTAATAGCCTACATAATTATTATTAGTGAGATAAATTGCGCACACAAGCTAAATAACACTTTATCACTGTGTGAAAGGGTCCGTATTACTTTGCATCTTTTCTCCTTTCTACGTCATTACGGACTTTCCGTGGTTACTAATGGCTGTTAATAAAGAGTAAAATATACACTGCGAAGTGGTAAGTTAATAAGTAATACACATATAAATTATTCTTAAATAACATTAAAACTTTTCAACTATTTTATCCTACAATTAAATGTACTAAACACTAAACAAACCCTATTTTGACGAGTATTTCAACAAGTATTTACAAAAAAAAAACTATTTACGTAACAGCGTTAAAAAACTTTAACATTCAATCGTCTAGAACGCGCTAGTTCCGACTGCGTTCTAACTCGGGGGCGCCTCGCGATTGTAGGTAATTATTTCACGCAGGTAGCAAGAGTGACAGAGGCTATTGATTCATATAAGATAAAATTTAATATAATATACAATTTTTAATTTTGTATCATATCGTTGTTTATTCAAAGTTATTAACCAAAGTTTTATCAAACATTATTATTTCGATATATAAATATTTTTGACTATAATTTTTAATTACTAAGTCTATTAATTTGTTATATCTATATTTTTAAATTTCAATTTTATGTCTTGTGATTTATTTATTTCTATTTTAAACCATAAATTTATATCTATCCAATGTTTTTATTAGACAATTAGTACTTATTATTATTTACTTTACGTAAGCTATCGAGAAAATTAATTATTCATATACTTGACTATAAAGTAACTTGGCAGGCGCCAATTTAAATCAAGCAACTATTAAATGAATGAAGTTGACTATATTGTCGCGTGATACGGGCGATAACTTCTAGTTTCAGATTTTTTTTATTCCAGGCACTGAAAATGTCTCATTCACTGCGACAGTGGAGGACTGTTTTGGACCCTTGGGATATTGCGAATCACTGGCTGAATTTTCAGTTTTTCAGTTTAGAAATAATATCATGTTTTTATTACATATACCAAAAAGTATCCTTAAAAGATTAAAACATTCCATGCAATAGATTTGTTTAAAAAAATCATAAAAATTACTCCTCCTTCAATACGGTCACTCTAGTGGTGCCCAGTAACTTAATAACTATTCAGTTATTACGTGAAGCAACTAGGAAGTATTTATAATATTATATAAAATATGAAATTGATCTATCAATAAATTCTACTAATTTTAAGTAAACTTTCCATACTAAAAACAAAGACAGAAGTTTTTAAATAAATCAATTAAAAAGTATCGAAATACAAATCATATGCACCCTACTTTACGAGCGGCAATAATATCAATGAATTTGTAACGCGATGCTTTAGTATACATTGAAAACAACCGACAGTCGACGCAATGTCCTTTATGGCGGCTCTTCACGTTGGGCAACATAGTGGCGAATGTGTTGGCAGAGATATTGGCTAAGAATTTGTAATCGCGTCCACACGTTGAAAGGTCGTTCAGTTTGCTTTGGTTCAGGCCAATGTGCGGACGAATTTATTAAAATGATTATTGATGCGGTAAAGGCTGCTGCGGTTTATTTATTAAGAGCATACCACTGTAACGTGAATGTGTATAAGAAAAGGGTGATCGAAAAGAAATGGAAAAAAAGAAATTTAATTTCTTGACGACTCCATGGCGTAGTGGCTTAGCAATGAGTTGCTGCGTTCGGGGCCGTGGGTTCGAATCCCGCACAGAACAAGTATTTGTATGGCCTGCAAATAATTGCTCCGGGTCTGGATGTTTGTCCTTATGCAATTTATGTTTGTAAACTGCTTCCACGATACAGGAGAAAATCCTAGTGTGGGGGTAACGTTTATTAAAAAAAAAAGACTTGAAAAACTTATGTTTCACAAACAATTTCCGGCTTGGTAGGGCTCTATAAAGAGAAAAGTTTTTTCATTGGTCATTGTTACAGCCATTATGTAGACACTAGTTACGATACGTACATATAAAATTTGAATAAGGTGTGTGTGATCACTCTGGGAGCTCGTAGCAAACTGAACGTGCGCCCAACGTGTGGACGCAACGGCCAATACTCTGCCACAATCCTTTGATCTTTTGCGAAAAACCGACACCACACGGATCTTGCGCCAACTTGTGGGCCATCGTTCCAATACATACAAACGTAGTTTAAACACCCGCTCTACACGATGGCCATCGTTGTTGGCCAACACATTCGCCAGTATGTTGGCCAACGTGAAGAGCCGCCGTTAGCAGAAGCAAGTGCCGCCCCCGCACCCCCGCCTGCGCCCCGTGCTCATGTCAGTTTTCAGCACAGAGTACTTTTATATATACGTTTTCAGTCACCTGTAATTAGCTATAGCGTGACGTCGTATTGTTTTTGTTTCCGCGATTGGCCGCCCGCTGATAGTAGTTATCGTAAACATGTACCAATACTCTAATGTCGAGCTCGAGTACCTAGCAATGGTGAGATTTTATGTCTTGTCTGGTGAAAACTAAGACGGTGCGAGATGAAGAACAAAAGAAGAACACCTACTTTTGTTGCGTAGGGATGCAGTGATTGTAGGTGTTGCCCCTCAAATTCCCAGCACTGATTTAATATTACGGACGCTTTAGCGCTTACGTGATCATGGCCAGTTCTGGCTTACAAGCCATGCCAGAGGCAGGGGCCGGTCACTCTTGTCCAGACACAGGCTTAGCTTTCCATTGACTCTCGTAGAGTTGGGGGTTGATACGTATTTTTACAGAAAAGTTACACTATTATAAGCACACACGCAAAGTTACAACATGCGGAAACACGTAATTTTTGAGAAAAAGTTATTGAAAATCAATTATTCTTGCATTGTTTATATCTAATCCTACCATAAAACTGACGCCATTTTGTAATGTCATTGTCGTCAGTAGGGGTGTCGATTCTTTCCGAAAAAGGTCATCCGTAAGCTGATGTATCGATTCACAAACACGGATTTCTAAAATATCTATATTTTTTTATGTTTGCATTTATAATGTAAATTTAATTCCATTTTATGCGAGTGTCACGCCCCGCGCGCCCTTCCTTTTTCCCTCACTCGCAGCACGCCCGCCACTAAACACGTTTGGTCTGCAGTGCTTAGTGTTTAGCGTTTAGCGTCGGACGCTCGCTTCTGTTAAAAAAAATGTACATACTTCCTGATCGACAGAATTGGACACTACTTACACTACACACCTGCACTAATCAACCGCAAAACTAATCACCTGCACTCGCACTAATCAAAGTGAAAACAGGCCTTTATAAATAGTGATTTAGACACGCTTCGAAGTTTAACAAACAATTTACAAAGACGTGCTAGTTTGCGTTTAGAAAGAAACGGTGGACATTTTACTACGATGTCGTTAAAAAGGTTTTTATTTGTTGTAAATAACAATAATGTAGTATAATTTTCTAAATATCAACTAGTGTAGTTTGTAAATAAGTTGATTTCGATCTTTTAAATACGCCTAAGATGTTGCAGTATACGGTAGGCATAAAAGCTATTATTAGAAAGTGTTTATAAATTCATTATAGCGCTTAAAATTCTTCCATTCAAAAGCGATCGTAGCCTATACCGTTTAATATCACCTATTTTTAGTTTTAGCCCAATGCTGTAGGATGAATTGCTTTTTTTGTATTTTTTTGAATATTCGGAAAGTTTGCTTATCAGTTATATTTTACGAATACTTTCAAGGATAGCTTTTATTCCACTTACAGAAAACATCATATAATTTTCCAGACTGTAAAAAAGTCACCAAGTATATATTTGTTTATTTATTGATGCAATGGAAACGAAACGGGAAAACTTTGAATTTCGCGTCATATTTTGAATAGTTTAGGTGATTTGAGTGCATGTGCGTGTGATAAATTATTTATAATTTTTATGATGGGGTGCTAAATTTCACTGCGCCCCCTTTCTCTAAAGGGGGTTGCTTCCAATTCGGCAGAAAGACCATACAGGCCGAAGCCAGTCCCTGGTGGTGTTTAGTGGGTAGGCACTTAGGTTTCATAGTAAGTCCCACATAACCACGCAGACAGCTGCGTCGTATGCTTAGAGCATTCACCACCTCCCTCTCCCGCTTCCTGGAGGGTAGTTCTTTACATTACTTTTGGGCGCAAAAAAAGTGCTTTATAAAAGTGCTAAATTTGCATAGACATAGTATCTTATAGACTAAACATTCAGTGACGTTTTGACTGTTTTCCCTCCTTTATTTGACATAATTGATGTCATGCTTTTGTGAATAACATTAATATTATAAGCAAATAGGCAATTGAATTAATGTTTTTTGTGGGTTTTAGTTATTAGGTAAGGTGAAAAAGATGGTAAGTTGTAGAATTTTAGGATGCAACAGCATCGGTCAACGAAAAATGTATAATATTACTTTTCATCGGTAAGTTTATTTTGTACTTACATTTGCTACTTGTATTGATTAATATCTATTGTTTTGAATATTAACATTTCATGTTTTTAATATCCCTTGTGATGTATTTTATCAAATATTTTGACTCCCAAATTGTACATTCTTCATGATAATGCTCCTTAATTTGAACATTTATTCGAAAGATTAAAGTTATAGCAAACGTGTACTTTTTAATTTGGTAGGATTATGGAAACTTTAGGGATATCAGCGAGTACAGTAATGTTTTCCCATTGTTCAATAATAATTGTTATTGTGATTAGTAGTTATGTCCATAAATATGAATATGAATCACATAATGTTATACATATACATACACTTTTATGTACAGTTTTGTTTTTGTGGACAATTGGTATCACTACCTTACATCCAAAAAAAAAACAGAAACATAAGAAAGTTGTGTTTGTTCCAATAAATGAACATCGCTTGGAGAGGTTTAGAAGTAATATAATAAAAAGACGTCCATCACTTTCATTTAAAAGTAGTGCTGATTATTTGTATGGTACGTTATTTAAAATTATGAGTTGTGAATTTAGTAGAATATTTACCTCTAAAACTTTCTCTTTTAACAGTCGCAAATCATTTAATGAATGGGCCGACAGTAGGAATTTATAAAAGTAGGCGAAGGTTATACGAGCCATGATATGATAGTCATGATATAGTATTATTTGCTGATGATACTTCCTTGATTTTTAAACTTAAACGTCAATCATTTAAATGTGACGAAGTGAATAATGCTATATCAAAATTAGTGCATTGGTTTAACGTTAATAATCTGCATTTGAACGGAAATAAAACTAATTGTGTTAAATTTACAACAACGAATGTTAAAAGTCTGAATACCAATGTGTTTTTAAATGGGGAGGAATTGAGCCCTGTTGTATCCACTGTTTTTCTTGGCATCACTCTCGACGCAGAGCTTCAGTGGGGCCCCCATATATCCAAATTAGCAAGCAGACTAAGTTCTGCAGCCTATGCTGTAAAAAAGATTAGAGGTCTCACTAGTGTCGAGACAGCTAGATTAGTTTATTTCAGTTATTTCCATAGCATAATGTCTTCTGGGATTTTGCTATGGGTAAATGCGGTTGATTCAGAAACTATTTTTGTTTTACAGAAGAGGGCCATTAGAGATATTTACAATCTAAAACCGAGAGAGTCTCTTAGAGATAAATTTAAAGAAATAAATATATTAACTTTGGCCTCTCAGTATATTTACGAAAATTTAATGTATGTTCACAAAAATAGGTAGTTTTAGTAAAAAAAGTGATATACATTCTGTAAACACTAGGAACAAACACAAGCTAGTGATGCCAGTTTCTCGACTCCACAGAGTCAGTAATTCATTCTTGGGGCAATGTATACGCTATTACAACAAGGTCCCGGAAAGTGTACAGGTTCTCTCTATTACCAAGTTTAAATGTTTTATTAAGCTGAAACTATATAAAAAGGGTTATTATAGTATAAATGAATACATGTTTGATAATAACCCCTGGGAATGAGGTGGTCGCTTCCAAGCAGTTTCTAAAATAAATTTTGTAAATAGTTCGTAATCATTTATATTGTAAAATTTATTTTTAAAAAAAAGTCCCACTGGGTTTCTTGCTGGTTCTTCCCAGGACAGAGGGTTTTTTCTAACCAGTGGTAAAGTAAAAAATGACTCTGAATTACACATGTAATGTATATTGAATAAAAAATTATTCTATTCTATTCTATGTTCAGCTTTAAAGGGAACACTTCTTATTGCCCTACAACTCTTCAATCATTTTCTATATTACATAGACGTCACAAGTAATATGTAAGTATCCATCTGAAAATATGTTTGGGTTCAAGTACATAAATATTGGGCTAAGTATATTTAATTTGTTCCCCGCGACTTCGCTGAAAATCAAAATCAGTCGAGCTGTTTCGGAGATTAGCTGGAACAAACAGACAGACGGACAGATAGACAAAAATTTTAAAAATTGTGTTTTGTAATAGGCGCCGTATATACTTTTATATGCAATTAGTAAAAAGCTGCTATTTTGACATTACAAACAGACACTTCAATTTTATTTATTTGTATAGATTAGCAACAATTACATTACAATATTTGTTAAAAAAATATGTCATACTTACATAAAAATAAATATAATATAGAAAAAAAAAGTCTTAATCTTAAGGTACACAATAACAAAAAAATTATATACTTACCGTTACCATTACACATTATCAAAAGTCAAAAGTTATAGGTTTTGTTATAGTTGCCTAGCTTGGCAGAAGGATTGGCAACTGCAGTTATTTTGCAGACAAACTATGTGGGAGGACTATGTTCAGCTGTGGAGGACATTTTTTAAATGCTGACATTCTGTATTATTATGACATGGAATAATTTTATTGTAATTTATATTTAGTTGATTTTCATTGTGTAATTTGATTGCATGACAATGACAAAATATTTACTTATAGATAGATTGATTAAACATGAATCCCCATTTACAAACAAATAGATAGTATACATATTGGAACTTTATCTGTACTACCATGTTTTATGCAAATAAAGATTTAAATAAAATAAATAAATAAATAATTTGAAGTCCTGACCTATATACACAAAAGAATAATTTATTATGCAATAATAATTGTAACACTTACTCTGGGAATGGCTACTAATGAGACATTTAACCCACTCTTAATCCCTTTTACAAAGTGTTGTAAACAATAATGTGTAAATAAATGAAGAAATTAATAAATGTAATAATTATGATAATTTCCATTTAATTTACATAGTAACAAAGATGTTTTTGACAAGAAATAGGTATTACCTATCTAAGTATAGTTTAGGAGTTGTTCCTTATTATTTATATCACTAAAATACAAGGTATATAATATATAAACTCCCTTCTAATCCGATTCTAACAACCAGCACCCAAGAATTTCTGCCGTACAAAAGTATAAATCAAGTTTATAAATGCATATTTTTGAGAAATTCTAAAGCTACTCAAACCAAGAATTACAACGAATGCTCTAGAAAGAAGACAAAAATTTTGTTAATTTTGTTGTTTGTTAATGTAATGAAAAATTAATAAATAATCGTTTGTTTATTTTAATTTTATTGAATTATTTTTAATATATTATTGTGTTTTCATTTGTTTTACTTAATATAACATTGTAATGTAACACACAAAATTTAGTTATTTTTCCTTTTTAAATTTAAATATATTTTCATTTAGAGAGATATATATATATATATATATATATATATATATATATATATATATATATACATATATATGTATATATATATATACCTATATTTATAGTCTTTCAAAAGTCCACTGCTGAACATAAACATGAACATAGTTATTTGCCATAGTTGCAACGCTTGACAAGCGGGTTGGCAACCACTGTTTTTTTTTAATTTAGATGTTATCAGGAAAATGCTACTGTTTATCTTCTTTGTTGTTTCCCTATATCAGCCCATACACCATCCATGGAATTATTTGAGGTAGCAGATAATCTTACACTGCATGGTAAATTAAAATAGAATATTAAAAACATTCGTTTTTATTTTATATGTCAACATATTACAAAAACAAACCATTTATTGATGCTTTACAACGTATATTAGCTAAAACATTTTACCACCTCAACCATTAGGTAACATGATTAAGTAACCTAACCATAAGTAAGTCACCTAAAAATGCCTTCCCTAGATATCCTCATAGGATGACTTTTGCCATAGTTGCCACGCCTGCGTCAAAATATGCGTTATACTTGTGGCGGGTGGAAGGTAAAGGGGAGATCTCCCGCTGGGCAAGGTGTTCTGCCCGGGAAGCGGCCAACGCTCCGAGTAGTACTTCGGAGCTATTCTATATATACTGCTTTAATTTCAGAACTTTGTTAGCGCGATTTAAGCTTCAATATGTTTCGCTTGTGGTGCGACGACAGCACTGACACATACTGGTTGGCCACCGCAGTTTTTTATTATTTTAAGTTTTCATTAGGAAAGTGATGCTGCCTCATCCTCATCTTGTATTATTGCTTACGACGCGGGGTAGTATCATCCCGTGTATAGAGAAATTGTCTTGTACGCCACAACTTGCCGCACACAAGCCAGTAACTTAGTAAGACATGCAGGAAATCGCAGTAGTTGGCTCAGAACCGTGTTTTGTACTACAAAACCTAAGTGGAAACCTTTTCCTTTCGGAGGTGTGTGTTCAGCACTGAACTTGTGATCGACTGGTATGTTAAAACATTTTTGAAGTTTTTTTAAATTGTAGTTTTTAGTCACAGAATGTATTTTCAAGAGAAATGAATTAATCATCTGCATTATAAAAGAAGATTTTTTTAATGTAACAAATAAGTTTTTTGTATGAATTTAAGTACTGTAAATATAAATGAACCATAAAGGGGTAAATGGAAGAGTATCTGGTAACCCAGGGAAAGTACCTCCTGCCTATTTCTATCTCAAAAGCATAGTACGCGAATTCTTTATCTAGTCAATCCTCTATCTACGTAAAGAACCATGCCCACTTTTTAATAAGGTATAGTAGACAAATTTCCTGTAAGTTTAGAAAATAAAGTCGTCAGCATTCGTCCTGTGCGCTTATGTGTTGACAAAATCGCAAATCGGTGTATTTTCTTAGTATTAAGAAGAAAAGAATGAAGTGTTGTGTTTTATTGTGTAAAAACTACTCAGATAGACGCTCTGATGTTATGGATGGCATCACATTTCATTTGTAAATAATTTTACACCTAATTTATTAAAATAGTTCTAGAAAAATCTCTGCGTCGGCTTTCAAATATAATTAAATATATTCGACTCTAGATGGCGACACTTTGTGTCCTGTGAACTAAAAATATAAAGGTACGTAGAGCTCGGTAATGATAAAATAATCATACGAAGGTGCTGAAATATGTTTTGCATTCAGACATAAAGAAAATTTTAATCGTCAAAAAAATATTTTATAGTTTATAACATTTTGTTGACATGCCGCCATCTACCGTCAAGGTAGTTAAGATACATTGCAACATCGATATGGAAAGATTCGAGTAGTTTTACTATTTATCAGTAGATGTAGATAATGTAAAGTGGGCGGGGCTTTGCATCCCCTCACCCCGCAAATTGTCACGCGTTGTTACATAGTGAAATTTAATTACAACATCTCCTCTTTGTATTTGCTTCATGGCCGATACCAATCGTATACCTATCAAATGTCAAAAAATCCTTTTCACTCGTGTACACTCAATGACATACTGCGTGATTAATTTATTTAATTATTTAAGTTATTTTTATTAATCTGTACTATACAAAGAGTAATATAGAAATACTTACTGATTAAATAAAACATAAAATAATGTTTAAAACTCAGAAACAGAGTCAAAGTCAAGTAGCAGTGTGTAAAATGGAACGTCTTAGAAAAAGGGAAGTACAGATGCGTTCAAAATATGGTGGCAATACGTTTACCCTTGACGTGGAATAAGCTTAAATAAATATTAAAAAATATTTTTCTCCTGCGTTTCTATTAACAATGCGATTAGCGTATTTAATCCACAATTCAATTAGCTGAATTTAAAGGTTTATTTCATTTCTATTCAGGTGAAAAATGGGCATCTTTCTTTGCGCAGGTCATTGGTGGGTCATTGTCAAAAATCAATACTGACAAGGTGAGAAGTGACAGATGTCAGATTAAAAATAAATTGAGAAAACACAAAAGGTATGTAAAAATATGATTGTGTTTTAAATACTTACTGATTAAATAAAACATAAAATAATGTTTAAAACTCAGAAACAGAGTCAAAGTCAAGTAGCAGTGTGTAAAATGGAACGTCTTAGAAAAAGGGAAGTACAGATGCGTTCAAAATATGGTGGCAATACGTTTACCCTTGACGTGGAATAAACTTAAATAAATATTAAAAAATATTTTTCTCCTGCGTTTCTATTAACAATGCGATTAGCGTATTTAATTCACAATTCAATTAGCGTAATTTAAAGGTTTATTTCATTTCTATTCAGGTGAAAAATGGGCATCTTTCTTTGCGCAGGTCATTGGTGGGTCATTGTCAAAAATCAATACTGACAAGGTGAGAAGTGACAGATGTCAGATTAAAAATAAATTGAGAAAACACAAAAGGTATGTAAAAATATGATTGTGTTTTTAACTGCACATACTAAACAAACTTAATTACTAATAACATAAAATTGTTTCCGTCAATATTTTCAGAACATTGTAGAAGGAAAGAAGAAGTTATACCTATAATCCGTGCCGTTGATGAAACATAAATCATCCAGAAGTAATAACAAATTGTATCAAAATGAAGACGAGATTTAATTCCTACGACATAATATGTATGATCTCAGAATTACAAAGGTAATAAAGAGCTTTTTGTAGTATGTATGTAAAATTTTAAATTATTTCTCAATTCTTACATTCAAAATCTATCTTCTTTGTGTTTAAAAATTTGAGAATGATTTTTGAGATGCTTGAAAAAAATTTTTTTTAATATAATTTTTATTTTTTACATTATTAATAATTATTACTACTTTACAGGTTGGTTGGCATGCGTGTCAACCAAGTATATGACATAGACAGTAAGACCTATGTCATACGTCTTCAGCGTTCAGAAGAAAAAGTTGTATTACTTCTTGAGTCTGGTAATAGATTTCACACAACTCAGTTTGAATGGCCAAAAAATGTTGCACCTTCTGGATTCACTATGAAGGTTTGAAATACTGTTTATTTTGCAATTTACATCATCATCATCTGCATTTACAGCCCATCTCCATTGTTGAACCCTACAATATTTTTTTTACATTGGCCTACAATAATTTTTTTTATAGTATAAAGCTGATAAACAAGCATACAGTCCACCTGATGGTAAGTGGTTGCTGTGGCCCATCGACATCTATCCTCAATTACAAATCAAAATGCAGATGAGTTGTCACCCATGACGACTAAGATGAAATGTCTCATTTTCAGTAGAAGTGTCTACGGTTCTCTACACTCACAATATGAAACAAAGCAGCCTTAAGCTGCTATTTTATGCTGGTATTCTGTAAGAGCGTGGTCCTTCCCTGGTCGAGCCGACCCATTCGTGTTACAACTAGTATAGCTGCAGCGTGGCTCTACCACGTAATAAATAACTACAACTAATTCTTAGAGTTGATAATTTCCAATATCCTTTTAATGCTCTTAACCTCATCTACTTTTAAACAAAACGTAACTAGATATGATGGATGATGAAAAGTTAAGCTCACCTTCAGAAACATCTACTTTTAAAATCATTGGACACTTCTGTTCACAGATATTTTCTATTTAAAAACTATGCTGTATAATGTGGAAAAAAATATATAAAAATTATTTTGTTATATGTTAATTTCTTTTTGCATTATGAACTCTTGTCAGCTCAAGCATACTGGTGTAGTAGTTGTAAACGTGGCTGCTGATCATGAGATCCCAGGTTCAATCCTGGGTCAGACTTAATTCAGTTATTGGGCTTTTCTGTATTGACTGTTGTTACAGTTATTAATTAAGATAGTGAGGGAATAGAGAATAATACACTTGAGCACTATAATCTTGTCCTGTGCAGTCTCCATTGAGACTGGAAGCCATGACCGGTCTAGAGGACATTATTATTATTATTATTCTCAGTTTACAAGTGCGTTTCTGTTATATATTTATGGACTGCTATGTGACCCTACATATAGTTTCAAAATTCATTTATTTACAGCTCAGAAAACATCTGAAGAACAAGCGTTTGGAAAGTTTAACTCAACTAGGAGTAGATCGTATTGTGGCACTACAGTTTGGAAGTGGAGAAGCAGCATACCATGTGGTTTTAGAATTATATGACAGAGGTAACATTGTGCTTACGGACTATAAATGGACTATTTTGAATGTACTCCGACCCCATGTGGAGGGGGATAAAATAAGGTAAAAACATTTTATTCTACTAGCACGGTTTCTTATTATTTTTATATAATTCCAGAGTGAGGAGCTAACAGTCCACCTATATATGGTATGGTATGTGACTACTGTGGAACTTTTACAAGTACAATTAATTAAAAATAAAATATTATTATAAAGTATTTATTATTATTATTATAATCAAAAAGCAATATTTCAACAATTTTGTGTGTGTTTGAGGTGGCGCTGTTGTTGGGATTCAGAAATCACCCATGCGATGTTGCGTCGGATTGGTTATAGTGTCATCATTACAGCCTTTCATAAGTGCACTGCTGAACATAGGCCTCCCCCAAGGAATGCCACAAAGCATGGTCTTGAGCCACCTGCATCCATCGACTTTCTGCATGTCTTACCAGGTCGTCACTCCATCTCGTGGGGGGTCGCCCTACACTTAGCCTACCGGTACGAGGCTGCCACTCAAGAACCTTTCTTCCCTATTGGTTGCCGGTTCTTCGAGCTATATGGCCGGCCCACTGCCATTTCAGCTTACTAATCCGTTGGGCTATGTCGGTTACTCTGGTTCTACTGCGGATGTCCTCATTCCTAAGTTTATCGCGCAGAGAAACTCCGAGCATAGCCCTCTCCATAGCTCGCTGAGCGACCTTGAGCTTCCTCATACGGCCAGCAGTGAAGGACCACGTCTCAGATCCGTAAGTCATCACTGGCAACACGCACTGGTTGTACAATTTCATTTTAAGGTTTTGAGGTATGTCTGACGAGAAGATGTGTTGTAGCTTCCCGAACGCTGCCCAGCCGAGTTGAATCCGTCGATTGACCTCTCGGTCGAAGTTGGACTTACCTAGTCGGACTATTTGTCCCAGGCAAACATACTCGTCAACAACTTCGAGCTTAGTGCTCCCAACAACTACTGGTATAGGTGTGACATGGACATTAAACATAATCTTTGTTTTGTCCATGTTCATCTTAAGACCTATCCGTTGGGAGACACTATTGAGGTCATTGAGCATAGTGCTTAGGTCCTCCAGCGATTCTGCCATAAGGACTATATCGTCGGCAAATCGAAGGTGAGTGATGTACTCGCCATTGATGTTAATACCGTATCCTTTCCAGTCCAGAAGTTTGAAAACGTCTTCCAATGCAGCGGTGAAGAGTTTCGGGGATATAACGTCACCCTGTCTTACACCTCTCTGCAATTGGATAGGTTTCGTACTCTGGTTCTGTACTCGGATAGCCATCGTAGCCCTACTGTACAAGCACTTCAGCATTTCGATATACCGACAGTCAACTTGACACCGCTGAAGGGACTGCAGCACCGCCCAAATTTCGACGGAATCAAAGGCTTTCTCATAGTCCACATACGCCAGGCATAGTGGCAAATTGTACTCCTCGGACTTCTGTACAACTTGCCGAAGGGTTTGTATGTGGTCTATGGTGCTAAAGCCCTTTCGGAAACCGGCTTGTTCGGGAGGCTGGAAGTCGTCAAGTCTGCGTGCGAGACGATTCGTAATGACTCGAAAACAGCACGTAGACGCGGCTCAGAAGGGAAATCGGTCTGTAGTTTTTCAAGAGAGCATTGTCACCTTTCTTGAAGAACAAGACCACCGCACTTCTGCTCCACGCCTCCGGTGTAATGCCACCATGGAGGACGGAATTAAAGAGCCTCTGAAAGACTTCCAGTACCAGTTTTCCACCCGCTTTCAGAACCTCCGCTGTAATTCCATCCTCACCTGGGGCCTTGCCGTTTTTAAGATGCTGGAGAGCCATTCTAATCTCGCTCAGACTGACGTCCGGGATATCTTCGGAATAGTGTCTGATAAGACTCGCTTTTGGATCGTTACTCACACTTGCGTGTGGCTCCAACGATGACGTGTACAGCTGTCCATAGAACCTCTCAATCTTACTCAAAATCTCAGGTGCCCCGGAAACGATGCTGCCACACTAGGTCTTCAGCTTTGACAGTTGGCGCTTTCTGGCAGACAGATCTCTGGCAAAGACTTTGGAGCCTTGGTTCCGCTCGATCGCTTCTTTAATACGAGCTGTATTGAAGTTGCGTAAGTCCCGCCGCATGCATTTGGAGATCTGTCTGTTCAGTTGCCTGTATGCTGTCAAATCTGTTGAAGAATGTAGCTTCATCTCCCGTCTTACAGTGATAAGATTAAGAGTGTGATCGGAGAGTTTTTGTGTTCTTCTGTGGCGAGTCTTGCAGATCTTAACTCCGACCGCATGGACAGTTTCCACGAGCTTGTCATTCATATCGTCCACTTCATTGCAGTCTTCTAGGCACTGAAAACGGTTTTGTAACTCGAGCTGAAAGGTTTCAGGACTTTGGAACAGAGCACGAGGGGGACGGAGCGTTGACTTCATTAGACGAGACCTCTCTAACTTGACGTTTAGGTTCAGTGTGCCTCTAACCATTCGGTGATCGCTACCAGTTTTCACCCTCGCGATCACGGAGACATCACTGAACAGTTGTCGTCTGGTCCACTTCCTGTGGGGCCGCTTCTGGAAGAAAGAGTTCATCATAAACAGCCCTCTTTCTCCATGAAGTCGGCCAGCTGCTGGCCCCTTGGGTTCCGTTGCCCTATTCCAAATTTCCCTACTTTCAGCTCACCGTTCTCTCTTGTGCCTAGTTTTGCATTGAAGTCTCCCATTAACACCGTATATTGGGTTTTGGAGGAATGCATGGCTCTAGAGATATCCTTATACATTTCCCCTACCTCCTCATCGGGGTGTGCCGAGGTTGGTGCGTAAACCTGTATGACCTTCAGCGAATACCGTTTGGTGATTCTGAGTATAAGGTACGCAACCCTCGTCGACTCGTCTTTACAACGTTGTTAACGAGAGACTTGTGGACGATAAATCCGACACCTCCTTGGGACAGATGGTCGCTCTCCCTGTGATAGAGCAAGTTGCCGGATTCGAGGATTACCGTGTCCTCCCCCTCTCTTCGGACTTCGGATAATCCTATAATATGCCAGCGTAACTTGTCTATCTCTTCTTCCAGCTCCACAATCTTCTCGTCAGTCCTCAGAGTGCGTGCGTTGTACGTTGCCAGGTCGAGTTGTCTAAGGTGGCAACCGAACCTCCACCGGAGATTCTTAGCACCCCTGCCCCGCCGTTACCATGGTCGCCACCGTAGCCAGGAATTGCGGGGCCGCCGGGGACTGGGGGCCGTCTGTTTGTTGCTCTAATCATTGGGGGGTATTTGCCATAGTTGCCAAGCTTGGTGAGCGGGTTGGCAACCGCAGTTTTTTTATTGTAATTTTGGCTATTATCAGGAAGATGCTGCTGCCCATCTCCTGCCTGTTTCCCTTTGTCGCCTTTTACGACACCCACGGGAAGATATGGGGTACTGGATATTCTTGACCGCCACTACATGGCTATGCACATGCATAGATATATTGGTTATAGTGTATATGACTTTAATACGGTGCCATAAGAGGCGACTATGAGAAATCCCAGAAAGGTTCTATAGCCTCTAAAAGATGGCGGTAAAACTATTTCCTTTTTGCCAGACGTAAAATATTTAGACTGGGGACGGGACCCATTTTCAAATAGTGTTTTAAATGAATCCTAGAGTGATAATGAACCATTTTATATATATATATATATATATATATTTTTAAAACCGAATAAAAATTTCGCTAGCCGCCATGCTGTTCAGCTCGTGACGTCACTGCACTAGTAAATAAAACGTTTTCCCAAAATCAAAATTTTCATAATTTCTGATTTACTTTTTAAAACCTTTCATAAATACATACATATTTTTTTATTTTTTTTTACATGGTGAAAAATACCCTATTTTTTAACCCTAAGTTAAAATTAAATTAATCAGTGTTTTTTTATAGAGTGAATAGCATCCACTTGATAAAAACTTAACATAATGAAACATACTGTTGCCAACGCACCTGTCAAGCCTAATTTAAGGCAATCTACGAGAGAGACCAACGTTCAGCCATGGACTCTAACAAGCTGTAATGATGATCAATGTATATAATATGGCAAAAGGTCCTAGATTGCAAATCAATACAAGCCTTGTATTACTCTTGTAGATTTGCAGTTAAAGAGAAGTATCCATTAGATAGAGCGAAAACAGACTACGCGGCGCCTAATGGAGATGTGCTTCGGAAAATTTTATCTAAAAGCAAACCTGGTGATAACCTCAAGAAAATACTTAACCCTAAGCTTGGTAAGTTAATAAAAAAAATATTTCTCAAAAATTAGTAATGTAACCCCAGAGAGTAATTTAATATACTCGTGTTGGGGTGTGTCGCCCATACTTTGGTCACAGCCTAAGAAGAACATACAGTCAGTCATCGCGTTTGATGTTATATGAAAAGCCGACAAAAAACAATAAATTCCTAGGGTTGTCAGAATGGGAAGTAATAAAAAAATTCAAAACTTATTTTATTTTATTTCACGTTTAAACAAATAAAATCACTTAATCAGACAATTAGTGTTCAGAAATAATAAAAATAGGTTATATATATAGCACCCACAGTTTTTTACCGCACATGTAGGGTGAAACATTTTAATTTAGTTGCGTGACAGGACAACCCTAGCGGACAGTTCCACAGCGACTAACGGCCGCTCGAGAGCGCTCCGCCCGCGACTCGCCCCGCAGCGCACCGCACGATTGCCCTGTCGATACGTTTTCGATGACCGACTGTAGTAGTGGTTAGACTGTGGCCTTTTTTTTACATGGGGAAATACCTACGTCCGTCTCGTGGGGGCAAGGACGGGTTATGTCGGACTCGCACCGACTGAAACATCATGATGTTCCACCTTCGCCGCATATTGGCAGGAATGCTTTCGCACACATCCGCGGCCGCATCAACGCTCGCCGCTTCATGGCAGCCCCACCTCGGGGAGGACCTCTCCTCCCCATTCTCCTCCTCAGGCAAGGCGCTCCAGGAGCAAAAGTCACCCCCTCCTCCACGGCCTCCAATTTTACCTACGTAACCCCCCTCCCCCCTTTGAATCAGATACGCGAAGGCCATGGGGCCAGGAAATCGAGCGATTGATAGCAACGACTTTCCAGACTCCAGCGGCGGATCTGGTCTCTGGCTCCACCGCCAACCAAGTTTCGGCCGCGGAGGGTAGGGAGAGCGACGCCTCGCAATACAGACACTCCTCTCCCCCCGCGGCCCCACCACAACCGCATCAACGGTGCGGCCCCGTCTGAATCGCGGAGGACAGGGCGACTGGCGCATCGCCATACCAACACTCCTTCCGCGACACCATCTCAGCTGCAGCGCTAGGGGGGAGAGGACACCCTTCTTGCCGCAGCCCACGGAATCAAAGAGCTTCTGGAGGACTTCAAGTATCAGCTTTACATCCGCTTTCAGAAGCTCCGCTGTAATTCCATCATCGCGCGGCGCCCGTTTTTTAAGATGCAGGAGAGCCTTTGACCTTAATTTAATTTTTTATGGTTGAGTTTTCTGAAGAAAAGTTATTTCTACATGTTTCAATACTGATTCTGATAACATACTTAACGGTAACCACCGGATTTTTTTTACATGTTGTAAGAATAAGTCAATTTGTTAATTTAATGCTCCTGAGCTTTCGAGTCCATTTTTTTTATAGGATAAGGGTGACAAACGAGCACACAGTCCACTTGATGGTAAGTGGTTGCTGTGGCCCATAGACATCTACATCTATCTTCGATTACGAATCAAAATGCAGATGCGTTGTCACCCGTGAGGACAAAGATGGAATGCCTCGTTTCCAGCAAAAAAGGGTCTCCGCTTCTCTACACTCACCATACGAAACACAGCCGCGTTAAGCTGCTATTTTACGCTGGTATTCTGTGAGAGCGTGGTCCTTCCCTGGTCGAGCTGACCCATTCGTGCTACAACTATACTAGTAATATAGCTGCAGCATGGCTCTACCACGTACAAATTACAGTACATTTTGTAAATTCATTTATAAAACAGCTCAATATGAAATGGAAGCAAAATACTAACAACTCTTTCTAAAGCTTTTCCTTCATCTATTATTTCTTCGTTTGCTTTGAACATTGACACCTGAAATTAATACGATTATTTGCCCTCCCATTCCCTCTAGAATACGGTTCAGCAGTTATAGACCATGTGCTATTGGAGAATGGCTTGTCAGGCAATATGAAGATTAATAAGAATCCAAGTAAAGGCTTTGATATCGAAAGGGATTTAGATAAACTAGTTACTGCCCTCAAACAAGCTGAACAGCTATTGGACAATGCAAAAAATCAAGTTGCAAAGGTAAGTTAAAATTAAAAAGCCTTAGTAATGGTTGCTATATGAAACCACCTTGAAATATTTTTAATTTCTAAAATATGCTGATTTCATTGCGAATTTTCTTTAACATCTTAATACGAATTCAGGTATAATAAATAATATAAAATAAATTTAGAATAAAATAATTTAAATTCAAAATGGAGTCCCACCCCGTTACTGCAGTGCCTCATAGATGTTTGCGAGAAATCGAACGGATGGTGTTCGCGTCACTTTGGCATTACCGCCTAACTCTTATGAGATTCGTTAATTATTATCCAGTAAGAGTACTGCAAAGCCCACTTCCGGGTTTCCTATCTACCGCCTTTTATACCTTTTGCATGTGCACTCTTGTGTTAACGGTGTTCGCATAGGTTCAGAAGACACGAAACCAACCGCATCGCTTCTATCTCACACCATGCCAACCGCCTTTATGCAATTTAGATATTAAATTATTAAAAAATATCGTAAAATGTATAGTCATTTACTATAAAGCTATATTTTGCGATTATCTGTGAAGTTTATATGTGTGAAGAAAGCCGGCGTCCAATCATCTTGGCTCCAGGGCGTCCAGGTGAGTGCACATGCATTCCTTCACATCCTTCTTGTAGCCCGAATTTAGGGCATTTGCAGTATTTTACCATTAATTCAAATATAATCATCGTTTTAATAACTCTGAACCAGCAATTGGTAATTTAAACCAACACACCATTTTTGGTCGCTCCGGTCGGTATAATTTTATCCATTTCTGGTGCTTCTCGCTGAGTTGTGATTAATTAATTATCCAGATGGTTTCACCGCCATAATTCGCAACAAAAACCACGTCATTAGTAAGAAAAATATGGGTTAGTCTCAACAGCGTCCTGAAAACAGTGGTGGAGAATACCTCCCGTATTATCAGGCATTTTGTGTGAAGGATGATCAAGTAAGACTTTTTGTTTGATCAACCTCAACATAAATCTAAAGCGGGGAATTCACTTGACGGACATGCCCGCGGGCATGTCTGTCGCCGCAATATACTGCACAGACTCATCAGTTTGTTTTAGACCAAGCATGTCTGTGCCCACGCAGACAAAATGGCATCGCGCGGACGTTCAACGGGCAAGTCTGCTAGACCGACTGTGACACTTATTAAACTTTGCACAGTCCTATAGTAGCAAAGTCCGGCAGGCATGTCTACAGACATGCCCGCAGGCATGTCCGTCAAGTGGATTCCCCGCTTAATATATAAGCAAAGTACCACTAGTCACTCATCACGAAATCTATAAAACTATACGCTCGATTTACTTGAAATTCGGTATATATACCTCTTTTCTTTGGAAAATTCAACCTTTTACTGAGGGGGTAAAATAGTGTTGTAGCTTGTAATTAAATAAATTAAATAGATTATTAACTCTAGTTTCTATTTTTGTCATGTATATTAACACAATAGCTTTTAAGTTGTGCGAAATAAATAAATAATATTATTGTATACTATAGTTATTATTATTATCATCATCTCTTGAGTTGCCATGACTCAATAAGTATATCTTTCCAGGGATATATAATACAGAAAAAGGAAGAGCGTCCAGCTGCAGAAGGAGAGTCCAAATTCTTGTTGACAAACCAAGAGTTTCATCCAATGCTGTTTGCACAGTACAAGGACCAGCCATTTGCCGAATTAGAAACTTTTGACAGAGCCGTTGATGAATTCTATTCGGCTTTGGAAGGTCAAAAGATTGATTTAAAGGTAAAAAAGTAAAGAAGGAAGAGGTTTCAATGAGACCGCATTGTTCTTTTGTATGTTACGCAATATCTTCGCTGATTGTAATCCGATTTTTTTTAATTTGAATAGACCTCGAAGATAGTCCTATTTAGTTTTGATAAAAGCATTCTAACCTTACGTGCGGGAAAAATAAGAAATTTTGTTTTTTAATTATAAAAACATTCTGGTTGTTACTTCGAACTTGTGTCATAGTTGCCATTACAGCTTATTAGAGTCCACTGCTGAACATAGGCCTACCCCATAGATTGCCTCATAGGGGGAATATTTAACATAGTTGCCACGCTTAGCAAGCGGGTTGGCAACCGCAGCTTTTTTATTTCTAGTCGTTATTAGGAAGACGCTGCTGCCCATCATCTGATTTGTTTCCCTCTGTCGCCTCTTACGACACCCACGGGATGATTCCGGGTAGTGGATATTCTTACACCGCGACTATACGGTAATAAAAACAATCTATTAATATTGTATAATAGGCACATATATACGCTTAATAATTAATAGTTTAAGAAATTGTGTAATTTCTATTGGCCTTACTGTATTTTATTATGTATTGTAAATACGAAAAAAACGAGGTATTATAGACCTAAATAAAATAAAAAATAAATCATTTGTAGTCAATTTGTTAAATACTTCTATTGCAGACCATCCAAATGGAAAGAGAGGCAATGAAAAAGCTCCAGAATGTACGTAAAGACCACAATAAGAGAGTGACAGAGTTGGAGAGAGCTCAACTAGAGGACAAGAAGGCAGCGGAGTT
The DNA here is from genome assembly GCA_963668995.1 of Parnassius mnemosyne. Taxonomy (NCBI): domain Eukaryota; kingdom Metazoa; phylum Arthropoda; class Insecta; order Lepidoptera; family Papilionidae; genus Parnassius; species Parnassius mnemosyne. The sequence goes on along the minus strand of CAVLGL010000057.1, from coordinate 45,335,511 downwards.
GATTTCGAGGAACGAACCACTGGTGGAACAGGCTCGTATGGCAATACAGGCGGCTATTGCTAACCAGGTACTCAATTCGACTATATGTTTTTTTTTCATGTGTGTTATCTCATTACTTTTTTTTGGGCGAACCGATTTCGTTGATTCTTTTTTTATTTGAAAGCTGGTGCTTCTCGTGTGGTCCCATATAAATTTGATCAAGGTCTGACCAATAGTTTTTGAGTTATTCTTAATAATTTATATTAAAGTTAGTTGGTTGTACAAAATGTTTAATTATAAATTATTCTAAATATTTTTAAAGTGAAACTTCTGTATCGACGTTGTAGAGAAATTTAATTTAGTATGGTATTAAAAATTGCAAATGTTACGTTTTCTTGTGTCGGTTCTCCACAGGGGCTGCACGAGTATAGTATTATTTGACCTACTTATGTAAAATATAAAATAAATGAAAAATATCTAGTAAAGAAGTTACACTTCGTACATGTGTACACAATTACACGCACAATGTTTTTTTTATTACGGAAAGGATGACAAACGAGCACACAATCCATCTGATGGCTAGTGGATGCTGTGGCCCATAGACACCTACATTTATATAAAGGACTAGCTGTTCCCCGCGACTTTGCCCACCTGTAATTTATGGTTTTAATTTTTTTGCGCGGAACACTAATTCTTTTTCTAAAATAAAAGTATCCTAAGTTATTCCTTATTACATCAGCTATCTGCCAGTGAAAGTCCCGTCGATCCACAATTTCAGAGTTTAGCCGGAAGAAACAGACAAAATTTTACAAAAATTGTGTTTTTGTTATAAGTACAGTATATAATTTTCATATGCATTTAGTAAAAAGCTGTTATTGTAACATTACAAACAGACACTTCAATTTTCTGCTGACTTCCAAAAAGGAGATGGTACTCAATTCAACTGTATTTTTTTTTATGTGTGGTACCTCATAACTTTTTACCGGGTGAACCGGTTTCGATGATTCATTTTTTATTTGAATGCTGGTACTTCTCGTGTGGTCCCATATGAATTTGATCAAGGTCAGACCAATAGTTTTTGAGTTATTCTTAATAACTTATATTGAAGTCGGCTGTACAATATTTTTAATTTTTAATTATATTTATAGATTATGTTACACATAAACAATGAAGATGTTACCATTAAAAAGGGTCTCCAGATCTCGTTGCTACCATATGAAATACAACAGCATTATACTGGTATTTCACATTGTTAATCTTTGCTTTCAATGATACTTCATTTTATCACCATATCTTTTTTAAACTTTCGTGAGTTCTCATGGCTACCTGGTTGATTTGGGGGAAACAGGCAACTTATATCGAACTCCTACTGACTGAAACCTCATATTGGTCGCTTTTTTCGTCGAGAGAGACAATTAAAACTATGGTGAGGATTAATCCCAGCCCGAGGGTGCTTAGAAACTTCCGCGAAGACTTTACTATATTTCGAGATTGCTTACCGTCCTCATCGTAACAATGAAAATGAAAAATTATTTATTGATTTACAATGATACATTTCAAACCAGTCACAAGGGCCACTGTACTAGGTTGAGAACCTGTTATATTCTTTAAATATTTTGTATGTAAATATATTTTACTAACTGTATTCTATTTATTTGCATTTTATTGTACTAAAGTGTTAACTTTATGAAGTGAATTGTTCACACTTGCCACACGTGTCTCAACTCGTGCATGGTTGACTGGTAGAGAATGCCATAAGGCATTAATTTCGCCCTTTATATCCCCAATTACAATGTGTATAATAATAATTATAATAATAATGATTAAATAAATAAATAACCCAACTTTCTGCTTAGCATTTTTAAATAGATAAAGCAATGCTCTGATCCTATTTCACCTATAAACCGAGTTTAAGGCTCAAATTTAACAATAATGCAAACTAAATGTTCACCTTTCAGATGTCATGGGATGACATAGATCTCCTAGTGAAGACTGCGCAGGACAACAAGGATCCTATCGCCATAGCCATCAAACAGCTTAAACTGAACACCAACCATATCACCCTGCTGCTGTCAGACCCCTACGACGAGGGTGATGATAAGGATGATGAAGATAACGATGATGTAGATGGTCGCCTAAAACCAATGCTGGTGGACATCGATTTATCGTTGACTGCTTTCGCCAATGCAAGAAGGTAAGATAAGCTGCCTTGCAGTTATGGCAATCAATGGGGAAGGCCTGTGTTCAGCAGTGTACTTGTGATGGGATATGGTGATATTTCTAGTGACTTTATTACTAGCTTTCGATGTAGTTTAAAAAAATCTAGCAGACCTCATAATATGGCGTGTCTCTTTGAATATAGAATATAAATTATCAACTTAAATCATAATAGTTCAAGAGATCTCCTACTATAAATTCTATTGCTACTTTGCTCAAGTTTTAGATTTTATGAATAAAGTAAAAGATATCTTCCCCATAGAGCCAAATGTCCTATTAATATTTTAAGTGTCTATATATGTGTATGCCGTGAAGCAGAAAGAATTTAAAATTATTCCAATTCATACAAATGTGAACTTTAATAATTTGAGAATAAACTCGGTTTTCTAATCACAAATACTGTTCAAAAAGTACTAAAACTATCATAGTTGCAATAGAAACAAAACTTTTTACGATGGGAATTAAGTTATATGTTATGTTATATTATATGGGAAATAAAAATGCAAAGCAATAAAAAAATCCTGCGCCACGACCGTGCTTTAGGTATTATATAAATACCTAAAGCACGTTTCACAGTGGTAGAGGCACGCGGCAGCTTTTGCTGTCGCACGGATGGGCCGGCTCGAACCGGGGTAGTACCACGACCTCACAGAATACCAGCGTGAAGTAGAGGTTTACCTCTGCGTTTCGCTTGGTGAGTGCGGGTGGCCGGAGACCCTTTTTACTGGAAATGAGGCATTCCATCTTAGTCCTCACGGGTGACAACGCATCTACATTTTGATTTGTAATAGAGGATAGATGTAGATGTCTATGGGCCGCAGCAACCACTTACCATCAGGTGGACTGTGTGCTCGTTTGTCACCCTATCCTATAAAAAAAATATACTATATAACATTTATACTTCTGTTAGCTAGGTTAGGCTCAGTGATGTTAGCACTCCTTTCTAACTCATAATTTTTATACTCTGCTACTCGTAGTAACTCACAATTGGAGGATCACACACTGACTTATCAGTGAAGTCACAAGTCTTCAATTGTATACCAGCGCTGCCTATGCAGTATTATGCTGAGTTGGAGACCTATTTGGTGTCACTTTTTAATTTTCATCTATTATTTTTTGTTTTATTATTAACGAATGCCGTAGCCGTATAGGCGGCTTCTTAACTGTTAACAGTCTAAGACTTGATGCGTGCATATTTTTTGCCCTTTGCGTTTGTATATTGCTTTGTTTAAAACGTTAGTATCAAATAAATAGTTATTCCTTTCAGCTTTCTTTCGTCTACAAATCCGCCCGCGTAAATACAAAATGCCTTTGTATTTTTACCGCGATAACAAACAGAAAAAAAACGTATTTTATAATTCACAGATACTATGATCAGAAACGAAGCGCCGCCAAGAAACAGCAGAAGACTCTGGAATCAGCGGACAAAGCTTTGAAGAGCGCCGAGCGTAAGACCAAACAGACCTTGAAGGAAGTGCAAACTATCAGCAGCATCAGTAAAGCGAGGAAGACCTACTGGTTCGAGAAGTTCTATTGGTTTATATCCTCGGATAATTTTCTGGTAAGGAACATTAAAGTGAATTCATTGAAGTACATAACATGTACTACGTACTGTGCTCTGTACGCGTAAGTACTTTGTGCCTCCTTCCACGCGGCCGCACAGATTTTGTTCTCGGTGCCTGTTCTAATATGTAGTACATTATGGTGAGTGGATGCTGTTGTTCATTCATAAGAATCAAAATGTAGATGCGTTGTCACCCGTGACGACTAAGATGGAATGCCTCTTTTCCAGTAAAAAGGGTCTCCGGTTCTCTACACCCACTATATGAAACACAGCAGTATTAATCTGCTATTTTACTTTGGTATTCTTTTTGCGCGTGGTTCTTTGGACATTGGTCGTGCCGACCCATTAATGCTACAACCGTAATATAGCTACAGCTTAGTTCTACCACTTAAAAATTTTCTCTTTCTTCAATCAGTGAATTATTAAATTAAAGCCTAAATACGTCCCACTCCTACGCATATACCTCTTTTTATTTCTGGGAATGTTAAGGAGCAATTCGTTGACGCCGCAAAGGGGCGAACCCCAATTTTTCAAAAAAATACAGGAGAGCAAGAAAACATTTATTATTCCCCAACTACTAGCTATTTTCATCAGTTTTTCAACGTGTAGTCTTCAAAATGCAATAAAAAATAAGAAACAACTGGAAAGGGTTTAAAAGGTTCAAAAAATTATGTTATGTAAAATTCAACAACACTATTGTACAGTCAACGACTTTTTAAAGCTGCGAATACCACCCGCGAATAGACCTAAGTGTCTTGTTTTGGCCATGTTTATGTACTCTCTCACAAAACGGTTTAAAGGGGTATTTTGACCAAGATTAGATTTACTAGATTGATCCACGAGAATGTTAAATCTCGATGGCCGCGGTAATTTGAGTGGGTAGGTGTAAAAGTAAGTAGGAAAGTAAGTAGGTGTAAAAGTTCCGGAACATCGAGAATACCATTCGCTAACTTGTACAAGAACAATACGTCGTACAAGCGTCTTCGATCTGCGTTTCATAATTTATATACGTTTGAATACTGATTCTGATAAAGCACTTTACAGGAACCACAGGGTTTTTCAGGATCACGAGCGGTGCGTCCAACCAAAAAAAAAAATTAACAAACGCTATTACGTTTGTTAATTTGTTATTATTTAATTGTAAGTGTAGTTTTTGTTTTACCTTATCCTCATACTTGATATTATTGGCGATACACGATACACGCCAGAATACGGTAAAGTTTCTATAAACTTATGATGTTATCGTCATGCAATGTTGAATTTTAATAAATGTAAAAAAAAGAATATAAAGGGCTAGGTTTTTACTGTACACTGTTATTTTTGTTACACATCATTACCGTTAACGTTTAAGCGCAGTGCCCACTTACGCACGTGATCTGACGCGTGATTTGACGCGTAACTTGTCACTCGCCTCAACATTCAAAGCGATTGTATGCAGTAGCGCCCATTCGCGTGGCGTGATGCTGCATGATCTGACGTGCCATTCAGCTTGCTACTAGTGACGCATTGAAGTGGCGCGTAACACGAAACTTGTAGTGACTTGTCTATGTAAAACCAAACAACCTAGTTTTTAATAATAATTTCTATGAGTTAATTCACGAAAGACCATGTTTATATGATTATACTAGACCCGATTACAGTAACAGGAACTCGCAAGATGCTTCTTGCAACTTGTAGTGCAAATCTATGCGAAATATAATTCTAATTCCTTCATAAAATTGAAAGTAGCGCCACTTTTCAAATTTCTTCCCTTAGGGATGCACCCAAAATCTTCTGCTGGCACTTTGAATATTTGAAATCTGTAGCAAAGCAAGGGCATGTTTATCCTCTTCAGGCGACATTTTGGCTCAAACTGAATTTTGCGACATGTTATGGTTGCACAGGTCGGTGCAAGCAGTGTCACCCGTGGTCATGTCAGAGCATCGTCAGAATCATGCTACAAGTCATGTCGAAATCGTGTAGCTTAGGTGGGAGCCGCGGCTTACTGTGTATTAAAGTCTACAGCTGAATATAGGCCGTCGCCATAGATTATCTCATTGGGGGATATTTGCCATAGTTGCCACGCTTAGCCATCATCCATATGGGGTAGTGGATATTTTTACACCGCCACTACACGGTTTTATGCTTGTATTTGTTGCACTGTATATGTAAGAGGGCGTACACAATTATATTTATTACGGTTATGTGAACTCCACAAATTATATAAAAACTTACTGAAAAAGAAGCATTTCATCTTAGTTCTCATGGGTAACGATGCATCTGCATTTTGATTTTTTATTGAGGGTAGATGTGGATGTCTATGGGGAACTGTGTGCTCGTTTGTTACCCTATCCTATAAAAAAAATAACTAAGCATACTATGTTTCTTTTTTAAATGACACAATTAACGTATTTACACTAAAAATACTCATTTAAGAAAATCTAACGTGACATTTGGGGAGGAAGATGAAGGGGTAGAGACATATCTTACAACATTTCATCAGGAGGAGGGGGAGGGTAGAAATCCAAAATTGCCTCACATAATTATAGGATGCCCCCCAATTTATAGTTAGATATGTCAATGTAACGTTGGTGGCGGCGGCAGGTGATCGCGGGGCGCGACCAGCAGCAGAACGAGCTGGTGGTGAAGCGGCACCTGCGCGCCGGCGACGTGTACGTGCACGCCGAGCTCAGCGGCGCCGCCTCCGTCGTCGTCAAGAGCGCCGCCCGCGGCCCCGTGCCGCCCAAGACGCTCGCCGAAGCTGGACTGGCTGCCGTCGGATACAGGTTAGAGTAGATTACCAATGCTAAAGAGAAAGAACGTAGTCACGCACAACTGAGCGGCGCAGCTTCCGTCGTGGTGAAGAATGCCGCCAGAAGCATCGTGCCGCCGAGGACTCGCGAAAGCTGGACTAGCTGCAGTTGGATACAAGTCACACAGACTTTTTAAGAACAACAGGTCACACAGACTTTTTAAATGGGATTAAAAAAAGAGTAAAGAAAAAAAAAACACCAGCATTTATTTATTTAATAATGAAGCATGAGGACTTTTGGCGAGATTTTGACCGTGGGCGGATTGTTAGTCCCTAGCCTCGCCGCCGTCGGACACAGGTTTCTTAAATAGGATTTTAAAAAAAAATATTGTAAAAAACAACAGCATTTACATATTTAATAATCCCTTATGCATGAGGAATTTTATTGGCAACTTGACCGACTGCAGCTTGCTAATCCTGTATCATTTTTTAAGTATTGGTTTAAAATATATTTTGATACGTCAAATTGCGTTGAAGTAATATGTACTACGTACTGGAGAAGATGCCAAGACTCGATCGTTTGCAATACACATTAGAGCCCATGGGCTCAAATTTACTTAGTCTGTGCCATAAAATTTAACTCTGTGCCTACTTTGACTCAAGCTGCCGTCACAATCTCATCTCCCAAAAATTTAACAATGTGACGCAACAAATTTGGTTGCTCCAACGCGCATGATGTTTTTTATTAGTTAAGTTGGCTGACCTATCATACCTATTGTGGCATAGACCGCTGCGTTAACGCGAACCACTAGAGGAAGAACACTCCAGTGGTTGACATGCTTTACTAAAAAGAAAATCGGGTAAATGTTGTCTTAAAATTATTTAATCGTTGAAAGTTCGTTTGGTGCACATGACTTTATTGAGAAAAAATCAGAACTGTTTTATTGTAAATAACTTTTGTGTCAACATGACTCATCGTGCCATTGAGTCGTCAAGAGATACGAGATGCACTGCTCTTTTCAAGGTATTGTGCTTTATCCGTCCTTTTTATGAGCTGTTTATTTGTCCTTTAGTCAGTAGCAGCTCATCTCCCTGTTTATCAGTCAACGAATTGAATCAATTTTACGCAAAGTATATAGGTACATACCTATATCCACGGAGCAAATACAATTAGGAGACGGTGTAAGCAAAACTGTGCACTGTGATTCTAACTAGGTCCTGACGTCATCACAGTGGGAGTGGCTTTAGTTAGTTTACAGTCAGCGTTCGTCCTGTGCGCTTATGTGTCGAAAATCGCAAATCTCTGTATTTTCGTAGTAGTAAGAAGAAAAGGATGAAGCGTTGTGTTTTGTCGTGTTAAAACCAGGGCTCGGAAACCGGTTCAAAATCTAAACCGGTTTCGGTCATTGACCCCAAAACCGGTTTTTGCGGAATAGCGGTTTTTCACAAATTTCGGTTTAGGTAGTAAGAATTAACCGGTTTAAACCAAGTTTTGTAATGTCCCCCTCTCTCTTACCCCGCTTGCACCCATCTTTGTACGGCTGCCTCTGTTTAATTCCCGAGGTTTTAGACACATGAACGACATATGCGTACGTGACGTACTCCCTCATATTTTTTCATCTTTCAACAACAATCGTATTATAAATAACAGATTGTAACTCATCACATTATTGTAAGTTCTGTTTCAATTAATTATGCGTTATCTTTACTTTAAAATTTAGTTTCGATATCAAGTTTAATTTTACGTTATATATTTAAATTGACTTTAATTATACGAGTATTTAACGTTTTCTATTAAAATTACGCTATGCATCTTTATTTCAATGTCATTAGTTTTAGTAATATATCGCAATAAATGAATTTTCTTATCTGAACACAATATTTTTAAAAGTTTATGAAATTATATGTTATAGTATTTTTGTTCTTTTTAGGACTAAAGTGAGGCATATTACCAGATTTTTTTAAATTCAAAAGCTCTTAATTACGACCAACCTCTATCTCCGTTTTTGCAAAATTAATAATGACCACTTCTGAGGTATAAAGTTTAACTAGAAGTCATGTCTAAACACGATAAAAAATTGTTTGTTATGTTCAGAGAATTCTAACAAAAGAAATTACCATTTTTCACATCTCATTAATGAGAAATTGGAGAAAATCTTATCATGTTGTGTACGTACAAGATGCTACTAAAAATATTAGCTTTTCTAAATAGAGTGCAAGGTAACCACATAGACGAAATTAAATTAACTGATACTGAAATTAATAAAGAAAAATAATTTAAATTCAAATTATTTTTCATTAATCTTATTTGGTTAATATTTATAGCCGTTATTTAGTTGTGTAGTTCATTGTTACTAAGTTTATTGTGATGTACTGATCATAATATGTGGGAGAAAATAAATACCAATTATTATTATTATTACTTGACACTACGAACTTCTAGTCCACCACTCAGGAGTTATTTTCACGATATTAAGACATAAAAAAACATTTTTATAATTAATCATTATGATTAAATTCGGCTATACTTTGCTGTCGACTGTAACCAAATACATACACTAAAAAATCCTGTCTTTTAATTAAAGTAATTATTAATAACTCCCAATTAACTAGATCATCAGTATAAATCACACTTATATCTACGATCATGTATTGAATTATAAAAGAGGATTATTAAAAGTGCAGCCAAGTTTTCTGACGCCTCAAGATCAAAATAATATAGTAATCAATTTCGAACTTTTTACAAACTTTCATACTTTACGAATACGAAACTATTCAAATAAATAAAATTGAAGTGTCTGTTCGTAACGTCAAAATAACAGATTTTTACTTAATACATATCATGGAAAGTATATAATTTTGTCTGTCTGTATGTGGTTACTAGCGCGACTGTGAATCATGATTTGGTCCTGGGTTTAAATCGTGTCCCAAGTTGTGTCAAGTACCGCTATTGGATTAATTTGCGTATAATGAGTGTTCAAGAAACCACCCTGATAGCCGTATTCAGCCCTCAATCAAGCACTTAGATTGTTGGGTTTTCTCGTCGTACGTTTTCTTATAGAAAAGGGGGCAAATGAGCATGCGGGTCACGTGATGGTAAGTGACTACTGCCGCCCATGAACAATCGCAACACCAGGGAAATTGCAGGTGCGTTGCCAGCCTTTAAGAAAGGAGTAAGCTCTTTTCTTGAAGGTCCCTAAGTCGTATCGGTCCGGAAAAATCGCCGGTGGTTAACAGTTCCACAGAGAAGTTGTACGAGGAAGAAAACTCCTAGTAAAGCGCACAGTGGTGGCCCGTCAAACATCCAGATGGTGAGAATGCTATCGTGCGTTCGTGAAATTTGGCGGCTGGAATTAAACCGAACAATTCCTCAGAGCACTCCCCGTGGTAAATTCGATAAAAATTGCAAAGGGATGCAACATCCCTACGCAGTGCCAGTTAATCGAGCCGATCAGAAAGAATTCGGACGTCGACGACGTGAACCGCTCTGCGCTGGATGCGGTCAAGTGGAAGGAGCTGACACTGGCGTGCCCCGGCCCAGATACGAGAGGCCGAATTTGCGCTTTGTAAAGTTGCAAGCGATGTGCCGACATGAAATACTACCTTGCTCTGCTGAGCATGCCAAGATTTTTATAGGCCAATTTGGCATTCCCTTCCAAGTGACCCCAAAACTGCACACTATTCGATATGTCGACGCCGAGGATTCCGATGCTAGCTGAGGCAGCAAGGGGAGCGCCTTAAAACTGAGGAGGTACGACAAAGGGGTTCTTTTTAACGGTAAACGTGCAAACTTGTGTCTTCTGGGGATTGAACTGGACTAGATTTAGCCACCCTCAATCCGAGACTTTGTTCAGCAAAGAATCGACATCAGACACAAGTTTGTTCTGGTAGCGCCGTGGTAGCTCAGATGGTTAGCGCTCGCTGTAAGTCTCACAGTACGCGAGAAACTCTGGTTTGATCCCCGCCGGCACCAATGAATTTGTTTGCAATTTTAAGTGCCGATTTACCACGTGCTCGGCGGTGAAGGAAAACATCACGAGGAAACCTGCATGTCTGAGAAATAAAAAAAAATATATCTCGAAGACATGTGAAGTTCGCCAACAAGCATTGGGGCAGCACGGTGGACATTTACTTGCCCTAAAACCCTCTCAGAAATAAGAGGAGGCTTGTGCCCAGCAGTGGAACGTATAAAGGCTGCAACTCTACTTTAATTTACTTTTGTTCCGGTACTCGGAGACGTTTCCCGAGAAATATTGGCACGGCCGGTGTATATTGCATCACCAGTGCTGTCGTTGTTACCAGTTTGCAACATATCATTAAATATGCAGTAGAAACAGCGTTGGTGATAGCACGCAGCCTTGTGGAACACCAGCGTTAATAGGCTTGTAATCAGAGCATGCACCATCTAATACGACCTTGATGCTTCGATCAGCAAGGAAACTGGTGATAGATTTGCACAATTTCTCGGGAAACCTATAGGAAGGGAATTTCGAAAGAAGTGCTTTGTTCCAGACCCGATCGAAGGCCTTCGCTATGACCAAACTAACGGCCAATGCCTACCCCTTGGACTCTACTGCCTCCACCGATCTATGAGTTAGATAGACCAGAAGATCACCAACTGATCAACCCCGACAAAAACTGTTTATAATGGATTCCATTATTTTTGAGCACAAGGAGGTGATGGCGATAGGCCTGTAGTTTAACGGGTCTGAGCGGTCGCCTTTTTTAGGGATCGGGTGAACCAAAGCTGTCTTCAGTGAATTTGGTATAACGTCTTAGGAGTAGAAGTACCGGAAAAGACGCGTTAAAACAGGTGCCAACTTCGGAGCACACGTCTTCAGTACAATGGAAGGGACTCTATCAGGCCCACTCGACTTGTTGCTGACCAGGGAGAGGAGTGCTTTGTGAACCGAGCGCTGTGTAAGCCGTACATCTGGCATGGAGAATTCAAACCGCGGCATGGTCGGCGGTGTATTCCTCCGTCATCGAGAATCGAGTTGGACGCAAAAAGAGAGATTAACAGATCGGCTTTCTCCTTTGCGGCATGGGCCAGTGAGTCGTCCTCTCTGTGCAGAGATGGAAGAGATGGCTGACAGAAGTTCCCTTGGACAGCCTTAGCAAGAGACCAGAATGCACGGGCTACGGAAGGAAGGTGAACTAGCCTCTCACCAACTCCGCCGATGTGCTCTGACCTTGCCTTGGCATGTGAATTGTGAAGAACCTGGAGACGGAATTATACTTCTTTTGAAGAGCGCTGGTGTTTACATCTCGATACATCAACGTCTCGGGATGTAAAGATGTCGTCAGCCCAGTGCTGGTAGCACTCTTGCTCATAGTGTGATGCTATTTTACATGAGCGACCAAACTATGGCTGGAATCTGCCTCCGATGGGCACCACAGAAGATGGAATAAAAAGTTCCATATCCTCAAGTACCATATCAGCGACAGAATCAGCAACATTGCTGTGATTGTCCAGCGAGAAGCAAATTCGCCCTCAAGGGTAGAATGCAAAAAAAGACCGCATCCTTTCCCAATCGGCCGATCTATAGTGCCAAACACGGCGGCTGCCTGCAGAATGCAACCGCGAAGATAGTGTGAGTGACACCACCCTCCGGATAAGACAATGGCCCTAGGAGCCGTGAGGGGTGTCGACGGAAACCTGATATCCGTCCGGATAAGAGGTCAGCAGAAGTTCCAACACGGAAGGCGCATGATCCTCCACTTCTGGAATCCGCGTAGGCAAGGATTCTCCGTCACCAGGATTCTGGTACCCTCCTGGGGTAGTTTTTTATTTGATTCCGCTACCATACTTTAAGGGGGGGGGGGATTGGGCCTCAGACCACCTACACTTACCAAGCGAAACGCAGAAGTATACTTCTACTTCACGCTGGTATTCTGTGAGGTCGTGGTACTACCCTGGTTCGAGCTGGCCCATCCATGCGATAGCAAAAGCTGCCACGTGGCTCAACCACTGTTAAAACGACAACATGGAATAAATTCTCTTTACTTTTTTCTGCCCATCATACATAAACAACCGATACACAAGAATAAATTATTTTCTTCATTATGAGACAAGTCCAGTCTTAACGAATAAAGCAAACACAATAACTGCCTTTCTTTCTTCAAAACTTCTCTAATACTTTCACGTTTTTCGTAAACGCCTAACTCCCACTACATACCCTGATCGCGGCTAAAACAACGTATCGCTTAAAGGCAGATAATTGATAAGTGTGCCCGCATGCGGCGATGCCGCATAAGCACCTCGCAACGTGAATCTACCTGTCCTATTCATAACTGCCTTTACGTTTTACGGAATTAACCGGTTAATTTGGGTGTCAAAACCATTAAGTAACCGGTAACCTTTATCGTTTAGGTTTAATAAAAACCGGTTAATTTTTTAACCGATAATTGAAGGAGCGATAAATTTACCGGTAATTAACCTAAATTAACCGCTCTTTTTAAACCGGTTCCGAGCCCTGGTTAAAACTACTCAGATAGATGCTTTGATGCTATGGATCGCATCATATTTCATTTGTAAGTAATTTTATACCTAATTTGATATAATAAAGAAAATATAAAATAAAAAACGCACTATTATACTAGTAATTAATTAAGTAAAGAATAAATGACGACTCGGTAGCGCAGTGGCTAAGCGTTTGGCTGTGGCCTAGCGGGACCGAGGCTTCGTTCCCGCACTGAACAAGTGTTGCTATGCTGTAAAATAAATAGTCTGCGTCTGGATGCTTGTTTTCAACGTTAGTTTTTTTTTTTAAATGGTAAAAATATTGGGTTTTTTAACACTGATTGGATTAAATTGCTTTCATGTGTGGCAAATATTATGTACAAATCGCTAGGCTTCTTCACAGAGGTACCTTTGTACATACTAAGATTATCTTTTGCTACATGTAAATGAAACCTAATTAACATACACATAATTGTGGAAGTTTAAATTAAGTCCACTGATGAAATAACAGTTCATTTTAGTTGGGTTCAAATGCAATGTTTGCCACAAATATGTTTTAAGATGAGAATTTTTTTCAATTGGTGCATGTGCCAGCTATTTTACCCATTGCTTGCATCTGAAAAAATAATATAAATAAAATTACATTTTTATTGAACAAATAGAATGTTAGCAGTCACAATTGACTGTGTAGTTTCTAAGTATAGTTCGTTTCGAATTGCCATACCATCGAACTATCAGATTTAGGAAATAGTGTGTTTGTATTTGTGCACACAATAGTACACTATAAATCCTGTCCTACGTAGATGGCTAATCCAAAAATGTACTCGCGTTTAATATCATATTACTATTAAAGTTGAAATCACCACATACCTTTCATCATCTAAGGGAAATATTGCTACGGATATGTAGCCTTTTCTTGTTATCATTTTTTTCACTTCTGCATTTAATGCAACATTTAATTGGAAAGTTTTATAATGCATATTTAATTTCTTAACAATTCTGTAAATTAACAACGGCTCCTATAGCAAAATTAAAAGCAATCTTAATAAATAAAATATATACAAACATAATTGTTTGATTTGACATTTGAACCTATTTAATTTGACCATGTCGTTAACAGAAATATAACGAAAAGCAGAAAGAAGAGATAACCGTCATTAAAATTTGACCCCTGTAGTACATATCATTTTTGCTATGGAAGTTACACCAGCCTGGGAAAATAGTTAAGTGGGCGGGGCTTAACATCCCCTCACCCCGCAAATTATCACGCGTTATTACATAGTGAAATCTAATTACAACACCTCCTCTTTGTATTTGCTCCGTGCGTATACCGCACCGCCGCGTCCACCATTTTGTTTTTATTCTTTCAATCACCCCATGATACAGTCCATTTAATTTTAGTTCTTTCGCTCCGCTTGCTGACCCATTATTTTTTGGTTACTTCGAGCCGGATTGAAGAATTCATAAATCGCTGAACCATTCAAATAAAATAAAATTGAAGTGTCTGTTTTTAATGTCAAAATAACAGCTTTTAACTAAATGCATATGAAAGTATATACGGTACTTATAACAAACCAACTATTTTTAAAAAATTTATCTGTCTGTCTGTTTGTTCCGGCTAATAATCTCCGTAATGGCTGGACCGATTTTGACGGAACTTTCACTGGCAGATAGCTGATGTTATAAAGAGCAACTACTTTTATTTTAGAAAAAGAATTAGGGTTCCGCGGATAAAACTTAAAAGCCATGTCCTAATAGTGATAAATTCCACGCGGACGAAGTTGCGGGACAGCCAGTTATGTATATGGTGTTTATTATTATTATTTTATTGTTCCAGTGTGGCGTGGGAGGCGAAAGTGATGACTCGGGCCTGGTGGGTCCACGCGCACCAAGTGTCCAAGTCTGCGCCCACCGGGGAGTACCTCACCACGGGCTCCTTCATGATCCGCGGCAAGAAGAACTACCTCCTCCCCGAGCAGTTGCAGTTCGGATTCAGCTTCTTGTTCAGGGTGAGCTTTCTGATTTGAGAGCGGAGTAAATTAATTTATTAGAAAAACATAAATTAATATTAAAAATATAATAAATATTTCAATATTTCATTACAGCCTAAAAGTCCACTGTAACATACGTCTCCCCATAGATTGCCTCATAGGGGATTTTGCCATAGTTGCCAAGCTTGGCAGCCGGATTGGCAACCACGGTTTTAAATAATTTTGAGATGTAATCAGGAAGACGTTGCTGCCAATCTCCTGTTACAGCTTCCCTCTGCCCCCTCTTACGTATACTTCTGATTGAATATGAAACCAGAGCGGTTATCGAATCCAGGGCCAGGGTCACTCTGGACCTTGTACGGAAGTTGGGACTAAGGATCGGACTGGAGTTTTCCTCATCAAAGTCAACCACCATGACCGTTAGAGGGAAATTTTAGCCCCTTCCCCCCCCGTTATTAAATTTGGTAGAGAATCTATAAAGACTGTAATTAACGTTAAGGTACTAGGCTTGGTTTTGGACTATCATTTTTGCAACATGCGTCCGGTATCTCTAAAAGAGCGACCAAGGAATTCGGCAAGATGACTCGCATGTCGACATCATCATGGGGTGCACGATACCCGAGTTTGAAACTAATCTATACAGGAGTGTTTGTGTCCACGCTTACGTACGCGGCGGAGTGCTGGTACGAGCGTGCGAACATGTACACAGTTCGTAGCGTACTACGGAGATCGCAGCGATCAGCCCTTATATTGTTGACTAAGGCGTGCCGATCCACTAGCACGGCGGCCTTACCGGTGCTGGCTGCCGTTCTCCCTGTTGACTTGGAGGTCATCCTTGCTGGTACGATGGGTATATGACCGCGCCCAAAGAGGAGTTGAGCAGACGGAAGCGCGAAATCTGGACTGAAGTGATCGGTGTTTGATTTGGCAGGATCGATGGTAGAATGAATCAAAATGACGCGGGCTCTATCGATTTTTCCCGTAGGTGGTGTTGCGACTCGGGTATTGGGTCTCACCGGACTACCAAACCTTTCAGATTTTCACTGGATATGGATGCTTTCTAACAAAATTCGGCTCGTATGAGGGTCGGTGGGGCCATGGGAGCCACGGTTAGGGTAGTGGATATTCCTACATCGCCTCTATACGGTTAATAGAAGAAGAGAATAGAAAGAAAGAAACCACAGAGTTATTGTTCATTGTTGCTCACGCTCATGTAGATTGTTTTTACGCAACTATGCGTATAAAAGCTACATCTCTGGTGCGCAGCGTCAGGGCCAGACCCAATGGCATTCTTAAAGTTATAGGTGACACTGTCACACTGTTTTAAATATTATATATATATATATATATATTATAATTAGCCTGGCAGCTAATTGACCGCTGGACATATGAAGATGTAAACTTATTGTTGCGCGCCACGATTAATACATGGTACATGGCGGCACTAGTTACCACTAGCGCCCTCTAGTATCGAGTGGTAGAACTAGGAGAGTCGAGAACATTCCAGAAATTTCTATAGTAGAAGGTTCTGGAAACTACCTGAGGCCCTATATAAAGCCGATATAGACTGCGACCCAATCAGTATTGAATTATAAATATACAAGCGAATACTTCGAAGCGATACAACTGCGAACTGAAGTGATCAGTAATACAATTGTTTTTGTTATTAGTGTGGTTTTGAGTTGTAATTAGTGTTCTGTTATTAAAATGTCAATTTTGTAATTCACTCTGCAGTTTTTAATTGTCTCGAACCCCAAGCTCGTAACATTATATTGAAAACATTACTGACTAGCGATCTGCCCCGGCTTCGCAAGCGTGATTTCTGGATCTCAACAACAGCGCCACCTACCTGGTCCAATTGTGACCCACTCAAGCACACACACAAATAGTCACCAAAATCGGCTGAGCCATTTTCGAGTTTTTACGAGACTAATGGACAGCAATTGATTTTTATATATAGAGATATTTCAATATTCGTTATATATTAATCATATAAGAAATGGATAAACCGAATTACGGATATTCTTAGTGTACATGCCCTGAGCTGCCCCAACAAAGGTAGACTGGAATAGAGCCTATCAGTAGTCCTATCGACGGGCAGCTGAGGACGGGGCCCAACGGTCTTTGGAGACTTAACCTACACAATAGAGATAAGGCTAGGTAAATTAAATAGTATGAACCACTAACAAGAACGCGATCTCTTCCCGAGTCACAAAGTTCAGCGTTTTAACCGACAACGGAAAATGTCTCCGAACTATATCAAATGCCACACGAGCAAATTAATATTGTCAAATGCACTTATATACGCAATCAAAATTAGAATAACCAAATTCGCGGCGGTCTACACGAAAACCAAATATTCAATAATAAATTAGGCGCGCACAACACTCAAATTCAGACGTTGATCGCAATCAATGTTAACTTCCGAAACAATTAACCGATCCGCGCCGTCAATGTATTTTTCTAAACTCAACAAACTCTTAACTTAACAAAACCCGACACGATATAGAGGTTATACGGGACGAGACCACGCCGTGCTAGTGACTGCACTACATTCAATCACTTCCGACCCGCCCCACTAGCAAACAATCCGGATCTCGCGCGAACGTCAACCCGTAAGAAATCACCGCGCTGAGCGCCCCC
The DNA here is from genome assembly GCA_963668995.1 of Parnassius mnemosyne. NCBI lineage: Eukaryota > Metazoa > Arthropoda > Insecta > Lepidoptera > Papilionidae > Parnassius > Parnassius mnemosyne. The sequence goes on along the minus strand of CAVLGL010000057.1, from coordinate 45,317,923 downwards.
TGGCGTCGATTCTTGAAATTAGCGTTTGGCGCGAACACCTATACGTAGAGAAATTTATACGTGGTAGAGCCATGCTGCAGCTATATTAATAGTATAGTTGTAGCACGAATGGGTCGGCTCGACCGGGGAAGGACCACGCTCTCACAGAATACCAGTGATGTTGCTTAATGTTGCTGTGTTTCGTATGGTGAGTGTAGAGAACCGGAGACCCTTTTTACTGGAAAAGTGGCATTTCATCTTAGTCTTCACGGGTGACAACGCATCTGCATTTTGATTCTTTATTGAGGATAAATGTAGATGTCTACTGGCCACAGCAACCACTTACCATCAGGTGGACTGTGTGCTCGTTTGTCATCCTTATACTATTTTTTTAAAGGGTTAAAAATGCTAATCATCTGGTAAGCGAATAATTATTAGCCCTCATTTGCAAAGACCTTTTAAAAAAGTTTAGCATCTAAAGTAAAATTTCGTTTGTCCAACCCTTTTTTAAAACCTACGACCGTCCAAATTATCCACTGGCACGGAACTTTTACATAGGCCTCCTCCCATACGTTACCTCATAGGATCAACCATGACAAATGGTCATAGTGTCACGTTTAGCAGGCGGCTTGGCATCCGCAGTATTTTATTTTCTAGTTGATTTTAGAAAGACGCATGGTAGAGCCACGCTGCAGCTATATTGTGGTTGTTGCACGAATGTGTCGAACCAACCGAGGTAGGAGCATGCTCTCATAGAATATCAGCGCAGCTTAGAGCTCATCAGCTCTGCTGTGTTTCGTATGGTGAGAGTAGAGAACCGGAGACCCTTTTTACTGGAAACGATGTATTTCATCTCAGTCCTTAGTGGTGACAACGCATCTGCATCTTGATTCTTAATCTATACTAATATAATAAAGCGGAAGAGATTTTTTGTTTTTTTGTTTGTTTAAACGCGCTAATCTCTGGAACTATCAGTCCGATTTGAAAAATTCTTTTTGTATATTATAGCCAGATTCATGTGAAATAGTATAGGCTATCTAGCATTAAGCTATATCACTCAGCTAGCCTTAAATATGGATATTTGTTAAGCAAGTCAGAAGAAAAAGCACTCCCGAAATGATTTATCCGCGTACGCTGGTGTTATCGTTAGGGATACGTAAATACAATGTTCTAGAAAAATATAGATCTTTACTCCGTCTAAAAAAAAGTCCGCGATACCATATGTCTATTTCTTATATATGAGCCATAAATAGGTATTTTGTGACAAAAAATATTGAAAATTTAAAAGTTATTTATGAGCGTTATTAGTAGGCATGGCCTATTTATCCTTACGAACGAAAATTACTTCATCATCAAGACAATTTTATAAAGATAAACTTTGTTCTGTATACCATGTTATTTGGACGCATAGTTTAAGAGATAATGTAAAATTTCGCGCGCCCATTGATTTATTTAAATAAATCAATGGGCGCGCGAACGATGCATAAACCCTAGCCGCCCGGTGAGAACGTGGGGGGGGGGGGAGAGAACGCTCAACCGGGAGGGGGAGGGAAAGTGGATAAAACTTACCTTCACTCTACATCATACATAATATGCCGACAGATAAAAGTACTCCATTAATTATGCCAATTTTTCCATCCATTGCTATCAAATAAAATATTTAATTGCAATTATAAAATGCTTGAACTAGGTCATGTCGCGCACCACCGACACGTGATGACCTGTTTGTCATATTTATTCCATTCTATAAGAAAAAAACATATAACTATTAGACCTAATGTTAACTTTGATTAAATTATTAGTGTTTATAGGTTTTATAATAGGTACTGAATTATGTCTAGCGATTGCTCGCTAGTCTGCTTAATGTGTGACTCCGACAGAATGTCACCGTTACAGTGACTCTGTTACTGTAGCATTATGCTGACTCGGTGGCCCTTGTTGTTTTGCCCTGTTGCTGTAATTCATTTTTTTTTAATTTAGTTGAGTATCTTTTTTCTTGTTTGTAAAATTGATCTTCTGTAAGTTCCAGCATTAAATAAATAAATAAATATGTTCTAAACTTAAGATGCTACATTATTGATAGGTATACACGTGAAGCCCTGCAAGGGCATAGCAACACTAGAGTTACGTAGTAGCTATTATCTAGTCTGTGATAGAGGGCTTAACTATTTTTTAATTATCTAGCTTTTAAATATAATTCATCATCATCATCAATACAGTCCTACTTTCACAAGTCCACTACTGAACATTGGTCTCCCCCCAATGAATAACACAAAGCACGGTCCTGAGCCACTTGCATCCATCGACTTCCTGTATGTCTTATCAAGTCGTCACTCCATCTAGTGGGGGGACGCCCTACACTTCGTCCGCCGGTACGAGGCCGCATTCGAGAACTCATCGGTTATCGGTTCTTAGAGCTATATGGATGGCCCATTGCCACTTTAACTTACTAATCCGTTGGGCTAAGTCGGTCACTGGTTCTACTGCGGATATCCTCATTTCTAAGTTTATCACGCAGACAAACTACGAGCAGAGCCCTCCCATAGCTCGCCGAGCGACCTTGAGCTTCCTCATCCTCCATCCATAGCTCATATGGCCGGCCCATTGCCGCTTCACTAACATTCAATTTTACAACAATTCAATAATATTTTTTAATTAGTTAAATTTAGAATGATGATGATGAATATCCACAAAATTGAAGACGTTATATCGGAGACAATATCCTTGTCAACAGTTGGAGGACAGCTGCATAGAGCGGCATCGCGACGAGCGGAAGTGTTTAGCGGCCGAGGGTGTTGCGTCCGACGTCGCTTCCGTCGAGGAACAAGACGAAGAGATCGTCGTATCGGACGACGGTATGTTTCTCTGTATTTCACTATAATGTATTCCAGATCGAATTTCGGTCACGGGGGCCACTCCCAACGGAGACTAGTCATTTGCGCAGAACAGGATTATATGGGGTCCCGAGTGTATGCGCAGGCACAGGTGCACTCTCTCTTCCCTCACTCTCATAGTCCGATGGGACGGTCAACCGACACGACCGGAGAGAGATCAGACGCAGGACCAACGGCTTTACGCGCTTTCCGAGGCTCGGGGGTGTAACACGCCCAACATCCTGACGTGAAGGACGGACAATGACTGCCTGTTAGTCCAGTGGTCGTAAGTCCGACTACTGACCATGTGATCCCAGGTCGGTTCAAAAATCAGTTATTGAAGTTTTCTGTCGAGAAACACTCAGTAGCATCCCGTAGTCAAGAAGATGGAGGTGTTTCACACCATTGCTTCGGAAAAAAAGAAAAGAAAGTAACACTTATAAATAAAACTAATTTTACGGATTTTAAACTAATGGTGAGAGGTGTATGACGTCCCAATGTCATAGTTAACCACGGCTACCTGCAGATTAAAAATTATTAATTTTTGTTCCAATCTACGCAGTATGAACTTACAGTATCTTGAAGTCTTGCAGTTGTATGCTTGGATTGGGATTTAATTTTATTAAGTATGGGATCCCAAGCAGATGGTAGCACCCATCCATCTTCTCTATTGAAATTAGGGTGTTTTTTGATTTCAATAGCCTCGCGAATCATCCTTGGAAGGAATCGGTGTTCTTTAGAGAGAATTCGTGGTCTATCAAATCTAATGTGTATTTATAGTGTGTAGTGTTCGCGTAAATATAAGAAATCATTAAGTAACACTTTATTTTGGCACAGACCAATTCACGTACAACATTATACTAATATAAGCATTACTGGTACTTTGACATCAATCCGCCTGCCAACCCTTGAGGTTAAGGTAAATTCTTACAACTATAGAGATTCACGTCCAGTTGTGGACTTTTATAGGTTGACTAACTGGCCAGGCAGAAGCTACTGCCTTTTCAGACGACCCTTTGTCTTATAAAAAACCCCTTAAATTCGCAATAAATAATTATGAGGATCCCTTATCGGTTTAAAAACTAACTAGCTTATCTCTCAAGTAGGAGCAAGCAATACACATTCAGAAAAGTTCATTAAAATCGGTTGAGCGGTTTCGGAGATTAGCGTGAACGAACATAACATAACATAAACAACACACAGGATTTTTATATATATATTAAGATAAAAGAAGAAGATAACGTGTGATGGTGGCTTAAGAAAATCTATCACCACATTTCGCCTCATGGGTGTTGGAGGCGAGTATGGGAAACCGTCGAGAAGTCCCATGGCTTGGCCGATCATAATCATCATCATCATTATAGCCCTTCACAAGTTCACTGCTGAACATAGTCCTCCCCCAAGGCATAACACGAAGTACGGTCCTGAACCACCTGTATCCATCGACTTCCTGCATGTATTACCAGGTCGTCACTATCTAGTGGGGGGACGCCCTATATTTCGCCTACCGGTACGAGGCTGCCACTCGAGAACCTTTTTCCCCATCGGTTGTCGGTTCTTCGAGCTATATGGCCGGCCCATTGCCACTTTGCTTACTAATCCGTTGGGCTATATCAGTCACTATGGTTCTACTGCGGATATCCTAATTTCTAAGTTTCTCACAACAGAGAAACCCCGAGCATAGCTCACTCCATAGCTCGCTGAGCGACCTTCAGCTTCCTCATAAGGCCAGCAGTGAACGACCATGTCTCAGATCTATAAGTCATCACTGGCAATACGCACTGGTTATTACTATCATCACACGATAATTCAATTAAGATTTATGGAAATAATAGTAGTTTTTCTTAGCAATATTTTATTTATTAATTTAAATAATGACTCTAACATGAAGGCGTTAGTGGCTAGTCCATAAGTCCAGAACCAAAGCTAGCCCAAAAGTTCATAAATAAACGGTCATAATATTATATATGCTATCGGTTTTCAGACGAACCTTCCGATAATGAGGACTCGAAACGAGACAGCGAAGCAACCCTCGCCACCATCACGGAGGAGACGACGCGAATTGAGATAGAAGAAACACCGCAACAACAGGAGAACGATGGAGAAAGAAAAGTAATAAAGGAGGAGGTTAAGAAAGAAGAGCAGCACAAGGACGAAAGCGATGATAGTTCCTCGGAGACTGGTGGCCTCAATACCCACATTAAGGTGAATAATGATTTATTATGTTTATGCAAATACTGCACATTTAAATAAAAATAGTTTTTACTGATTTTATCGCGTATATATTATGTGAGTACTTTACAGCACCCGTGGTTACGGGGGGACTGAGGTTTTCGACGTCCCAATGTTATAGTTGCAGGTGGCAACCGAATCTCCAATGCCCCGCCGTTACCATGGTCGCCACCGTAGCCAGGAATAGCGGGGCCGCCGGGGACTAGGGGCTCCGCTATTCCTGTTCTGTACAACTAGTGCGTGTTGCCAGTGATGACCTATGGAACTGAGACCTGGTCCTTCACTGCTGGCGGATGAAGAAGCTCAAGGTTGCTCAGCAAGCTATGGAGAGGGCTATGCTCAGAGTTTCTCTGCGTGATAAACTTAGAAATGAGGATAACCGCAGTAGAACCAGAGTGACCGATATAGCGGCATTATTAAGCTGAAGTGGCAATGGGCTGGCCATATAGCTCGAAGAACCGACAACCAATGGGGAAAAAAGGTTCTCGAGTGGCGGCCTCGTACCGGCGGACGAAGTGTAGGGCGTCCCCTCACTAGATGGAGTGACGACCTTGTAAGACATGCAGGAAGTCGATGGATGCAGGTGGCTCAGGACCGTGCTTTGTGGCATTCCTTGGGGGAGGCCTATGTTCAGCAGTGAACTTGTGAAGGGCTGTAATGATGAATGATGATGAATGTTGACTAAGGCTACCTTCATATGAATATTATTAATTTTTGGTCCGATCTACGCAGTATGAACTTATAGTATCTTGAGGTGTTGCAGTTGTATGCTTGGATTAATTATAGGATGCCAAGCAGATGGTAACACTGAACCATCTTCTTTTTTAATATTAGAATGTTTTTTCTACCGACTTTTCGGTGGTCTTGTTCTTCAAGTAAGGTGACAACGCTCTCTTGAAGAACTACAGACCGATTTCGCTTCTGAGCCGCGTCTACGTGCTGTTTTCGAGAGTCATTACGAATCGTCTCGCACGCAGACTCGACGACTTGCAGCCTCCCGAACAAGCCGGTTTCTGAAAGGGCTTTAGCACCATAGACCACATACATGCCATTCGGCAAATTGTACAGAAGTCCGAAGAGTACAATTTGCCATTATGTCTGGTGTATGTGGACTATGAGAAAGCCTTTGATTCCGTCGAAATTTGGGCGGTGCTGCAGTCCCTTCAGCCGTGCCAAATTGACTGTCGGTATATCGAAGTGCTGAAGTGTTTGTACAGTAGGCTACGGTGGTTATCCGAGTACAGAACCGGATTACGAAACCTATCCTTGTAACTCTTCCAAATTTAAAACGATATTTCCACAATTATTTTTTTGAGGCAGCAATGGGGGTATGGGTGTCATTGTAGAAGCGTGCTCGTCGCGACCCCTGCCAGCCCTTTTCAGGGCTGCAATTCTACTAGCTGCGCACCCATGCCAACGAGGGTTAGGGCGTCCCCCCAAGGCGACGCACACCAGCTCGTCCCCGTTGGTGTGGAATGCAGCGCGCAAAGCGGCGATGGGGACCGCCACCCGTCACGCACAGCCCGACACGGCGGAAGGTGGAGGACAGAGTGCACAGATGGCACGTGGAATGTTAGAGGAGGCATGAGAGATAAGACGAATGAGTTGATCGAAATAATGAAAGAAAGAGAATTAGATGTCGTGTGTATGTCGGAGACCAAACGGAAGGGCAGTGGTACTGAAGAGCTCCCTGGCGGGGCGTTAGCTCTATGGTCAGGAGTCCCGGAGAGCGAGAACGCCTGCCAGGGAGTGGGGGTGCTACTGTCTTCTCGGTTGGTCGATGTTATGACTGAATATAAGGTTGTGAACTCAAGACTTCTCTGGGTTCGCTTTAAATTGGGACTGACGAAGTTATTCCTTTTGGCTGTTTATGCGCCGGTAGCTTCGTCGTCCAGGGCTGAGCTGGAGGAGTTTTGGGAGAATGTAAGAGAAGTTCTAGATTTGGCTAAGGGAAACGAAAGAATTGTTGTATGTGGTGATTTGAATGGATGGGTTGGTACCGCTCGACCAGGGTACGAGTCGGTACTTGGAAAGTTTGGCGATAAAAGGGTTAATGATGCTGGCAAGCTTATACTGGCGGTGTGCAAGGAAAAGGGTCTTCTTGTGACAAACACTATGTTTAATCACAAGAAAATCCATATGTATAAGTACTAGAGAACGAAAGAATGAGAGAAGTATGATCGATTTGTTCCTGGTGGATGACCGACTGCGAAAACAGGTGATGGATACGCGAGTGTTCAGGGGTGCTGACCTGGGAACGGATCACTATCTAGTGATTACTAGATTTAGGGGTCTGTTCGCGGGTTGGCGCTACCGGACGGCAGTAACAGAACCACAGTCGGTCTGTCGCATCCGAAGCTGGAAGCTTCAGGAAGCGGATACTAGGGACAAATATCATGCGAGGGTAACCGAAAAGCTTGACACCATCGATGGCAGAAAAGAATGTGTAGAAAGAACATGGCAGAACCTTAGGGATGGAATGGTAAGTGCAGCGGAAGAAGTGTGTGGAACAATAAAAAGAGGCAGTAGTAAAAGAAGAGATGCATGGTGGAATGATGAAGTGAAAGAAGCTGTAAAGAAGAAGAAGAAAGCATGGTTAGACTACTTGGCCTCTAGTAATGATAAGGATAAGAGAGAGAAGATGAAAGATATAGGCTGCAGAAAGTTCACACGAAAGCATTGATTGAGGAAGTGCGTGAAAGGTGTAGAATGGAAGCGGACGAAAGGTTGTCGCACAAATTTAAGGAGAACTCCAAACTCTTCTGGAAAGAGGTTGGATGGCCCGAAGTGGTGCGACGGCCTTAAGAATGAATAAAGTGCTTTCGAGAACTAATGACGTCCTCTCAGAAAAATCGGACGTCATGCAGCGATGGAGCGAATTTTATAGAGAAATGTATGTGTGTGATGATCTTAGTGAGGGATCCGGGGATGATGCCGTGACTGGTACGCCAGACCTGGACCTCGATGCCACTGAGGTCATCAGTATGAAAAAGATTGAACGTGCGATTCGAAGTTTGAAATGTGGTAAGGCTGCGGGACTAGACAGAGTTACTGCTGAAATGGTCAAGTATGGTGGGCCTCGCGTCTGGGACAGCTTTCATCTGCTGTGCAATTTGTGCTGGCGGACGGGGGATGTCCCGGATGATTGGCGATCCGCAGTCATTGTGCCTTTATATAAAGGTAAAGGTTCACATTTTGACTGCGGGTGCTATCGGGCGATCAGCTTGACCAGTTTAGCAAGTAAAGTTTACTCGAAGGTTTTGACACGTAGGATGCAAGAGAAATCGGAAAGATTTCTATGGGAGGCACAATGCGGATTTAGACCTGGAAGAGGATGCACGGATCAAATGTTTTCTCTCCGCATGATCACGGAAAAGCTTCTGGCTGCTAACCAGAAGATTTTCTGTGCTTTTGTGGATCTTGAGAAAGCATTTGATAAGGTTGTAAGGAAGAAAATGTGGGAACTGTTGCCGGGGTATGGTGTGGATGGTCAATTACTAAGGGCTGTGCAGTCTCTTTACTGTGACTGTAAAGCCTGTGTGCGGGTAGGGCATGACCTGTCACCCATGTTTAACGTCCAAACGGGCGTAAAGCAGGGTTGTGTCATATCTTCCTGGCTGTTCATACTGTATCGCGACAGCTGTTTACAGAAGCTGAAAGATAGTTGTTTGGGTGTGAAATTGGGTGACATTAAAGTAAATTGTCTGCTGTATGCTGATGATGCAGTGCTTATTGCACCATCAGAGGCAGAACTGCAGGCATTAGTCACGTGTATGAAAGAGGAATGTGAAATTAAAGGTCTCCGTTTGAATGCTAATAAAACTAAGGTTCTGGTATTTGAAAGGGACGAAGAGAGAACGAAGTGTGAAATAAGGGTAAATCAGGAATGTCTAGAACAGGTAAATGAAATTGTATACTTGGGGAGTGCTTTTAGCCGGGATGGAAGATGTTATTTAGATGTGGACAGGCGCGTCGCTGCCGGGAACAAAGTCAATGGTGCCCTGACTGCGTTAGTCAAAAGGCAAGGCGTAGCGAAGAGTGCACGCCTTGCAATACATAACGCAGTGTTGGTACGACTTTGTTATATGGCAGCGAAACCTGGGTATGCCAGAAGAAGCATAAAAGTAAGTTGAATGTAGTGGAGATGCGATCTCTTCGTAAAATGTGCGGCGTTACTATGGCCGACCGAAAGCGAAACGAAGAGATTCGCAATATGGCAGGTTTGAAAGATGACCTTATCACAAAAATTGATAAGGGCGTGCTTCGGTAGCTTGGGCACGTTGAGCGAATGAGTGAAGACCGAATGGTGAAGAAAATATATAGCGCGAAAGTTAATATTAAAAGGTGTCGAGGTAGACCGAGACTAACTTTCGAAGACCATGTGAGCAAATTGCTCGAAGAGGGTAGGGTCAAAAGTACTCGGATACTTAGACGTGCATGCATGAAGAAGATAATGAATCTGAAAGAAGCGAAAGAGGTTTGTAAGGATCGTGACACTTGCCGATCTGTTCTCTCTAGCTACCCCGTCAGGGATTGTGCGTGAAGATAAGTAAAGTAAAGAGGCAGCAATGCGCCGGGTACCAGCTTGTAGGTTATAAATGAAGAGTGTCTTAAATCCAAGTGCTTGTTTGCAGATTGACCATGGAACAGGCGAAGTGCATACGGAGTCGAAAACTTTGACCCTGGTCGAAATCACCCAAATGGGTAAGTGTAATATTATTAGTAAACATGTAGAAAAAGTTACAGCCTATATAATATGTCCCACTGCTGGGCACAGGTCCACTCTTATTCATGAGAATAGAGCTGTGTCAAGGAAATGTCCGCCGCGCTGCCCTAATGCGTGTTCGCTAGAAATAGGGTGACAAAACGAGCGCACAGTCCATCTATGGTAAGTGGTTGCTGTGGCACATTGACGTCTACATCTATCCTCGATTACGAATCAAAATGCAGATGCGTTATCAGCCTTGAAGACTAAGATGGAATGCCTCTTTTCCAGTAAAAAGGTCTCCCCGGCTCTGCCTTCGAAATATTTTTTCTTAATTCTCAGAAATGCGGGTTTCCTCACCGCCAAGCACGTGGTAAATCGGCACATAAAATTGCAATTAACAATTTCATTGGTGCTCGCATATTGTGAAATTTACAGTGACGTCTGTTAATTTCACAATACGCGCGCCGCTACTTCGTCCGCGTGAAAACCGATTTAAAAAAGTACCGTTGGGATTTCTCAAAATCCTTTCTTTGAGCGGATCTACTTAAATACAAAATAAAGCGAACTTATCAACTTTAAAAAAAAGGAAGGTCTGTATTCGATTCGTATGTATGTACATATTGTGTGATTGCGATTTACTGAATTCTAAAAAAAAAAACAATGAACCAATTTTGATTATATTTTATTAACTTAATCTTAATAAAGTTCGGTTGTAGTTGGTTATTCTTTTTTGGAAATAATTTTCATATGATCTTGATTAAACAGTTATAAATAGTTTAATTAAAATAGTAGATATTTACAGTGGCTTTATTATATATTTATAACACAAAATATATTTAAAATAATAAAAAGCCCAACTTCCTCCCGCAAAATTCTAAATAAAATAATGTAATTTGCACTTTGATTTTAGGCTTTAAATAAACCGGCCAAGTGCGAGTCGGACTCGCGCACCGAGGGTTCCGAACAAATCCGTATTTTTAATAAGTTTAAACTTATATAAGTTTAAAATTATTAAAAATATTTTTATTATATGATGTAACTAAAAATTTATGCTTTTCGCAATTTTTCCTTTATCTGTGCTATAATACATTACTTCGTACCAAATTTTATGATTCTGAGTTCACGGGAAGTACCCTGTAGGTTTTGATTCCCTTGCGAATGTCGAAAATTTGCGGCATAAACGGCTGTATCTTTTGATTGCGTTGGCTTAGAAGTTTGATTTTTTCACAGCTCCAAGGGACAGTAGACTTGAGTATTTGATATGAATTTCAGCTTGATACCTCCACGCGTTCCTGAGAAAAAGGGTCTTGACAGACAGACAGACAGACATAGACGGACAACAAAGTGATCCTATAAGGGTTCCGTTTTTTCCTTTTGAGGTACGGAACCCTAAAAACAATAACATTTGAAATGTATCATTATTAGGCAACAGAAATTAAACCTTAATATTAATACCTATATCGCTCGCGTTCTGTCTCACCCGGTAAACGGGCGAATCTAGCCACCAAGCGACACGAGCGATGTAGACGCATCGCGGCGGTACGCAGATATCAGATTTTGTAATACATAGTTTTCGAACGAACCAGTAAGCCGTTTTTAGATATTGTACCAATATATACATTCCGTATCGGTATACGGTTTGCATCGCCCACCTCTATTACTTTATATTTGCTTCTACCCCCTCCTCATAAATAAACACTTTGAAAATGTAAGTGTGACAAACGCGGTAAAGATAAAATGTAACGGTAAACGACAGATGTCTATAGCTTCCACTCACCATCAGGTGTACTGTGTGTTCGTTTGTCACCCTTATTGTATAAAAAAGAAACGAGCACACAGTCCACCTGATGGTAAGTGATTGCTGTGGCCCATAGACATCTGCATCTATCTTCGTTTGCGAATTAAAATGCAGATGCGTTATCAGCCGCGAGGACTAACATAGAATGCCTCTTTTCCAGTAAAAAGGGTCTCCGGTTCTCTACACTCACCATACGAAACACAGCAGCATTAAGCTGCTATTTTACGCTGGTATTCTGTGAGAGCGTGGTCTTTCCCCGGTCGAGCCGACCCATTCGTGCTACAACTATAATGTAGCTGCAGCTGTTATAGTAACAGCTAAACGATGTTGCGCATGCAGATGAACACATCTTTATAATAAAAAATATTTTCAGACGAAGAATCGATTGTTTGCTTTCCAATATTCCCGAGAAAAAGCAAAAAGACGATAGAAAAGGAAAGGGAGGAAAGACGGAAGCAGGAGGAGAAGGAGAAGAAAGACGCGCCCAAGAGGGGACATAAAGGCAAGTTGAAGAAAATGAAGGAGAAATACAAGCACCAGGATGAAGAAGATCGGGCTTTGAGAATGGAAATATTGCAGGTGACTTATATGTTTATTGTAGACGGCCGATTGACTTGAAACTATGCACTGGTATCAAGAACCGATGATAAAACAGTATGACGGCTTCGTGGCGCAGTGGCTTAGCAATGTGTTGTTGCGCTGGGGGCCGCGGGTTCGAATCCCGCACGGAACAAGTATTTGTATGGCCTACAAGTAATTGTTCCGGGTCTGGATGTTTGTCCTCGTGCAATCTATGTTTGTAAACTGCCTCCACGATACAGGAGAAAATCCTAGTGTGGGGGTAACGCTTTATTACAGAGAAAAAAAAATAAAAGAAAAAAAATAAAAGAGTATTTTAATAACTTTATCCTCGTAACCTGAGGAGGATCACCAGAATAAAATAAAATAATTATAAATTAGTTTGACCTGTATCTATCTATTTATGTATCAATTAATAAATTTTGTAATACAGTTCGCACCGACCCTTAAATAATCTGAAATTTTGCATACATAAGTTTTCCTTTTCAGAACCGATGACAATACAATAATTTCATGATTATAACCTAGTTGCCAAGTTGTTTTTTAAATGCATAAATTATTATTTCTGTTGTTTTTTTTTTTTAATTTCTGTTAAATATTGTTGTGTTGTGTTATATAATATATATAATACAATTAATCAATATTTTTAATGTTATACCAATATAGGTATTATATAAAAATATTTGAGACCCGGCCCGGCTTCTCCGGTATAGAATTTATTAATGTGCCGTCTTATAGATTTAAGATAGTCTAATATCAACTTTCGTATTTCGTCATTTCGTAAAAATACTTGCAAGTTTTTTGGGTAAATTTATAACCTAGCCTCCTAGCATTTCTTTCTACCTGTTCGTAAAGTTTCATTACAACTTCGTTCCAAAAATCCGGTTATTCGATGTTGCATATTACTATTTCTCGATGTTGCATATTAATCTTGCTCACATTGAACAATAATGTTATTGTTATCAGCAAATTACTAATATATTGCATTAACACCTCTGTGTATTCTACTACCAATTAATAAAAGAATTCATTTTGTTTTATCACAACACCTAAACCTACAGTAGGAGCGGCCTTAACAAAGGCTTAACGGGCTAAGTGATACAGACTCTCGCACGCGGGCGTAAGATGCATTTTGATTTGCGCGCCGCATAAATTATTATTTTCGACAATTTAATCGGTACGCTGTTTTAACGAAGGTCACTTCCGAGGAGTGCAAAGTATTATGAACATTAGCGACGTTGCAACTAGGTCGCTAATGTTCGTGACTCGCAACTCGCTAGTTTTCTATCAGAGAGTGATTCTTCTGTTCTTGGACTATTATTTATTCTGTTATATCGTGCGATATAGAGAGAGTTGCAAGTCTTGGAGACAATTGCCTAGATTTCCTTTTCGGGCGATATCGATTTCACCCTCCTACACCTTCACGAAATGAGACAACTTACGTCTCATTAGATTTATTATAGGTACCTTAATCTAGGTCTGTACGTTTTTCTTTTTTAGTAATTCAGTTTAGTTTAATGAAAAAAACGCTCGAGGAAGTTTTTATGTAAAAAAAAGTGTGTGTGTGTGTGTGTGTGTGTGTGTGTGTGTGTGTGTGTGTGTGTGTGTGTGTGTGTGTGTGTGTACTTATGTACGCACGTAGGAATTTATACTTCTTTAGCGTAACAAAACAAAAATAACTAAAAATAACTACCTTAAATATAGTTATCAGTTCCCACCAAAACTTGAGAGACAGTTACCCAATGAAGTTGTCGCTTTGAGGTGTCTGTGTGCGCGCGCATCGTAACAACTTCATGGTGTCGTTTGTAGCAGTCGGTATGCGCGCGCGTCGTAAAAAATTCACTCCTAAATTTTCCCAAACGCCACCAAAAGAAGTATAACTTCAAAATATAGATATTCAGATCCTAATAACTTATATCGTACGCAATACTTCATTCAACGTACAGAGCTAGTTTTTCATTGTATCTACAACATTACCAAAAATTGTAAAAAATAGACGTAACTTTACTAGGGGAAAAACGTTATCGCTTTTCTGCCGACATCCAAAAAGGAGCCGGTGCTCAATTCGACGGTATGTTTTTTATGTGCGTTACCTCATAACTTTTTACTGGTTGAACCGATTTTGATGGTTCCTTTTTTATTTGAAAGCTGGTACTTCTCGTATGGTCCCATATAAATTTGATCAAGGTTAGATCAATAGTTTTTGAGTTATTCTTAATAACTTATATTGAAGTCGGCTGTACAAAATTTTTAATTTTAAATTATTGTATGAATATAACTTCACAATTCTCTGAATAATCTAACATCTATTGCCTCATTCCCAGCGTCCATATGTTGATAAAACATTTTAAATGACGATGGATTTACTAAAGTGAAATCTTTATTTTAGTCTGCCAACACGACTAAGGAATCGAAAAAAGCGCAGAAGAAAGCCGCGGCGAAGAACACGAAGAGTAAAGCCGGAGCTCGAGCGCCGAAGATCCCGCAACCCGCGCCGATACTTCTAGAAGCAGAGTCCGAGGAGGAGCCGGAAGTTGAGGTGAGCATTTTTTTTTGCACCAGTTTGTGAGTAGATGTGGTCTATAGACATTTACATCTATCCTCCGTTAAGAACCAATATCCAGATGCGTTGTCACTCCTGAGGACTAAGATGAAATCGCTCGTTTCCAGTAAAAAGGTCTCCGGTTCTTTACACTCATCATACAAAACACAGCAGCAGTATTCTGTGAGAGATCCCTCTCGTGCTACAACCATAATAACATATGTTTGTAGCAGCAAAGGGTAATGTAAATTATATGTTATCATAATATGTTGATGTGCTGATTTACCACGTGCTCGGCGGTGAAGGAGAACATCGTGAGGAAACCTGCATATCTGAGAAATAAGAAAAAAAGTATTTCGAAGACATGTGAAGTCCATCAGCACGCATTGGGGCAGCGCAGCGGACATTTCCTAGCCATAAAACCCTCTTAGAAATGAGAAGAAGCCTGTGCCCAGCAGTGGAACGTATATAGCTGCAGCATGGCTCGGTCGCAACCAAATAGTTTTATTAGCCTTTCAGTTAAAAAAGTGTGATATATTATATGAATGTATGCGGCTTTAGGGTGACCCAAGGGCCACCCCTGTCGCACCTTAACTTACTGTCGCTGATATTACAAAATAGGTGCTATGTTGTATTAGACACATCGGCTGAAAATCATTCAGGCCGCTAGTTGCACTGCGCCGTTTAGTAAAAAGTCTAGGCAGTTAACTGTTGACCGTGTAGTGGCGGTGTAAGAATATCCACTACCACATATCATCCCGTGGGTGTCGTAAGAAAGGGAAACAAATCAGGAGATGGGCGGCAGCGTCTACCTAATATCGATTAAAAATAAAATACTGCGGTTTCCAACCCACTGGCCAAGCTTGGCAACTATGACTAATATTATTATTATATATTAATATACTAGCAGTTAGCCGCGACTTCGCCCGCGCGTAATTTATTACGATTGGATTTCATGGGTTTTAATTTTTTTACGCGGAACTCTAATTCTTATTCTAAAATAAAAGTAGCCTAAGTTACTTCTTACAATATCAGCTATCTGCCAGTAAAATTCCGGTCAAAATCGGTCTAGCCGTTTCGGAGATTAGCCGGAACAAAGAGACAGACAGACAGACAGAAAGACAGACAGACAAAAATTTTAAAAATCGTGTTTTTGTTATAAGTACCGTGTATACTTTCATATGCATATAGTAAAAAGCTGTTATTTTGACATTACAAACAGACACTTCAATTTTTTTTATTTATGTATAGATTATAGATTGCCTCGTTTATTAAATCAACAGTAATATTACAACTATGGCACAATACCCCCTGTGAGGCAATCTATGGGAGAGGCCTATTGTAGGTAGTGGACTTTTATAGTCCCGAAGTGGGTGAATGCATAGAAGATGTCTACCAGGAGCACATGACCTACTGAGCGGTGAAATTATTAAATCCACAGTAACATTACAACTATGGCAAAATACGCCTTATGAGGCAATCCATGGGAGATGCCTATGTTCAGCAGTGGACTTTTATAGGCTGTAGGATGCCTGTATTTACCAGGAGCACATGACCCACTGAGAGGCGATATTATTAAATCAATAGTAACATTACAACTATGGCAAAATACCCCCTATGAGGCAATCTCTATGGGGGAGGCTTATGTTCAGCAGTGGACTTTAATAGGCTGTAACAGTAACAGTTAATTGAAGTAATTATAACTTTTAACAAAAAGTGTAAACCGACTTCAAATTGCTTAAGTTATATATTTGCAATTAAGGTTGCAATTTTTTTCTCTAATGAGACCACCTTGAAGTATAATCTGTCTAATAAAAAAAGAATCATCATTATTCGTTTATAATCTGCGAAGATGTCGCGTATTATACATATAAAAAACACACTCGAATTGAGAATCTCCGCATTTTTGTATTCGGTTAAAAAAATTAACTTTAATTGCAACAGATCTACCACGTACAAAACAACGTCTTTACTAGATTTTTTTTTTCATTGCAGTTGGAGCAACCTGGCGCCGACACAGACGTGGAGCTGCTCAACCAGCTAACTGGTTGTCCGTATCCCGAGGATGAGCTGCTATTCGCGGTGCCGGTCGTGGCCCCGTACTCCGCGCTCGTTAACTACAAGTGGGTTCGATTCCCGTTTTACGAAACGGTATATCCGGAATTGGTTATAGTTACGCTTAATTACGCTTAGTTGGCAATCCCTGCATACCAAGAATAGGTCTAGTGGTCTTAAACGCGAATGCTAGTCATGACATCCCGGGTTCGAATTCTGGTTCGGGCCAACAAATCACTTATTGAGTTTTTCTCTTAAGAAGTTCTCTCAGCAGCCCAGAGTCAAGAATTCGGTGGTGTTTCACCTCCGTGTCTCAGAAGGCACGTGAAGCCGTTGGCTCTGCCCCTGATCTCTCTCCAATCGTGTCGGCTTACCGTCCCCTCGCACTATGAAATGAGAGTGAAGGAATAGAGAGTGCACCTGTGCTTGCGCATAGACGTGGGCGTTATCAGTTTTTTTTTATGATAACCGTTACATAACCGATATGAGAAACCGTTGTCAGATATCGATATAAAATACAATTAAGTTACCGTTTCTGCACAATTATAGTTGCCAGCAATCGACTAAAATTCGAATTTACAAAATAAAAACAATTTTTTAAGAAATCAACACGCGTTTTTATTTACGCTAAATGATAAACACTTGACATTATGCTTTACCATGTTAAAATAAAATTTAATTAAAAAAAAATAGTTAAAGATTTGCATTCGCATTTAGTTTGGCAACCAAACAACTAACCAATAACACACTTTATATTCGCTTTGTTTCGTTTTCACAACTGGCGGGGTCATCAGTTACATAGAGAGGCGGCGAATATCTACTATATTAATAGTTACGTTGCTTCGTCGCGAAACGGAATGGATATGGTTTTACGTTATGAGAAATTACGTTAGCTAGCTGTGTTGCCGTTGAATTTATTTCGATTGAGCGTTATTGTAAAAACCGTGGTCTTTGTGCTGCATATCATATACGATAAGTTTTGTTATGTGTAACCGTTTTAGTTACGTTTTGATATATAGTATAAGTAGCGGCACAAAAGTCTAGCTGTGACCGCCATTGCGCATAAGTCGGAAAGTAAGGTATCATGAGGTAGTAAGCGGGTCGCGGGGCGGGCGGGCGTATCGTTCGCACGCGCTGGTTGGCTCTCCAGTCGCATTCGTGCAATTCAATTCGTGCGCTATAGTACCCATGCGCAGCTATCCCCTCCATGTTTTGTTCAACGCTAAACTTAAGCGTCTCACAGAAAGTGCCACACAGAAGCGGCTTGCGGTGGCGGCCAGTTGTATTCGCTTGTAATGAAAAATATTTATAACAGGCCGCGTGTACACCACGTGCAAAATGGCACTAAATACAGAGATTTTAATAGAAACAATGCAAAATCATCCAGTAGGTACTTTATGATAGTTCACACCGTGATTACAAAAACATTAGGATTAAAAACAAAATATGGGATAATGTCGCTTAATGTAATAAGAGTAATAAGACTTCGTCACCGTTAGCCATGTTGACTGACGTCCAATCGTAACACAGACAACACAGCGAATAGCGCTTCAGGCCGCCACCCCCCCCCCCCCCCCCCCCCGCCCCCGTCGCGCACGATACGTCGCAGTCATCACTCAAGGTAACGAATTGTTTGATTCTTTAGTTATCGAATGGTGTAATTAAATGCTGTATGAAGATGATTATGCGCCATTCGCTGTGGTGTCTGCGCTACGATCGGACGTTAGTAAACATGACAAACCGTGACGAAGTCTTATTATATTCAGCAATATTATCATATATTTTATTATATTTTCTTTTATGTTTAGTTAAATAATGTATTCGTTCCTTTTTCTTTTTCTAAATTCCGCCACCAGATCCGCTTAACATTATCTCTGCTTCTCAGGTACAAAGTGAAACTGACCCCGGGCACAAGCAAGCGCGGGAAAGCCGCGAAAACCGCGGTCCAGGTGTTCCTGCGGGATAAAGCGTGCACTCCCCGGGAAAAGGACTTACTCAAGGCCGTCAAGGAGGAGAACATCGCGAGGAACTTTCCCGGGAAAGTCAAGCTATCCGCCCCGCAGTTGCATAAACATAAGAAATAAATTAAAATATTTTTCAGCGTTTTCTTATTATTTTTTTACCCGACTGCCTCAAAATAAAGGTAATGTTTTTCGAGTGTATTTATGTATGTATGTATATTTCTTTGGTATGCTCTGTAGCTTAAACGGCTCGATAGATCTTAATATATGGGCCGTCTCTAGAATCAAGTTAATTATAGAAGTGGTATAAGATTTAATCTTTCCTCCATTCAGTAAACTTTTTTTTACGCAGTCGGGTTTTTTTAACTACTGTAGACTGGTTGTTCAATTTGAAGTTTAACTAGCATAATTTCCTACACTGTCACAAATTGCGTAATTGTGTTAAACATAAGCTAAGCTAATAATATTACTTTGTGGGTATTTATGTGGGTCACACGTTATGTATTCTTAGCATAAATGAATTTTCTTGTATTTCATTGATATGAATGTTGTCATTGCAATAAAAAAAATATGGATGTTAGATAATACAAATATTATATTCTTAACTTGTACTCTTAGTCTGTCACAGCCTATAAAAGTCCACTGCTGAACATAGGCCTCCCCCATAGATTGCCTCATAGGGCGTATTTTGACATTGGTGGAATGTTACAGTTGATTTAATAATTTCACCTCTCAGTGGGTCATGTGCTCCTGGTAGATTATCTTCAGTACTATCCATCCATTACAGCCTATAAAAGTCCACTGCTGAACATAGGCCTCTCCCATAGATTGCCTCATAGGGGATATTTTGCCGTAGTTGTAATGTTACTGTTGATTTAATAATTTCACCTCACAGTGGGTCATGTGCTCCTGGTAGATTATCTTCTATACATCCATCCATTACAGCCTATGAAAGTCCACTGCTGAACATAGGCTTCCCCCATAGATTGCCTCATAAGGGCGATTTTGCATTTTTACACGGTTAATCTATACATTGAGGTGATCGCTACAAAGCTATTTCTAATTTGTTTTGTGTGGTTAATTGTGTAACATACATGATTGTAAGCTGTTATTAAAAAAAAAGTCCCGCTGGGTTTCTTGCTGGTTCTTCCCAGGACACAGGTAAGGTTCGAACCAGTGGTAATTAAACAAAAGAGTGACTTTCAATAAGTATTATTTATAATCTATATTGAATAAAAAGTTTCTGTTTTATTTAAATAACATTGCAGTGTTTGTCTGTAATAAGAAATAACTGGCTTCTATTAATCTCAGGGAGTTGTTTCAATACTATTAAGGCATTATAACACACATTTTTTAAATTTTCGTATGTCTGTCCGAGCTAATCTTCCTAATAACTGAACCGATTGTGAAAAAACTTTACTAACATAGAGTAATGCCGGGAGGTAATCTAGGTTATATTTTAACCGCAAAACATTAGGATTTTTTTTGAAAAAATAAAATGTAACATTGATAAAATAAATGGTCTTTGAGTATCTTATATCTCAACTACCCTTCTAGGGCGGGTTTCTAGTTATATATACATAAATATAAGAAAATAAATACATATTAAATTATTAGAGAGTAGATGACAATCGTGTTTTACTTAATGTGAATTCTGTAATTTATTTTACCTTACAGCATTCCATTCTGTTATCTCTATTAAATCTCTTTCGCGGGAATATATTTATAAGTGTTAAAAAATCAATGTCACGTCTCAAAAACTACCAATATGTTGATTTTCATCAAAGACTTCTATGTATACTGACTACTAGACGGGCTCTGCGGCCTTAGTACATTGCGTACTAAGTTACGGTCAATTCTCCATAACTTCTTTAGTCGACTGCGTTCGTGCGAGAAGACTAGTTCTTTGTTTTGTAAACCGTGAACGTTATTTGCGACAATCTAACACTGATTTTTTTTAATGTGTCTAAGAAAACTCTGTCATTATTTATGTGTGCACTTTGTCAACGTGATTTGAAGTTTATTTCAGATAGAATAAAACTTTATTTCGTATTTGCCTAAAACAGTAACTGTTGTAAATGAAAATACAATTGCGTGGCGTATTTATCGTGTCAGTTACCCGCACGTTAGGTCCACAGCCTTGACATTATTGTTTTGAATTGCCGCTGTAATAGTACGTAGAAGTCTTTGGTTTTTATAATTTTAAGAAATGTTACATTATTTTACGCGATCCTATCAATTTGTTGTACATTAGTTTTTTGTTGTAAACAATGATTGTTGAAATATAAGTGTCCAAAAACATTGTAGTTTTATCTTCTGGTACTACGTTCGTCAATCCTCATGCAATCCTCCCCAGCGGGAGACCAACAGTAGACATTCGCGGGCTGATAATGTCGAATGGTTCAACAATAATTTCAATCACATCTATATATTATTAATATGTGAAGGAAAACGAAGGAGTGCGCGATTTGGCATAGTTAAACTTTATATAGAGAAAGAGTGCAGAAAGGTAAATTTATATAAGTATTGTTATAAATTATCATCAAAATTATTCAAATAAAAGAACACTACTCGGCAACAAACCCTGCTTACTATCAGAAACCATCCTGGAGAACAGCGCACTGCACCATACATTCAGTATAGAGCAATACAGTTCGAACAACAGTAACATGCTCCCGCCACAATCACACACCGCTGTAACGTGAAGGACCCAATGAGGGCTAATAATTTTCTGCTCACCAGATGTCGCTAGTTAACACAGATGCATTTTTTTGTTACACAAAGTTGGTTTCAAATAAAAAGTTTATCAGTTCCTAGAGTATTATATTAATACACAAAATAATGCCTCAGTGGTTTGTTTTCTCTTTAATTTTTGCACTGTTCAACTTTATTTTTTCTACTTTTATGAATATCTGTGGGTTGGTTTATTTATTTTTAATCTTATTAATATAAAATATAGCTAATAGTACAGAAAGAAACATTAAACTTTACATTTTCCGAACAAATTAATCTCCCCGCTCTGAAATCTGTCAAATATTATAACTCACTATTAAGTGGCGCCGCCCTGGTGGCAGAAAAAGTGGTGAATGCCCTCATTACATGATAACACCAAAATATGCAAACCAACAGCATCACTACCCATCTCAATGTAACACAGGGCAGCTTCTCACCAACGGGCATAATGACAACAGTGAGATTCATAGTGAGACTGATCTGATACTTTATACTACTAGAACGGGTGGGAGATTACAGTTCTACCCTCACGTGTGCGTATTTCCTTTTATTTTTACCCTCATTTCTAGCAATATAATATTATGCGTTATGAATACATTAAATAAAATAAAACATAAGCATTCTTTACTTTTATACTCCCAATGTCAAACACATAATAGTCTGTGATCGCATAGTCGCATAAAATAGAGATTGTCGCTAGAGTTTTTGTAATATAGTTCCGGCAAGGCTGCAACTATACTAACTTTACGTGGTAGAGCCATGTTGCAGCAATATTACTGGTATAGTTGTAGCACGAATGGGTCGGCTCGACCGGGGAAGGACCACGCTCAGCTTAACGCTGCTGTTTCTTATGGTGAGTGTAGAGAACCGGAGACCCTTTTTGCTGGAAACGAGGCATTCCATCTTAGTCCTCACGGGTTTTGATTTTTGCATTTTGATTCGTAATCGAGGATAGATGTAAATGTCTATGCGCCACAGCAACCACTTACCATCAGGTGGACTGTGTGCACGTTTGTCACTCTTATTCTATAAAAAAAAACCAAAGCCCACCACGATGTGACACTGACACAGGACAGCCTCTCTACAATGTCATCACCAACTTCTGCATATACGACATAAATATGCATATATTGTATAAATAATTTACACCTTTTATCATCCGTTTCTACTAATTTTGATTTTTGGTGCACCGCTTCTTATATATCTCCCTCTATTTGGCCTAATGGTTGACAAGGCGAGAATACCCTATGGCATTAAGTCCGCCATATTATGTACTACTTTTTGCATTGAAGTTTAAATAAATAAATAAAATGCAGATGTCTATGGGTCACAGCAACCACTTACCATCAGGTGGACTGTGTGCATATTTGTCACCCTATCCTATAAAAAAGCCGTTTAGACTACAGAGCGTGCTACAGAAATAGACATACATACAAATACATTATTACCTTGCTTCTGGGACAACTGGGTAAAAAGTCTTATCACTATTGTCTTTTATTTCGGGAATATGTTAAATAAGATTACGACAATACTTCATCTAATTTGTTTAATAATTAAAACAGATACCATTGTATCATGTAGTTGACTCTATCATTAATGAATTACTAAATCATAATAATTGAAAAAATATTATTTATTAATTGACAAGTGCAAGTATTACCATACTAAAAAAGAGCGAATAAGTTCCAAGAACTTCAAAAAAACTTCTAATAATAAAATATGACTTATTTTAAATGAGTCATCGATTTAGTCTTCATCCTCTTCTTCCTCGCTGAATTCCTCACCACCTTCTCCTGGGATCTCTGGGGGAGCTGGCGGTAGATGGGCGATGCGGTACGCCTGAATTAACATTAAATGTCATTTTAATTTATGATGGCTTCATAATCACCACCACAAGTCCACTGCAGAACATAGACCGTGACCAAGGAATGCCACAAAGCACGGTGCTGAGCCACCTGCATGATCATGGCTTACGTATTGATTGCTGCTAGGTCAGAATAACTAACTGGAAATTGCGTCGCACCACGTCGAATCTAGGTCAAAATTAACAGGTTAAGGCTTTGGGTTCGTCACTATAAACCTAAGTCAAAGCATGAGTCCATACAGTGGCATAAGAAGGTGCAGCACCCCCTAAGATGTGCAAGGTGTCACAATCGGCTGGAAAGACTTTGGCTTCAGTTTTTTTGGGATTCAGAGAGGATATTATTGATCGATTATAACGATAAAGGTATCATTATCACGGTACAGTATAAGCTAAGCTACTAGAAATATTAAAAAGATGCGATTAAAGAAAACAGAATGGGAAAGTGGTTTCGAGGTGTGCTCCCTTTGCAACCGTTCACAAGAATCATGCGATTGGCTTCCTTACACAAATGCGGCTTCAAAACTTTAAAACCACCTTCCCTATAGCCCAGATTAGGCCCCTTCGGATTATTATTTGTTCTCAAATATGAAAAACGATCTTTGGGGACAGATCTGTAAATAGATGACAAAGAAATGAAATCGCCAATTTTTCTGCCTATTTTGAGAGCCTTGACAAGACATTTTTTTTTTCGAAAGTTTTAAAATAAGTTGTTTGAACAGGCTGAGAAGTGTATTAAGGTTAATGGAGAATTGATATATTCTTTTTTAAAAGAAAAAATAGTGTCATGTTTTATTTCAACCCCTTTTCTCTTTAATTCCGCGAACTTTTTGACCTGCCCTCGTAAGTGTACATTATAGGACTTCCATATTAGAACTTAGGAATTTGGAAGCGAAAAACGAAGTACCATTTATGTTAACCATAGAATTTAACATTTATCGACATAATATTTTAATAATGAAATTAGTATTTCGTGCGTTATGTAATTAAAGGACTTTGGAAAGGAGAGATCCTATATACGCCTATACTGCCTTTAAATTTTTCTCAGCATTCTAGTGGATCTTAAAAATAAATAAATAAATAATTCTTTCACTCGTAGAATCGAATTTTTATTTGTGTCCTATAAGCCTGATTCGTTTGCGTGCAATAGAAATTGCCTCTACCAAGTATTTTCTAACTTAAAGATATAACGTATTGACTTACAATTAGCTTAAAAAGTTATTTAAATTTAAAATCTTTACCTCTTCATCGGCAAAGGTCGGATCAGCCATCTCCATCACCTCGGGTCCCACGGGGTACTCGTCCTGGGGCCGTGGCAGCTGCAGCGGCGAAAAGTTTGGTGGCTGATTCTTTAGGCCCCAACCGACGTACATGCATTCTGATCTCCTTAGAAAACAATAAACATGTGCAATCGAATGTGTATCTCCCCCAAATAGTAATAACCTACTGTAATTGAGTGCAGACAATTGTAAGAACATCTTAAAGAAACCTGCATATTATCTGAGAAATAAAAAAAATATTTCAAAGACATGTAAAAAATGTTTGACGACTCCGTGACGCAATGGCTTAGCTATAAGTTGCGGCGCTGAGAACTGCATGTTCGAATCCCGCTCGGAACAAGTATTTGTATGGCCTACAAATAATTTTCCCGGGTCTGGATGTTTGTCCTTGTAAAATTTATGTATGTAAACTGCCACAACGATACAGGAAAAAGTCGCTAGTGTGGTGTGGAAGATGTGAAGTCCGCTAACACTCATTGGTGAAGCGAGGTGGACACTTCCTTGCCCTAAAAACCCTTTTATAAATGAGAAGCCTGTGCACAGCACTGGGTCGTATATAATTTTATAGTAGATTATAATATGCGCATATTTTCGAGGCCTAGTAGATCACCGCCAATTACATAAAGCCATATGTACCCTAAATCGTACACTTTCGTTTTCTGATATATTATACAAATTTAGAAGATATAAAACTAGTAACACCAATTCTTTTAGGAGACTGTATATAGTTCAAGATCCATCTGATTTATTCGACATTTTATCTCTGTCTTTCGCTTTATAGGTGGTATATACTTATTTTGTATTATAATAATGCATTCCTTGTTATATTAATATTCTTGTCCCCGGTATAGTGTTTCATTACATTTTAACATTTTATACAATTGTCCGTTTATAATACATATTTATTACTTATTTATTACTTGCTGATTATGTACGTATATTTTCCTATACTCCATGCATCTACAATTTATTGTACCATATATGTTTATTACTCGTTTTATTTAGTGAACACAGGTGCAAACGCAGATGTTTGCACCTGTGTTCACTAAATAACAGTGTCTCAAATCATGCAAGGTTGACAAGTAGAGAATACCATAATAATATATCCCTTAATTTATAGTGTACCTATGTGTAATATATAAAAAATAGTTCAAATAAATAATGGTCGGGTAGTAAGAGTATTGTGAAAGGCTCCGCTTTGTCGATGTCCTAAATATTTTAGAACTAATTTTCATAAGCACTTCATTCGTTATGTGGAATATATAATATGTCTTAAATATTAAAACTGTAATCAAGAGACTCATACGTGCGCACTTATTTAGTAATGACTATCTAATCCCCGCGACTTCGCCGTTTTAATTATGTTGCGCTGGTATTAGTAGTATAGCTGTAGCACGAATGGGTCGGCTCGACCGGGGAAGGATCACGCTCTCACAGAAAACCAGCGTAAAATAGCACCTTAACACTGCTGTGTTTTGTATGGTGAGTGTAGAGAACCGGAGACCCTTTTTACTGGAAAAGAGGCATTCCATCTTAGTCCTCACGAGTGACAACGCATCTGCATTTTGATTCTATTTCTATGAGGATAGATGTAGATGTCTATGGGTCACAGCAACTACTGCTGCAGCATTGTTCTACCACTACTATATTAGTCCTCACGGGTGACAACGCATCTGCATTTTGATTCGTAATCGAGGATAGATGTTGATGTTTATGGGCCACTTACCATCAGGTGAACTGTGTGCTCGTTTGTCACCTATCCTATAAGAAAAAGACACTTCAATTTTATGTATTTGTAGGTATAGATAATGTGTACTATTTATAATCAACATCATCATCATTATCATATATAATAATAATGACCACCATCTACGCAAGACAAGGTTAGTACGTAGTCAATGACCAAAAAAGTTTCAGGCGCTCGATTTTTGGTTATATTAATTTGTGATTGTTGTCCTGTGATATTTTTGGTATTTATGATGTCCTACAGAACGATTTTGATCACGGCGGCTAGTCTCAAAGAAGATTAACAACCTGAGTAGGACAGGATTATAGCGCACGAGTGTATGCGTAAGCAGAGGTGCACTATTCTCTCACTTTCATTGTCCGATGGGACGGTATTCCGACACCACTGGAGAGAGATCGGACGCAGGAGCTATGGCTACGTGCTTTCCGAGGCACAGGGGTAAGACACCACCAAATTTCTCACTCCGGGCAGTTACTGAGAATTTCTTGACAGAAATTCAGCCCGACTCCGATTGGATCCCGCAACAACAATCAATCAACAATCGCCTAGTCGTATCGCGTTTATGACCACTGACAAACGAGGCTGTCACTGTGGCCCGTGCACAAAGGTTTACTCACTTGCCATCTGTAGCGTAAGCTGTCGCTCCGGGCCAAAGGTTACATCTCATCACGGCGAGCGCGCGGCCGCCCAGCGCGGAGCTAACGCGCGGGCTCCATGTCGCGCCAGATTTGGAAGCGTCCGCGGACAGCGGCGCAAATAACGATGGACCCGTCTCCGCCTCAACGATAGGCGGATTCTCATCTTCCTCCTCTTCGCCGTCCTCCTACACAATTTTATCAAGGTCACCTAGGGTTATGGGTAAAGACTGCGAAAGGGAGTGTCTGTTAATTACGTGAGACGCTAAGGGGGAGGGGGAGGGGTCGAGCTGAATCTCACCCAATCTCATGTGTGACATGGGTGGTCCTCGGTTTTTTTATTTTATTAATGATAACCAACAAGACACATTACATGTTACTTTACAATATTTCTATTCTAGAATTAATAACTAAATGTTGTCCTTATTTTCTAAACGTGGTAGAGCCATGCTACAGCTATATTAGTAGTATAGTTGTAGCACGAATGGGTCGGCTCGACCGGGTAAGGTCCACGCTCTCACAGAATACCAGCATAAAATAGCAGCTCAACACTGCTGTGTTTCGTATGGTGAGTGTCTTTACTTTTTCTTTGACCGGAGACCCTTTTTACTGGAAACGAGGCATTCCATCTTAGTCCTCACGGGTTACAACGCATATCTGCATTTTGATTCGTAATCGAGGATAGATGTAGATGTCTATGGGCCGCAGCAACCACTTAACATCAGGTGGACTGTGTGCTGGTTTGTCACCCTTATCCTATAATAATTAAAAATTAAAAATTTTGTACAGCCGACTTCAATATAAGTTATTAAGAATAACTCAAAAACCATTGTCTGACCTTGATTCATATGGGACCACACGAGAAGAACCAGCTTTCAAATAAAAAAAGATTCATCGAAATCGGTTCACCCAGTAAAAAGTTATGAGGTAACACATAAAAAGAAAACATACAGTCGAATTGAGTACCGTCTCATTTTTGGAAGTCGGCAGAAAAAATAAAAAATATATTATAGTTTACCACGACGGGCATCGTGGGTTGTATGTGGGGTGCAACTGCGATTGCCGACCCACCTGTCAAACGTGGCAACTATGGCAAATATCCCCCTTAATAGGCAATTTATGAAGAGACTTATGTTCAGTTCATTCGTGTTAAATAATAAAAAAATAGTTTGGAAAATTCAAACGTGCACGCATCATGAGCGTTTCATTTAAATTTAATGAAAAAAAAATAAAAATAGTGACGATAATTTTACAAGAAAAAAAACAGAGAATCTGATCAACTTTCATTAATAACTTTTAAACGATTTTGAGTTCAATAACAAAAATCAATAGGGATCCTCCTTACAATAAATGGAATCTTATTTAATGCCTACTATATATCTCAATCTATTGCTTACATTTCTATTAAGCGGGAGGACTCACCGACGCACAGACCAACGGACCACAGACCATATATTTATATATTTTTTCAATTACATTTTCTTTAATGTAATCTAAAGTGAATCAATTATTTAAAAAAAAACTCATATAATTTTATATGTACCTATTTGATGTCTAGCTAAAAGTATATAAGAATGATTGTATGTAGCGAAATTGAGGTCTGAAATCGCCTGCCAATCGTAGCAACTATAGGGAATATTGGCCAATAATGAAGAGACTTTTACAAGAAGAGAGAGAGAAGAGAATTTTAACAGTGGTAGAGCCACGCGGCAGCTTTTGCTGTCGCACGGATGGGCCGGCTCGAACCGGGGTATTACCACGACCTCACAGAAAACCAGTGTGAAGTAGAGGTATACCTCTGCGTTTCGCTTAGTGAGTGCAGGTGGCCGAAGGCCCTTTTTACTGGAAATGAGGCATTCCATCTTAGTCCTCACGGGTAGCAACGCATCTGCATTTTGATTCGCAAACGAGGATAGATGTAGATGTCTATGGGCCACAGCAACCACTTACCATCAGGTGGGCTTTGTGCTCGTTTGTCACCCTTATCCTATAAAAAAAACCTACGTTCAGCAGTGGACTTTGAAATGCTATAATGAATGAATAAAAAGTGAATTACCAAAATCTGACGACGAAAGTGATAACGAATGATCAACCGTTACTCCATGTCACACAAACCTGTACTTACTGTCATTTGTTTTCCTCCAAAGGCATTTTTTTTGAATATGGGGCATACGAGCATACAGATCACCTAATGTTAAGAAGAAATTGCAGGTGCAATGCCAGCCTTTTAAAAAGGAAGGTGCTCTTAAAGGTCACTAAGTCTTATCGGACATAAAAATCCCTGGTGAATGCTGATCCAACGGAGAGTGCTCAAAGGAATTGTTCCGATTGTTTCCAGCTGCTGAATTCCACCATCATACACTGCGACAGTACTCTAAATACTATCCTCATCATCTCGATGGTTGGCGATCCACTCCCGTGCGATTTACGCGGAATTTTCGGCCTTGCACAATCACAGTGTGGAATTTACTGTCGCCACCGGTTTTCTGGACCGATACGACTTAGGGCCCCTCAACACAAAAGAGTCTATTTCTTTCTATGCTATTATCGCCTATGAACACCCCCTGGTGTTGTAGATGTTCATAGGTCTCTTTTATTAATTCTAATTCTTCTCTTTTATTATATAAAAATCGCACAGTGGTGGACCGCCAAGCATCAAGATGGTGCGCATGGTATCGACAACCGTTCGTACAAAAAAATTTTTAGAATTACAAATGAACTGACATTCTACCTGACGTCAAAAAGTTACTGTAAGCTGTGACCATCTGCAACCATCTCCAAGCAAAGATGGCCGCAGATGTCACCTCTGAGGACTAACTAAGACCTAATCTGTAGGTCTAGACTAGAGACTAATCAAACCGTCAATTGGATCCATGCTTGTTAGGAACCAATTTAAGCTCTGTTCCATATTCAAATTGTTATTTTTTTAATATTCTTAGCCGGCACTTCATTACTGTCCACGGTAAGTGGTGAAAAGTAAAGCGCACTGACTTATCAAAAACCTATACACTCTTGCCTTGAAGATCCCCACATTGTAATCGGATGGAAAGACAAATACTGGCAACTTTATACTTCTAGCACATCTAGCACGACTGGGTCGGTTCGACCGGGGAAGGACCACGCTCTCACATAATAATAATAAATATAAATAAATTTCATATAGTGAGTGTAGAAAACCGGAGACTTTTTTTTACTGGAAACGAGGCATTTCATCTTAGTCCTCACGGGTGACAACGCATCTGCATTATGATTTGTAATCAAGGATATCTATCCTCAATTACGAATCATAATGCAGACTATCCTACATCTGTAGATGTCTATGAGCCACAACAACCACTTACCATCAGGTGAGCTGTGTCGAGCACCCTTATCCTACATATATTTAAAAAAAAAACTTATTTCACTCCTTTGCTGTAAGCATGACGAACGATGAATTGTATAATTTAATAACGGCAAACTCGCCTGCATTTCGGGACGCGGGTTCCACCAAATGGTCCTACCCTGCTTGAGGATATGTCTGCCGTGGTGCACCCAGTACCCCAACTCTGGATCGACAAGGTCTTTGATCGTGTGCCCCTGGTAGAACGGGTTCTGATTGAAATTCATATCTATCACACAGAAAAAATTATATCGTTATTATGATGTTGTTGACATAAACGTACACATTCTGTTCTGTACCTGGTAGAGTTTGACGCGACTGGGGAAAGACCACGCTCTCACAAAATACCAGCGTGAAATAGCAGCTCAATGCTGCTGTTTCGTATGATAAGTGTTAAAGTAGTATCAAATGTAATTTTATAAAGATACACCCAACAATAATTCATTGTGTAAATACAATCAAAGTGTATACGTGGTAGAATCACGCTGCAGCTATAGTATACTCGTAGTTGTAGCACGAATGGGACGGCTCGACCGGGAAAGGACCACGCTCTCAGAGAATACCAGCGTGAATTGGCAGCTCAATGCTACTACATTTCGTATGGTGAATGTAGAGAATCGGAGACCCTTTTTACCGTTAACGAGGCATTCTGTCTTAGTATTCACTGGTGACAACACACCTGAAGACATCTGCTTCATTTCATGATCAAGAGTAGATGTAGGGCTAGAGGTCATGACATCCATTTACCATCAAGCGGACAATGTGCTTGCATCAAAAAAAGCTTGCAGTACAAACACATGGAATACGGCTAAGCTGTGCTTAGTAAAGACGTAGGTTCTGACTGGCCTGGCTTGCCCGAAGCGTATGGACACCTGCCAAATATTTTCGACGTGAATTCGCTATCGGTTCGGTCATGACACGCTACGATGTTATTCGGTGACGAAACGCTCCATTGTTGTATATTAATAATAATGTATATATTTTTAACGTGTGCTGATACGGTTAAGGTCATAGTATGGAATTGGAATGTTATAATGAGTAAAAAAAACCTGTAAATTGTAATTAGCAAGTGAGGATTTTAACACTTTAGTCGTTTGAAACTCAAATCAAACATTCCTGTGTAAATTGTATGAAAATGTAGAGTAATGACGTCATAGGTTTTATGGTTAAATAATCATTAACATTAATACTAAAAAGTGAAAAATAAGCTTAAATATAACTTTATTGTAAACCCTAAACACCTAACGCAATTTACAAAAATAAAGGAAAAATATTTTAACATCAAATAAAAAATCGACTAAGTTTTAAGACACTTCTAAAAGTAGCAAATTTAAATTATAACGTTGTTATTTACTATTATAAAGAGGAAAGATTTGTTTGTTTGTTTGAACTGAATAGGCTCCGAAACTACTGGACCGATTTGAAAAATTCTTTCACCATTAAAATCCTACATTATCCCTGATGAACATAGGCTATATAATATTTTCAAAAAGTTAGGGATCCGTATGAAAACTTCGTTAATGTAACCCAAGGTGTGAAAAAAATACCAAAAAGAATCCTTATACCGCGTACGCTGCGGAAACTATTGATAATAGAGCAAAGTAATGAACTTCAGTTTTATAGAGGATATCAATATCTACAAAAAAGTCAACTATACCATATGTTTAAATATTACAGTTATGTCACAATAACTACTTTTTCATGTTAAAATGTGAAATAGTAACGCCGGTACAAAATAGGCCACATTATTCGTATCAGTACCTGTATCATGCATAACCACCAATTACGTTACATGTAATTTTAGTAACATATTTCATTTTTTATATCTTTGTTAATTCAGCAACCGTCCGTCGTGATGTCTTTCTCGAAGTTCGCATGGCAAGGCGCAGACGCGTGATATACGCGGGTGAAACCGCGGGGCACAGCTAGTAGGTACATACTTTAATAAAACTCTAACACGACGTCTGTCTGAACACGCATCATGCAATAACCTGTGACCCGATTTGGATGGGACTTTCTCCGGCAGAGTAGAGAGAGGCTACTTTTATTTTAGGAAAAGAACTAGGGTTCAAAAAATTCCACGCGGGCGAAGTCGCGGGGGACCGCTAGTTTATTAATAATAATGTCAACTACCTAATTTCAGAGGTCCCGGCGGTTTCGAATCGGATTACGCGCGTATTTATGGAATTTTAAAGCGGGTGCTACTCCTGAACTAGAAGGACCTCGAACGTAAAGCCGTTAGTATGTTAGTAAGAAAGTTTCAAAGCGGGATATACCTCCGGCTTCCTCCATGTCGATGTCCTCCTCCTCCTCCCCAGAGCCGAAGGTGTAGAAGCCCTGGGGCGATATCGATGTGGCAGCGGCGATCCGCGCGATCTGAGCACGCAGGTAGTGACGCTCCGTGCCTTCGAATGGCGGGAACGTTTGTACCTGCATTTGTTTTAAACACAATTATATACGTGGTAGAACCACATTGTAGCACGAATGGATCGCCTTGACCGGGGAAGGACTACGCTCTCACAGAATACCAGCGTAAAATAGCAGCTTAATGATGCTGTGTTCCGTGTGGTGAGTGTAGAGAACCGAAAACCTTCGTTACTGGAAACGAGGCATTCCATATTAGTTTTCTAGGGTGACAACGCATCTGCATTTTGATTCTTAATTGAATATAGATGTTTATGAGCCACAGCATCCACTTACCATTAGGTGGACTGTGTGTTCATTTGTCACCCATATTCTATTTAAAAAAAAAACAATTATCTTCATAATAATAATAATAATAATAATTTCTTTATTTGCTTAAAACATGGTATTTGTAGGTGGTACAGTAAAACAAGTACACATGTTTTGCTTATAATTAGCATGCAAATTTAAGTTTATGTTACGTACATTTCAAGTTACATTTATTTCAAAAAAAAGGGTCAAATACTCTCATAAAATTAATATTAACAAATCAATAATTATTAAAACCTAAGGTCAATAATTTTTTTTAATGTCGTACACTTTTAGTTCAATAAGCCATTTAAATTCTCGATTTAAATAAATTCATTTTGAGGTTTTTAATGTCATTGGGGATCTTATTACCTACATATCTTAACACACATTGCTAAACAACTTTTTCTGAATTTAGCAGATCTCAGAATGACGCTTAACACTAATCTATCCGGATTTCTTTTCAATCTAGAGTCTATATCTCTGGCTTTCTGGAAGAGCTCAGTATGACTTTTGACAAAGCAACTTATTTCAAAAATGTACAGTGCTGGTAACGGAAGTAAGCCCCGGCTCCAAAAAGATGCTCTACAGGACTCGCCCGGTGGAATCCCACATATGGCTCTGATGCATTTTTTTTGCGCTACAAATGCCCTTTGTCTCTCAGTACTATTGCCCCATATCATCACCCCATAACGTAGAATGGAGGCTACATACGCGTGGTAAGTGGTAATAGCTGTTTGCAAGTTAGTTACGCTCCTTGTTTTATAAAGAGCATAAACAAAGCTGTTGATACGCTTCCATAAGGCCTCAATATGTAATTTTTAGTTTAGATCCTGGTCTATCGTTACACCTAAAAATTTAGTATGTGTAATTTCTTTTTTCTTTTCGATATTGAGGTTATGATTGTGTTTATCGTGTTTGGGTTTATTAAAATGTATGAAATTTGATTTATTTAAATTTAATTTTAGATTATTTTCTTCTAGCCATTTAATAATGTTGTCAATAGTGTTATTAATTTCAATTTTATGGTCATGTATGGAATTATATTTATTTTTATCTGATGTCACAATTATTGATATGTCATCTGCAAATAATATACATTCATCATTTTTCTTAATACCCTCATGTTGTGTAGCAGCGGCGCAAGTGAAACCACTATACCACATTTGATTCCGTAGGTGTCGTAAGAGGCGACAGCAGGGAAACTGAAACAGGAGATGGCCACTACATCTTTTTTTTTATTAAACTGAAGTGACAAATGAACTCATATAGTCCACCCGATGATATGTGGTTGGAGACCAAGCAACTTCAAACAAAAAAGCCACAGATGCATTGTCACATAAGGACTAAAATGGAATACCTCGCAACCTGTAATTGTACTGGCTCTCTGTACCGTTCAAACCGGAACTGTACATAACAGCCTAGATTTAAGACATTATTAATGTGAAAAATAGCCTTTTAATACAATCTATGTAGTTATTTAAGTTTTAGTAACGTAAGTAATTGTCTAGTACGTAAACTTATTAATGTTTTTATTGCCTTTTATTTGAAGAATTGTTCTGTCTTTATAGTGTTTGTTGTATACTTACTAATTACTGTCTGTATGTCTATAAAGAATTATTGTATGTCGATAAATTGTGTGACAAATGTATGATTGTAAAATAAATGATAAATAACACTCAACACACACCCCACACTCCTCCCCTCCTGTCCGCTCATTGGTCGAATAGAGCATGTGTGTCTCACATACGCCCACATAAGTTGTGCAACCGAAGTCACAAAATAAAAGACCGACCTCTGAGATTACTCGCTTCTTACTCGCTCAACAGTCATCTCTTAATAACGTCACGCTGCCCTACAAGCAACACTCTTGTTCCTTGTTCTTGTCGTTTCTTAAAAAATAATAGTTTCATTTAACTTAACAAAACACCTATGGTCAAGAAGAAGTCTATATCTCAAAGTTACGGAGCCCTGCAGAATAGCTCCCATTTCGTTCAGGAACACATCAGTGCAAGCACTGCTATTTGGCGGAAGAAGTAGGTAAGAGGGCGGTAACCTACTTAGACGGATGCCTAGGCAGAAAAGTTGTCCTACCACCTCTTAAAT
This sequence comes from Parnassius mnemosyne, assembly GCA_963668995.1. Lineage (NCBI taxonomy): Eukaryota > Metazoa > Arthropoda > Insecta > Lepidoptera > Papilionidae > Parnassius > Parnassius mnemosyne. Next base: position 45,282,743 of record CAVLGL010000057.1, on the reverse strand, counting down.
GTTCTAATTTTCCTGACAACAAATCAAAATGAAAAATTGCGGCACCAACCACAGCATGCCAAGCGCGGTAAAAGCAAATATCTCTATGAGGCAACCTATGGGGGAGGCCTATGTTAAGCCATAGACTTTTGAATAGTTATAATGAATGATGATGATAGGGTGACAAACGAGCACACAGTCCACCTGATGGTAAGTGGTTGCTGTGGTCCATAGACATCTACATCTATCCTCGTTTGCGAATCAAAATGCAGATGCGTTGTCACTCGTGAGGACTAAGATAGAATGCCTCATTGCCAATAAAAAGGGTCTCTGGTTCTCTACACTCACCATACGAAACACAACACCGTTAAGCTGCTATTTTACGCTTGTATTCTGTGAGAGCGTGGTCCTTCCCCGGTGTTGCCGACCCAATTCGTGCTACAACCATACTATTAATATAGTTGCAGCATGGCTCTACCAGGTATAAAATGAAGTTTTTGCATAGTTATTTTCGATGTTCTAACCTCAGCGTCCAGATCTCCGATCATGGCGCGTAAACTAAGCCTCGCCACACGGATTTGTTCCGGAGTTGTGTCCGGTAGACAGGTCCATGGATCACCGGGCAAATTACACACCCAGTACACCTGTCAAACACATTATATTAGGGTGTTTACGGTTATTACTAACACGTTTTTATTAGCTCCGCGTGTATCTATCTATGTAACGGAATCTTTTAATATAATTTTCACCAACTTGTAGACGGCCGATTGATTTGAAAATTTATACTCGTACCAAGGACCGATGACGTTACAATATTTTAATGATTATCCAGTGTCACTAGGATCATTACAGCTCATGATCAATGTGTTGTTAAGTTTTCTTAAACTCTAATATATTATTATTATTATTAAAATTAAAATATTGTAAACTGTGTCAATATAGTTTATATATACCGACCACCGATGGGGAAGAAAGATTTTTTCTTATAGGATAGGGTGACAAAGGAGCACACAGTCCACCTGATGGTAAGTGGTTGCTGTGGCCCATAGACATCTACATCTATCCTTGTTTGCGAATGAAAATGCTTTGTCACCCGTGAGGACTAAGATGGAATGCCTCTTTTTCAGTAAAAGGGTCTCCGCTTCTCTACACTCACCATACGAAACACAGCAGCGTTAAGCTGCCATTTTACGCTGGTATTCTGTGAGAGCCTGGTCCTTCCCCGGTCGAGCCGACCCATTCGTGCTACAACTATACTACTAATATAGCTGCAGCATGGCTCTACCACGTATAAAATGCTAGAGTGGCAGCCTCGTGCCGGTTGGCGAAGTGTAGGGTGTCCTCCCACTAGATGTAGTAACGACCTAGTAAATGCAGGACATGCAGGAAGACGATAGATGTAGGTAGCTTAGGACCGTGGCATTTCTTGGGGGAGGCTTATGTTTAGCAGTGTACTTGTGAAGGCTACAGCCCGAAGTGATGAAATGATGTAGTTTATATATTAACTAGCTGTTCCCCGAGACTTCGACCGCGTCAAATTTATTACGATTGGATTTCGTAGGTTTTAATTTTTTGCGCGGAACCCTAATTCTTTTTCTAAATTAAAAGTAGCCTAAGTTACTCCTTATAAAATCAGCTATCTGTTAGTGAAAGTCATGTCAGAATTGGTCCAGCCGTTTCGGAGATTAGCCGGAACAAACAGACAGACAGACAAAAATTTTAAAAATTGTTTTTTTTATATAAGTACCGTTTATACTTTCATATGTATTTGGTAAAAAGTTGTTATTTTGACATTACAAACAGACACCTCAATTTTATTTATTTGTATAGATAGTTTTCAATGTCTACTTTTCATAATAGATTTTGATCTCTAAGAATCTTTTCTACTAAATAAAGAATACGTAATTAATAACAGATAAAAAATGACAGTCAGACGGAAATGTAATATAGGTAATATTATTAGAAAAATAACCTTTTTATTAACTCCTTGGCCGGGTCTTTCGACCGGTATGGTAGGTTTCGGTTGCCACGTAGATACTGGTATGGGAGGCAACTTGGGAGGTACCGGTTCCTTCGGTATCTGTTCCTGTGTCTCTCCTTCTCCCACTTATGTAAAAGAAGATACGGTTAATGGCAAAATTTATAGGTTAAAGAATGATTGATATTAATAAGACTCCTGGTTGATTTAAACTGCTGTAAGCTGTAACAACTTACGGATACTGAAATGATGTATTTAATTCTATTATTAAAACTTTAATAATAATAATGTCCTAAGACCGAATTTCAGTCACGGTAGCCAGTCTCAAAGGAGGAGTCTCAACGGAGTAGTCTCAACGGAGGAGTCTCAACGGAGTAGTATCAACGGAGTAGTCTCAACGGAGTAGTCTCAACGGAGTAGTCTCAACGGAGTAGTCTCAACGGAGTAGTCTCAACGGAGTTGTCTCAACGGAGTAGTCTCAACGGAGTAGTCTAAACGGATTACATAGGCTGCACTAAAAGTATCGGGAATGGAATATTTCCACTGTTCCTGTCATATTAAAATCTTTTTAATTGAAAACTTCTGGTTTTAAAAATCGAATACCATTTATTAATTTAAAATAAGATTCTCGGTCTTGTCACAAGGTTTTGTCAAACTTGTTTAGTCGTTGAGAAAATGGAATTCATTCGAGAAAATTCAAGAGCGATGATTTATTATGACTTTCGAAGTGGTTTAACACAAAAACAGTGTGTTGACCGGATGATTTCTGCATTTGGTGATGAAGCCCCATCCAAAACCACAATTTATCGCTGGTTTGCTGAATTTCAACGTGTCAAGCTCAGTGATGATCCCGTCAAGGTCGTCCAAAAACAGCAGTCACCCAAGAAAACGTTGATGCTGTGCGTAAGCTGATTGAAGAAGATCGACATGTGTTATACCACGAAATTCAGGCAACTTTATACATTGGCATGAGTCAAATACAAATAATCTTGCATGAACAATTAGGTGTAAAAAAGTTGTTTTCCCGATGGATACCGCATTCGCTCTGTGAAGAGCAAAAAGCGGCTCGCGTTACTTGGTGCGTCAGAACTCTCGAAAGATTCCACGCAGGATCCTCAAATGCTGTATACAACATCGTATCAGGTGACGAATCCTGGATATATGCGTACGAACCCGAAACAAAAAACCAGTCACAAGTTTGGGTGTTCGAAAATGAGTTAAAGCCAACAAAAATTGTTCGTTCACGGAGTGTTGCAAAAAAAATGGTGGCCACGTTTGTCTCCAAAACCGGCCATGTTACGACTATTCCTCTTGAGAGACAAAGAACGGTTAATGCAGAATGGTATGCTAGCATTTGTTTGCCATAGTTCGTTTCTGAACTCCGTAAAGAGAACTGCAACCGCCGCATCATCCTCCATCACGACAATGCGAGTTCTCACACCGCACACAGAACAAAAAAGTTTTTAGGGCAAGAAAACATAGAATTATTAGACCATCCGCCGTACAGCCCCGACCTAAGCCCTAATGATTTCTATACTTTCCCTAAAATAAAGAATAAATTGCGTGGAAAGAGATTTTCATCACCTGAAGAAGCTATGGACGCCTACAAAACGGCTATTTTGGAGACCCCAACTTCCGAATAGAATGGTTGCTTCAATGATTGGTTCCATCGTATGGAAAAATGTGTCAAATTTCGCGGAGAATACTTCGAAAAGCAATAAATACATTTTTAAATAGTAATGTTCTGTCACTTCCTTGATTCCCGAAATTTTCAGTGCCGTAGTCTCAACGGAGTAGTCTCAACGGAGTAGTCTCAACGGAGTAGTCTCAACGGAGGAGCTTCAACGGAGTAGTCTCAACTGAGTAGTCTCAACTGAGTAGTCTCAACGGATCTGCGCAGGACAGGATTATACTGCTCGAAGGATGCGCAAACACAAGTGCACTGTCTATTCCCTCGCTCATATCCCAATGGAACTATAATTCAACACGACCGGAGAAAGATCAGGCACTGGACCAACGGCTTTAACCACAGTCCGAAGTGTGGGACTGATAATTTCGTCTCTGAAAAACCCAATAATTGATTTTGATTTCATCCAGGATTCGAACTCGGGACCTCATACCATCAGTCGAGTTTACTAGTCAAAAACGTTACCACGTTAATGTCAAACAACTGAAAGATTAAAAACGATATGAATGAAAATTCTCTTTGTAGCAACGGAAGGCGGGTTGAGCGTAAGATGTATCCTTATTAAACCAGTCACCAATCAACAAATATTACCATGTGTTAAGTCGCTATATATTATTTTCTTCTTTTTTGCGCGTAACAAAGCTCTACCAAATTGAAATGAACAATGTCACTCACTGAATTTTTTTATAGGATTTTTTTTTTATAGAATCTGCAGTATCTTCATGAGAGTATTCAGTCAAAGGACGCCTTAAACTGAGGTTTGTCCACCAAATTGGCGATATATTGAAGATTGCCCAAGTTAAGAGTACCCTTAACCGACGAGCGTGTATGCGTATTGCGTAGGTATATGAGTGTAAAAGAAGCGAAAGAGATGTGTCAGGATCCAGATGTGCCAAATGGAAGTCTGAACTCTTTTAAAAGATAAAAAGGACAGAATTGTTGGAAGTATTTTTTAATTAATTTTTCTTCGTCATTTGCCTATGTTACTTATTCTGAAGCTTCTCTGCAAATTTGGACGGTTATTTATTTTTTATAGGATAAGGGTGACAAACGAGCACACAGTCCACCTGCTGGTAAGTGGTTGCTGCGGCCCATAGCCATCTACATCTATCCTCTATTACAAATCAAAATGTCAAGATGCGTTGTCACCCGTGAGGACTAAGATGGAATGCCTCATTTCCAGTAAAAAGGGCCTCCGGCCACCTGCACTCACCAAGCGAAACGCAGAGGTAAACCTCTACTTCACGCTGGTTTTCTGTGAGGTCGTGGTACCACCTCGGTTCGAGCCGGCCCATCCGTGCGACAGCAAAATCCGCCACGTGGCTCTACCACTGTTGTAATAATGGCAAAATAAACCTGTATATTCAATCATTAAAGGCTAACAAAAATAATACTCGTAAGTGACGTTGATAACATACAGATTTCCTGTTCCTCGGCTTGCTCCGGCACGCGTTCTTCGTCCAAACCCTCACCCTCGCCAGGCATGTCTTTCATATCGAACTCCTGATGAAAATAAACAACAATAACTTTATTGATAGAATCAGGCGTTATTTTTCGGTAATCCGTTAAAGATTTTAAAAATAATTTGATTAGATCCACATAGTAAGCAATTTGTCTTTCCTAGTTTGAAGTGCAATTCCCACCCTCCCTTAATTGCGTTCACTATCTCCAACACCACTACTCCCAATCCCAATACACACAAAGACACACCCTTAAAGGTCAACCACCGCCATCACTATATCCACCGCAAGAGTCTATTGCATGCCTTAAGCGCAAAGCGCTTTGGTATTTTCTACTAGCGCCTAAAAATCAAGATTCCAACTTTTTGTCGCATGAAGTCGTATCTAACAATCATATTGAACATATAAATGAATGAACAGGCAGGAGATGGGCAGCAGCATCTTCCTGGTAACGGCAAAATACAATAAAAAACTGCGGTTGCCAACCCGCTCGCCAAGCGTGGCAACTATGGCAATATACCCCCCAATGAATAAAGCAACAAACAGACGGCCCCCAGTCCCCGGCGGCCCCGCTATTCCTGGCTACGGTGGCGACCATGGTAACGGCGGGGCAGGGGGTGCTAAGAATCTCCGGTGGAGGTTCGGTTGCCACCTACAACGACTCGACCTGGCAACATACAACGCACGCACCCTGAGGACTGACGAGAAGATTGTGGAGCTGGAAGAAGAGATAGACAAGTTACGCTGGCATATTATAGGATTATCCGAAGTCCGAAGAGAGGGGGAGGACACGGTAATCCTCGAATCCGGCAACTTGCTCTATTACCGGGAGGGCGACCATCTGTCCCAAGGAGGTGTCGGATTTATCGTCCACAAGTCTCTCGTTAACAACGTTGTAAAGATTGAGAGTGTGTCGACGAGGGTTGCGTACCTTATACTCAGAATCACCAAACGGTATTCGCTGAAGGTCATACAGGTTTACGCACCAACCTCGGCACACCCCGATCAGGAGGTGGAGGAAATGTATGAGGATATCTCTAGAGCCATGCATTCCTCCAAAACCCAATATACAGTGTTAATGGGAGACTTCAATGCAAAACTAGGCACAAGAGTGAACGGTGAGCTGAAAGTGGGGAAATTTGGAATAGGGCAACGGAACCCAAGGGGCCAGCAGTTGGCCGACTTCATGGAGAAAGAGGGACTCTTTATGATGAACTCTTTCTTCCATAAGCGGCCTCACAGGAAGTGGACCTGGTCGAGCCCCGACGGTTCGACAAAAAATGAGATTGACTTCATTATGACGACCAGACGACAACTGTTCAGTGATGTCTCAGTGATCGCGAGGGTGAAAACCGGCAGCGATCACCGAATGGTTAGAGGCACACTGAACCTAAACGTTAAGTTGGAGAGGTCTCGTCTAATGAAGTCAACGCTCCGTCCCCCTCGTGCTCTAATCCAAAGTCCCGAAACCTTTCAGCTCGAGTTGCAAAACCGTTTTCAGTGCCTAGAAGACTGCAATGAAGTGGACGATTTGAATGACAAGCTCGTGGAAACTGTCCATGCGGTCGGAGCTAAGTTCTGCAAGACCCGCCGCAGAAGAACACAAAAACTCTCCGATCACACTCTTAATCTCATGGCTGTTAGACGGGAGATGAAGCTACATTCTTCAACAGATTTGACAGCATACAGGCAACTGAACAGACAGATCTCCAAATGCATGCGGCGGGACTTACGCAACTTCAATACAGCTCGTATTGAAGAAGCGATCGAGCGGAACCAAGGCTCCAAAGTCTTTGCCAGAGATCTGTCTGCCAGAAAGAGCCAACTGTCAAAGCTGAAGACCGAATGTGGCAGCATCGTTTCCGGGGCACCTGAGATTTTGAGTGAGATTGAGAGGTTCTATGGGCAGCTGTACACGTCATCGTTGGAGCCACACGCAAGTGTGAGTAACGATCAAAGAGCGAGTCTTATCAGACATTATTCCGATGATATCCCGGACGTCAGTCTGAGCGAGATTAGAATGGCTCTCCAGCACCTTAAAAACGGCAAGGCCCCAGGCCAGGATGGAATTACAGCGGAGCTTCTGAAAGCGGGTGGAAAACCGGTACTTGAAGTCCTTCAGAAGCTCTTTAATTCCGTCCTCCATGGTGGCATTACACCGGAGGCGTGGAGCAGAAGTGCGGTGGTCTTGTTCTTCAAGAAAGGCGACAACGCTCTCTTGAAGAACTACAGACCGATTTCCCTTCTGAGCCGCGTCTACGTGCTGTTTTCGAGAGTCATTACGAATCGTCTCGCGCGCAGACTTGACGACTTCCAGCCTCCCGAACAAGCCGGTTTCCGAAAAGGCTTTAGCACCATAGACCACATACATACCCTTCGGCAAATTGTACAGAAGTCCGAGGAGTACAATTTGCCACTATGTCTGGCGTATGTGGACTATGAGAAAGCCTTTGATTCCGTCGAAATTTGGGCGGTGCTGCAGTCCCTTCAGCGATGCCAAGTTGACTGTCGGTATATCGAAGTGTTGAAGTGCTTGTACAGTAGGGCTACGATGGCTATCCGAGTACAGAACCAGAGTACGAAACCTATCCAATTGCAGAGAGGTGTAAGACAGGGTGACGTCATATCCCCGAAACTCTTTACCGCTGCATTGGAAGATGTTTTCAAGCTTCTGGACTGGAAAGGATACGGTATCAACATCAATGGCGAGTACATCACTCACCTTCGTTTTGCCGACGATATAGTCCTTATGGCAGAATCGCTGGAGGACTTAAGCACTATGCTCAATGACCTCAATAGTGTTTCCCAACGGATAGGTCTTAAGATGAACATGGACAAAACAAAGATCATGTTTAATGTCCATGTCACACCTATGCCGGTAGTTGTTGGGAACACTAAGCTCGAAGTTGTTGACGAGTATGTTTACCTGGGACAAATAGTTCGACTAGGTAAGTCCAACTTCGACCGAGAGGTCAATCGGCGGATTCAACTCGGTTGGGCAGCGTTCGGGAAATTACGGCACATCTTCTCGTCAGGTATACCTCAAAACTTGAAAACGAGACTGTACACCCAGTGCGTGTTGCCAGTGATGACATACGGAACTGAGACGTGGTCCTTCACTGCTGGCCGGATGAGGAAGCTCAAGGTCGCTCAGCGAGCTATGGAGAGGGCCATGCTCGGAGTTTCTCTGCGTGATAAACTCAGAAATGAGGATATCCGCAGTAGAACCAGAGTGACCGACATAGCCCAACGGATTAGTAAGCTGAAGTGGCAATGGGCCGGCCATATAGCTCGAAGAACCGACAACCGATGGGGAAGAAAGGTTCTCGAGTGGCAGCCTCGTACCGGCAGGCGAAGTGTAGGGCGTCCCCCCACTAGATGGAGTGACGACCTGGTAAGATATGCAGGAAGTCGATGGATGCAGGTGGCTCAGGACCGTGCTTTGTGGCATTCTTTGGGGGAGGCCTATGTTCAGCAGTGGACTTGTGAAGGGCTGTAATGATGATGATGATATAAATGATATAAAAAGCACATTGTCGGAAAGATAAATGATTGTTGAACTAATTTTTTTTTAAATTGATTAATTGCTATTTTTACATATATAGTGGTTTTAGTAGCTTGTGGTGTAGATTTATCAAGTCCGCATGGAGGGGTAAACACGATAACTTATGAAAATATGAATTGTTTAACTCAATCTATTTTCTAATCTCATCACCTATCATGAAAGCCATGGACTGTAAATGGCAGTTTAATTTTGTTTTGTATAGTTATAATAAATTTTTTTTTGCCTGAGAAATGCCGAAATTTTCGGTGTTTTGAGCAGCCTTGAAATAATTTATTTTACTAAATACAGTTTGCCTCACAGCTCACTCGCACTTCGGCCTCGACCGCCGTCATGATTGAATTACTGTATCGTTTGCTTACAGCAGCGGTAATAGGCAGCAAAAATATCGATCGCTGTAGAAATACATAATATTCCAAAAACCAAATTTATTACATTCTTGATGTACTTCGGTGAATGCTACCGGAACTCCTCGATCAGTAATAGGTATGCCAAGTTTGGCCTTGTTTTGTTAGTTATGATGAGACCTTACCTCCGGACTTGATAGAGTCACCTGAAAGTGTACTTCGGTGAATTCTACTGGAACTCCTCGAAGAGTAGTATTAGGTGTGCCGAGTTTGACCTCGTTTTGTTAGTTATGAATAGACCTTACCTCCGGACTTGATGGAGTGACTTGATGGTGTACTTCGGTGACTGGTACTGGAACTCTTTGACGAATAGAATTACAATTTACATTTTTTTTTTCATGATCTTATGAGTCGTGCAATTTTGGATTTTCCAAGCTTTTTTTTAAATTGAAATTTGACATATAATTATCGGAATATTGGAAGTACAGTAATAATTATAAGGTTTTTAGTGAAAACTAGTGTGTATAATCATGTTATACGTAATTTTTTAATGCGCTTAAGGCATGCACAATTGGATTCACCAATAGTTTTCCAGCTTATGATGCCTCATTTAACACGTTCATGCACACACTTCAATATAGTAGCTCTATGTGATATTGCACATAATTTTTTCATACAAACTAAAGCGACGTCTAATGACGCTGTGCAATAACTGATAATATTAGTATTGAAATATATTGCGCTGACGTCCTAAGGCGTCACTACATTTTCGTTTATGAGAGTCAAAAATGCTTTCATAACTAGAATACTCTGAATCGTCTGTGGTGTTATAAGAATTTTCTGATGCAGAATCCGATGTAGATCTAACAACAGAACCAGATCGTAAATTGGAACAAGTACTCTTTTTGACATGCAATAATGACTTTTTGCGCTGTTTGCGCCGCTCAAACTGCGAAATGCCTATGTCACAGGAGCTGTCGTCATCATTATCACCAATTGGGCCGTAATCAGCATCTGATCCAAACTCTCCATCGTTAACAAAAGGGACTGGTGTGGTTTCCCGGGATGAAGAAAGCTCATAGATTTTCATTGAAGATTCCTTCTTTTTTGGCTCATTTTATATATCTAAAACAAACAAAAACATACAAAATATGTATTTTGAACATATTCAGACTGATTACAATAAAGTGAAATGTATTTATATAATATATATATCGTAGTAAGATAATAAAATACTTACGTTTAGCGTCAACATTCCATGTGAACATAACATTGGAAACGCACTAGCCCCGCGACGCGCACAAGTCGACTGATGTAATGAAATTTCTTTTGCGAAACGACGTATAGTGACGTTGTGCGCTAACAAAGTGGGTACTTAGTATCAGGGAGGAACGCCATCTAAGAAGCCAAAAAAATCGGTGCGATGTGGCACTACAATTTTGAGAATTCGATATGTTGTGGCACAGTAACCCAACTTTAAAACACTAGTATGGCCAGACACCGTACCATAACGTTGTGCTCAATAAATCGAGCTATTGCTGAACGTAATTATACGTTGTGCCACATCATATATACAGATATGTCACGTACATATACGTTGTTCGCATGAACGTGTTAAAAGCGAAACACGTGTTGTATTATCGACGCCGGTGTGTCTTTACTAGTATAGTGGTTTTGGGAAAAGTGCAGTTGGGATTATTGGTGACGAGGATTAAGAGTGCACGCAATTGAAAGTGGGCGGGAACTGCTCTTCCGACTATGTAAGACGCATCATTTTATTTCATTATGCGTATCTTAGCTATTTTTTTTTATAAATACTAGCAATGCTATTAAACATTACTAATATTCTTTTTGGACAGGAATCGCGAGTGCCGTCGAACTGTTTCGTCTAGCGCAGAATAGTACGGAGTTCACTAAGCTGACTGCCAACCTTCGCTAGCCGGAGAGGCACCAGACGAAGAAGAAGAAGAATATTCTCTTTAACCACTTCTGGTAAGCTTAAAATGCTTGTGTTAGAAGTGGTTAACGACATTAGTCGAATGGCGGATTCGAACCTTTCGAGTACGCGGTCCGCGCCCTGCCATTAGGCTTCTGAAGAGCTAATTAATTTTAATATCTTTAATATAATGGATTTCCGCAAAGTCACGCCTGATTCTCTTAATTAACGGTATAAAATGGCATTTACGAGATAGTTAGAAGTTATATATAAATAAGATAGTTACGCAAAAACGAACGGAAGTTTATGGACCAAATTGGCGATATGTTGAAGAAGGGCCATAAATAATACCCTTAATCGCCGAGTACGTATGTGTAGGTATATGGATGTAAATGATGCCTACTCCAGAAAATAAAATAAATGACGCAGAAAAACAAACCTGTATTCTTCGATCCAGTTCTTCTATCGTGAGATCAGTCTCAGCCACGTAATAATTAGCTTGCGTTCCGAAAATCTTTCCAAAGAACCTGAAGTTAATACACACTAAATTCATGACATGTTTCTATTAATATGCCACCCGATTACAGATGAAAGCATCATTTACTAAATCTATATAAATAAAATGATAGAGGTTTGCAGTTGTGCGCGTATCACGGAAAAACTACTGGACAGATTTCAATTAGGTTTTCAAAGTTTTATTTTTCAGACAATTGGCCATTATCTAAAAAAAATTATTGCGATATATCTTCATTTTTTTATAGGATAAGGGTGACAATCAAGCACACAGTCCACCTGATAATAAGTGGTTGCTGTAGCCCATAGACATCTACATCTATCCTCAATTACGAATCAAAATACATATGCGTTGTCAGCCGTGAGGATTAAAATGGAATGCCTCGTTTTTAGTAAAAAGGGTCTCCGGCTCTCTACACTCACTATACGAAACACAGCAGCATTAAGCTGCTATTTTACGATGGCATTCTGTGAGAGCGTGGTCGTTTACCGGTCGAGTCGGCCCATTCGTGCTACAACTATACAATTAAAATAGCTGCAACATGGCTCTCTCACGTAATAAATATCATATATCAATATAATATAAAGTTATTAAAGTTTTAAGAAACAACGAATTTTATAAGCACTACGTATTCAGTGAACATTGTATGCAACGAATGACATTGTTTGCAAATAAATTTTGTAAGCAAAGTATATTTTTGCTTGCAATCTTTTTGATGTTTTTTCCTTCGCACATAAGAAAACTTTGTTAAGCAACGCGGACGAAGTCGCGGGTATCAGCTAGTTTAAAATATTTAATTCTATTATCTAAATCTAATTTCAATGTTTACCATAATTATTATAACTGGCAACAAGTTAGTGGGGTCATTGATAGGACTGTATTATCCGATTAAACTGAAAAATCATGGTTCTATTTTCTTTTTCTTTAAAAAAAAAACGTTACCCCCACACTAGGATTCTCTCCTGTATCGTAGAGGCAGTTTACAAATTGTACGAGGACAAACATCCAGTTGTGCGGGATTCGAACCCGCGGCCCTCAGCGCAACTCATTGCTAAGCCATTGCGCCACGGAGCCGTCAATGGTTGATGTCAAGATCATTTTATAGGTACTGTTAATGTCATTGTAACTGCGAAGCATTCTGTGCAGGGGTTCATGTCTAGCAAGGGTAGTCTGCATGCGAGGCAGTGTAGAATATTTCTTAGTTTTCTGCGGAAGATTAGCCTAATAGGTACATACAATGTTATCTCATTGAGAATAACTTGACAATTTATTTTACTATGTACTAATTTATGCGATAAATTCAAATTAAAGAGCTCACGCAAGTTCAATAGCAGAATAGAAATTATTCCATATAATAGCTCAGGTAGCAGCTGGATAGTACAACCCATGGTACAACCTCGCAGGTAATTACAAAATTATTAGTTAATATTTAATAGAATTGACAATTTAAATTATTTCAAATTAAAAATTTTGTACAACCGACTTCAATATAAATTATTAAGAATAACTCAAAACTATTGGTCAGACCTTGATCAATATCGGACCACATGTGAAGCACCAGCTTTCAAATAAAAAAGAATCATCGAAATCGGTTCACCCAGTAAAAAGTTATGAAGGTTAAGAAATCTGTTTGTATTGCGTCTAAAGTCTTTCCGGTAGTGTCGGATTTCCGACTCTTCGGACTATGAGAGTGAGGGAGTAGAGCGCACCTGTGCTTGAGCACACACTCGTATACAATAATCCTGTTCTATGAAGATGGCTAGTCTCCGTTGAGACTGGCTGCCGTGGGCATGGGCAAGGGAAGAAAATATATAGATATATATCGAATCGATATTTTTAAACAGTATCATTATATATCGCGTGAATTATATCAATATATCGATATATCGTTATATATCGATATTATGATGTAAAGATAAGGTCCAAAATTTTATTACTGACGGTTGGACGACGAAAAAAAAAACGACAACCAACCCAGATTTTAAAATATATCGGAATTACATCGCGATTTAAAAATGTCGACGTTTTTATGATCACGAATCACGATCATGAAATATCGATATTTTTGCCCAAGCGTACCGTGACCGAAAAATTCTGTCTGGACGACATTATTCGAATTGTGTTGATGACGAAGAATAAATGGTAAATTAAATTGTTCTACCAAATAATATCTCTAAGTCTTACCTGACAGTAGCAACGGGCTCCTTGATGGCCAACATGTTTAAAGCTATATATAGTGCGTAGCATTCACTATCTGGAAGTCCATAGCCTGCCTTAAAAGATAAAACGTACACATTTTTTTAAATAAGAGTGACAAACGAGCACAGAGTCCACCTGGTGAAAGGATGATGTGGCCTTTAGACATCAATCCTCGATTAAAAACCAAATAGTAGATGCGTTGTCACCTCTGACGACTAAAGTAGAATGCTACGTTTCCAGTAAAATGCGTCTCATCGGTTATCTAAACTCACCATATGAAACTCAGCATTAAGATGTTATTTCAAGTTGGTATTCATCGAGAACGCGGTAATTCCTTGGTCGTGCCGACCCATTTATGCTGTCACCATAATATAGCTGCAGCGTGGATCTACCATGGATCTACCAGGGAAGGACTACGCTCTCACAGAATACCAGCGTAAAATAGCACCTTAATGCTGCTGTGTTGCGTATGGCGGGTGTAGAGAACCGGAGACCCGTTTTACTGAAAATAAGGCATTCCATCTTAGTTTTCACAGGTGATAACGCATCTGCATTTTGATTGGTCATCGAGGATAGACGTACATGTCTATGGACCACAGCAACCACTTACCATCAGGTGCCAACTCGTTTTATTGTATTTGTACGCAAAGGACCGAGTGGACCGTGGAGTTATACTTAGACAAAGGGGAAAGCCTGCTACTCCCCTCCGATACGCCGGTGGAGCGTGATGCTCTATGATATCTCTAAATGTATAATTTCGTAAAACATAGTGTTTTGAAATCCGATATCAAATATCGATATATTACAGTTGCCATATGATATTCAGAAAAAGCTGTATGTATAACAACTCCTATAAGATTTTTCTTGCATTTCCACATACTACCAACCCCACGGAACGAAATAGAGAATTCTCTAACGCATGTGGATTGTGTAATACATGTGTACTACAGCTTCAAATAAAGATAAATAGTCCATAATATGTAGTTGCATATATTGTTAGGAATGAGGGTAGAAATAAAATAAATACGAAGAAGTTAGGGTAGGACTCTTTATCTACCACCCGTTCTGGTAGAGTTTTTGGCGGGAACTTGACCGGCGGCGGTTTGCTGCTCCTGTTTTATTGTTTAAATAATGGTTTGAAGTGGACTTTGATATGTAAAAGTGGTGCGATTTTGTGTATTTAGTGTCTGCGCATGTGAACTATTGGTGGAAACTGTGAAACAAGTGCTCTGATAGTGATGTGATTCTCAAAATAAGGTGCCTGTCTGCTTAGGCGCTTTGAGATACCATCGACAACCGTCAGCTGTCTGCTGGCTCAAGTTACCGTTAAAATCTCCCAAGGGCTGCACAATGTGACGCATCAACATATTGTGAAGCAGTATACTATGAAGAATAATAATTATAATATAATATTGTAACTTCAGGTTCAGAAGGGCTAGATCCCAGAGCCGTAAAGCTAGTTATTAAGAAGAAGAACCCGTTCTGGTAGTAGGTATAAAGTATCGCACAAGCGACTAAGTGAAACCGGTCAGCCAGTCAAGGATCAGTCGTTCAGAAGGAATCAGTAATTTACACAACAGTTTATGGGTCTTAATTACTGTAGTGATGATGCCCGTTGGGGTAATACCCTTGATAAATGTAAAGAAAGTTATATAATATTACGCTGTCCTGTGTCACATAGAGAAAGGCAGGCAGTATTGCTGTTGGTGTGCATATTTCATCTATTTTAATGCTCTCTTGCATAATACCTACTTCTAACTGCTTATCCTGTCTATTTGTGTTATAACATACAGTTAGAAAATGTTACCGAGTTATGTTATTATATTTCAATAAATTTTAGAGTAATTTCTAACTTCAGAAATGGAATAATTTCTTTTATAATACAGTTGCCGAAAAAGATATGTACTTAGGCAAAATGTGTAAATTCCTTTATAGGTTTTAAAAGTCGAATTGAATTGTGTACATCAGTACCTGACGGAAATAGTAGTTATGATCAATAAGATCGGTTATCCTCGGCTTGTCGGACTCTTCTTCAAGATCCAACTCTTGTTCTTCTTCGCCCTGCTCCTGTAACTTCTGTGACTTGCTAGCAACCAGCTGGATGAACACGTGATGTGTATGAGACATGAGACACGCTTAAAGATTCCGTTATTGTTCAGCAGTGCGTATTACCCCTTACATTGTATAAAATTTACTACCTCTGATTTTCTTGTGGTCGTAAACGCGATTGTTATTTATTATTTCTCTGTCAAGAAATTCTCAGTAGTATTTCGGAGTCAGGAATTTGCCGTGCTTTACCCCTGTGCCTCTGAAATCACGTAAAGCCGTAGGTCCTGCGCCTGATATCTCTCCAGTCGTGTCGGATTGTCGTACCAATTACCACGTGTCACGTACAAATTTCTACGTGGCAGAACCATGCTGCAGCTATATTAGTAGTATAGTTGTAGCACGAATGGGTCGGCTCGACCGGGGAAGCACCACGCTCTCACAAAATACCAGTGTAAAATAGCAGCTTAACACTGCTGAGTTTCGTATGGTGAGTGTAGAGAACCGTAGACTCTTTTTACTTGAAAAGAGGCATTCCATCTTAGTCTTCACGGGTGACAACGCATCTGCATTTTTATTCGCAAACGAAGATAGATGTAGATGTCTATGGGTCACAGCAACCACTTTCCATCAGGTGAACTGTGTGCTCGTTTGTCACCCTATCCTATAAAAAAAAACATCGAACTATGAGAGTGAGGGAATATGGTTGGTTGTGATCATGAGGTCCCAAGTTCAAATTCCGGGTCGGATCAAAAATCAGTTAAGTATTGAGTTTGACTGTCAAGAAATTCTCAGTAGCCGCCCACAGTCAGGAAGTTAACGTTATTTAACCCCGTGGCTCGTAGTCGTTGGTCGTGAGCCTGATCTCTCTCCGGTCGAGTCAAATTATCGCCCTATTGGACTATGAGTGTAAAGGAATAGAATGCACCTATGCTTACGCATACACTCATGCACATAATCCTGTCCTGCGCAGATGGCTAGTCTCCAATTGAGACTAGCCGCAGTAACCGAAATTCGATCTGGAGCATATTATAAAATTTAAGTGCTATAGTGTACTTGCGTTATGTTTTCAAACGAAAGTATTTTTCGTCCTCTACTGGGCATGGGCCTCTCACGTTGTCAGGAGGAGGCGGATAGACAATCGCAATAGCAGAGGTCTCGCACGTTTAAGGCTGCTTCCTATCGCCGGTATGGGTCTTACTAGTAGACAATCTATAGGCCTTCCCTATAGATTGCCTCGTAGGGGGTACATTTGCCATAGTCGCCACGCTCATCAAGCGGGTTAGCAACCATTCATCATCATCATCATCATTACAGCCCCTCACAAGTTCACTGCTGAACATAGGCCTCCCCCAAGGAATGCCATAAAGCACGGTCCTGAGCCACCTGCATCCATCGACTTCCTGCATATCTTACCAGGTCGTCACTCCATCTAGCGGGGGGACGCCCAACACTTCGCCTGCTGTTACGAGGCTCCCACTCGAGAACCTTTCTTCCTCATCGGTTGTCGTTTCTTCGAGCTATATGGCCGGCCCACTGCCACCTCAGCTTACTAATCCGTTGGGCTATGTCGGTCACTCTGGTTCTACTGCGGATATCCTCATTTCTAAGTTTATCACGCAGAGAAACTCCGAGCATAGCCCTCTCCATAGCTCGCTGAGTGACCTTGAGCTTCCTCATACGGCCAGCAGTGAAGGACCACGTCTCAGTTCCGTAAGTCATCACTGGCAACACGCACTGGTTGTACAATTTCGTTTTAAGGTTTTGAGGTATGTCTGACGAGAAGATGTGTCGTTGCTTCCCGAACGCTGCCCAGCCGAGTTGAATCCGTCGATTGACCTCTCGTTCGAAGTTGGACTTACCTAGTCGGACTATTTGTCCCAGGTAAACATACTCGTCAACAACTTCGAGCTTAGTGCTCCCAACAACTACCGGCATAGGTGTGACATGAACATTAAACATGATCATTGTTTTGTCCATGTTCATCTTAAGACCTATCTGTTGAGAAACACTATTGAGTATAGTGCTTAGGTCCTCCAGCGATTCTGCCATAAGGACTATATCGTCGGCAAATCGAAGGTGAGTGATGTACTCGCCATTGATGTTAATACCGTATCCTTTCCAGTCTAGAAGCTTGAAAACGTCTTCTAACGGTGAAGAGTTTTGGGGATATAACGTCACCCTGTCTTACACCTCTCTGCAATTGGATAGGTTTCGTACTCTGGTTCTGTACTCGGATAGCCATCTTAGCCCTACTGTACAAACACTTCAGCACTTCGATATACCGACAGTCAACTTGGCACCGCTGAAGGGACTGCAGCACCGCCCAAATTTCGACGGAATCAAAGGCTTTCTCATAGTCCACATACGCCAGACATAGTGGCAAATTGTGCTCTTCGGACTTCTGTACAATTTGCTGAAGGGGTCTGCAGCACTGCCCAAATTTCGGATTAGCAAACGCGCGTTTTTATTTTTAGTCTTTATTAGGAAAACGCTGCTGCCCGTCTCCTGATTTCTTTCCCTCTGTCACCTCTTACGACACCCACGGAACGCTGTGATGGTGTCTCTTACACTACACGGTAAAAACTCGGAACTCAGTCCGCGAAATTAACAAGAACTATTTATATATTAGCTAGAGAACATTATTTGTTTCTCTCTCTATCTTATAATCGATTCTCTTAATCGATATCTTATCGATTAAGTCTTTTACCCCTTTAGTTCATAATTTATACGTGGTAGAGCCATGCTGCAGCTATATTTATAGTATAGTTGTAGCACGAATGGGTCGGCTCGATCGGAGAAGGACCACGCTCTCACATAATACTAGCGTAAAATGGCAGCTTGACACTGCTGTGTTGCGTATGGTGAGTGTTGAGAACCGGAGACCAATTTTACTGAAAAAGAGGCATCCTATCTTAGTTCTCACTGGTGACGACGCATTTGCATTTTGATTCTTTATTGAGAATAAATGTAGATGTCTATGGGTCACAGCAACCACTTACCATCAGGTGGGTGGTGAGCTCGTTTGTCACTCTACCCTATAAAAAAAAAATTTGATAACGTTTATTGTTATATTACACGCTGTTCTTAATTTTTTTGTTGCCTGGAAGAAATTGCTGAGAAGCAATAAGACCTTTTTTTGTTTAACGTAAATATTTGAATATTTTGCTAATATTATTCTTTCCTGGTGTAATAGTAAAGAGTATTGCATTGTATTGTATTATATATTTTCAGGATCTGTAGGTAAGCTTAGAAACACGCCATACTCATTGGATAGAATAGAATCATTTTTATTCAATATAGATTACAGTAATACATATTGAAATTCATTTTTTACCTTTACCACTGGTTCGCTTAAAACCTCTGTCCTGGGAAGAACCAGCCAGAAACCCAGCGGAACTTTTTTTTAAAAGCACAATTTACAATATAATATTTTATACAAATGTTATGAAAACATTTAGAAACAGCATGGTAACGATCACCTCATTCCCAGGGGTTATTATAAATCATGTACTCTTTAGTAGTACTTAGTATATAATAACCCGTACTAGACAATTTTTTCTTAATGAATAATTTAAACCTTTTGATAGATAAGGTCTGCATATTTTCTGGGTTATTGTTGTAATAACTTATTACTCGACTTCAAAGAGTCAGTAATTCCTTCATGGGGCAATATCCCCATGAAGGAATTACTGACTCTTTGAAGTCGAGAAACTGGTATAACTTACTTGAGGCAGCGCGTTCGGGACTCTTTCCTCATCCAAAACCATCTCATATATAAGAAGAGTTCAGCGTAGCATTGCACCATGGCATTGGTAAAAGTGTTATTTTTTGTTATTATTTGTTACAGAAGTATGGGTGACAAACAACTTAAATTTGAGTATCGTGCTGTCACAGTCACTTTGACTTAAAGTGATAGAGACAGCACCAGACTTAACGACATCTTAAAATTGAGCAGCGTTTGAGTATTTGGCCAATACTCTACCTGATTGTGAGTGGATGCTGTGGCCCATAGACATCTACATTCCCCGACAGATGCATCCTCACCCCTGACGACTAAAATAGAATGCCTTCGTTACCAGTAAAAACGGTCTTCAGTTCTCTACACTTATCTTAAGAAACACGACAACATTATGCTGCTATTTCATGTCGATATTCAGTGCGGGCGCGTTTCTTCCCGAGTCAAGCCAATTTTTTTGTGTAGCGCATCACCTTATCAACACATTCTATTCTCCACCTTGGCTGCGACGGTTAAGTGGAAGAGGACACCTTTCCCGCCACAGTCCACCAACGCGCAAATTGACTGAGCTAGGCAAATCTTATATATTTTATACGTGGTAGAGCCATGCTGCAGCTATATTGGTAGTATAGTTGTAGCACGAATGGGTTGGCTCGACCGTGGTAAAATAGCAGCTTAACACTGCTGTGTTTCGTATGGTGAGTGTAGAGAACCGGAGACCCATTTTACTGGAAAAGCGTCATTCTGTCTTAGTCCTCACTGCTGACAACGCATCTGCATTTTTATTTGGAAACACTGCAACCACTTACCATCAGGTGGACTGTGTGCTTGTTTGTCACCCTTATTCTATAAAAAAAAATCCATTTAAGGCGCCCGTCTCCGACTGGCCCTACACCTTGATCCAGCCTAGTGGGTTCTTCTTTGTCCACCGTGGATGACCAAGTGACGGATACTAAGCCTTTCCGCCACGATAAGGTGGAACCCGTTCAGGGGAGCGGTCAAGCCAACCTATTCATGGTTCTGTCACTTATAAAACCTTTTTCCTTTCTTAGTATTTTTCCTTTGAATAAATTCCACAAACCTTGAACATTTCATCCATTTTCCTCGCAATGGCGAGCTGCGGCGGTGACAAATACACATCATTCAACAAATCAAAATTAGGCCTGAGCTTCTCTTGTTTCACCTCCCAGGAGAACTGCTCGAAGTTGTCGACTACATCGGGCGGTTTGTGCTTAAGGATTTTGTGCACTAGATCCACCAGGTGATCATATCTGGTTGAATAACGGATAACTATTTTTAATTTTCAATCATTTATTCATTTCAGTCTATCAAAAGTCCAAAGTAGAACATAGGCCTTCCCCATTTTTTTTTTTACTTATAACAAACCAGTGCTTGACCACATTCCCACCTGGTGGTAAGTGGTGATGAAGCCCAAGATGGTAAATCGCACTGTCTCTCTTTATTCGGACGGAAAGAGCGAACATACGCCGGCAAATTATTCCACTCCTTTGCTGTACGCATTACGTAATACGAAGCAAACCATTTAGTCCTAATGCATGGAATATCGATTAGATCGATTATATATTTATTATTGACTAGCGATCCACCCCGGCTTCGCACGGGTGATTTCTGGATCTCGACAACAGTTTCATTTCAATTGTGAATCTAAACCTTCCAGAGACCCACTCAACCACACACAAAAAAAAATCATCAAAATCGGTCCAGCCAGTTTTGAGTTTCAGCGAGACTAACGGACAGCGCTTGGTTTTTATCTGCCGACTTCCAAAATGGAGACTGTACTCAATGAGGGCATCCACGACTTTTTCTGCCACCAGGGCGGCGCCACTTTAGAGTAAGGTAAAATATTTGACAGATTTCATAGCGGGGATGATAATTTCTTAGGAAAATGTAATCTTTAAGGTTTCTTTATGTATTATTAGTTATATTTTATATTAATTACATTAGAAATGAATAAACCAAACTATAAATATAACTAAAAGACGACTTTTTTAAAAAAAAGTTATAATGTGCAAAAAATTAAAAATCAAACCACTGACGCATTGTGTTGTGTATTAATATAATACTCTAGATAATGATAAACTATTATTTAAAACTAATGTCTCAATTAACTGACATTGTGTAACAAAAAATTTTACCTCAGTCACAACTAGCGACATCTGGTGAGTGGAAGATTATTAGCCCTCATTCGACTGTATGTTTTTTTTAATGTGTGTTACCTCATAACTTTTTACTGGGTGAACCGATTTCGATGATTCTTTTTTTATTTGAAAGCTGGTACTTCTCGTGTGGTCCCATATGAATTTGATCACGGTCAGACCAATGGTTTTTGAGTTATTCTTAATAACTTATATTGAAGTCGGCAGTACAAAATTTTTAATTTTTAATTATTTATAGAGAGATAGATTGATTGCCATAGACTGCCTCATATGGAAAATATTTGCCACAATTGCCACGCTTTACAGGCAGTTTGAAAACCGTATTTTTTTATTGTTTGAGCTCGTAACAGAAAGAAGCTGCTGCCTATCTGCTGTTTCAGTTTTCTTCTGTCGCCTCTCACAGCATCCTCGAGATAATATGAGATAGTGGATTCTCTTCTACCGCCACTAAACGCTATTCGTCACTATAGCTATCACCTTATGGCCAGTGGCGGTTTAAACGTCGACAAGCGATAGCGATTCAAGCCGAGGTTCGTACCTCCTTCTGAGGGGCCCTTGAATCGCATCGAGCCTCCCCCTAGCTCGAGGAGCCTCCCTCCGAAAGCAGGGGTCGGGGTGCCTCGGGACTGCCTCGCCGACGACAGAATCGTTGCACTCAATAGTTCGTAAGTACTCACTTACGAACCTAATTTGACGAAGCTGTCAAGGCCGCAGGGCCAACAGTATACACATTCAGAAAAAAAAAAACGTTGACAGCGCCCTGGGCTAGCCCCTCATCGGCGCCTGGCGATCATATATTATAAATTATATCTACTTATAATAATATAATTTAGTTGCAAAATAATTAGGACACGTAACAGGAGGGCGTGAATGAATAATGTAATGAGAGAGTGAGAGCGATGTAGGTGTATTTAAGTAGACGGGGTGCGTTTTAGAAACTTTACATCTCTATAGAAATTTAATAAAACTACTTTAACCTTTATTAAATTTTATCTTTGTTAAATTCCCGACGTTTCGGGTGCTTTACAGCACCCACGGTCACGGGGGACTGAGGTGATTGACGTCCCTATGTCAGAGTTAACCCGGAGTACCTTCAGCTTTTTTAATTATTAGTTTTGGTCCGATCTACGCAGAATGAACTTCTGTGTCTTACTTACAGTTACACAGTAAGTTTATTCTGCGTATGTCGGAACAAAACTTATAATTAAAAAAGCTGAAGGACATTATTACCCCAGTGCCAGCTCCTTCAACTTCGTCGCATCCAGTGCTGAGCGATTTGAATCGTTGGTGACCGAGATCGTCGACTCAATGGCGCTGCGAAGAGATGTTGCATCTCTTTACGTATTCCATCGAATCTACCACGGGGAGTGCTTGGAGGAATTTTTCGCACTAATTGCCACTTTTTCGCGATGTGCAATTTCACCATTGCACATCGCGACAGAACTCGCGATACCATCCATACCAATACCATCTGGATAATTGGCGGTCCACCACTGTCCGATTTAAAAAAAAATTTCCTCACAAATCTTCCTTGTGGAATCGACTACCACCAGCGACTTTTCCTGGACAGAAATGACTTAGCGACCTTGTAGAAAAGAACCGACTCTTTTTTAAAAGGCCGGCAGCACATCTGTGATTCCCCTGGTATTGTAGTTGTTCATGGGCGGCGGTAGTCACTTACCATCAGGTGAGCCGCATGCTCGTTTGCTGCATCTCCTATAATAAGAAAAAAGACTGACGGACGGACAGCGGAGGCTTAGTAATAGGGTCCTGTTGGTTACCCTTCAGGTACGGAACTCTAAAAGAATGGTAGCCGGGGTGACATAGTTATGACTTAATTACGAACAACTCACCCCGTGAGCATGAGATCTACATAGCACTCAAAACGTCTGAAATATATTAAATTAAACGTATTTAAATCCGAAAAAATATAGTTTCATTTAATGTCCTCTTTTTCGACCTGTGTCCCATAATTACCAGTCCGAGCGCTACGTCTATCATGGCTACCGATTACCGATATTACACTCGCGGAGATTCGGAAGCTTTAATCGTGGTTAGTATCGGTTGATACTGACCACTAGGCTTAGCATAAAATAACAAAAGCTTTCTATTCATAAAATATAAATAAATTAGAAATTAGAAATTGTGTGATAAGAGAAGAGTGTGATTTGCAAGATGATGTTGTGACCAGGATTAAGAAAGGAATGCTTCGGTAGTTTGTTCATGTAGAAATAATGAATGAGGAAAGAGTAACAAAGTCAAATTTATGTTGCAGAAGTAAACGGCAGAGTCAGTAACGGATGCCCTAGGCGAAACTTTTTCGACCAAATTGGCGATATATTGAAAATGTGCCAAATTAAGAGTACCCTTAACCGACGAGCATGTATGCGTAGGTCTATTGATGTGGAGGAGGCGAGAGAGGTGTGTCAGGATCGTGCCAAATGGAAATACGTAGTCTCTGCCTAGCACTCTGGGTGACGGGCGTGAGTGTTTATATTATGCTATAATTAACGCAAAGCATAGGTACTTCTTTAAAAAAATCCCGACTTACAAGTTATCACCGGTTGCCGCGCTCTGCTGTTTTAAAAAGTTTTTTGCAAGCACTAGATCGTTATTCAAGTCAGGCATAACATTTTCAGTCGCTGCAATAATATCTGGTTCCAATAAAAATGACTGTGACATTCTTATTGGGATATTTAAGATATAGGTATTATGTAAGTATATAAGTACTTATTTAGATCTAAAACAACTATTTATTTGTGTCATATGCTCATATGTCATCAGCCAAAGAGTATATAATCACAATTTTTTATTATAAGCAATATCAACAAAAATAACAATTTATAAAATGAAATTTATCTCTATAATACTTAAAAAAAAATTAATTACTGTCCGTAAGTCTCGCTAAAACTCGAAATTGGCTCGACCAATTCTGATGAATTTTTTGTGTGTGTTTGAGTGGGTCCCTGGATGGTTTAGATTCACAACTTGACCTGATAGGTTGCCGCTGCTGTTGTCGGGATCCAGAAATGAGCCAAAGCCACATGTTGTTTGCTGAACGGAAGGACAAATACCTTATGCCGGCTACGTAGACCGGTATACACAAGGATAATATAGTTCTAGCCTTGTTTAAATTGGAAACCGTATGACAATTTTCATAATACAGTATAATTACAAATTTTTGTATAAAAAAAGAATACTAGTAAGACTGTTCCATAGACTAAGAATATATAGAACAACATACAAACAAAATAGTGTGCAAGGGAGAAGAAAACTCCTTATGACAAAAGAGCAAGATAGAAAAGGATAGCAAATCTCATGACTCTGTAACCGATTTTAAATGACACATCGGCACAAGTCGGCACGAAAGAAATAAGCTACAATATATTTTGTAATTTTTTAGAGTATAATCGTAGTTAATATTCCAACTAATTGTTTTCAACAATGTTATACATGTTCTGTGATTGACTGTGGTGTCAATAATAGAAATAATCTTGATAATTACACATTTCACAGTTAAATTCGCAAAACGTCGTTACTGTTATGACACGTCTATTTTTGGTTAAAATTTATGTTATATACTAGAATATATTCAATTATTTTATTAATTTTAATATTTTGCAACGGAAAAAGTCACATTATTAATAATTTGCCTGAATTTGGTAAATAACTTTTATACAAAATATTTTACATGTGCACTAGGGATTGACTCAACTATATCAAAATTAATGTTGATATTTATCTTGAATGTTTATAAAGAATCGATAATATTGTTATAGTAAGACTTCAAAAATTTTACTTCAAAAATTTAGATAAAAATATATTGGTAAATCCAATTGGGCATACCTTAAGCGCATTAAAAAATTACGTATAACATGATTATACGGAATTTTTAAAGTAGCTTAAATACATTTCGACAGCACTATCGGCTTCAACACCCTCGAAAACCATGAAAATGACACCCATGATGAAAAAATTGATACCTATTGCAGCCACCATCTTGGATTTACATTTCGACAGCACTATCGGCTTCAACACCCTCGAAAACCATGAAAATGACACCCAAGATGAAAAGATTGGTACCTACTTCAGCCGCCATCTTGGATTTACATTTCGACAGCACTATCAGCTTCAACACCCTCGAAAATTATGAAAATGACACCCAAGATGAAAAAATTGGTACCTACTTCAGCCGCCATCTTGGATTTACATTTTGACAGCACTATCGGCTTCAACACCCTCGAAAACCATGAAGATGACACCCAAGATGAAAAACTTGATATCTGTTGCAGCCGCCACCTTGGATTTACATTTCGACAACCTTATCGAAAACTATGAAAATGACACCCATGATGAAAAAATTGGTACCTATTTCAGCCGCCATCTTGGGTTTACGTTTCGACAGCACGGCTTCAACACCCTCGAAAACCATGAAAATGACACCCATGATAAAAAAAATTATACCTATTGCGGCCGCCATCTTGGATTTACATTTCGACAACCCTATCGGTTTCAACACCCTCGAAAACTATGAAAATGTCACCTATGACAAAAAAAATTATACTACTTACTTTTAGTACGTACTACTATTATTTATTCTGTGCTTTTAAAATATTGTAATAAAAAAAATCTCTTATTATTATTATAATCAAGTATTTAAGAAATTTGGTTATTCGAATATTGTGTATTTGTACAGCGATCTTTTTGAGCCGCTGCAAACATCCGAAACAATGTCCACTCACGAAGCCGAACCACAATGTACTCTGTGAGCCGAACTAAACTACTCTGTGGCTGTAGCTCCCCATTTACAGAAATAATTTACATACGAGGCTACCAAATCAACGAAAATTACGCCATTTTGGAGCCGAAAAAAATTAATTATAGCTAAACAAAACAAAATTACACTGCTATTTACATTCAGTGGCTTCCCACATGATAGATGAAGAGATTAAAAAATAGATTGAGTTAAACGATTGATATTTTCAAAAGTTATTGTGTTTACAAGCCAGTGATAAATCCACACCATAAGCCACTAAAACACCTTTTTTTATTTAAAAATAGCAATTAATCGATTTAAAAAAAAATTTATAAGTTCAACAATCATTTATCTTTCTAACAATGTGCTTTTTATATCATTTATGTTATGAGCTTGGGGTTCGAGACAATTAAAAACTGCCGATTGAATTACCAAAATTGACACTTTTATTACACAACACTAATTACAATCTAAAATCACACTAATAATAAAACACAGTTCGCCGTTATTTCGCTTCGAAGTATTCTCTTGTATCGCCAATTCAATACTGCCTCGGTCGTGGTCTATACCGGCCTTATATAGGGCCTCAGATAGTTTCCAGAACCTTCTACTGTAGCGACATCTAGAATGTTCGAGTACATATCGGTCCCGAAATTTCTGGAAGGATCTCGACTCTCCTAGTTCTGCTACTCGACACTAGAGGGCGCTAGTGTGACTAGTGTTGCCATGTACAAGACATTAATAGTGGCGCGCAATACTTTCATTTACTCGACACTAGGGGGCGCTAGTGTAACTAGTGTTGCCATGTACAAGACATTAATAGTGGCGCGTAACACTGCCCCCTCCTAAGACATGCTCGTCCCGAGCATTATTGGCCCCATAATAACGCGCCAGTCGATCCACATGGACAATCTTAGGAGTACCTCTGGCACCTTTCTGTATCCGGTAGGTTACATCATTGATCCTTGTCACAATCCGGTACGGTCCGTCCCATTTAGCTTGAAGCTTAGGAGATTTCCCTTTGCTGCGAACTGGATTGTGTAACCACACTAGTGAACCTTCATCAAACCCCTTGTTGTTTATTTTGCGGTCATACCGTGTTTTCATCTTCTCAGACGTTTGCTGGCCCGTCTGTCTGACGTGCTCATAAATGTCATTCATTTTGTTCCGCAAGTCATTTGCATAATCGGTTATACTGCGTGGGGCATCTGGTGGTATTCCGGTGATCAGGTCTGCAGGCAGCCGTAATTCTCTCCCAAAGTTTGCAAAAGCTGGCGTCAATGATGTACTTTCGTGAACAGCGCTTCGATATGACAACAAAAACGGTTGTATGTGCCTGTCCCAGTCTCGTTGCCGTTTTTCCACAACTTTTGCCAGGTACCTTTCCAATGTTTGATTAAATCGTTCTACCATTCCATCAGATTGTGGGTGGTAAGAAGTTGTTCGTGTTTTATGAGTACCCATAACTCGGCAAGTTTCCTGGAATATTTGAGACTCAAAATTCCTTCCTTGATCGCTGTGAATCTCTAAAGGTACTCCAAAACGACAGAAGACTTCATGAACTAGTTTATCTGCAACTGTTGAAGCTTCTTGATTTGGAATGGCGAAGACTTCTGGCCACTTAGTGAAGTAATCCATCACTACCATGAAATACTTGTTACCACTTTCACTTTCCGGAAACGGCCCCGCAACGTCAATGGCTATCCTCTCCCATGGTGCACCAACATTGTACAATTTCAATGCGCCTCTACTACGAATTTGAGGTCCCTTTACAGCCGCACAACTTGTACATTTGCGGCACCAGTCCTCGACATCGTCACGACAGTGGACCCAGTAAAACCGTTCTCGGATCTTCAGGAGAGTTCGTTTAACTCCCAGGTGGCCTCCTGAAGAACTATTATGGTACAGTTGTAGAACATCCGGTACTTTAGCCTTAGGGACAACCATTTGCAAATGACATATGTCTCCCCGACCATTTTCCCATTTACGGCACAGGACTCCATCCTGAATCAGCAAGCTGTCCCATTGGGCCCAATAGCTTTTCGTGGTCGAACTCATTGCTGAGACGTCGCTCCACTTGGGCTTAGGAGCACTGGCCTTCATCCATTCCAGAATCGGCTTAATGTCCGAATCTTCCTGCTGTGCATGTTGTAGGCTGTCCTTCCATTCATTGCTGAGCTGGTCTGTCCTGAATATCCTCGCAGATACCACTTCTTTACCCTCTTGTCTAGTACAATGCTTGCAATCTTCAGGGCAAGGTCTTCTTGATAATGCATCTGCATTGCCATGAGATTTCCCGCTGCGATGTTCGATCACAAAGTCGTATTCCTGTAGTAGTTCAATCCATCTCGCAACTTGTCCTTCAGGATTTTTGAACTGCAATAGCCATTTCAGTGCAGCATGGTCAGTTCGTAAGTAGAATTTCCGCCCCAGGAGATATTTGCTAAAATGCTGCAAGGACTTTACCACAGCAAGCAATTCCCGTCTTGTGACACAATAGTTCCTTTCCGGCTTTGACAACGACTTGCTGAAGTACGCTATCACAATCTCTTGATCACCATTCCGTTGAGACAACACACCGCCAAGTCCTATATCACTTGCGTCTGTGTCAACTATGAATTCCTTGCCCGCATCAGGGTACCCCAAAATAGGTGTTTTGCACAGACGGTTCTTGAGCTCCTGGAATGCAATATCGCAACTTTCATCCCAGCAGAATTGTCGCTTCTCCTCGGTTAGCTTGTGCAGAGGTTTGGCTATATCTGCAAAGTTCTTCACAAATCGCCGATAATAAAAGCACAAACCCAAAAATGCTCTAACCTGTGTCTTGTCTTTTGGGACCGGCCACTCCTTGACAGCAGCAATTTTCTCTGGATCCGTGCGGATACCTTCTTCCGACACTACATACCCCAATAAACTAACTTGCCGTTTGAATAGTGAGCACTTCTTTGGACTCAACTTGAGGTTGGCACTCTGGATCTTCATGAGCACGCGTTCCAGGTTTTGAAGGTGCTCCTCAAACGTACGGCCTACGATGATGATGTCATCCAAATAGACGAGACAGGCATCTCCAATTAGCCCGGTAAGTACAAGCTCCATCAACCTTTCAAACGTTGCTGGAGCATTGCACAATCCAAACGGCATGACTTTAAATTGCCACAGGCCCTTTCCTGTGGAGAATGCAGTTTTCTCCTTGTCCTTAGGGTCAATTTCAACCTGCCAGTAGCCACTTTTCAGATCCAGCGTAC
The DNA here is from genome assembly GCA_963668995.1 of Parnassius mnemosyne. NCBI lineage: Eukaryota > Metazoa > Arthropoda > Insecta > Lepidoptera > Papilionidae > Parnassius > Parnassius mnemosyne. Next base: position 45,253,118 of record CAVLGL010000057.1, on the reverse strand, counting down.
TAAACCACTTTACGCCTGTAAGCATGTCCAGCGTGTCATCAATTCTTGGCAAGGGATAGCTGTCCTTCTTTGTAACGTCGTTCAGGCGGCGGTAGTCAACACAAAACCGCATGCTGCCGTCCTTCTTCTTTACCAGCACCACAGGTGAACACCATGGACTAGATGAAGGTTCAATAACACCATCCTTCACCATTCCCTCAATCATGGTTTCCACTTCCTTTTCACGTGCTACAGGCAATCTTCTTGGCCGCTGACGAATAGGCAATTCTTGTCCTGTGTTTATTTTGTGTTGAACTAAGCTAGTCTTTCCTATGTCAGCTTCATTTGACGAGAAAACATTGGCGTACTTGAGTAACAACTTCTTCGCTTTGACCGTTTCATTCGGGGAGAGAACGCTGCGACAGTCTTCTAAAAGTGTGGTCACTCTAGTTTGTCCATCCTTGCTGGGGGTCCCAGTCGATAGATATTCGCACCGACGCAACCAATCCACTTCCTCACTAGTACCAACCAATGTGCCTTTTTCTATAATCTGTTCCTTATCACAAAGGTTCAGCACACGTACTCCTGCGATGTCGGCGGTTCTGACCAAGGTTCGAGCCACTTTCCATGGAAGGTCATTGTCTACCCTTTCCACGAGTACACAGCGAAGAGTTTGCCCAGGATTCCGTGGAAGTCTAACCGGCACAATCGTTTCCGATCTCGGCGGAAGAACAATCTTCTTAAGGCTGTACACATTCCCTGGTAACGCCCCTTCCACGAAAAGTTCCTCTTGTCCACATTTCAAAACACCTTGCTTAACGTCGATCTCACAACAATTCTTCCTCATAAAGTCTAGGCCCAGGATGCAGTCGTCCATTATATCAGCCACGATGACATTATGCAGGTAGATCATGTTGCCTAGCTTCAACTCCATCTCCTTCTCTCCACGGACGGGTATGCGCTGACCGGTGGCTGTCACCAAATTAATGCGTTCTCGGTTGTATGCGGAGTTCCCAAGGAACCGACTTATAAGTTGGGAACTGACAACCGTGCGAGAGGCTCCAGTGTCTATGGTCAGTTTACACGGCGTTCCGTTGACTTCGCCCTTGATGATTAGGCTGTTCCCATCATGGGTTTGTGAGATCGAAATCCTTGGGGCTCTTTTAACATCAGCCAGCACCCGCCAGTTTCCCTGCTGTTGCTGGGCGGTGCTGTCAGCCACACTACCCTCTCGATATCGATCACCTTCCCTTTCTACAGTTCGTTTAGGGCAGCTGGATCGAAGATGGCCCCTTTCCCCGCAGCTGTAGCACCTAGGGCTGTAGCCCTTATTGCGGTCCTGAACTGTAGCTGCTGCAACCTCCCTGACGCGGTGGGAACGATGATCCTGCCGCACGGCTTCCACCTCCAGTGCATGGGTCAAGGCGTCCTTAAGCGTCTCGTGGTGCCCGAGCCTCACAGCAGCTCTGACTTCAAGGTCGCGGATGCCGTCGATGAATGTCTGCACCAGGTTCCCTACAATGAGCGCAGGTACAGACTGGTACGCTTTTCGAACCAGCTTCTCCACCTCAAGGGCCCACTGCTGCAGGTTTTCGTTACTGCGTTGCACGCGATCTTTGAGCTGCGCACGAAAGACGTGTTCCAGGTGAGCATCGCCATATCTTGCCTCCAATGCCTCAAGGAGCTGCTCGTAAGTTACTTCCTTACCGAGAGCTTCCAGAACAGTTAAGGCCTGGTCGCGTAGGCCTAGGGTGAGAGCAGTCATGGCCTGACTTTTATTCCAGCCGTTCGCTTTCATGACAGCCTCGAACTGGATTTTGTAGGCCGACCAGGAAGAACTCCCGTCGAACGGCGGCACTTTGAATCCACGTAGCGAAGGTGTTGTAGCTACTACGGGAGCTGTAATTCCATCCCCAAGTTTGAGGTCGTCCAGCGTTTTCTTCACATCAGCCATCACGTTGTCAACCCGATTGTTCACTTGGTCGATTCGGGTTTCAGCTTCCGACAGGCGGTTGTCATGTTGAGCAACCCTATCCTTCACCTCCTTTATCTCTTTCCCGAAGGTAGCGTGAAGGTCCTTCCTGAGGAGCATCTGTTCTTCCATACCGCGCTGCAGCTGCTCTTCCAACCGACGGGTCTGTTCCTCTTGTCGGCGGGCCTGTTCCTCCTGTCGGCGAGCCTGTTCCTCCTGTCGGCGAGCCTGATCCTGCAGCATCATCATCAGAGCACCTAAGTCAGGTGCTGCAGATGCAGGAGCTGCTGACGGGCCGGCCTCCGTGGTTAGCAGCTGCCCCTCCGACGTTTGCGGCGTTGCATTACCAATTCGTCTCTGGTCCGTCTCCTGTTGGCGTTGACTTCGGGTACGGATACCCTCCGTGTCGTCTTTAGGTAAAATCGGCATATTTGATCCCACTTCTGACACCAATTGTTACGAACTTGGGGTTCGAGACAATTAAAAACTGCCGATTGAATTACCAAAATTGACACTTTTATTACACAACACTAATTACAATCTAAAATCACACTAATAATAAAACACAGTTCGCCGTTATTTCGCTTCGAAGTATTCTCTTGTATCGCCAATTCAATACTGCCTCGGTCGTGGTCTATACCGGCCTTATATAGGGCCTCAGATAGTTTCCAGAACCTTCTACTGTAGCGACATCTAGAATGTTCGAGTACATATCGGTCCCGAAATTTCTGGAAGGATCTCGACTCTCCTAGTTCTGCTACTCGACACTAGAGGGCGCTAGTGTGACTAGTGTTGCCATGTACAAGACATTAATAGTGGCGCGCAATACTTTCATTTACTCGACACTAGGGGGCGCTAGTGTAACTAGTGTTGCCATGTACAAGACATTAATAGTGGCGCGTAACAATATGTATAATATGATTGCTAGATACGATTTTATTCGATAAAACGTTGGAATCTTAATTTTTAGGCGATAGTAGAACATACCTTGCGCTTTCGCTTAAGGTATGCAATAGAGATAAATTTTTATACATTATAAAACTGTAATGTATTAAAGATAAAAAAAATTGAGATTATCCTATTTAACAACAACTCTCGATGCCCGATTCATGCTTGATGTCCGACGACAGTGTGCCGAAGGCTTGATCGCATGGTTCGTCGCCTACAGCGTTAGTCTTGGAGAAAAGGAACTCGTGGTTAAATAACAGCTGCGCGGATCAATCGACTGGGAGATTAAGCTGCACTTGCCGCGGTCAGCCCATGGACCGTTTGCGACCTCACGGTCTTCTTAACATACCGCATTTAAGAGAATAGAGAGTGCATCTGTATCCTCAGACACTTGATGCACTTTAGTATCTCCTGCATATTTGGCTTGTCCCTGTTAAGATCATTGCATAAATGCTCCAGGCGTGTAATACATTAATCTTCTTAATACAGAAAATAGTTTTCTTAAGCTGACTATAAGAAATTCTGAATAAGACTAGGACTATAAGAAACTTAACCATAGAGTTTATATGTGTTTGTAACTTATATAGTTCAGAGTAAAAATAGCGATTGTTTAAAGTTAAAGTTACAGCCTATATACGTCCCACTTGCTGAGCACAGGCCTCCCTTCATTTCTAAGAGAGTTTTCAATTAGGTACTGATATCCACCCGAACAGCAACGCCCACGTTTTAATTAACTTGTATGCATGAAAGCAAGTTATTTTTTTTTATAGGAGAGAGGGCAAACGAGCATGCGGATCACCTGATGGTAAGTGACTACCGTCGCCCATGAACAACTGCAACACCAGGGAAACCAGGGGAATTGCAGATGCGTTGCCGGATTTTAAAAAGGAGTATTCATTTCTTGAATATCCCTAAGTCGTATCGGTCCGGCAAAATCGCTGGTGGTAATCGATTCCACAGGAAAGTTGTGCGAGGAACAAAACATTTTCTAAATCGCACAGTGGTGGACCGCCAATCAACCAGATGGTGTGGATGGTATCGGGATTTCTGCCGCGATGTGCGTTTGTGAAATTTGACGGCTGGGATTAATCCGAACAATTCCTCAGAGCGCTCCCCGTGGTAAATGCGGAAGAAAATGCAAAGGGATGCAACATCTCTTCGCAGCGCCAATGAATCGAGCCGATCGGAAAGGACTCGGTCGTCGACGATTCGAGTCGCTCTGCGCTGGATGCGGTCAAGTGGAAGGAGCTGGCACTGGGGAGCCCCAGCCCAGAGATTTTTTTTATAGGATAGGGGGACAAACGAGCACACAGTCCACCTGATGGTAAGTGGTTGCCGTGGCCCATAGACATCTACATCTATCCTCGTTTGCTAATCAAAATGCAGATATGTTGTCACTCGTGAAGACTAAGATGGAATGCCTTGTTTCCACTAAAAAGTGTCTCCAATTCTCTCCATTCACCATACAAAACACAACAGCATTAAGCTGCTATTTTACGCTGGTATTCTGTGAGAGCACAGACCTTTCCAAGTTGAGCTGACTCATTTTTGCTACAACCATAAGACAGCTGCAGCGTGGCTCTACCACATTGATTTAAATAAATGCGGCTCTGGTGATAGACATATGGCAAAAAATTTCACAGGCAGGAATTAATTCATAAGCATTTCTATGGTGAGGGTATTGGCTCTTACCAACTAACCTTCCTAACATAAAAGTTAAAAGTAAAATTGCAGCCCTTACCCATCATGATCTCATGGCGACATGGAGAGAGCGACTGTCGCAACCCCGTGCTGGGCACGCCACTATAGCGGCGATAAGACCCCTCTTTGAGGAGTGGCTTGAGAGACGCCACGGCGTCCTCACCTTCCGCCTGACGCAGGTCCTCACCGGACACGGTGTGTTCGGGAGGTTCCTGCACCGAATCGGGCGGGAGGAAACGCCCGGGTGCTCCCACTGCGAGGATCGACCGGAGGACACGGTGGAGCACACTGTGGAGGTGTGCCCTGCCTGGGCGGAGCACCGCCGTGTCCTCGTAGCGGCGATAGGCGGCGGCGACCTCTCGCGTCCGGCCCTGGTCGAAGCCATGGTCCGGAGCGAGACGGAATGGGATGCCGTCACCACCTTCTGCGAAGCAGTGATGCTAGCGAAGGAGGTGGCGGAGCGGGAGAAGGAGAGAGCAGCAGCTTTCCTTCCCGGCCGCCGCGGGAGACGCCCCGGGCGTCGGGGGCTAAGTCGTGGCCCCCGGCCACCGTAGGCGCGGGCCTGTGGACGGCGAGCAATGGGTAGCTCGCTGTCCGTCCGTCTAACGACGACAGGCCGTGTCGACGGCGCGTTTTGTTCCACGCACGCCTCAAAGAGCTGTCAGCAGCGTGAAGGGGCCCGCAAGGGCCGACGCCTGCCGGGGCTGCGGGCTGTTCGAAAGAGATACCGCGGCTCCGGAACGTAAGGGCACTGAAGGAAGACGGATGGTTTTTAGTCAGTAAAAGTCTGACACTCCCTTCCGCTCCACCCAGAGCGAAAGGCGTCATTTGATGATTTTCCATCCGCAAAAAAAAAAAAAAAAGAGCCCTTACCCATCCAGCTGCTAGGCATGGGCATCCTCTTATTTCTGAATGTAATAGAACCATTTTTATGTTACCATAGGAAATTGTATAGATAGATACTCACATTAATGTCATGCCGGTTTCCTTACAATGTTTTCCTTCACCACTGCACAAAAGATAAATCAGCATTTAACAATTACATTTGCACTGTGAAATTTACAGGGATCTCTTTAGCCCTGAGCTAAACTAACTTCTCACCCAAAATATTATAGGCAAACCTTTCAATAAATGATTACCGTCTGACAGACCAAACACTAAAGATATACTTAAAAGACCTGTGATGTTGTGAGAAAAGGGCTTTCTTACTGTACTTTTTGGATTAAGTGTCAAACACAAATATTTCTACAACGACCTTGATGCTCCGATCTGCAAGAAAGCTGGTGATCCAATTGCACAATTTCTCGGGAAGCCCATAAGAAGTGAGCTTCGAAAGAAGCGCTTTGTACCAAACCAACGGCTAGGGTCTCCCTCTCTGCCTCCGCCAATTTATGAGTCAGGTAGACCAGAAGATCACCTGCTGATCGACCCCGACGGAAACCATATTGGCAGTTACTAATCAGCTGGTGATCCTTAAGATACCGCATGAGCTAGCAGTTTATAATGGATTTATTTTTGAGAACAAGGAGGTGATGGCGATATGCCTGTAATTGGACGGGTCTGACTGGTCGCCTTTTTTAGGGGTCGGGTGGACAAAAGCTGTCTTCTATGATTTCGGGATTACGTCTAGGGAGAGGGAGTACTGGAAAAGACGCGTTAGAACCGCTGCCAACTTCGGAGCACACTTCCTCAGCATAATTGGGGGAATACCGTCAGGCCCACTCGACTTGTGGATGTCCAGAGAGAGGAGTGCTTTACGAACCGAGCTCTGTAAAGACCGCACATCCGGCATGGAGCACTCGCACCGCGCGATGGTCGACGGTGTGCTCCATCCGTCATCAAGAGTCGAGTTGGACGCAAAAAGAGAGCCTAAAAGGTCAGCTTTCTCTTTTGCGGCGTGGGCCAGTGAGTCGTCTTCCCTGTGCAGAGATGTTAGTGATGGCTTACAGAAATTCCCTTGGACAGTTTTGGCGAGAGACCAGAATGCACGCGTTCCCGAAGGAAGGCGAACTAGTTTCTCGACAATTCTACCTATGTGCTCTTACTTTGCCTTGACAATAACTCTTATGAAGGACCTGAAGGCGAAGTTATACTAAGTTAATAGTTACTGACTTAAAAAAAATAGTTACTGACTTAGATTATATATACATATTTTATAAACATAACTTACTTATACAACGTGCAGCAACAATGGTGACTTTAATTTAACACACATATACGTTTTCACATTTTCGTTTCCTGAAGAAATTATATTTTCATTAAACGTTATTATTTACTGATTTATTTAAAATTTTAGAAAATAGCATCTTAGAGCAATCTGTACCTAGAGAAGTGTCGCGTAGCGTTCATTTGCCGGTGTCACGGATAACATAGCATCATTGAAATTAAAACGAATAAGCAATACTATTGAAGGAAAGAGACATCCCTTTGTCGGCGAGCGGGCTGCGCAGGCGATGCGCGCCATCTCACCCCGCTGCAACTAAATCGAATTTTTTTTTTGCTTTTCTAGCGCTAGCCGAACCCATGTCCTTGATACACTTCTTCACAGTATTGCGTCGTCGTACTTACATCGACTAATATTTTTGTGAACTTTTCCGCGAAAAAAAAACGCTTACCTATTGTTTTATTTATTAATTTTTGTGTAATTAGGATAGTAATTAGATTATGGTACTGCGATAAAGACGCTTTGTTATGTTTTCGTTTTCTAATCTAATATGTACGTTTACATCTCTTGCGATACGGACGATTTTATTTGTGTTATTAGTGCTTGTGTAAACTTGTGATCGTAATGGCAAATACACATCCGAACTACACAGCAGCTGAATATGCGGACATGATCCTAATTTACAGAGAATGTTTTCAAAATGCCGCCCTTGCGATAAGGACATATAGTGAGATATATCACAATGCGCTATTCACCCTCGCTCTAATGTAGGAGCTCTTTACCGGCCTACTATTATAGGTCTTAAGGCCCTGATCGACATGAAAATGTGATACAATATTTCGAAGACCAACTGAAAAACAGCCTTCGCCAGTGCGCTAGGTACTTTCAAGTCCATCACAGAACCGTCCATAGGATATTAAAGCGCGAAAAGTGGTACCCATTCAAGTTTAGAAAAGTACATACACTGCTATCGCGTGATAAATTAATAAGAATGAATTATTGACAAATTTGTTGGATAATGATTTCTTATATTTACGCGAACACTACACATTATTAAATAAAACTAATTTTACGGATTTTATCGCGTATATTGACTTATTTTTATATTCCCGACGTTTCGGGTGCTTTCCAGCACCCGTGGTCACGGGGGACTGAGGACTGAGGTGTTTGACGTCCTGCTGTCATAGTTAGCCCGGCTACCTTTAGTTTTTTAATATTAATTTTTGGTTCGATTTACGCAGAATGAGCTTACAGTATCTTGAAGTCTAGCAGTGGTATACTTGGGTTTGGATTTGATTTTATTAATTATGGGATCCCAAGCAGATGGCAGCACCCATCTATTTTCTCTATTGAAATTAGGATGTTTTTTAATTTCAATAGCCTCGCGAATCATCCTTGGGAGGAATCGGTGTTCCTTTGCGAGGATTTGTGGTCTATCAAATCTAATGTAATGGCGGGGACGATCTTGAACATGTTCACAAACTGCAGACTTCCCGATACATCGGTGCTTCACGTCAGCTATATGTTCTTTAACGCGGGTTTTAATAGATCTTTTTGTTGTCCTATGTATGAGAGACCACATTCACAATCCAGCTTGTACACTCCTGCATCTTGTAGAGGGATATGACACTTGACGGATGGTAAAAATTGACCAATCTTCTTCAGCGGCTTGAAGTATGTTTTAATGGAAGCTCGCTTCAAGATGTAGCCAACCTTGTCTGTGACTCCTCTGACATAGGTTAGTACAGCAGGCATACGCTCGACTGTGGCTGGCTTCACTCGGTCACTGTGACGTAGGCGCGGGACCCGAAGCTTGTTGTCTTGCAGTACTTGCTCGACGTGCTGAAGCTCGGTGGCCAGATGTTTTCTGTCACAGATCCCTCGTGCTCTCTGAAACAAAGATTTTCCCACGGTAGCTAACTGTGAAGGATGATGGTGAGATTCACCATTTAAATATCGGTTGGTATGGGTATTTTTTCTGTACACAGTATGACCAATAGTGTTATCAGGATTTCGAATGAATAAAACATCTAGGAAAGCTAAAGTATTGTTTGCCTCTAACTCCATTGTGAATTGTATTTTAGGGTTTATGGAATTAAGGTGGTTTAAAATGCAGTTACTTTGTCAGATGGTAAAATTGTGAAAGTATCGTCTACGTACCGCTTGTAGAATCTTAGATTTACAGGAGCAGTAAGAAGGGCTTTCTCCTCAAAGTCCTCCATGAATATGTCGGCGACTACGGGAGATACAGGTGAGCCCATTGCCACTCCGTCTACTTGCATGTAGAACTCTTCTTTCCACAATAAATAGCCAGATGTGAGGCAGTGTTTGAGTAATATATATATTCTGTGGGCATGTTGTTATCTTCTAGCTTTCTAGTAACAATTGAGATGCAGGAGTGTACAAGCTGGATTGTGAATGTGGTCTCTCATACATAGGACAAACAAAAAGATCTATTAAAACCCGCGTTAAAGAACATATAGCTGACGTGAAGCACCGACGTATCGGGAAGTTTGCAGTTTGTGAACATGTTCAAGATCGTCCCCGCCATTTCATTAGATTTGATAGACCACAAATCCTCGCAAAAGAACACCGATTCCTCCCAAGGATGATTCGCGAGGCTATTGAAATTAAAAAACATCCTAATTTCAATAGAGAAGATGGATGGGTGCTGCCATCTGCTTGGGATCCCATAATTAATAAAATCAAATCCAAACCCAAGTATACCACTGCTAGACTTCAAGATACTGTAAGCTCATTCTGCGTAAATCGAACCAAAAATTAATATTAAAAAACTGAAGGTAGCCGGGCTAACTATGACAGCAGGACTTCAAACACCTCAGTCTCCCGTGACCACGGGTGCTGGGAAGCACCCGAAACGTCGGAAATATAAAAATAAGTTAATATACCCGATAAAATCCGTAAAATTAGTTTTATTTAAAAATTTGTTGGACTGACGAAAGCAGTTTGGGCAGCTATTCACGGTGACAACATCATCGGACCCGTATTCATCATTCGATGGGACTTTGAACGGAGAAAGGTTTGTTAATGATACGATGTCATTATACACAAACAACCTAAACGTCCAACGATACCAACGAATGTGGTACCAATTAGATGGCGCGCCAGTACACTCTGTAACAACAGCCAGGCAGTGGCTAAATGACAATGGTTTGGTTGCACATTTGGTGCACAATGGTTTGGTAGATTTGGACCTCACGCCACTCGATTTTATTTCTGAGGGTGCACCAAAGACAATGTGTACGCGGAGAACGTAGATTCGGAATAATTACGCCATCGAATAATAAATGCGTTTCAGAAATTAACCGATTCGTTGCGGCACCAATTTTTGACAACTTTTAGCTGTGGCGCCGAACAAATATTCCATGACACGCTTGTCGTGAAGAAGAAGTTAATGACACGCCTATTGTGCCATCAGCCCTGCGTAAAAGTAATGTTCTTTTTTATGCTTTTTTACTTGTACCTGATTAAGTTTAGTTGACATCAAACATCAGTTGCAAACGGAAGGATACTTATTTTTAGTGGCTAACAAAGTGTTTTCTACATGTGTTCCTTGAAATGGAGATTGACTTTTTTATGCAGAGATTGCAAACATTTTGTACTATTTTTTGTTTTATAAAAAAATCATTTATATAAGTAGGTACAGCTAAATCACCCTGAAAACCCCTGGTTTTTATTAAATTAAATTCAAATCACATAAAATCAAATCACAGAGGCCAGGAATACAACACACAGTAGTCACAAATGCAGAATCAGAGTCCAGTACACACGCGAATATCGTCGGAAAGGTCTACAGTATGAAAAGTAAAGTCGCTCTGAAAACGTCTAATTAGTAAGAATAGCAAAACAAAAGTGTTTTCAAAGGAATGCACCGGCGCAGTATGGCGGCTTATGAACAAAAGACTCTATTTATTAGCGAACTTTTTTTATGCGTGAACGTGTTCGAACAATTTCAAGCAAAAATAAACCTTATACCATATCACAAGAGCACATGGTACTTCGTAGGTCCATTCGGCCAAATGATAGTAATAAGACGGCAGTTCAACAATTTTAAGCAAAATTAAACAATAAGACAAACGCATTGTTTTTTTTAACGGAAGACTTGTTTTCCAGAAACTTGTTTACAACTTGAGTTTGTGAGCGATCGTAATGAGTGTTATTATTTGTTTCTTATTAGAGTATTTTTCCATAACATGTTTTAAAAACCCACTAAGTAAAAAGAGTACAAGTTAAAAAAAGGTTGTCAACCCCTAAAAATTTCAAATTCTCAAAATATCCAAACGAAGCCGTAGGCAAGAATTACTTGCAAAATAATGAATATTTTGTTTTGGACCAATTTTCCAAAAACGCAATTTCAGCGAGTTATAACGATTTTTAAAATGACACAACTCGCGTGTCATACGCCACACAGGAAAAATAATCGATGGTACGCCTGGTGTGCCAGTCGCACTGAACCGGTTAAGGGAAGTGCCTATGTGACAGTTTATTTCAAATGTGCGGGAGAGCCCTTTGTATCCGCCCACAAGGTGGTCTCATTGGTAAAAAGAAAATTTAAAATAAAGACAAAAAAAGCAGTGATTAGTGATGACAGTTATAACTAATAGTAACAAGAGAGGGTGATATGATAAGTGTTTGACTAAGCACCTCCGGTGCCGCTCGGTTTCTTTGATAATAAATTGTCACAGAATCGGACCGACCACGAGTAGGTACAACAAGACGCGTTGCGCGGTTGCCAGCGCGCGTAGCGACGCGTTGCCACTCCGAGTTAACATAAGCCAGCCATGTAAGTAATTTCATGAATTAATTTTTGCAAGGTGATCCCAATTTTAGTTACTTCTTTATTATTTAGTTTGTATGAAATTTTTTTTTTAATTTACGAGTTATTTTAACCTATCAATATTTTAACCATTAATATGATTAATGGGCACTAGCCCTACCCGTGTATTAAATTAAAGTCACCATTGTAGTGGCCACCATAGATAAATATATATGTAGCAAGCTAGTGGCCACTTTAAGGTTTAAAATTCATAAAAAAATAGTGATTTTATGCTTTTTGGCTAAAGACCTTGTAACCAACGCAACAAGAAAATCGTTCAAATTGGAGAATTGGGATGTCAATGTCAAAAATGTCAATAATGTTTTCGTTTTTCCAGGTTCATAAAATACATATTTATTGTATATTGTAACTGTTTTATTTGTTAACTATTAAAGCGGGTAGTATTTATTAAGAATCTTATAAAAATATGCTTAAATATTATAAAAGCATTTTTACTTTCTATACTTAATTTTGTAAATTAAGATAACCAAGAAAACAAGAAAAAATTGGATAAAACCGCAATGGCAGTGAGATTTGATGCCGCCGCTTACAGCTTTCGTAAGAAATGCCCCTATGTGAGTAAAGACTTACTTCGCTGGTTCCCAGGCCATATGAACAAGGGTTTAAAGCAAATGCAGCGTAAACTGACATCAGTTGATTGTGTGATTGAAGTTCACGATTCCAGAATACCATTTACGGGGCGAAATCCCATATTTACAAACACATTGACTGGTGCCAAGCCACATATCCTTGTCCTCAATAAGAAAGATCTAACTGTTAGGTCACTAATACCAAAGATTACAGAGCAGTTAAAAACTCATGAAAACATACAAAATGTTGTATTTACGAACAGTAAAGATCAAGATTGTCGTGGCCTTAAGACTCTAAAGCCTTTAATGGTAGAATTGATTAAAAATTCTAACAGATACAATAGAAGTGAAGAATTAGAATACAATGTAATGATTATTGGTGTACCAAATGTAGGTAAATCATCTTTAATCAATATGTTGCGATCAAGGAACATGAGTGTTAAGCATGCTTTGCCAGTTGGTGCAGTGGCAGGAGTAACGCGAAGTCTCATGACAAAAATGAGAATCAATGATGACCCAAAGATTTTTATGTTTGATACTCCAGGTTTGTATTGGTTTAAATGACATTTGCTTAATAAACCACAATAAGTAAATTTGAGATGTCTATCACACCTGCATACAGTGCATCAAAAACCATGTTTTTTTAAAGAATAAGAGTGACAAAAGTGCACACAGTCCACGTGATGGTAAGTGGGTACTGTGGCCCATAGACATAGATCTACATTTATGTTGGATTAAGAATCAAAATACAAATGCATTCACCCCTAAGGACTAAGATAGAATGCCTTGTTTCCACTAAAAAGGGTCTCTAATTCTCTACATTCACCATACAAAACACAGCAGCATTAAGCTGCTATTTTACGATGGTATTCTGTGAGAGCACAGACCTTTCCAAGTTGAGCTGACTCATTTTTGCTACAACCATAAGACAGCTGCAGCGTGGCTCTACCACATTAATTTAAATAAATGCGGCTCTGGTGATAGACATATGGCAAAAAATTTCACAGGCTGGAATTAATTCATAAGCATTTCTATGGTGAGGGTATTGGCTCTTACCAACTAACCTTCCTAACATAAAAGTTAAAAGTAAAATTGCAGCCCTTACCCATCCAGCTGCTAGGCATGGGCATCCTCTTAAATCTGAATGTAATAGAACCATTTTTATGGTACCATAGGAAATTGTATTGATGGATACTCATATTAAAATTTTTCATTCCTTATACATGCCGGTTTCCTTACAATGTTTTCCTTCACCACTGCAGACATGATAAATCAGCATTTAAAATTGCATTTAATAATTACATTTGCACTGTGAAATTTACAGGGATCTCTTTAGCCCTGAGCTAAACTAACTTCTCACCCAAAATATTATGGGCAAACCTTTCACTAAATGATTACCGTCTGGCAGACCAAACTCTAAAGATATACTTAAAAGACCTGTGATGTTGTGAGAAAAGGGCTTTCTTACTGTACTTTTTGGATTAAGTGTCAAACACAAATATTTTTTTTAATTTCTTTATTTAAGACTCAATGATCACACCTTACTGTGAACCTTATACCATGTATTTTATTTTTCCACAATAATGTCCAGGCTTGCAATCACTAATTGTGTTGAATTTCTGCACTGGCAAGTGCTGGTGTGTATGCTAAAGTTTTTAGTTCCGTGTTTGAACACTTCACACTGTCATCTATATGATAATGGGCTGCACTAATTATAAGACAAAGATAATAAGCATTTATTTTTTTTATTTACAGTAGATATATGGATATTTTAGGGTTTTAAACGGTGTAAAGCTCTGTGTGTTCTGGCTACTTTAGTATTGACGAACATAAGTTTATTTTTTCGATACTTGTGTAGCCACAGACATTTGAGTGGCATAGTAAAATGAAATAGATAATTATTATATCATACCCTCCTCTTCAATAACACTAGTTTCTCATTCACTGAGTTGTGACTGAAGTGAAGAAGTATGATATTACCTCATAGCCTCATCATTAAATTTTATTAATCAGTATGCCTTATTACCATATTTTTATAAGCTCGCTTTTGTGTATGTCTATTTGGATGGAACTAACCTTCCAACAAACTAGAGACTTGAAATTTGAAACATAACTCAGAATTGGATGACAATGTAAGAAAAATAAAAAAATGTGCTATTGAAAGAATTTATATCAGAATACTTATTTTTAGTTGTCTTTTCAATAATTATTCAATCTTTTCAGGTATCCTAGAGCCATCTGTAACAGATATAGAAATGGGTCTAAAGCTAGCACTTTGTGCGTCCCTTCAAGATCACTTGGTGGGTGAGGAGACTATTGCAGACTATCTGTTGTATTGGCTGAACAGTCATGCCAAGTTCAAGTATGTCGAGTACATGGGCCTAGAAGAACCTTGTGATGATATACATAAGGTGATTATTAATTTTCATCTTGTTAATGCATTACTATATTGGTTACTTAAACTGTATGGTGCAGTGGTCAGACTTATTTCTGCATATCCACACATTCTGTCAAATCATGCTTGTTTTGTTTCTAATCCCAGTTGAGGCCAACAGTTCTTCTTCTTCTTCTTCCTTTATGGCGGTTACGATGAATTCGCCAATGACATGTTACATGTGAGAAGGTTTAATTAGGACACAAACTCTGCTTAAAAAAGGAAATTGATAATACAAGAAATGGTAACAAACGAATATTATGTGAATGATTTTGGTCAACTTAACTGCTGAATCACCTAAAACAAAAGACAGACAATGTTGTTAGAGTTAATAAAATCACATAAAATATATACATAAGAGGTATTTGTGAAAATTAGAAAGGAGTTAAAGTCTATGGGACGAGGGATGTCAGGGGGCAAATAATCTTAAAGAGATGATGACAATTTGGTGCAGTTAAAAAAAATATGATTAGTGTTTCCCTCATCTAAACCACATTCACACAGAGAACTATTCCTAATCCTGAGTTTAGCTAGGTGAACATAGGTACAGGCATGTCCAATTCTCAACCGGCAGACAATAGAGGTGGCACGTTTGTTTGCTTTATTAAATATGAAAAACCAAGGTCTTGATGGAATATTATCTTGTATAGCAGCATAGTGCTTCCCTTTTAGTACTTGTGATGCTTTCCATATCTCATTCCACGTATTAACAAGCTTTTTCCTAGCAAGTGATAGCAAGTCATGGGAATAAGTAACAATTAGTGGGGTGCCATTTCTAGTAGCCTCTTTGGCACACAAATCTGCTTTATCATTTTCACAAATACCACTATGACTAGGTATCCAGGCTAAACAGATAGAAATCCCTTTAAGATGACACCTATACAGAATGCTTTTATATCCAGAATTAGGGGAAATTTATATTTACTTTGAAATTGGTTAGCCAAAATAGCAGATAAACAACGCTTAGAATCACTAAAGATCACTGTCTTGTCTAGGCTATGTGATTCAACATACAGCAGAGCTTCATGGATTGCAATTGTCTCAGCAGTAAAAATGGAACATAATGAAGGGCACTTAAAGCTAAGGATTATTTTAAACCTGGGGATCCAGACAGCTGCACCAGTGCAGCCATCATCAGTATTTTTGGATGCGTCTGTATACATGGTCATCCAATTTTTCCCTATGGCTTCTTTTAATTTTAAATCTGCTTCAGGAGAACCTTTTCTAATATCTAGGTCAAGGTGAATGTTAGGTTGATATATAATAGCTTTGAAAGGAGTATTAAAGAGTGGACTTGTATTGCATGAGAAAATGAGCCCAGGAATTTGAAGAAATGAGACTAAGCTATTAAATAAATGTGGACAATCTTTATGGAGCCAGTAACTACTTGAAGATAAGAATTCTGAGAGGAGGTGTAACCTGGGAATTAGGGGATGAAAAGAGAGTTGACAGATCTTAAAGAAGAATCTGTCTGAAAGATATTGTCTTCTTATGTTGAGAGGAGGATCTACACACTCTACCTGAAGGGCATTAATTGGGGAAGATTTCATTGCACCAATTATAATGCGGAGACATTTATACTGTATTTTGTCTAAAGTTTTAAGTGACGATTTGTTGCATGGCTCTAAAAGAAAGCATCCATAATCTAAATGACTACGAATTATAGCATTATATAGTAGCTTTTGTGAAAAAGGTTGAGATCCCCACTACACTCCTGAAAGGGAACGATGAATATTTATATTCTTCTCACTCTTTTTAGAAATGTATTCAATGTGTTGTGTAAAGGATAATTTATTATCTAGTACCATACCTAAAAATTTTACCTTGTCCCGAATAGGAATAGGTAAGCCATTATATAAAACTGGAATATTAGGGACATTCTTATGGCGAGTAAAAATCACTATACTGCTTTTGGAAACAGAGAGGGATAGACCATGATCAGTTAACCAGCATTGTAAATATTCCATGGTAGAATTTAACCGGGAATTAGTTGTAGTCAGGTTGTCTGTAGAAATGTATAGGGCTAAATCATTGCATACTGTAGGACATTACAAAATTAATTGACTGCAAGATCTAAATCGAAAATGTAGATAGTATAGAAAATAGGACTGAGGACTGAGCCTTGTGGAAGACCTTTCCAAATATGTCGGGGAGGGAGTAGTGAGTTTTGAAAGTTTATTAAAATAAACCAAGAAGAGAAAAAGTTTGATATATAGCTTACTATCTTCACTGGTATACTCAGCTTCAGCATTTTTTGCCTGAGTACAGGAAGAAGTACATTGTCGTATGCAGATGAAATATCGAGAAAGACTCCAACAAGGTATTCATTTTTAGAAAAAGAAATACGGATGTCAGTTACTAGTGTACTGAGGCTATCCATAGTGCTTAAGCTTTTTCGAAAGCCAAATTGGCTCTTCGGTAAAACATCCTTACTCTCTAGGAACCATTCTAATCGATTTTTTATCAGATGTTTTAGTATCTTTGCCATTGTACACGACAGTGCAATGGGTCTGTAACTTGAAAAGTCTTCACTGGCTTTACCCGGTTTAAGAATAGAAACTATTATTTGGGTCTTCCATTCTTTGTGAGGAATTCCAGAGTCAAAAATGTGGTTCCGAATGTCAAGAAATACAGTTTTAGTTTTTAAACTGCTTTTAATAAGGAATGAGTGAGGACTCCCATCTACTCCTGGAGAGGAGTCCTTAAGACCCTGAAGAACTGTAAATAATTCCTCGTAAGAAAAGGGGGCATCAAATTCATCTTGAGATTGTGTAGAAGGAGAATTAAAAACTAAACATTCAGTGTGTGTGGGCACTGAAGGAGGAACAAGATTAAGTGCAAATTCTTCAAGCCAAATTGAAGGGTCATTGGAAGACACATTCTGTTCAATTGTATTAGAAGCAGTTTCAGCTGCTATTTGTTTATAGGAAATGTAGTTTTCCATGGTCATTGATAAAGAGTATTTTTGTTCACCCTCTTCCTTTTTTTGCAAGCAGATGTGCAATCCTGGTCCCACCAAGGAGGTGAGGCCAAATTGCTTCTGTAGGGTTGTTTTAAAGGAATAGTCTTATTGGCAGAAGATAATAATGTATTTTTGAATTCCGTATAGACTGTATCGAGGAACTGTGGGGAGGAAGAAGTATAGAAGATGTAATTTTTTTTGAGATCAGAATAGAGGAACCAGCATGTCCATCGCTCCTATCATCCCGAAGACATGAATAACCTGAGATCCTAAATTAGGGGTCAGGTCTAAGCCACATCTCCTGAATGGCAAGAACAGATGGACTAAATTTGTTAATAAGAAAGATAAGTTCATTCTTTTTATGTTTGATGCTCCAACAATTCCATTGTAGAATTGTGAATGTTGCTAGTTATTGAAGTAAGCTGAGTAAGTTTATGACGTAAACTGAGGGGAAGTTCTGCGTCACTGATACGGGAAATCATGTTAATTAACATTGATACCATTAGTTCGCAGAAGTTATCATTATTAGAAATGTTGTCATTCCCCAGTAAAGCACACCCATTCGGAAGGGAAGAAGGACGGTTCTCAACAATTGCCTGATGGGCTGGCTTATCATATCCAGAACTTGATGATTGTCTGTAAGTAGATTGAGGAATAAAGATTGTTTTTTTATATGATGTACATTGTGAAGGCTGAGCCGAAGGAGCTGAAATACTGTCATTTTGAGGATAAGGGGTCTGATGAGAAGAATTACGAGGCGGACTTCTTGTTGCGTCAGCAAAGGATCTTCGTACCAGAGGAAATCTAGTTGAAGCTTCTAAATATGATAAATTTTCTTGTGACATAACTAGTTTAATAGATTTTTGCCTTAGATGTTCAGGGCAGGTAGGGTCTTTTGCTGTGTGGGGTCCTGAGCAGAATAGACGAGCAGGAGTTTGCCTAGTACATGATAAACCTTCATGATTCTGTGCACATATAAAGCAGCGAGGGGATGATTGGCACTAAGAAGTAACATGGCCAAATCTGCAACATTTATGACACTGAATGAGTCGCAGAACATATTTTTCTACTGGCATAGAGGTGTAAAAACAGTAAATATGTGGTGGAAGTTTTTGTCCAGAAAAAGTTAGAACTACTGTTTGAGTTATAATCCATGAAACGTTATTGCTGTCACTCACTGATCGTCTATTGAGTCGGCGAGCTTTAAATATAGTACCATATCCAGAGGGAATTTCTATAGCTGCTATTAATTCTTGTAATGTCCACTCTATAGGAACTTGTCTGACTAGCCCCATACGAGTGATATTATATGAAGGGATACATACATAACATACATAAACACTCACGACTGTCACCCAGAGGAGTAGGCAGAGATTATGGACTTCCATTTGGCACGTTCCTGACACACCTCTCTTGCTTCCTCCACATCCATATACCTACGCATACACGCTCGTCGGTTAAAGGTACTCTTGATTTGGCCCATTTTTAATATATCGCCAATTTGGTCGATAAACTTTCGCTTAGGGCGACCCTTCCCGACTATGCCGTTCACCTCTGCAACATAAATTTGCTTTGTCACTCTTTGAATGATATGAAGGGATAGTTGTTTCATATTTAGAAGTCTGAAGAGCTGGGTGATCAATAAATGTGTTTGCATCCGCTGATGTTTTAAACTCAACTGATATCCTGTTTCGTCCAACTTTTTTGACGCCGTCACAAACTATATTTTTAATGTTATTATGATACAGAAAGTGACCGAATTTGATTGGTTTGAAAGTTACTCCGGACACTTGATCATTTGTCGTTTTACTCACGTGAACTAGAAAAGGCGCGGTATCATCTTGAGAGTACTTTACTTTCTTATTAATAAAAGCAGGATGGGTATATGAGGATTGTATTGAAGGAAACTGTTGGTTTGGATCAGTAATAACTATTTTTGGGCATTTTATAGCCTAATTCAGACACCAGCTCCTCACATATATTATACTATGAGTATGAACTTACCTGTATTTAAATAGATATAAGTTTTATTATGTATTGCCTGTTTTTGTGAGGAGAAATAAACATTATTATTATTATTATTATTTTTGTGGATGGGCAGACTCATTGCTTATTTGGGCGCGTTTACGGTTAATAGATTCTACATTATCAACGGGTAAAGTAAAGGAGTCATTGTGAACCCTTTCGCGATCGCGAGGTTCGTCCTCCATTATATTTCTATAACTAAAATTTACATAAAAACGGCACAATTAAAAACACTTACTAATCTACAGAAGTTAAAACCATCACCAAGACAAAAAAATTTACTATAGTGACTCAACAGCACTTAATGTAACAATAAATTTAAGCGAAAAAAAAAACTACGACACTTGTATTCACTCACTTAACCTCAAAGCAAAGTCTGAGGCCAACAGTTATCCAAAAGAAAAACAAATTATTGGGATTGAAATTTCTGATATTATCACATAACATGTTACATCTTATACTGATTTCATTTATATCCATTTTTACTAGTAAGGCTTTTATCCAGCAGTATATTGTTTCAAACAGATGACTGGCAGCATCATCTTCCTGATAACAAATCAAAATAATAAAAAACTATGGTTGCCAACCCGCCTGCTAAGCGTGGCAACTATGGCGAAATGATCTATGAGGCAATCTATAGGGAGGCCTATGTTCAGCAGTGAACTTTTATAGGCTGTTATGAGTAATAGATGGATGGATATTGTTTCACATAATCAAGACCCACTCCTCGGAACAAGAGATTCCTATCACTCCATTTCCTTCCATGGATCTCATAGGAGTTTCTGCGTTTCCATAGATGGCAGTGTAAATCTATACTCTATACATTTGTATAGAATATAGAATAAAATTGAAGTGTCTGTTTGTAATGTCAAAATTACAGCTTTTTACTAAATGCATATGAAAGTATATACGGTTCTTATAACAAATATACAATGTTCAAAGTTTTTGTCTGTCTGTCTGTTTGTTCCGGCTAATCTCCGAAACGGCTGGACCGATTTTGATGGGATTTTCACTGGCAGATAGCTGATGTCACAAGGATTAACTGAGGCTACTTTTATTTTAGAAAAAGAATTAGGGTTCTGCGCAAAAAAATTAAAACTCCAAATAACACGTGGGCGAAGTCGCGGGGAATACCTAGTATCTAAATAACCAGACTGGTGATGTGGTGCAGTATCAAAGTTGCCAGACATCTGGTACTGTGATCATCAATAGTCTTATAAAAGAACTATAAGGTAAATCGTCTCTGCGACGAGAGAGGCCTATGCCGGCGATTCACCTTCACCAGCCTGTAAATGTCCAATGCTGAACTTTTACAGGCTGGAAAAAAGCCGATCCAGTTGACACCAGCCACCTTGATTTCTACCTTAGTCTAATCAGACGTCCTACATTACATTTGTCTGAGAGCGATCATCCCTCTATTACTAATCTCCTCCATCGGTTGGCACTTCTGTGACATTCTTTTTTATTTATTGGTTTATGTACACACAACTAGATACACAAACAGTCATATAGTGATGATTTCTTATATTTACGCGAACACTATACATTCCACACACAGAACGTCAAACACCTCAGTCCCCCGTGACCACGGGTGCTGGAAAGCACCCGAAACGTCGGGAATATAAAAATAAGTTAATATACGCGATAAAATCCGTAAAATTAGTTTTATTTAAAAAAGTCATATAGTGAGTTCGTACAAAAGTTCTACTTATTCTATAATTTCTCCGTTCTTATGTCAATAATTTTAATTTTCTAGTGGATTTCTTTTTTTACTTTTGTTTTATAGGATAAGGTTGACAATCAAGCTCACATATTCCACCTGATTGTAAGTGGTTGCTGTGGCGCATAGACATCTACATCTATCCTCGATTACGAATCAAAATGCAGATGAGTTGTCGCCTGTGAGGACAAATATGGAATGCCTCGTTTTCAGTAAAAAGAGTCTCCGGTTCACTACATCTACCATGCGAAACACAGCAGCGTTGAGCTGCTATTTTACGCTGGTATTCTGTGAGAGCATGGTCCTTCCCTGGTTGAGCCGACCCATTCTTGCTACAACTGCACCAGTAATATAGCTGCAGCATGGCTCTACCACGTAAAGCGTAAATTGTAAATCACTGCTTGACTACAATCCCAACTCACATCTTTATTACCCAATTATATCCGCCAGATGAACCTAAGCGACTTTGAGCTTGTGGAATGGCCATATTGTCATTGTCTATAATTTAGTACTTAATATGTTAGCACAATAGTAGTTCGGCAGGTTGAACTCTTTTTTTCAATGTAGTTTATAAATTACACTTGATGAAAGTAATATTTTTAATTCATTTTGCCATTGGTTCCATGGACCAGCGAGAAACCCATATATAGGCTACGTGAAAATTTTAAGTTTTCCTAAATGCTACACAGCTTAACTGAATCTTATTATGGGCTAGTATTTAACCTTCGACAATAATTGGAATTGCCATAATGTGGTTTAAATGATATTATTTGCATTGATTTAATATTGACAAGGGCTGCCACATAATTTTAACATCAGCAGTTTCCACCGACCCAGACATCCTAACTATATGAGATTGGCTCACACTCGCTCCTACACTAATGTGGGACATCACACACTAAACAACAGAATCATAAATATATGGAACAAGTTGCCTCAAGACGTGGTAGATGCTCCCTCTGTGATTAATTTTAAAAACAAACTGGACAAATGGTGTAAAGACAATCCAATTTAGTGTATTCTTAGTGTGGACTTGGATTAATATAAAACACCAACACAGTTATAGGCATATCAGCTATAATCTTCTCGCCTATTACCACATAATATTAATAATAATAATTTATCCCATACTGAAGGTTCTCATAGCTGGAGCTGTGAAATTCAATCGAGTGAGGCGGGTCCGAGATTTTGATGGCACAATGCGAGACGTTCCTGACCTGTTAGAAGTTGCCAGGACCATGATAAAAGCATTCAGGACTGGGGAGCTTGGCAAAATGGTGCTGGATATAGATCTACTGAAGCGCAGGAGCAAGAATCAAATACATCAGGAGTTATCAGCGGAGATGTGATATTCAATTATCAATTGATCTACAACATCACCTACATTGTTATGAACTAATTTTTTTTATCAAATTGATGTGGCAAAGGAACGTACAGTCTACCTGATGGTAGGTCTACTGCAGGCCATGGGTACCTGCAACCAACTTCAAACGAAGAAGGTTATGTAGATGACGTAGATGTAGATGCATTATTACCTCTGTCGGTTGTTTTTTCTTTATAGAATAATGGTGACTAATGAGCATGACCCATTCGTGGATCAACCATAATAAAGCTGCAGCAGAGTTGCAAAAAGAAGTAAATTAGTAAAGTACAAATCCAACAAATCGCTCAATAATATCATGGCTATAGGTACTAAAACAATGTTTCTTAACCTTTTAGTGATGAGGGACTATTTTACCAATTTTTGGCTTACTTAATTTTTATTGATGATGATGATTATCTAAAATTTATACGTAGACATAATATAAATTATAGTAAAGTTAATCTTTAAGTTTGTTCCATAAACAAAATACCAAAATGAATGCGACTTCATTGCGCGCCCCTTATTTTAAGGCGACATCGAAAACCGTTGAAGCGGGCTATCGCCGGACTGACCCGAGTGAAACATAATTTCTATAAATACTTCAAAAACGCTGTCATAAGGTCTAAAATTGCGGAGCGTCCGCCACGATTCAGACCGCTTAGAAATCGCTTAGAATCTTAAAATATTTTTAAAAAATTATTGATTTTAGTAATCAAAATAATGAGCAAGTAAATTACTAATATTGATGTTACGAATGTATTGGAGCGGTTCCCAAGCATATATATAGATTAAGTAATTTCGTTATAATTTCAACTATAGTGATTTTTTAGAGGTGTTTTCGCAAATAATTGTGATCGAGTCAAAATTCTACAATCGTGTTTTTGGACAAGCAAACTCAAGATAAAGACATGAATTTACCTATATCAAAATTCCAGTTTCGTTAGTCGTGTCATAATCCTATACTATTCGATGAAAGGAGGTGCATTTTCTCGCGGTGTCGCCTTAATGTAAAGTTGGTATTTACCTTCATCTCCAAAAATGTATTACATCGTTTTTTTTTTTATATTTGAGCGAAGTCTGAAGCTAGTTGGAAAGATGGTTGCATGTACTTTGTCAACCCTAGTAGCAAAATGTCATATGGTATGTATAGTAGGGTATGTAAAAAGCTAAAATGTACTAAGTTTCTGAAATTTGTAAATAAATTGTACAGTTTATAGTTTATTGAAATATTATGTAAATATATGCTAGTTATTGTGAATTGATGTGAAACTTAATAAAGATAAGCCAATGTTTCTTGTTTTTTTTTATTTACAAAATTTATATGATTATATCAATTAATAACATAATTTAAAATTAAAAAATTTGTACAACCGACTTCAGTATAAATTATTAAGAATAACTCAAAAATTATTGGTCAGACCTTGATTTATATGCGACCACACGAGAAGTACCAGCTGTCAAATAAAAAAAGAATCACACAGCAATCTGTACACCCAGTAAAAAGTTACGAGGTAACACATAAAAAAAAAACACAGTCGAATTGAGTACCGTCTCCGTTTTGAAGTCTGCAAAAAAAATTATTTCCTGCATATAATTGCTAAGACTTGGTCGGACTGCACTAATGGATGGAACATTTTTAATATTGGAGGAAATGAGCTACCTGATAACCCACTGCCACACTCTGGTCGAGTGGCATGGAAAGTAGCTAGGAAAGGAGACAGAGACGTAGTGTGGCAACAATACTCGTCATGCTCCTCGTCATGCCCATCGCTCCCTGTTTTTTTAGTTTTTTGGATGCGAGTCAAAGGACTGGTAATATGAGCGCGATTAGCCGGCCACATAATCGCGCGAACGCAATCCGAATCGAGCGCTCGTTACGGAAGCGTCGTTCTACTGCGACGAATAAATTACTCAATGAGTACACCTGTAATCTTTGTACATATAATGAATAAAAAATATTCCATTCTGCCCTATTGGCTCCGCCACACTATGCTCCTCACGCTGCTCATCGCTTTGCTCCTGGAGTTGCCGCATTGTTGCCCACCATCTCTTTTGGCGAGGATGACGACGTATATTTCTTTTTTATGACATTGATATAATTCGCTATACTAAATATTCATATAGCGCGCACGCTGCCGCTGTTTCAACATCCATTGTGTTGCAAACGCAAGCGACCTAGCTCAGGCCGACTCTTCTTAAATTTAACTTAGTATGCTCCCCCTCAGCGGCTCGTAGCCACCTGCGCCCCCTTTTCCCAAAAGAGGGTCGCTTCCGATTCGGCAGAAAGGCCTCATAAGCCAATGCCAGTCTCACAGGTGGTGTTTAGTGGGTACAATGGGGGGGGGGGGGGGGACTTAGTGTGGAGTAGTGTGTGGGCAGAGAGGGCAACATCGCGGCAACTCTATATGATATATATACTATGTACAAAGATTATAGGTGTACTCATTGAGTAATTTATTCGGAAAGAAGTTTCGGTTGAACGTGGTAAAGTTATGCTGCAACTATGTTATGGTTGTAGCACGAATGGGTTGACCACCACGACCGGGGAAGGGCCACGCTCTCACAGAATACCAGCGTAAAATAGTGTCTTAATGCTGCTGTGTTTCGTATAGCGACTGTAGAGAACCGGAGACCCTTATTACTAGATATGGGGCATTCCATTTTAGTCCTCAGAGGTAACAACGCATCTGCATATTGCTTCTTAATCGAGGATAAATGTAGATGTGTATGGGTCACAGTATCCACTTACCTTATTATTACCTTACCACTTACCTTTATTCTATAAAAAAAGAGAATATCTCTGTCCTGAAAAAAAAACTAGCGAGAAACTTCGCGGTACTTTTTTTGAATATTTTTTTAAAAGAAACCTTACTCCCACTCTAGGATTAGCATTATAGGCATTACAAATACTTGTTCCGTGTGGGATTGAAACCCGTGCTATCAACTAACTCAATGTTAAGCCACTGTGTCATGAAGCCGCCCGTCAATTTACTATTTCTGTTGTAAGATAAATATAAAACATTTAGAAACAGCACAGCAGTAAGTGATAACCCATCGCCCATGAACCTCTGCTACACCAGATACATTGCAGGTGGGTTGCCGGTCTTTTAAAGGAGTAGGCACTTGTTGAAAGTAAAGGTGGTGAGAGCAAACTGCTAGTAACGGTAAATTCTACAATGTGGACGTAATACTATACAATTCTAAAACAATATTGCTTCCACTAGAACGTGCTCAGAGAGCAGTTCTAAAGGTAGCCACTTTCCGTCCATTCATGTTTCCTACACATCAACTGTACTTGGCATGTAGTGTACTAACTGTCCGTCGGTTGTTTATCCTGAAAATCATATTAAAACAGCATACCGAACTTCCATTTAACTTAAAATCCATAGACAGGAGAAGAATGGACTTAGTTTGTGTAAACCCAAAAACCAGACACGCATTTGTGAACAAATTTTACATATTTTTAGGACCCTTTCTATATAACAAGCTCAACAAGTCACTAAAGGTATATAGTCTAAGTTATAAGGACTGTAATATAAGTGTAAGGGAATTTCTAAATAAATTAAATTACGAAGACACAGAGAAGTTGTTAGATATACTAAAATAGTTTGTATTAATTGTAGGCAATAAATAATTGTTATTTAGTTATTTTATTTATTATACAATTTAGTTTAATTATTTAAATATCTAGTGTCCTACATTATTAAACCGATTGTATAAGTGATGTCTGAAACACAGGTACTCAACCTAGTTCATGCAGGTAGCTAATATTATAAATATGAATTTTCTATCTTCTTTTGTAGATTCTACATTATTAAGCTACACATAGTTTTAATTTTATCATAGCATGTTATTTTTGTTAGACTTATTGTTACTTTATTAATTGTAATCATTTTGTTTCCTGTATGTCAACATGTGTAATCCGAAATGAAATAAATATTTATTATTATTATTATTATTAATATAGCTGCAGCATGGCTCTTCCACGTATAAAAAAATAGATTTTATTACATATTGTATTTCAGCTAAAATGGATAGTAATTATAAAAATAGATGGTTAATAAATACAAGTGTTAACAAAAAGTGAAGCCGTTATGTATGGTTTTCCTCTGAGTAATATACTCACGTATCTCATAGCGCGAAATGAATAATGTAGGTAATATTTAAGTGTAAAAGATTAAAAACACTATGAAATGAAATTAAAAAAAAATACTAATTGCATAAAAAATTTTGAAAGGTCATATTGACGAGTTGACAGGCAGTCATGAAAATTGTCAAATTCAATATCACATCCAAATGGATATAATAAAAATCAAAATAGAAATATAAACACGCCGTAATGGGTAATGCTCAATTACAGAAGCCGTAACCGTAACAGACTACTGGTTTTACCTTTAAAATGAATCCATTGGAATATTTCTATACTTTAGTGGATGTAATTCAAGAATTACGCTGGTTGGTAGACATCGCCGTTGATTCATATCCTGTTATTATGATGTCAAAGATACATACAGCATAAGATATAATTTATTAATGGCAGATAAATCTGTATATGAATATTCTATATTACCCATAACTGAATCATCGGAGTCTACATTCTACGGAACTCTCGAAGACTCATTTAATTGTATATCAAAAGGCTCAATCCCCGATACTCCAAGGTCACATAGTTCAGCATATAGCACTGACAACTGGTCAGCTATATTGTCTTACAGACCAGATTCCCATTGCTCAAGCAAAGAGATTTCAACTTCCTCTGTTGAACCGAATTCTACAACTACGTATGGTGTACCAAGCCCACCATTGAATTCCAAAAATAATACAATTAATTTAAGCGACTGTAAATCTTTGCCCTCTGCAAGCTTTAATTCTAATTCGCCGATAATATTACGGTCAAATATATCTGAAGCATTATTCCCTCCGTCTGTAGGGTCCTACGAACATAGTTGGGCTTCGAAAATGGTTCGAGTGAAATATCCTTGGAGTCCTCGTACAGAAGTTAGTAGTACAGATATATATCCAAGCTCATCGGAGACTTCAACAAGGGGCAGTGTAAGTACGATAGGGGATAAAACAACAAACACTAGAAGGTTCGCTTCAAGCCGTCCTAGCTTAACTTTGCCCACGAAACGTAACGCAAACTCGTTACTCAACTGGATCATTGTAAAAAAGAAACTAATAAGAATGTTACACGTACCGAAATTTATTACTTCTAATGTACGTAAAAATATTTTTCAAGAAGTTTATTAAGTACACAATAAAATGATTGAATTCGATATTTTACTTTAATTCATACTTCCTAATATTAATAAAAGTTTGTGCAGATGTTTAGATATATCGACCTCAATAACGCATAAACATTGGATTTGGATTAAAGCCACACTAATAGACCACGTCAAGAAATATACTATGTAGTGGCGGTGTAAGAATATCCACTATATCATCCCGTGAGTGTCGTAAGAGGCGACAGAGGGAAATTGAACCAGGAGATGGGCAGCAGCATCTTCCTGATAAGTTTGTTATTTTTGTACCGACTTCAAAAAGGAGACGGTACTCAATTCGACTGTATGTTTTTTTTATGTGCGTTACCTCATAACTTTTTACTGGGTGAACCGATTTCAATGATTCTTTTTTTATTTGAAAGCTGGTGCTTCACATGTGGTCCCATATAAATTGATCAAGGTCTGACTAATAGTTTTTGAGTTATTATTAATAATTTATATTGAAATCGGTTGTACAACATTTTTAATTTTAAATTATCAATCAAAAAACCCGCTTGCCTAGCGTGGTAACTATGGCACATATCCCTGAGAATTGTACTTTGTTGTTTCACGCTAGTTTTCTGTATGGGTAGTACGGGCGCGGTACTTCCCCCGTTGATGCCCACCGGCGGTTCTACTTATATGGAATAAAAGGCAATTTAATCAAAGTTGTGATTTATAATGAGGCTATCCACGACTTTTTCTGCCACCAGGGCGCCGCCACTTTACAGTGAGGTAAAATATTTGACAGATTTCATAGCGGGGACGATAATTTCTTAGGAAAATGCAATCTTTAAGGTTTCTTTCTTTATTATTAGTTATATTTTATATTAATTACATTAGAAATTAATAAACCAAACTATAAATATAACTAAAAGCCACTTTAAAAAAAAGAGTTATAAAGATGATTGTCTATTAATATAATACTCTAGATAATAATAAAGTATTATGTATTTAAAACTACTTTCTCAATTAACTGACACTGTGTAACAGAAAACTTTACTCAGTCACAACTAGCGACATCTGGTGAGTGGAAGATTATTAGGCCTCATTGGTTAAAATCTACGAGTATCTCTTATCTCTTATTACTTTATATTAAATGCTGTTGTTGTATAGTCTCCACAGTGAATATGATAGCCCCCCCCCCCCCCTGTGAGGTAATCTATGGGAGAGACCTAAGTTCGTTGTAGTGGAGTGGATATGCTGTAATGTTAAAATGGTGAGGAATATACCACCTGCTCTTTGACAAGAGGACAATATTTATGATGCTTTTGAGTACATGAAGGTGCAGGAAAATAACAGGTAACCGTGGGAAATAGAAACGTGATAGCTTTTCCTACGCGAGCAGAAGCTAGACAAATGTTAAAAATAAAGCTTTAGCATACAACGACGTCCGCGTGGCCGAG
Source organism: Parnassius mnemosyne (assembly GCA_963668995.1). NCBI lineage: Eukaryota > Metazoa > Arthropoda > Insecta > Lepidoptera > Papilionidae > Parnassius > Parnassius mnemosyne. The sequence goes on along the minus strand of CAVLGL010000057.1, from coordinate 45,223,756 downwards.
TGGTCAGAGTTCCCGTCTACAACGTTGGATTCGAGTCCCAGTCGGAGTAGACGTTTGTGCAGAGACACAAATTATTATTCTTCGCGTCAAACCGTATTGTGATTGTTCTTGTGATAGACAATATTAAAGCCATTCTCCGATATCATCGCATGAGCGTACCATTAATATAATATGTATATAGCGCATAAGTTGATTGAAAACGAGCGAGTTAACGGTTAGCTTAATGAGGGCTAATAATTTTCTGCTCAACAGATGTCGCTAGTTAACACTGGGGTAAAGTTTTTTGTTACGCAATGTCATTTAATTGAGAAGTTAGTTTTTAATAAAAGTTTATCAGTTTCAAAAGTATTATATTTATACACAATATTTGTTTTTATCTTATTAATATAAAATATAAGTAATAGTACAGAAAGAGACAATAACCTTTACATTTTCCGAACAAATTAACTTTCTCGCTATGAAATCTGTCGAAATCGAATCTGTCTGTCACTTTCTAGTGGCGCCGCCCTGGTGGCAGAAAAAGTCTTGGATGCCCTCATTGGACCCTAACACCCACGCACGCATCACCTATGAAGCAAATACTCATGGCACCACCCACCACATAAAATCATTTGCAACAGAAAACATGTTTAGGTTGTGTGTCTAGCTATTAAATTTTTCGGAATGATAAAGAAAAAGAAAGGAAGAAGAAATATGTGTGAGTGCTGAGTGCGTGTCATAAAGTTGAACATGGTTTCGGCGTCACTTGAAATGTACTCCGTCTATCATCTTCTTTGGTCTGAGCTGAACTGATACTTTTCCTTCTCTTATATAATTTTGAACTTTGTGACTTCATCATTATACCATAATATCAAATTTAATTAAAAAATACCAATGTTGTGTAATGAGGGCTCACAATCTTCCGCTCACCAGATGTCGCTAGTTGACACTGAATTGAAGTTTTTGTTACACATTGTTTTCATTTAATCATAGATAACTTTATATATACTAGAGACATTTAATTGAGAAGTTAGTTTTAAATAAAATTTTATCAGTTTCTGGAGTATTATATTAATAGACAAAATATTGTCTCTGTGATTTGCTCTTAAATTTTTTGCACGCTTAATATTTTTTAATTTGTCTATTTTTATGAAATCTTTGGTTTGATTTATTTATTTTTAATACAAAGTACAGAGCGAAACATTAACCTTAACATGTTAAATATTACACCTCGCCTCATTTTTAAATGGCACCGCCTTGGTGGCAGAAAAAGTGGATGGCCTCATTAAGGTACTCTGACGAAAATAAAACCATAAAGTTCTTACGGTTTCTCACAGATGGCGGTATAGTTATGTCATTTATGTCAGGTGAAAATAAATACACTGATCGGCTATGGGTACAATACAACGTATATTGATTTACTTTATTGTAAGCCCTGTATTGTAACCACATTATTTATATTATCCTCCTAAGACACCGCATACAATAATAGAACAAAATCACAAAGTTCCTTAAAAATTATGACTTTTTTTAACTTTGACCGAAGGTTCTAGTACTAGAAATAAATGTTTCGAAGCTTAAATTACGTGCCAAAAGTTTGAGTATTAATCTTTTTAGAATTTCGTAATGATTTAACTTTCCCTCAATACAAAAATACCGTTATGAAAATAGTGTCCGCTGATTTGTTAATTAATATCTAGATGTCGCTGCTTAAAATAAATTCGCGCTTTCGTTTTGTGTGTGTAGAATTGATTAGAGTTTCCGTGAACTTGAATCTTTTCAAGTGGTCACATTAAACCACGGTCCTGAGTTCGAATCCTAGCTATTTTTGCATAGTGGGTCTTGTATTATAAAATACAATCTCACTCAATAAATAATCATTAGTAGAGATGAGACATACTCGCAAAATTTCATACCAGGGCTTCTAAGTACGAGTATGGAAAAATACCAGGGTCGAAAACCAGGTTTTATAAATACTGGAAAGTAGTTGTTAATGTCAATATATATATGAATGCCTAATTTGATTCAGGCCAAAATTTATACTGTACCTTTTTAAATTTTTTTTGGTAACGAAATGAAATCTTTCTTTCCTACTTTTCGGCTTAGGACTCTTAATAAATAAAAGTTTTAAAACTGTCTCTAAATTCAATATACACGCGAAATAACTATTTAAAAATTAGGTCACGGTCAGTAGGTTACGTAATCAGTTCACAATAACAATTGAATTTACAAGAAATCGAAACAAAACTTTTACTTCCTCGAATATAAACATAATTCTTATTACTAACTAGGTACTTACGCGACGTGTCCAGCCGCGGTGTCAGTTTGAAAATACTTGCAAAGAGTATAGTAATATATAAGGAAGAATACTTGCATAGGAATTCGACCCGCTTTCCATGTTAGGCTATTATGACTAAGGAGCGAATTCGTATAAATAAAAAAAATACTTTCAAGTTCAAAGTATTTTTAATTCACAAATACGATTGAGTTTCTTATTACTATTGAGATATGGATCATTTTCCTATGCAAGTATTCTCATACTTGCAAGTATTTTTTGGTCGTAAAAGGGCGCCGTACTTTAAAGTTAAAACCTGGTAGCGTAAATACGTCTCATTGCGACGCGAGGGACGTGTCCAGCCGTGGTGTCAAAATTTGAAAATACTTGCATAGGAATTTCACCCGTATTCCATGTTATCCTACTATGAATAAGGAGCAAAGTCGTATAAATAAAAAAAAATACTTTGAAGTACTAAGTATTTTTCGTTAACAAATACGATTGAGTTCCTTACTACTATTGAGATATGGATGATTTTCCTATGCAAGTATTTTCATACTTGCAAGTATTTTTTGCTCGTACCAGGGCGCCGTACTTTGAAGTGAATACCTGGTTTTAAAACCTGGTAGCGTAAATACGTCTCATCTTTAATCATTAGTAAATTAATAAGTTTTAATCAAGTACTATATGCAAGTAAATGGAAATTGAAATAGGAAAGTAAATACATTATACAATACGTTTTACATTGTTCTTTACCTTTTTACTTTACCAAATGCAAGTAAAGTATGTATTATGCAATGATAATAGATGATGCAGTACAGTTTATTTAGATTACAAATTAATGTAAGAAATAATATTAAATAATTATAGTCACATTAAATTAAGGCCGACTTATTAACATTAATTCCTCCATTAAAAGTTACTTGTAGTTTGTGGGTATAATACGAGTAAATACAATATATCTAAAGAAGCGATTATTTCACTTTTTTAATATATATTGGTTTTGTTTTACTTTTAGAGTCTTTATTATTCCGTCAGGATATCATTTTATTGATGAATAACTTTTATCTGAGGAATGAATCAGCACTAAATTTCTAAATCGATTAATTTTGATCACAGTTCAGAGTTTCCCCTATTTTTTTAAAATACCGTTACCACTAGCAGGACCGCGTGTGTGTGATAATGATTAGGTACGATAAAAATATGATGGATAAAACTTTTTCAATATTTATTTATAGCTGATTTTTCAAACAGTACATAATTCTACCTATTTGTCTTTATTTAATTTAGTTAGTTCATTCTTAAATCTCCCAATGTTTTACAGTGTGCAAAGGCCGTGCCATGCCGAAAGTGTACAGATTGCTTTGACATTTTGACCCCTCGGTTAAATTGAAAAACCTTTTTTTACTTCATCTGAGTTTGACCTGGTTTGACCCATCGCAGCGCCACTTATGTAACATTTGACGGATTTCATAGCGGGGAAATTAATTTGTTCGGAAAATGGTCGAAAAGGTTAATGTTGTTTCTGTGCAGAAAGTACAAAAAGAAACATTAACCATTTAGTATTAGTGATAATTTACATTAATTCGATTAAAAACAAATAAACCAAACCAAAAATATTCATAAAAGTAATTTTTTTTACAAAAGTTTTTTTTTTTAAAATGTGCAAAAAAAAATTAAAGAGCAAACCACTTAGGCATAGATAGTTTCGTGTGTTAATTTATTACTCTAGAAACGCATAAAGTTTTATTCTAAGTTCTAAGTAAGTACTAAGTTCTCTTGTGCTATATCGTGTCGTGATGACCTATGGTACTGAGACGTGGTCTTTCACACAGAACACATGTACCCTGACGGGAAACTACGACACATCTTTTCGTCAGACATACCTCAAAACCTTAAAACGAAATTGTACAACCAGTGCGTGATGCCAGTGATGACTTACGGATCTGAAACGTGGTCTTTCACTGCTGGCCGGATGAGGAAGCTCAAGGTCGCTCAGCGAGCTATGGAGAGGGCTATGCTCGGAGTTTCTCTGCGTGATAAACTTAGAAATGAGGATATACGCAGTAGAACCAGAGTGACCGACATAGCCCAACGGATTAGTAAGCTGAAGTGGCAATGGGCCGACCATATAGCTCGAAGAACCGACAACCGTTAGGGAAAAAAGGTTCTCGAGTAACGAAGTGTAGGGCGTCCCCCCACTAGATGGAATGACGACCTGGTAAGATATGCAGGAAGTCGATGGATGCAGGTGCCTCAGGACCGTGCTTTGTGGCATTCCTTAGGGGAGGTCTATGTTCAGCAGTGGACTTGTGAAGGGCTGTAATGATGATGACTAAGTTCTCAAATAAATGACATTGTGTAACAATTCACTTGCCTTAAAACCCTCTCAGAAATGAGAGGAGGCCTGTGCCCAGCTGTGGGACGTATATAGGCTATAACTTTTTTTGAGTTGTGTAACAAAAAACCTCACCTCAGTGTCAACTAGCAACATCTGGTGAACGAAAGATTATTGGCCCTGATTACGGTCGTTTTTGAACATTTTAAAGAAACAGCACCATCTGTTGGATGTAATAAAATCAACATTTTCTTCAAGGCAACACGTGGGTCACGTGGTTGGGGTTGGGTAGTGGGTACAGCTAGGTACAACAAGTCTATGAAATAATTTTTTCTGAGTATATTATCCTCATATGGTATATAAAAGGTTATTTTTTATTTGTTTTGGTTGTATTTAGTAAGGATGCATCCGATACCGATGCCGATATATCGGCAATACTCGAAGTTTACAGTTGTGTCTCGCCAGCAACGCAAAGTCGGGAATTTGCATTTGGAAAAATCCAAAATTAGGGACTTTTTAGGTGCTAATTAGGTGCCAAGTCTAAAAATTAGGTGCTCTAAAATTTTCACCGCAACGAACTGTTGAAATTTGCGTTGCTAGCAAAACGTCTCGCTAGCAACGCAATGAAGTTATTAGATATACGAAAAATATTAATAGCAAGGAATTAAGTGCTAATAAGGTGCTGCAAGTATACGCAATAACAAGGCGCCCCTATTAAAAATAAAGTCGTTATTCAGAACATAACAGACGCAAAATTCAGATTTTGAAAATTAAAATAGAATCAAAAATGATTTCAGAAAATGTCCAAATTAGGGGCTTTTTAGGTGCTAGTTAAGTACCAAGTTTAAAAATTAGTTGCTCCAAAATTTTCACCGCAACGAACCATTGAAATTTGCGTTGCTGGCAAAACGTCTCGCTAGCGACGCAATGAAGTTACTAGATTTACGATTAATATTGTTGCGTGCCACTATTAATGTCTTGTACATGGCAACACTAGTTACACTAGGAGAGTCAAAATCCTTCCAGATATTTCGGGACCGATATATGCTCGAACATTCTAGATGTCGCTATAGTGGAAGGTTTTGGAAACTGTCTGAGGCCCTATATAAAGCCGGTATAGACCACGACCAGACCAGGGCAGTATTGAATTGGCGATACAAGAGAATACTTCGAAGCGAAATAACGGCGAACTGTGTTTTATTATTAGTGTGATTTGAGATTGTAATTAGTGTTGTGTAATTAAAGTGTCAATTTTGATAATTCAATCGGCAGTTTTTAATTGTCTCGAATCCCAAGCTCGTAACAATTGGTGTCAGAAGTGGGATCAAATCATGCCGATTTTACCAAAGGAGGACATGGAGGGTATCCATACCCGAAGTCAACACCAGCTGGAGACGGACCAGAGACGATTTGGTGGTGCAACGTCGCAGACGTCGGAGGGCCAGCTGCTGACCACGGAGGCCGGCCCGTCAGCAGCACCTGCATCTGCAGCACCTGACTTAGGTGCTCTGATGATGATGCAGCAGGAGCAAGCCCGCCGACAGGATGAACAGGCCCAACGGTTGGAAGAGCAGCTGAAGCGCGGTATGGAAGAGCAGATGCTCTTCAGGAAGGACCTTCACGCTACTTTCGGGAAAGAGATAAGGGATGTGAAGGATAGGGTTGCTCAACATGACAACCGCCTGTCGGAAGCTGAAACCCGAATCGATCAAGTGTACAATCGGATTGACAACGTGATGGCTGACGTGAAGAAAACGCTGGGTGACCTCAAACTTGGGGATGGAGTTACAGCTCCCGTGGTAGCTACAACACCTTCGCTACGCGGATTCAAAATGCCACCGTTCGACGGGACCTCTTCCTGGTCGGCCTATAAAATCCAATTCGAGGCTGTCATGAAGGCGAACAGCTGGAATAAAAGTCAGGCCATGATTGCTCTCACCCTAAACCTGCGTGACCAGGCCTTAACTGTTCTGGAAACTCTCGGTAATGAGGTGACTTACAAGCAACTCCTTGAGGCATTGGAGGCGCGATATGGCGACGCTCACCTGGAACACGTCTTTCGTGCGCAGCTCAAAGATCGCGTGCAACGCAGTAACGAAAACCTGTAGCAGTGGGCCCTTGAGGTGGAGAAGCTGGTTCGAAAAGCATACCAATCTGTACTTTGCTCATTGTAGGGAACCTGGTGCAGACATTCATCGACGGCATCCGCAACCTTGAAGTCAGAGCTGCTGTGAGGCTCGGGCACCACGAGACGCTTAAGGACGCCTACATGGGGTACTGGAGGTGGAAGCCGTGCGGCAGGATCATCGTTCCCATCGCGTCTGGGAGGTTGCAGCAGCTACAGTTCGGGACCGCAATAACGGCGACCGCCCTAGGTGCTATGGCTTTGGGGAAAGGGGCCATCTTCGATCCAGCTGCCCTAAGCGAACTGTAGAAAGGGAAGGTGATCGATCTCGAGAGGGTAATGCGGCTAACAGCACCGCCCAGCGCAGTGAGAAATCTCATGGAAATGCAGATGCATTGTCAAGAAGACCTAGCCCTGAAGATTACAAGCATTGTACTAGGCAAGAGGGTAAGGAAGTGGCATCTGTGAGGATACTTAGGACAGACCAGCTCAGCAATGAATGGAAGGACAGCCTACAACATGCACAGCAGGAAGATTCGGACATTAAGGCCAGTGCTTCTAAGCCCAAGTGGAGCGACGTCTCAGCAATGAGTTCGACCACGAAAAGCTATTGGGCCAAATGGGACAGCTTGCTGATTCAGGATGGAGTCCTGTGCCGTAAATGGGAAAACGGTCGGGGAGACAGATGTCAATTGCAAATGGTTGTCCCTAAGGCTAAAGTACCGGATGTTTTACAGCTGTACCATAGTGGTTGTTCAGGAGGCCACCTGGGAGTTAAACGAACTCTACTGAAGATCCGAGAACGGTTTTACTGGGTCCACTGTCGTGACGATGTCGAGGACTGGTGCCGCAAATGTATAAGTTGTGTGGCTGTAAAGGGACCTCAGACTCGTAGTAGAGGCGCATTGAAATTGTACAATGTTGGTGCACCATGGGAGAGGATAGCCATTGACGTTGCGGGGCCGTTTCCGGAAAGTGAAAGTGGTAACAAGTATTTCATAGTTGTGATGGATTATTTCACTAAGTGGCCAGAAGTCTTCGCCATTCCAAATCAAGAAGCTTCAACAGTTGCAGATAAATTAGTTCATAAAGTCTTCTGTCGTTTTGGAGTACCCTTAGAGATTCACAGCGATCAACGAAGGAATTTTGAGTCTCAAATATTCCAGGAAACTTGCAGAGTTATGGGTTCTCATAAAACATGAACAACTTCTTACCACCCACAATCTGATGGAATGGTAGAACGACTTAATCAGACATTGGAAAGGTACCTGGCAAAAGTTGTGGAAAAACGGCAACGAGACTGGGACAAGCACATACTACCGTTTTTGTTGTCATATCGAAACGCTGTTCACGAAAGTACATCAGTGACGCCAGCTTTCGCAAACTTTGGGAGAGAATTACGGCTGCCTGCAGACCTGATCACCGGAATACCACCTGATGCCCCACGCAGTATAACCTATTATGCAAATGACTTGCGGAACAAAATGAATGACATTTATGAGCACGTCGGACAGTCGGGCCAGCAAACCTCTGAGAAGATGAAAACACGGTATGACCGCAAAATGAACAACAAAGGGTTTGACGAAGGTTTACTAGTGTGGTTACACAATCCAGCTCGCAGCAAAGGGAAATCTCCTAAGCTTCAAGCTAAATGGGACAAACCGTACCGGATTGTGACAAGGATCAATGACGTAACCTACCGGATACAGAAAGGTGCCAGAGGTACTCCTAAGATCGTCCATGTGGATCGACTGGCGCGTTATTATGGGGCCAATAATGCTCGGGACGAGCATGTCTTAGGAGGGGGCAGTGTTGCGCGCCACTATTAATGTCTTGTACATGGTAACACTAGTTACACTAGCGCCCTCTAGTGTCGAGTAGCGGAACTAGGAGAGTCAAAATCCTTCCAGATATTTCGGGACCGATATGTGCTCGAACATTCTAGATGTCGCTATAGTGGAAGGTTCTGGAAACTGTCTGAGGCCCTATATAAAGCCGGTATAGACCACGACCAGACCAGGGCAGTATTGAATTGACGATACAAGAGAATACTTCGAAGTGAAATAACGGCGAACTGTGTTTTATTATTAGTGTGATTTTAGATTGTAATTAGTGTTGTGTAATTAAAGTGTCAATTTTGGTAATTCAATCGGCAGTTTTTAATTGTCTCGAATCCCAAGCTCTTAACAATATTAATAGCAAGGAATTAAGTGCTAATTAAGTAGATAGTGAGCGATTATTGAGACCCGATACAGATTAAGATATTATTCTGGGAATTATGGAGTCCACAACCACCATGACCTTCCTATAATGTATGAACGGTATTTTTTGTTCTTTATCTAATGCTAATTAGGTGCTGAAAGATTAATGAGCCATGTAGATGACGGTAATATTCTAGAAATTATCCGATTTAAAACCACCATTACCTTACTGTATGGTATGATCGGCATTTTTTGTTTTTCAGATTTAATATAATCTATAATATTATTTAATATAATTTTCAACCAAATAAATATTACAATTCTTATTTTTAGACATGTAAAGCCTAAAGTTTAGTGTACTAAATCAAAATAATATTTACTTTCCAGTAAAATTGACCCCCCCCCAGCCTGCAAAATAATGATATTTGTAATAAAAAAAATACTAGTCGACGTATTTTTAATAGCACATTACGATTATATTTGTATTTGTAATTGCACACTCTCCAATTTTTTATAAAAAAACCAAAAAGTAAATTATGGTTTCTACTAGTACTGCAATATCGATATCTCCGTAAATAAAGTTTTTTTCTAATTGCACAGAGTGCCAATAAATTGCACATATCTCGATTGTAATTGCACAATAACGTATTGTTATTGCACATACTTATTTAGTTACAAAAATTAATAATTAAGTAAAACTGACGGTCGCCGCCAATATGTGCTATACGCAGCTAGGGTTACCATCTGACCGGATAAAGCCGGTCTAGACCGGATTTTTACGTGTTAGACCGGACTCCGCCCGGATTTTACGTTAGATCGGATTTTTGTCATACTTGCATGTCCTCCCGCCCGCTCAAGCGACGGGTGCCGCACCTACTCACGCACTGAGCCCGGAACGCTAGCACACCGCACTGAATTAAGTTGTTGGAAAAAGGTTGTCTTCCATCTGTTGTGTTATAGTATTATGCATGTTTGAGAAATGTATTTTTGTACCTTAGAACCACCTGCTATTAGGTAGCCAGCATACAAATACTGGTCGCGTCGGCGATGCTGCTTGTATGGTGGTCACGTTCCATCAAGACTGTAATACTAAGTCTACAAGACAGACATTGTAGGCTTATTATTACAGTCCTGAGAACACCCTTTGGGTCCGGACTTATAAAATGAAAAATTATGAGAAATAGTGGTACATGCTTTCATATCTTTTTCTCATATAGGTTACTAGTGAGTAGTACATGTTGTGAAAGGGAAATTTCATGTGACTTTTATATTTATACCTAAAACACCAGTTTAGTAAAGTACTTTTTAAAGTTATGTATGTTTTTTAATTTTAATTTGTATTTTGAATAAATAAATATAAATTTGTAATTCATTATGTTCTTTTATTCAGCGCTGTTATAGGCAAACCAAAAAAATACCTCAAATAAACCTACCCCCCCCCCCCAAAAAGAGCAACATTCAAATTTTCCCGCCACAAAAAATTTCAGGGGCTGACTATAGATAGAGCTAGTGGGTGTATATTAGATTTATTTTATTTTGTATGAAGTAGGCGTTCTCCGCTAGGAGTAATAGTGTTCTTTGGTCCATGGCATCTCCACCATAGAGAACCTGAACAATGTCTCTTGTAGAATTTCTAACTGTCGAATCGTAGTGCAGGCAAAGATCTTCCAAACTCTGCACCAACTTTCTCTGCATGTATCCAGTTTCAGCTGTTTTCACATCAGTATCCACAGAAATAACAAAAAATAATACATACTGCTTTTCATTTCCTTAAAATCAAATATTCTGAAATGGATTGAAACGTGTTGTATTGTGGTTAAAAAGCAGAACGACTTATGGCCCGTTTTCATTGATGGTATGCACTATGCCCGTCGTCTGCTGTGTATAGCGCATATTGGCGGCGACCGTCAATTTTACTTAAGGCGCAGGTTGAGCAAAATGTCGCGCTAGTCGTTATTTGTGCTGTTTTTAGGAGCTATCTACTTTTTATTTAAAAGATATATCAACAAATAAAAAACACATTATATTTCTACTTAATCTTGATTCCATAAAAGCTATATCCAATTTTTTTTAAAGGAATAAATATTAATATAATCTCCTTACAACGAAACCACATAAATGTGAAATTATTATTGATAACATGCATCTCCTCGTAAAGTAAGTATTATTTTATTTTGCGATTTACACCAATGGATAGGCAATTTATTAATGAACATTTCTATAGTAATTTTTTTTTTCAAAAGACCAAAATTTGATTTTATTAAGAATTTATTTTAAAATCTGGGCATATTCACTGCTCACGGGCTTGCTGAAGTCAGTGAGCCCTGAGCTCACAGAGTACATTCCTGAGCTCTTCGACGTGAAGGCCGTGTCGTTAGAGCGTCGACCAGCACATACACTCACGTCATATCAGTCGATAATAATATTATTTATTAGGTTATTTATAGGTAGTATTATTTGTTTGTTTTGGGTATAATTTTTCGTATTAGTTATACATATATTTGTTGTGTTTTTTACTGCGCGATGAAGCTTTTTGCGTGTATTTTCTTTGAAGTAAATGCAAATAAAAAAAATGAAGCACCATTAGCATGTAAGGTTCGAATCCATAATTAAAATTTCGACAAATATTATAATTTACACTATAAAAGGCTAATTCAATATTATCACCCAGCCACAATATCTTATTAAGTATAGTACTGCCTCGTTGGTCTAGTGGTTGTAGTAGTGCGACTTCTGATCATGAGGTCCCGGGTTCGAATCCTGGTTCGGGCCAAAAAGTCAGTTATGAGTTTTTCATTTATGTTCTAAGTTATAATTAGTATTACTAAGTTATAGTTTTTTGCTAAAATATAGTATATTATTTATTGCTTGTTTTTTCTTCTTTTTCAAAAAATAATTAAGTACATAAGGTGTTCTATACTTATAATTCGGTAAAAAGTATCTAAGTAGGTACTAATATACCTACTTTTTATTATTAACTAAAAATTTTTAAAACTAAATTTAACTAAAAAGACTAAACTGACCATTTATTTTTTAACTCAAAACAGGACATGGGTTTATTTATACTCTAAAAACTATAACTTTATACAATTAGTGTTCACTGTAAAATTATATTCGGTATAGACGGTAATTATTAAATGCAACATATTTTTTTAATTATTAATTACATTTGTAAGTGGATTAAATTTGCTTTAATAAAGTTGGTGATGATTTTAAATAAAAATAAAATTCTGCTCAAGTTTTTTATTGTTATCTTTGTTAACAACATCGCCTTTAGAACTCTGGAACCGTAAGTGTTTCTTTCAGACGTCCATTCAAAATAAAAAAAATACTCTTTCTACCGGAGCATTCGTACCAGGTAGACATAAAATATATTCGATTAAAAAAAAATTATGTTGAAGATTGTTTGTTGACTTTGAATATTTCCATCCAACTAGTTACGGGACAATTTTGTGTCCCGGAGCTTTGTTTGGGGACAATGGGACAGGTGACCGAGAAAAGGGACAGTCCCGTTCAAAACGGGACGTATGGTCACTTTAGCTATAGCCGTCGCCACGGCTCCGTGGCGCAGTGGCTTAGTAATCAGTTGTTGCGCTGGGGGCCGCGGGTTCGAATCTCGCACGGAACAAGTATTTGTATGGCCTACAAATAATTGTTCCGGGTCTGGATGTTTGTCCTTGTGCAATTTATGTTTGTAAACTGCCTCCACGATACAGGACAAAATCCTAGTGTGGGGGTAACGTTTTTTTACAATTGAAATTGAAAGATTGAGCCCTTATACTTCTTGTTGATTTTTGTATTACCTTTATTAAAGTTACCCTTATGTATAAATAAATATAATTACGTATGTAGAAATAAAATTGATTTTCATCCTCATCAATCATTGGCGCGAGGATAATGTCTGCCAGCATAAGTAATAAGCAGGCTATGTTACAAGGTGCTCAGTTCAAAAATTTGTAGGTAGGATATGTTACTTTTCAATACGTTACACGTAAAAATTAACAATAATCAAAAACACATCTACGAAACATCCTATTTATTTATTTATTCTTTATTGCACCAAATATTTGTACAAAAGGCGAGCTATCTATCTATTTACCTATAGTGAATAGGTATCTTTTAAACTGACAATTTTCAATGCTTCATTTTTAATATATCATTAATTATAAAATTTCATAATTAGATAATATATGAAAATACATAATTCTAATATAATGCAACTAATATACCGAATAAAAAAATTAAAATACATTTATCGTTGTACGCTGTGTGTATTTACATAAATTAGTTTATTGATGTTTGAAAAAATAATACTACATAATAGGTGGCGTCTTAAATAAGCAATATATTGAAGCGAGCGGCGTGCCGCCGGCAAATGCTCAAGGTCGTTCGCATGGAGTAGCCCCTTAATTATTAATTTTTGTAACTAAATAAGTATGTGCAATAACAATACGTTATTGTGCAATTACAATCGAGATATGTGCAATTTATTGGCACTCTGTGCAATTAGAAAAAAACTTTATTTACGGAGATATCGATATTGCAGTACTAGTAAAAGCCATAATTTACTTTTTGATTTTTTATAAAAAATTGGAGAGTGTGCAATTACAAAATACTTATGGCCCGTTTTCATTGATGGTATGCACTATGCCCGTCGTCTGCTGCGTATAGCGCATATTGGCGGCGACCGTCAGTTTTACTTAATTATTAATTTTTGTAACTAAATAAGTATGTGCAATAACAATACGTTATTGTGCAATTACAATCGAGATATGTGCAATTTATTGGCACTCTGTGCAATTAGAAAAAAACTTTATTTACGGAGATATCGATATTGAAGTACTAGTAAAAACCATAATTTACTTTTTGATTTTTTATAAAAAATTGGAGTGTGCAATTACAAATACAAATATAATCGTAATGTGCTATTAAAAATACGTCGACTAGTATTTTATTTATTACAAATATCATTATTTTGTAGGCTGGGGTGGGGGGGTGGGGGTGTAAAATTGCTTCATAATAAATATCGCCATCTACATCTTTCTATAGTTTCAATCATTTTATCGAACCAAAATCGATGGACTCTCAAGGTGGTAAGTGTGATAGACGCTAGATGGCACAAACACAAAAACCTGATTTTTGCATTTGCTTTCCTGAATAATTTTCTTAATAACGACTTTATTTTTGTCTGGAGCGCCTTGTCATTGCCTATACATGCAGCACCTAATTAGCACTTAATTCCTTGCTATTAATATTTATCTAATATATCTAATAACTTCATTACGTTGCTAGCGATACGTTTTGCCAGCAACGCAAATTTCAATGGGTTGTTGTGGTGAATATTTTGGAGCAACTAATTTTTAAACTTGGTACTTAATTAGCACCTAAAAAGCCCCTAATTTGGACTTTTTCTGAAAGCATTTTTGATTCTATTTTTATTTTCAGGAAATCTGAATTTTGCGTCTGTTATGTTCTGATTAACGACTTTATTTTTATTAGGGGCGCCTTGTTAGGTATTGCGTATACTTGCAGCACCTAATTAGCACTAAATTCCTTGCTATTAATATTTATCGTATATCTAATAACTTAATTGCGTTGCTAACGAGACGTTTTGCTAGCAACGCAAATTTCAATAGTTCGTTGCGGTGAAAATTTCAGAGCACATAATTTTTAAACTTGGCACCTAATTAGCACCTAAAAAGCCCCTAATTTTGGATTTTTCCAAATGCAAATTCCCGACTTTGCGTTGCTGGCGATACACAACTGAAGTTTACCGATATATCGGAATCGGCGATATATTTTTAGCCGAATCAACGATACTTTTCAAACGTGCGTTAAAAATGTAATGTACACGCGCGTGTTGTCTCGTATATTTAGTTGCAAACGAGGCACGAACTATGCTCGGGGAAACTGCGCTTTATTCAGTGTCAGTGTCTCTGTCTTGTTTAGCCACAATGCTTAATCCTCGTTACAAAGCACGAATATTTCAAACACAGTCTATTATTATTATGACAAAAAAGCATCTTGTTCAGTTACTTGATCTTAATGTAGAAGAAACTATTTCAGACAAGGGTAGCAATTACGTCTAGTACTGTAACTGTAAATTCTGATATGCCTAGGAGTGGCGGGCTTTGAAGCGTTTGTGAAAATATTATTAGAGTCCGAGGAAGATGAGCCCCTGTCCATTCTGAGCTGTGATTATCTTCCGTCTTTTTATTACTCTGCCCGATAAGTTATTTATTAATATAATAGTAAAAATATTAATACGACACGTTTACATTCGGTGAGTTGTTCTTGTTCGTTCGATAACCTAAACGTGCCGTAACAGTTGGGAAACGAATGTATTTGTCTAGAGCAACGGCGGGGGCCTTGCGGGGCAGCGGGCGGCACGACCTTGTGCCACTTGTGCCAGCTGCCAGCGCACTTCGCTCAGTGGCTGAAACACAACCTCCTGACCCTAAATACTTTTAAAACCAACTATATATATGTTTTAGTACTAACAACAACTCGCAACCTCAGGCCGACTTCAGTTTAAAAATTCATGAATGTACAACGGATACTAATAAAAACACCTGTAACTGCCCTAGGATCGATTAGATAGTTCAGACAAAATATCTGGGAGTAATTGTAGACCAAAGACTATCATGGTACCCACACCTTGATAGAATGAAGAAACTAACTTGGATCTTCAAAACCCTCAGACATGTAATGCTGGGCAAATCGGATGAGGACTCACCAAATTATCTCCTCAATCAAATCTACATTGCTCTTGCTCAATCCGTCTTGGCCTACTGTATTCCTGTCTGGGGTGGTGCAGCAAAAACTCGATTTCTGGAGTTAGAGAGGGCGCAGCGTTCTCTTATTAAAGTTATGTACTTTAAGAAGAGACGCTTTTCTACCGATCTTCTATTTCGTATCAGCGGTTTACTCTCTATCAGGAAGTTGTATATATTCTGGACAACCCTCAAAACTCACAAATCATTGTCTTATGATCCATGCCATTTAAATAAACGACGTAGAAACATGGTTGCCCAGACATACAGAACTAAAACCACATTTGCAAGCAGACAATTTATATCACGTTCTGCCTTTCTTTATAATAAAATAAACAAAGATATTTATATATACGACAAAACATATCACAACTGTAAAAAACTTTTGTTAGAATGGATTCATCATGCAAATTGAGAAGCTACTGGATTGTGTAGCATGATTTGTTCAGATTCAGACACTGTAATCACACATGCTCTTTTTAACTCACGCAAGCATAGACACACACACCCACACACACACACACACCCACACACACACACACACACACACACACACACACTCTCTCACTCACACACACACTCACACACTCACACACACACACTCACACACTCACACACGCACACACTCACTCACACACTCACACACTCACACACTCACACACTCACACACCCACACACCCACACACCCACACACCCACACACCCACACACTCACACACACGCACGCGTACGCGCACGCGCACGCGCGCACGCACGCACGCACTCACGCTCGCACGCGCACTCACATACTCACACACTCACACACCCACACACCCACACACCCACACACTCACACACACACACACGCACGCGCACGCGCACGCGCACACTCACGCGCGCACGCACGCACGCACGCACGCACGCACGCACGCACGCAAGCACGCACGCACGCAAGCACGCACGCACGCACGCACGCACGCACGCACGCACGCACGCACGCACGCACGTACGCACGCACGCACGCACGCACGCACTCACGCACGCACGCTCGCACGCACGCACGCACGCCCGCACGCACGCACGCACGCACGCACGCACGCATGCACGAACGCACGCACGCACGCACGCACGCGTCGTAGCTTACAAATTAGCAAAACCTAACTAAATTATTTTTTGTTATCAGCGAATTGCAATGACAAGTTGGACTGAAGTTATAGAACATACGAAAAACGCAGTTTTTTGCAGTCTATTATAAATTTATTACCAATTTATTCTTCAATACAATTTTATCATAGTTTTTTAAGTTTAGTAGGATAAGCACTCGAGTGTGTGTGTGTGTGTGTGTGTGTGTGTGTGTGTGTGTGTGTGTGTGTGTGCGTGCGTACGTGCGTGAGTGCGTGCGAGCGTGCGTGCGTGCGTGCATGCGTGCGTGTGTGTGTGTGTGTGCGTGTGTTTGAGCGCGCGCGTGCTTTTGTGTGTGTGTGTGTGTGTGTGTGTGTGTGTGTGTGTGTGTGTGTGTGTGTGTGTGTGTGCTCTTCATCATACAATTTAATTCTTTGCTGCTCATAGTACCCCTAAGCGTATACTCCAATTTCTACACTGCCTTTAGGCCCGTCACATACATACGGAATTCCGTTTCTGGATTTAGGCCGGCCACATACATACGGAATTCCGTTTCGAGATTCCGTTTCGATATTCCGATTCGGGATTCCGAACGCAGCAAGTCCATTTAAAATCTATGACCCGCCACACACGTACGTTATTTTTCCGTACGGAATTTCTCCGATTCGAGATTCCGTATGACCGCCTATGCGTTCGGAATCCCGAACGGAAAAAAGCCGCTCCGAACGCACGTCTTCCATAGATTTTGTACGAGTCGCAACACACATACGTAAATTCCGTACGGAATGCGCTCAGTGTTCGTCGCACGACCGAAGCGAGTAGGTGTATTTACGTATGTTTTTACATTTAATCTTGTAGGTGTATAGCTTTTCGTAACCTTTCATCTTATTTTATTTAATAAATCCTCGATAGAATTTACATACATAAATATTTAAAAAATATCTCTGGATAGATAGATCTTTTTACATAGTATTGACTATATTGCAAGCTTAGGGTGATAAGGGGATGCACCTAGTAAGAATGATACAGCAACAATGTAATTTACAATTAGAAAATCGTCGTCATTATTCGCTGGCAGAATGTCTAGACTCAATGGCTAACGTCTCTCAACTGACCCTTGTTATTCCGAACGGAAAAAAACGTGTGTGTGTGATGTATTCACGGAATTCCGATTCGGGATTCCGAAACGGAATCACGAAACGGAATTCCGTATGTATATGGCCGGCCTAAGTTTCGATATTTCGATTCGGAATTCCGAACGCAACAAGTCCATATAAAACCTATGACCCGTCACACACGTACGGCAGTTTTCCGTTCGAAATTTTGCGGCCAAACCAGGATTCCGTATGTGTGTTGTCGACCCGGACGTATGTGGCAGGCCTAAGGCCGGCCACATACATACGGAATTCCGTTTCGAGATTCCGTATCGATATTCCGATTCGGAATTCCGAACGCAGCAAGTCCATATAAAATCTATGACCCGCCACACACGTACGTTATTTTTCCGTACGGAATTTCTCCGATTCGAGATTCCGTATGATCGTCTGTGCGTTCGGGATCCCGAACGGAAAAAAGCCGCTCCGAACGCACGTCTTCCATAGATTTTGTACGAGTCGCAACACACATACGTAAATTCCGTACGGAATGCGCTCAGTGTTCGTCGCACGACCGAAGCGAGTAGGTGTATTTATGTATGTTTTTAAATTTAATCTTGTAGGTGTATAGCTTTTCGCAACCTTTCATCTTATTTTATTTAATAATTCGTCGATAGAATTTACATACATAAATATTTAAAAAATATCTCTGGATAGATAGATCTTTTTACATAGTATTGACTATATTGCAAGCTTAGGGTGATAAGGGGATGCACCTAGTAAGAATGATACAGCAACAATGGAATTTGCAATTAGAAAATCGTCGTCATTATTCGCTGGCAGAATGTCTAGACTCAATGGCTAACTTCTCTCAACTGACCCTTGTTATTCCGAACGGAAAAAAAAACGTGTGTGTGTGATGTATTCACGGAATCCCGAATCGGGATTCCGAAACGGAATCTCGAAACGGAATTCCGTATGATATGGCCGGCCTAAGACGGCTCCTGTGCTGAAATAATATTAGAGTTACATACTTATCTGAAATAAACTTCAAATCAAGTTGATAAAGTCCTTACTCTTTACTCTGTGGATAAAGTGCGTAGATACATAATGACAGCGTTTTTTTAAACAAAATCAATGTTAGATTGTCAACAACGTTCGCGGTTACAAAACAAATAACTACGCAGTTGACTAAAGAAGTTACGGAGAATTGACCGCAACTTAGTGCGCAATGTACCGTAGTGCCCACAAACTTTATAGACAGCATTCTTGTGCATACTGACGCGACGGTGGCGGGTAACGGTTGCGGGGCAAGGGGCGGGTGGGCCGACCTTGTACTAGCGCACTTCACTAAATCTGCTATAACAATACAAGGGAGTTGTACACTCCGAGCGTATTTTTTTATATTTATTAAAGTGATTTTGTTATTTTAAATTATATTCGTACATTCGTTTCACAACTATTATAATGGTGCAATACTGTTCTGTCTATGGATGTTATTCGACAACTAAAAAGAACAAGGATCTAAAATTTCATAGATTTCCCCGTGATGCGAGGTAAGTTTCCAATTTTTTATAATTCGTACTAGCTACTTATCTGCAAGTTATCTTAGTTGGTATTTATTGTGATGAGAATAAAAACATAATGAAGTTAAGAAAAATAACGTAGTTATACTTTGTTCTTTACAGTATGCATAAGCAAGCAATAGCGTATCGATCATTTCATTTTAATGTCAATATATTTTTCAAGGACATCCATTAATTTTGAAAAAATCGCGAACGTAGGTACACATGTAATTAAGTAGATAACAATATTAATAATTACGTTAGGTACGAATATTTACTTTTTTAATCACTTTAAAATAAGTGTAATCTTACTTCAAAATTTCAGGTCTGGTATTGTATCTTGTATATATTATGTATTGTATATTGTATCTAACATTAAGCATAAAAATAAATTACATATATTTTTTTTATCCGGTAGCAAGGATTTTCTAAATTGGTACAGTATTTTAGTTATGTATTTAAAATAAGTACATGTGCCAGAAGGCCACACTCTACCATAGCCTTATTTTATTATAAACTTATAACTTTTATTTAGTAGGTTAAGCAATCGCGCGCACCCGTGTGCGTGTGTGTGTGTGTGTGCGTGTGTGTGCGTGTGCGTGTACGTGCGTGCGTGCGTGCGTGCATGCGTGCGCGTGTGTGTGTGTGTACTCTTTATCAGACAATTTAATTTAAGCACTAGCTCCAATTCAAAGAAAGCATGAAGCGGGAGGTGCGGGAGCGCGTGTTGTGCAACCCTTTGAACCCCTGATTAATTTTGTTAAAATCAATGTTTTCTTATTAAAATTTTACTTACCGCTGAATAGAAATATCGTTATTATTCTAAATTTGCTTCCGTGAATCGTCATTAGAGCTTGTCACTGCACATTTCATCAATGTAATATTTTTTTTAATAAATACTAGTAATGCTATTAAACGTTACTAATATTCCCTTTAAACACTTCTGGTAAGCTTAAAATGCTTGTGTTAGAAGTGGTTCACGACAGTAGTCGAATGGCGGATTCGAATCCACGACCTTTCGAGTTCGCGGTCCGTGATCTGCCATTAGGCTACTGACGCTTAAAATTCAATTTTTTCTTCATTTTTAACTCGAAAAATGTTAGTAGCCTTAAGTTTACACTCCAATCATTATACATTCTGCCCCTAAGAAGACTCCTGTGCCGAAAATTGCATGAACAAACATTTTAAGTATATTTATTTATTGGATATTTTTATTTATAGGTGCCAATTTTGGATAAACGCATGTCAAAGACCCGACTTGAGAGAGAAAAACATAGAACAAATACATAACATGTACGTATGTAGTTTACACTTTGAAGATTGGATGTATAAGAAGCAGCAATTACACAGCGCTGCTGTTCCCATATCAAACTTACCATCTGTTCCTATGCACTCTGTTAACACACAAATTGAACCTCCAAAAGCAGAAATTTTAAAATATCTGCTTAGCAGAGGTGTTCAAGAACAGATCGACACTAATAGAATAGACAAATCTGTGGTGACATCCAATAGTGATGAAACATCACAGACCCCAAAAACAATGACAGACCATATCCCTAGAAAGAGAAAACTTCGAAAACAAATTGTAAGCTGTGTGAAAAAGATGAAGTTTATAGAACATAATAAATCAACGGACATCAGCCGTCAGAAGTTTTTACGAGGATGTGACAAGTTTTTATCACCGAATCTAAGTAAAATTGTCAAAGCACAGGCCATTTTAAAACCTCATTGTAAAAATAACAGATATTCTAAAGAATTTAAGTTATTTTGTCTAAATATTTATTACTCAAGTCCACATGCGTATAAGTTTTTATCAAAAACCTTGTGTTTGCCATCTAAACGTAGTCTGGCTACTGTGGCCATACCAGTGAGTACCAAAATTAGTGACTATGTATGGAAAGTTTTATCGCAGGCGATAAAACACTTGGCGCCTTTCGAAAGGGAATGTACATTGTGTATGGACGAAATGAGCTTAAAATATTCCCTTTTTTATGACATACACAGGGATAAAGTGATAGGTTTACACGAAATTGACGACATTCAATGCTCATATGCAGCTGGGTATGCTTATACAATTATGCTTAAAGGGATATTAGGCGATTGGAAACAAGTAATCGGCTATGCACTTCTTGCAAGTAGTAAAATCGACAAAGCATTAGAGGAGTTTATAATTAATACCGTCAAACAATTGTTTGAATTGGGTTTCAAAATAAGAGCCATTGTTTCAAACCAGGGATTCGACTTTCTAAAGTTTTCTAAATCAATGGGAATCTCAAAAGAACACACTTATTTTGAAATAGACGGGAGAAAAATTTACTACATATTTGACGTGCCTCATCTCATAAAATGCGTTCGAAATAATTTGATGAACTACGACTACGAGTTTAATGGTAAAATCGCTAGTTGGGACGATATCTATAAATGTTATGAGTTGGATAAACAAAAAGATTTTCGGCGTGCTCCCAAATTAACGGAATCCCATATATCACCAAACAATTTTCAAAAACGAAAACTGCGCCTAGCAACACAAGTGCTTAGTGATTCTGTTAAGACAGCAGTGGTAACGTATGCCAAAACAGGTGATTTGAATCCATGTAATGGTACCGTTGAATTCATCGATACTATGGATAAACTTTTTGATGTGTTAAATTCTAACAACCTCTATTCCACTAAGCCTTATAACAATCCTTACCGGGCGAACGAATTACAGCGAAATTTGTTGCTTAAAGCTCAAAATTTGCTAGCTAGTCTCATCGTGAGACACAAATATACTGGAAAAGATGTTACGACTTCCATAAAGTTTATCAACGCATTTTCTATTACAATAAATTCTATTATGCAGTTGTATGACGATTTAAAGACTGAGTCGGGCATCAATGACTTTTACTTGCTGACGCGTAGACTAAATAATGATGACCTAGAATATTTTTTTTCTGTAATACGTCAAGCTAGTGGGAATTGCTGGGAACCGACCTGTGTTCAGTTCGAGCGAGCATTCAGAAAATCTTTTCTGTATCAACTTTTCAAATTATATAATGATTTAAATTGTGTTGATGATTTTGATAACATCATATCACAATATGTTGATTTTATTCACAATAAATCTCTGTTTAGAGCCAGCAGTGTGGTCCACGCCCACACAAAATAATTTAACAAATTTCGATATTCCTGAGCAAAATAGTTTTCTGTACGTATGTGGTTATTTATTGCGGCGTTGCGTAAATTATGGACGTCGTCGCCGGAGGACCCGAAAAAAAATTTAAAGAAAAATATTACAATCGTATAATTACAATAATTGTATATGTACGTAAGTCAGCGACTGAGTATGCTCTCACAGAATACTCAAAGCGTAAAATAGCAGCTAAATGCTGCTGTTTCGTATGGTGAGTGTAAAGAACCGGAGACCCTTTTTACTGGAAAAGAGGTATTCCCTCTTAGTCCTCCTGAGGTTGCGCATAGTTCACGATTTTGTAAGGGGCATCTTTAAAACACGTAGATAAAGTAAAATGCTTATCAATAATTAAATACGCATCAGGTTATGCCAACGAGCCAACAATAGTTAATTTTTATTTACGTGAACAATACATACATACAATACCTTACGTGATTCATTTGGTGGTCTACAAGTACCTCCGGCTTATTTCGTTGAATATTGTAGTGAGCTACTTTTAAGCAAAATTTCCGTTCGTTTGTTGGAAACAACATTTCACATACCTTTAATAAATAAAGTTGAGTTCAAATCGAAGATCATGTATAACATCCATGTCACACCTATGCCGAGGAGCACTAAGCTCGAGTTGTTGACGAGTATGTTTACCCGGGAGAAATAGTCCGACTAGGTAAGTTCAACTTTGACCGAGAGGTCAATCAACGGATTCAACTCGGCTGGGCAGCGTTCGGGAAATTACGGCACATATTCCCGTCAGGTATACCTTAAAACTTAAAAACCTTTGTACAACCAGTGCGTGTCACCATGACCTATGGAACTAAGAAGTGGTCCTTCACTGCTGGCCGTATGAGGAAGCTCAAAGTCGCTCAGCGAGCTATGGAGAGGGTTATGCTCGGGGTTTCTCTGCGTGATAAACTTAGAAATGAGGATCTCCGCCGTAGAATTAGTGACCGAGATAGCCCAACGGATTAGTAAGCTGAAGTGGTAATGGGCCGGCCATATAGCTCGAAGAACCGACAACCGATGAAGAAAAGGTTCTTGAGTGGCGGCCTCATACCGGCGGACGAAGTTTAGGGCGTCCCCCACTAGATGTAGTGACGACCTGGTAAGACATGCAGTAAGTCAATAGATGCAGGCCTATGTTCAGTGGACTTGTGAAGGGCTGTAATGATGATGATGAGTTCAAATCCAGGCCATGTTGTTGTTGTTTCCCTCATTTATTTTTGATAAAATTCATCATCCGTATGCGAGTAAGTACCTACATTATAATATAATCAAATGTAACAATTGAAAACTAAATATAAAGTGCTACGAAAATATTTGGCAGTGCAACACCTGTGAATGTATTTTTATTGTAGTAATGAAAATTGTTCTGGCTCAATAAATGTTTTATCCTTTATAATAAGTACCTACGCAATGTTAATAAATGATTATGATTATGTGTATGTATACTCGTATATATATATATATATATATATATATTACGACGCTTCAGCGGTTCGGGAGGTAAACATCAGCATGCATCAAAATAAGTATAACTTCGCCTCCAGGTCCTTCAAAACAGTTATAGCCAAGGCAAAGTCAGAGCACATAGGCAGAATTGGCGAGAAACTAGTTCGCCTTCCTTCGGGAACCCGTGCATTCTGGTCTCTCGCCAAGGCTGTCCAAGGGAATTTCTGTAAGCCATCACTACCATCTCTGCACAGGGAGAATGACTCACTGGCCCACGCCGCAAAAGAGTAAGCCGACCGTTTATGCTCCCTTTTTGCGCCCAACTCTACTCTTGATTACGGGGGGAACACACCGCCCACCATTCCGCAGTGTGAGTGCTCTATGCCTAATATGCGATTCACACAGTGCTCAGTACGCAAAGCACTCCTCTCCCTGGACATCCACAAGTCGAGTGGGCCTGACGGAATCCTGCCAATTGTGATGAGGACGTATGCTCCAGAGTTGGCACCGGTTCTAACGCGTCTTTTTCGGTACTTCTACTCCCTAGGCGTTGTCCCGAATTCATGGACGACAGCTTTCGTGCACCCGATCTCTAAAAAGGTAACCGCTCTGATCCGTCTTACTACAGGCCTATCGCCATCACCTTCTTGTTCTCGAAAATAATGGAATCTATTACGAACCGCCAGCTCATGCGGTACCTTGAGGACCACCAGCTGATTAGTAACCGTTAGTACGGTTACCATCGGGGTCGTTCAGCTGGTGAACTTCTTGTTTACCTAATACACAGATGGGTGTAGGCGATGGAGTCACAAGTTTAAGCGTTTACCGCTAAAAAGAACCCCTTTGTCGTGTCTCCTCAATTTCAGGGCACTCCTCCACATGTTTCCTCAGCCAGTATCGGAATCCTCGGCGTCCACTTGGTCAACAATTTCATGGTCACTTGGAAGAGAAGGCCAAATTAAATTGGCCTCTAAAAAGTTTGGCATGCTCAGCAGAGCGGGACAGTATTTCATGCCGGCACACCACCTGCAACTTTACAAGGCGCAGGTTCGGCCTCACATGGAATACTGTTCCCATCTCTGGGCAGGGGCTCCCCAGTGCCAGCTCCTTCCACTTGACCGCATCCAGCGCAGAGCGGCTCTAATCGTCGACGACCGAGTCCTTTCCGATCGGCTAGATTCATTGGCACTGCGAAGAGATGTTGCATCCCTTTGCATTTTCTTTCGAATTTACCACGGGGAGTGATATCTGGTAGCGATAGGAATAAAGTATTATATTGTTTTATTTATTTTAATTGTACCCACAGCTAGTGCGTGTTGCTAGTGATGAATCTGAGACGTGGTCCTTCATTGCTGGCCGTATGAGGAAGCTCAAGATCGCTCAGCGAGCTATGGGGAGAGGGCTATGCTCGGGGTTTCTCCGCGTGATAAACTTAGAAATGAGGATATCCATAAAATAACCAGAGTAACCGACATAGCCCAACGGATTAGTAAGCTGAAGTGACAATGGGCCAGCCATATAGCTCGAAGAACCGACAACCTTTGGGGAAAAAAGATTTTCGAGTGGCAGCCTCGTACCAGTAGACGAAGTGTAGGGCAATCTTTCACTAGA
Source organism: Parnassius mnemosyne (assembly GCA_963668995.1). Classification (NCBI taxonomy): domain Eukaryota; kingdom Metazoa; phylum Arthropoda; class Insecta; order Lepidoptera; family Papilionidae; genus Parnassius; species Parnassius mnemosyne. Next base: position 45,198,074 of record CAVLGL010000057.1, on the reverse strand, counting down.
TGGAGCTGATAAGACATGCAGGAAGTCGATGGATGCACGTGGCTCAGGTCTGCTTTGTGGCATTCTTTGGGGTAGGCCTATGTTCAGAAGTGGAGTTGTGAAGGGCTGTAATGATGATGATGATGATGAATAATGATGAAATATTTATTTTAATATAATATGCAAACTGTCCAAGACATTTTTAAGATAACACCACCATTTTTTACTCTAGGCCCGGGCGGCAGCTTCTCATGCTATACGCATGGTACCAATGGTTCCGAAGTTATTACTACGAAGGCGGGTAGACAGCAGTACGCAAGAGTAAATAAAGACTTGAGTGACGGCTTCAACTTGTGGATTTAGTAGTAGAAAAGTACATTAGGCCCAAACCACTTTATCATTCATTCATCATCATTCATTACAGCCCTTCACAAGTCCACTGTTGAACATAGGCCTCCCCCAAAGAATGCCACAAAGCACGGTCCTGAGCCACCTGCATCCATCGACTTCCTGTATGTCTTACCAGGTCGCCACTCCATCTCGTGGGGGGACGCCCTACACTTCGCCTACCGGTACGAGGCTGCCACTCGAGAACCTTTCTTCCCCATCGGTTGTCGGTTCTTCGAGCTATATCGCCGGCCCACTGCCACTTCAGCTTACTAATCCGTTGGGCTATGTCGGATACTCTGGTTCTACTGCGGATATCCTCATTCCTAAGTTTATCACGCAGCGAAACTCCGAGCATAGCCCTCTCCATAGCTCGCTGAGCGACCTTGAGCTTCCTCATACGGCCAGCAGTGAAGGACCACGTCTCAGTTCCATAAGTCATCACTGGCAACACGCACTGGTTGTACAATTTCGTTTTCAGGTTTTGAGGTATGTCTGACGAGAAGATGTGTCGTAGCTTCCCGAACGCTGCCCAGCCGAGTTGAATCCGTCGATTGACCTCTCGGTCGAAGTTGGACTTACCTAGTCGGACTATTTGTCCCAGGTAAACATACTCGTCAACAACTTCGAGCTTAGTGCTCCCAACAACTACCGGCATAGGTGTGACATGGACATTGAACATGATCTTTGTTTTGTCCATGTTCGTCTTAAGACCTATCCGTTGGGAAACACTATCGAGGTCATTGAGCATAGTGCTTAGGTCCTCCAGCAATTCTGCCATAAGGACTATATCGTCGGCAAATCGAAGGTAGTAGTAGTAGTATATACTTTATTGTACACCACACATATACAACGAATAAATACATTACAGAGAAAACTTAATATATACGTATGTACAATAAGGCGGTCTTATCGCTAAAGAGCGATCTCTTCCAGACAACCTTTGGGCTAAAGAGAAACTGGAATTAAGAACAGTAGGAGGTGGTGCGCTTTATGTTACACTTACATACTAATATCTAAATAAACTAAACTATATTTTGTTAAAATACCACAATAATACATAAAAAATAATAATAAAATAAACATACATATTAATAAATAGGTATATATATATATATAAATATATACTCATACATATATATACAAAGATAATAAATATTGCTAGAATTGGTTATCAATAACCACAAAGTGTTAGGTAATGCTTCTTGACGTCACTTTTGAATCTTTTCAAAGTTTGAGCACGTTGAATTTGGAGTGGAAGTTCATTCCATAACCTTATGGCTTGGCTCGTAAAAGAATATTTCATAAATTTTGTTCGAAATGAACATGGTTCTAGAATTAGTTCGCCGGCTGACCGAAGAACTCTCTCAGGTCGATCATGACCAAGAAACTTAAAGTTTTCCTTCAAGTAGCTTGGAGTCAAAGGATTGAACAACACACAGTACAAAAGAGATACAGTTTGCAGATTCCGGCGAAAGCGAATGGGTAACCACTTGAGCTGTAAACGATATTCGGATACATGATCATATTTACGCAAACCAAATATGAACCTAATAGCAATATTTTGAATTCGCTCAAGTTTGTTCAGTTGGTCTTCAGTTAAATCGAGATAACTTGCGTCCGCATAATCGAGAATAGAGAGAAGTAAGGATTGTGCTAACATAATCTTAGTGGGAATGGGGAGAAAAGAACGTAAACGACGAAGTAAACCCATAGTAGCAAACACCTTTTTGGTGAGTGAAGGTGAGTGATGTACTCGCCATTGATGTTGATACCGTATCCTTTCCAGTCCAGAAGCTTGAAAACGTCTTCCAATGCAGCGGTGAAGAGTTTCGGGGATATGACGTCACCCTGTCTTACACCTCTCTGCAATTGGATAGGTTTCGTACTCTGGTTCTGTACTCGGATAGCCATCGTAGCCCTACTGTACAAGCACTTCAACACTTCGATTTACCGACAGTCAACTTGGCACCGCTGAAGGGACTGCAGCACCGCCCAAATTTCGACGGAATCAAAGGCTTTCTCATAGTCCACATACGCCAGACATAGTGGCAAATTGTACTCTTCGGACTTCTGTACAATTTGCCGAAGGGTATGTATGTGGTCTATGGTGCTAAAGCCCTTTCGGAAACCGGCTTGTTCGGGAGGCTGGAAGTCGTCAAGTCTGCGCGCGAGACGATTCGTAATCAGAAGGGAAATCGGTCTGTAGTTCTTCAAGAGAGTGTTGTCACCTTTCTTGAAGAACAAGACCACCGCACTTCTGCTCCACGCCTCCGGTGTAATGCCACCATGGAGGACGGAATTAAAGAGCCTCTGAAGGACTTCAAGTACCGGTTTTCCACCTGCTTTCAGAAGCTACGCTGTAATTCCATCCTCGCCTGGGGCCTTACCGTTTTTAAGGTGCTGGAGAGCCATTCTAATCTCGCTCAGACTGACGTCCGGGATATCTTCGGAATAGTGTCGGATGAGACTCGCTCTTGGATCGTTACTCACACTTGCGTGTGGCTCCAACGATGCCGTGTACAGCTGCCCATAGAACCTCTCAATCTCACTCAAAATCTCAGGTGTCCCGGAAACGATGCTGCCACATTCTGTCTTCAGCTTTGACAGGTGGCTCTTTCTGGCAGACAGATCTCTGGCAAAGACTTTGGAGCCTTGGTTCCGCTCAATCGCTTCTTCAATACGAGCTGTATTGAAGTTGCGTAAGTCCCGCCGCATGCATTTGGAGATCTGTCTGTTCAGATGCCTGTATGCTGTCAAGTCTGTTGATGAATGTAGCTTCATCTCCCGTCTAACAGTCATGAGATTAAGAGTGTGATCGGAGAGTTTTTGTGTTCTTCTGCGGCGGGTCTTGCAGAACTTAGCTCCGACCGCATGAACAGTTTCCACGAGCTTGTCATTCATATCGTCCACTTCATTGCAGTCTTTTAGGCACTGAAAACGGTTTTGTAACTCGAGCTGAAAGGTTTCGGGACTTTGGAACAGAGCACGAGGGGGACGGAGCGTTGACTTCATTAGACGAGACCTCTCCAACTTAACGTTTAGATTCAGTGTGCCTCTAACCATTCGGTGATCGCTACCAGTTTTCACCCTCGCGATCACGGAGACATCACTGAACAGTTGTCGTCTGGTCGTCATAATGAAGTCAATCTCATTTTTTGTCGAACCGTCGGGGCTCGACCAGGTCAGTGGACCTGGTCGAGCCCCGACGGTTCAACAAACTCGACGAACAAGTTCGACGAACTCTTTCTTCCAGAAGCGGCCCCACAGGAAGTGTCCTGTGGGGCCGCTTCTGGAAGAAAGAGTTCATCATAAAGAGTCCCTCTTTCTCCATGAAGTCGGCCAGCTGCTGGCCCCTTGGGTTCCGTTGCCCTATTCCAAATTTCCCTACTTTCAGCTCACCGTTCTCTCTTGTGCCTAGTTTTGCATTGAAGTCTCCCATTAACACCGTATATTGGGGTTTGGAGGAATGCATGGCTCTAGAGATATCCTCATACATTTCCTCCACCTCCTCGTCGGGGTGTGCCGAGGTTGGTGCGTAAACCTGTATGACCTTTAGCTTCAACAAGTGGTCATCACAATTTTTGAATCACATGAGAAGGACCAGCTTCCAAATAAAAAAAGAATCAAAGAGGAGAGAGAGGGACAAATAGTCCGACTAGGTAAGTCCAACTTCGACCGAGAGGTCAATCGACGGATTCAACTCGGCTGGGCAGCGTTCGGGAAGCTACGACACATCTTCTCGTCAGGTATACCTCAAAACCTTAAAACGAAATTGTACAACCAGTGCGTGTTGCCAGTGATGACTTACGGAACTGAGACGTGGTCCTTCACTGCTGGCCGTATGAGGAAGCTCAAGGTCGCTCAGCGAGCTATAGAGAGGGCTAAGCTCGGAGTTTCTCTGCATGATAAACTTAGGAATGAGGATATTCGCAGTAGAACCAGAATAACCGACATAGCCCAACGAATTAGTAAGCTGAAGTGGCAGTGGGCCGGCCATATAGCTCGAAGAACCGACAACCGATGGGAAAGAAAGGTTCTCGAGTGGCAGCCTCGTACCGGTAGGCGAAGTGTAGGGCGTCCCCCCACGAGATGGAGTGACGACCTGGTGAGACATGCAGGAAGTCAATGGATGCAGGTGGCTCAGGACCGTGCTTTGTGGCATTCTTTGGGGGAGGCCTATGTTCAGCAGTGGACTTGTGAAGGGCTGTAATGATGATGATGATGATCACTTGTTGAAGAATAAGCGTGAAAATGAGCTCACAGCCCACCTGATGGTGAGGGGATGTTGCGGCCTATAGACATAATTCAAATGAAACTTCTATATCAACGTAGTGGAGAAAGGGGAATGCCCGCCGTTCATAGACACTTCGGCCATGGGTACCCACATATAAAAACATATGGAAATGATAATATGCAATTAAAAAAATGAAATGGTTAAGGAATTGGTTTTAAAAAAGTCCGGATTTTTAAGATATAAAGGTTTTTTAGGTACGACTTTCCATTGACGTCAGTCGAGTTTGGTGTTGATACGTATTTTTACAGAAAGATTACATTTTTATAAGCACACACACAGTTTCAATATGCGGAAACACGTACTTATTGAGAAAAAAATATTGTAAATCAAATAATTTTGCAATATTTAGTCAATTCCTACCGCGAAACTGACGCCATTTTTATTATTATTGTCAGAAGGGATGTAGATTCTTTCCGAAAAAGATCGATTTTTTAAATAGATTCGAATTGTAAGCTGATGTATCGATTCCCAAAAAATCGATTTCTAAAATATCGATATTTTTTTCATGTTTTTGCATTTATAATGTAAATATAAATCCATTTTATGAGAAAAAAATCCCCTTCATCATAAAAAAATAAGGGGACTGATTCAGAAGGATTTCTGTATCTATTTTGAGACTGCTACGTCTCCGGCGCTATAAAACCACTCTAGGGGTAGGACAGACTCGTACCAGGTGGAGTCTGGGTCAATCAATTCGGTTCTTTGACATAAGTTGAAACTAACCTATTTTATTTGTTATCTACCCTAATAGGTACTGTTAAATAAAACAAATTTCAATAAGAGATCATTTATCATGGTATCTTTCTTGCTTTTCATAAAATGGGTTTATGTTTACATTATAAATAGAAACATAAAAAAAATATAGATTTTAGAAATCGATTTTTTGTGAACCGATACATCAGCTTACGATTTGAATCGATTTAAAAATCGACCTTTTTCGGAAAGAATCGACATCCCTATTGACGTCGACAATGACATTACAAAATGGCGCCAGTTTTACAGTAGAATTAGATATAAACATTGCAAGAATAATTGATTTTCTATAAATTTTTTCTCAAAAATTACGCGTTTCCGCATGTTGAAACTTTGTGTGTGTGCTTATAATAGTGTAACTTTTCTGTAAAAATACGTATAAACACCCAACTCGACTGACGTCAATGGAAAGCTTAGCCGTTTTTTATTTTCACAAGAACAGTTTCCAACAAATGACTTCGTATTTTCGTAACATTTAAACCACAATTGACACAGCGTTAAATGTCCTCTTGAATGAGTTACTGAGAGCTGGAAAGAACTCTGGCCGGTGTGAAAGCTGGGGTCATCGTTAACAGTGGATATCGAGTCCAAGTTCGTGCAGAGGTTATCGTAAGAAGTGGGAACGGGATCCATTTTCAGGCCGTGGTCAATAGGGTGAGACGAATCCATTCCATTTAGTCCATCATCATCATCATCATTACAGCCCTTCACAAGTCCACTGCTGAACATAGGCCTCCCCCAAAGAATGCCACAAAGCACGGTCCTGAGCCACCTGCATCCATCGACTTCCTGCAAATCTTACCAGGTCGTCACTCCATCTAGTGGGGGGACGCCCTACACTTCGCCTGCCGGTACGAGGCCGCCACTCGAGAACCTTTCTTCCCCATCGGTTGTCGGTTCTTCGAGCTATATGGCCGGCCCATTGCCACTTCAGCTTACTAATCCGTTGGGCTATGTCGGTCACTCTGGTTCTACTGCGGATATCCTCATTTCTGAGTTTATCACGCAGAGAAACTCCGAGCATAGCCCTCTCCATAGCTCGCTGAGCGACCTTGAGCTTCCTCATCCGGCCAGCAGTGAAGGACCACGTCTCAGTTCCGTATGTCATCACTGGCAACACGCACTGGGTGTACAGTCTCGTTTTCAAGTTTTGAGGTATACCTGACGAGAAGATGTGCCGTAATTTCCCGAACGCTGCCCAACCGAGTTGAATCCGTCGATTGACCTCTCGGTCGAAGTTGGACTTACCTAGTCGGACTATTTGTCCCAGGTAAACATACTCGTCAACAACTTCGAGCTTAGTGTTCCCAACAACTACCGGCATAGGTGTGACATGGACATTAAACATGATCTTTGTTTTGTCCATGTTCATCTTAAGACCTATCCGTTGGGAAACACTATTGAGGTCATTGAGCATAGTGCTTAGGTCCTCCAGCGATTCTGCCATAAGGACTATATCGTCGGCAAATCGAAGGTGAGTGATGTACTCGCCATCGATGTTGATACCGTATCCTTTCCAGTCCAGAAGCTTGAAAACATCTTCCAATGCAGCGATGAAGAGTTTCGGGGATATGACGTCACCCTGTCTTACACCTCTCTGCAATTGGATAGGTTTCGTACTCTGGTTCTGTACTCGGATAGCCATCGTAGCCCTACTGTACAAGCACTTCAACACTTCGACAGTCAACTTGGCATCGCTGAAGGGACTGCAGCACCGCCCAAATTTCGACGGAATCAAAGGCTTTCTCATAGTCCACATACGCCAGACATAGTGGCAAATTGTACTCCTCGGACTTCTGTACAATTTGCCGAAGGGTATGTATGTGGTCTATGGTGCTAAAGCCTTTTCGGAAACCGGCTTGTTCGGGAGGCTGGAAGTCGTCAAGTCTGCGCGCGAGACGATTCGTAATGACTCTCGAAAACAGCACGTAGACGCGGCTCAGAAGGGAAATCGGTCTGTAGTTCTTCAAGAGAGCGTTGTCGCCTTTCTTGAAGAACAAGACCACCGCACTTCTGCTCCACGCCTCCGGTGTAATGCCACCATGGAGGACGGAATTAAAGAGCTTCTGAAGGACTTCAAGTACCGGTTTTCCACCCGCTTTCAGAAGCTCCGCTGTAATTCCATCCTGGCCTGGGGCCTTGCCGTTTTTAAGGTGCTGGAGAGCCATTCTAATCTCGCTCAGACTGACGTCCGGGATATCATCGGAATAATGTCGGATAAGACTCGCTCTTGGATCGTTACTCACACTTGCGTGTGGCTCCAACGATGACGTGTACAGCTGCCCATAGAACCTCTCAATCTCACTCAAAATCTCAGGTGCCCCGGAAACGATGCTGCCACATTCGGTCTTCAGCTTTGACAGTTGGCTCTTTCTGGCAGACAGATCTCTGGCAAAGACTTTGGAGCCTTGGTTCCGCTCGATCGCTTCTTCAATACGAGCTGTATTGAAGTTGCGTAAGTCCCGCCGCATGCATTTGGAGATCTGTCTGTTCAGTTGCCTGTAAGCTGTCAAATCTGTTGAAGAATGTAGCTTCATCTCCCGTCTAACAGCCATGAGATTAAGAGTGTGATCGGAGAGTTTTTGTGTTCTTCTGCGGCGGGTCTTGCAGAACTTAGCTCCGACCGCATGGACAGTTTCCACGAGCTTGTCATTCAAATCGTCCACTTCATTGCAGTCTTCTAGGGACTGAAAACGGTTTTGCAACTCGAGCTGAAAGGTTTCGGGACTTTGGATTAGAGCACGAGGGGGACGGAGCGTTGACTTCATTAGACGAGACCTCTCCAACTTAACGTTTAGGTTCAGTGTGCCTCTAACCATTCGGTGATCGCTGCCGGTTTTCACCCTCGCGATCACTGAGACATCACTGAACAGTTGTCGTCTGGTCGTCATAATGAAGTCAATCTCATTTTTTGTCGAACCGTCGGGGCTCGACCAGGTCCACTTCCTGTGGGGCCGCTTCTGGAAGAAAGAGTTCATCATAAAGAGTCCCTCTTTCTCCATGAAGTCGGCCAACTGCTGGCCCCTTGGGTTCCGTTGCCCTATTCCAAATTTCCCCACTTTCAGCTCACCGTTCTCTCTTGTGCCTAGTTTTGCATTGAAGTCTCCCATTAACACCGTATATTGGGTTTTGGAGGAATGCATGGCTCTAGAGATATCCTCATACATTTCCTCCACCTCCTGATCGGGGTGTGCCGAGGTTGGTGCGTAAACCTGTATGACCTTCAGCGAATACCGTTTGGTGATTCTGAGTATAATGTACGCAACCCTCGTCGACACACTCTCAATCTTTACAACGTTGTTAACGAGAGACTTGTGGACGATAAATCCGACACCTCCTTGGGACAGATGGTCGCCCTCCCGGTGATAGAGCAAGTTGCCGGATTCGAGGATTACCGTGTCCTCCCCCTCTCTTCGGACTTCGGATAATCCTATAATATGCCAGCGTAACTTGTCTATCTCTTCTTCCAGCTCCATAATCTTCTCGTCAGTCCTCAGGGTGCGTGCGTTGTATGTTGCCAGGTCGAGTCGTTGTAGGTGGCAACCGAACCTCCACCGGAGATTCTTAGCACCCCCTGCCCCGCCGTTACCATGGTCGCCACCGTAGCCAGGAATAGCGGGGCCGCCGGGGACTGGGGGCCGTCTCTTCGTAACTTTCATTATGGGGGGTATATTGCCATAGTTGCCACGCTTGGCGAGCGGGTTGGCAACCGCAGTTTTTTATTGTATTTTGTCGTTACCAGGAAGATGCTGCTGCCCATCTCCTGCCTGTTTCCCTTTGTCGCCTTTTACGACACCCACGGGAAGATATGGGGTAGTGGATATTCTTAACCGCCACTACACGGCCATTTAGTCCATTTAGAAAGAAAGCTTATTCGTTGCTTAGATAACAAATCCGCGAGAAAACAAACAAAATAACACACATCCAAAGTCATTCGACTTGTGACTATTTAGTTTTGATAATTATGACATGGGCCTAGCTGTCAGGTTCGATGTTGCCAATTAACAGACATAAAATCGATAAATATTTTTTTTAATTCGATTTATAGTTTCATAAAAAAGAATAATCTTTGATTCGCTTTAAGTTCTACACGCCTTTTAAAATATGTTTTGTTTTATTTATTTTAATTCCATTTTAAATGTATTTTTAAGAACAGATAAGAATAACAGTTAAATTGTGCAATAGCGTTTTTGTTATGTTCTAAGGAGTTCATGGTAAATCAACTAGCAATTCGCTTGTTTAATTATCATACCATCATAATAATTATCGAATAATAATATTACCATTATAATAATGATACCATAAAATATCGATTGGAAGAACAGAATCGACTTTTTTAACGAGATTTGTTATTGGCAACACTTTTTATTTTATCCAAAAACTAATCCTGGCGGATTTACGTAATTTCACTTTTATCTTATCGGTACTTTTTTTTTGTGCAAAAATATTGCAACCTTTTTTGGATACATAAATACCGCAATTAACCAAGTAGCAAATAAAAGAGAGGATGTATTTTTTTAACAATTGCAAATTGTTGGGCGTTTCATGGCCAGAATTGGGCATTCCCCTTTAGTGCGGTATTAAAAATAAAAAACGTCACGTTTTCTTGCAACGTTTCACCGCCAGGACTGTACGAGTACACTACTATTTAATCTACTTATGTAAAATATAAAATAAAAAAAGAATATGTAGTAAAGAAGTTACACTTCGTACGCGTGTACACAATTACACGCGCAATTTTTTTATGCTCAGATACGCTGTCACCCCTGAGCTTTAACATGTTTTTTTATTCTCAGGTTCACTACACTCAACATACAAAATTCAGCAGTATTAAGCTGCTATTTTACGCTGGTATTATGTGAGAGCGTGGTCTTTCCCGGTCGAACACTCATTCGTGTTACAACCATAATACTCGTATAGCTGCAACGTGGCTTTACCGCGTATGAATGAAGAGTTCACTTATATTTGTTGTCTTCTACTACCTGCCATTGCCACTGCCACGTAATGATTTTCATCTTTTTAGTTTTTTCTTATAAAGTTGAGATTTCCCTATATCGTCGTAGTGTTTTATGTGCATAAAATGCACATGGACAAACACGCAGACCGGAAAAATTATTTGTAGTTGCGGGTTCAAATTCTGTACGATACAAAGGTTTGTATCGTACAGAATTTGAACCCGCAACCAAATGCATAACTAAAAAAGAAGGGGTACCGCCAAATTTCACGAACGCACATCGCGGCAGAACTCCCGATACCATCCACACCATCTGGATGATTGGCGGTCCACCACTGTGCGATTTAGAAGATGTTTTCTTCCTCGCACAACTTCCTTGTGGAATAGTTTACCACCAGGGATTTTTCCGGACCGATACGACTTAGGGACCTTCAAGAAAAGAGCCCACTCCTTTTTAAAAGGCCGGCAACGCATCTGCAATTCCCCTGGTGTTGCGGTTGTTCATGGGCGGCGGTAGTCACTTACCATCAGGTGAGCCGCATGCTCGTTTGCCCCCTCTCATATAAAAAAAAAAAAAAAAAAAGGGGTCGTGTCCAGTGATGAATTATAACAGGTATTGATAATGAACTGGATAAACTAATTTCAGACGAAAATTCACCACCGCACATCGCGACAAAACTCGTAATACCATCTACACCGTCTGGATGCTGACGGTCCATCTCTATGCGATTTATAATAAGTTTTCTTCTTCACACAATTTTCCTGGAATCGACTAGTTACCACTAGTGCGATTTTCCGGACCGATACGATTTAGGGATCTTCAAGAAAAGAGCCTATTCTCTTTTTAAAAGGCCGAGAACGCATCTGCCATTCCTACGGTGTTGTAGTTGTTACCATCAGTAGAGCCGCAAGGTCTTTTACCCCGCTGTTTAGGCCAAATATTAATATTTTTAAAAACTTGCATTCAAGACGCGCGTCTCGGCGTGTCCTTCCGATGGAATTTAAAGGTCACCACCTGGCCACGCTTGCCCGCGCGCGTCGCACTGGGCGTCCGCGCCCAACAGTCGAGAAGTTACGCTGGTACCATTCGATCGCGTGACGACTGCCTCTTATTGCGTTGTCTTTTTGTTCCTTTACGTGACAACGAGGCGTCTCGGGAGTTTTGAAACGCTAAAAATTTGACTCGAGAGGAGATCGCGTGTGCTCGATTATAATTTTGTGCTAAGTGAACATAGGACATTGAACTTTGACCAACAGTTCTTAAGTTGGGCAGTGTGTCACTTGTTTTAAGTTCGATTAACGTTGATTTAGTTAAATTTGAAGTTAATTAAATGTACAATAAAGTTGATAAACTAGTATAGTGAAATAAAAGCAGAAAATCTCTATTGGGGAACGCCCACTGGAGGGATCGCACATTGTGGAGAAAAGCAGCGCCTGTGGGTCTGCTCTCAGATTACATCGGCAACGTCAGGTTACATCTACACACTTTCACACACTACTTACATACACCTTACTTACAACCTGACTGCGCCTTGTGGTCGACACTACCTCCGGAACTCGGTAAGTTTGTGCTCGAACCCTCCGGTTGCTCGTCGAGTGTATTACTCATGGGCCCTAGTACAGTCGACTTCTGTCGGGGCAACTGAGGGCCGTAACATCCCCTCTTCCATAAAAAAGCATTAAGATGTGCTACCGTAGGTATATAATGAAAAATAAAACATTTCCTTTGTAGTAACATATTTTTTATTTCAATTTCTAACTCAATATGTGTAAAAAATAAATACAATTATTCGTGAAGTATTTTAACAGTTCCCACACTTTTTAGAGCATAATTGGCCCAAGAAACTCAAGAAGTATAGATAAAAAAAGAAAATTTGGCGCCAATGTTAGAATAAAATTATTAGAAGAAAAAAATATTGCAATTAAAGTCTATTTACTACTAAACAATCTAATCAAGGTTAATAACTTGTTTTTTTTGTCATGATAACCTTTGCTTCCACATCCGGCCAAACAAACTATAATATATACTGTATTGTTATTTCTTACCTATTGGTCTATCACTGCCGACGAATTGCGCAGGCTCAACAAGACAAACACAGGCGTGTTTAACATTATTTGAAAATAATTCTCAATTAAAAAAAAGTATAATTTACATACATATATTATTAGGAGCAATTCTTAGTTTTAAATATTGTAAAATTAATAGATATACATACACACACCTTTATTCAACTTAAACTTAAGGCAATAAAATTATATAATACATGACTGATTTCATTTCCCGCCATAAAAAAATTAAGTTTTAAACATCAGAAACATGCACAAATTTCCTATTACTAAGTATTTAGAGCGAAGGCGAAGCCTCATGATCACTTAAATCACACCCTAGGACAATTTGGGTCAAATTTAAATAGCACTTGTTTCTGGCGCGAAACTTGTTAATGTTAAGTTGGCACCACTGAACTTTTTTTTTATAGAATAAGAATGGTAAACGGGCACATAGTCCTCCTGATGGATCCAGTGGTCAATAAACATTTGGATCTATCCTTGATTAAGAATCAAAATGCAAATGTGTGATGTTTGTCAGCTTGTCATCACATTTGCTGATCGTGTGATCTCGTCGCCGCTATAGCTGCAAGTGGAACGAACGCAAGTGCTTCGAAAGCCATTAAAGGCGGATTTGTGCATTTTGTTGGATACCTTCTAATCGGGACAAAGTTCGGAAAAAGACGTATGGCAAACCTATTAGCCGAAAAGAGATCGCTTACGTGCGTGATGGACCTAAGAGCGTAATACTACGCTTAAGAGGCGAACTCCATACTTACTTATGAAACTGGCCAATACCAATACATAAGTCTTGGCGCTAGGAGAGCGAAGTTGTCCCCTGTCACACAGTTTTTGCTCTGCTAATGCTACAAACAAACACCATACATACTACGAGACCGGCAATTCATAAACTTCAAACAACGTCGACAAAGTGCGCCCATAAATATTGACAGCGTTTTCTTAGTCATATTAAACAAAACCAGTGTTTTCTTAGTCATATTAAACAAAACCAGTGTTTTCTTAGTCATATTAAACAAAACCAGTGTAAGATTGTCGCAAACAACGTTCGCGCTGTTTACATAACAAAGAACTACTCTGCTCGCCCGCTCGCAGTCGACTAAAGAAGTTACGGAGAATTGACCGTAACTTAGTGCGCAGTATCAGTATTGTAATGCCCATGTTATAGTATATATAGAAGTCTTTGACTACATACATTATTTAAATAGAACACCACCACCGTATAACTACAAACCGTGTGACTTCAACCTAACAATTATATTATTATAAGGTGTCTAATAATCTGTAATAACATTTTGTTCTATTCTTATTTTTTCGCCGACAGTGAATTATCTATCTACCGTAACATCAAAAATCACAACGCTATTGCTTAGGTACATTACACAACCCAATGACAGACTTGTAGTATTTAGACTCGAAAAGAGCGTCAACCATAAACGCGCCGAGGTCCCACTTGGAGATGGCTCTGCCGGGCGACTTCTGTGGGTTAATCTCAACGATGATTTCACGGCTTGGGTCCTCTGCAAATAAAATTACAAGTAAATTAGTATTTAACAATGGACGGATGTAATAATTTCATATTTCAAGTACGCGAGCATTCCGATAACGATCGTGCAGTGAAGGTTTATACTTTTTATTTTATAGAACTAGCTGTCCCTCGCGACTTCGCCCGCGTGGAATTTACTAGTTTCATGGGTTTTAATTTTTTGCACGGAACCCTAATTATTTTTCTAAAATAAAACTATCCTAAATTACTCCTTATAACATCAGCTATCTGCCATTGGAAGTCCCGTCAAAATTGGTCCAGCCGTTTCGGAGATTAGCCGGAACAAACAGACAGACAGACAGAAAGACAGCAGACAGAAAAAAATTTTAAAAGTTGTTTGTTGGTTATATTTATAGTACCGTATATACTTTCATATGCGTTTAGTAAAAAGCTGTTATTTTAACATTACAAACAGACACTTCAATTTTATTTATTTGTATAGATAATAAAGAGTGACAAACGAGCACACAGTACACCTCATGGTAAGTGAATGCTCTGGCCCATAGACATCTACATTTATCCTCAAGTAAGAATCAAAATAAAAGCCGTAGTAGGTCAAGGGGCTAAGCGCTCGCTGTAAATTTCACAGTACGCGAGCAGCCCGGGTTCGGTCCCTGCCGGCACCAATGAAATTGTTAATTGCAATTTTAAGTGCTGATTTATCACGTGCTTGGCGGTGAAGGAAGACAACGTGAGGAAATATGAAATCTGCATGTCTAAGAAAAAAAAAAACATTTCGAAGACATGTGCAGTTCGCCAACACGCATTTGGGCAGTGCGATGGACATTTCCTTGCACTAGGCCCTCTCAGAAATGAGAGGAGGAGGCCCAGCAGTGGGAAGTATATAAGCTGTTACTGTCCTTAAGAATCAAAATGCAGATTTGTTGTCCGCCCTGAGAACTGAGATGGAATGCCTCGTTTCCAGTAAAAAAGGGTCTCTGGTTCTCGTACACTCACCACATTCTCGGTATTCTGTGATCCTGTGTCCTTCCCCGGTCGAGCCGACACATTCGTACTTTAACCATTATATAGATGCAGTATGGCTCTATCACGTATAAATACGAAGGACCTCTACACAGGACTGTCTTCTTTACTGTGGAGGCGTTTTAGTTTTAGCCGAATCTTCAATGGAGCCCACAAATATCTAAATTGGCAAGGAAATTTAGTTATGCAGTAGGTATATTTATACGTGGTACAGCCATGCTGCAGCTATATTAGTGGTATAGTTGCAGCACGAATGGGTCGGCTCGACCGGGGAAGGACCACGCTCTCACAGAATACCAGCGTAAAATGGCAGCTTGACACTACTGGAAAAGAGGCATTTCATCTTAGTCCTCACGGGTGACGACGCATCTGCGTTTTGATTCTTTATTTAAGATAAATGTAGATGTCTATGGGTCACAGCAACCACTTACCATCAGGTGGACTGTGTGCTCGTTTGTCACCCTATCCTATAAAAAAAAAAAATGCTGTAAAAAAGATTAGAAGCCCATGTGTTGTAACAGCTAGATCAGTTAATTTTACTTATTTCCATAGCATAACGTAGTATGGAATGGAATGTTGCTATGAGGGAGAGAGTTATAAGACCAATTTTAACCTGAATCTGAAGTAGTCTCTTACGAAAAAAAATAAAGAAATAAATCTAACTTTGGCTTCTCACTATATTTACAGAGTCAATAGAACAGCGATAAATATATAAATAATTGTATTATTATTCGACTCCAAAGAGTCAGTGATTCTTTTGTGACAAGTATTACCTATATACCGCTTTTATTAAACAAAAGTTGTACAAAGAATAGATGGATGGAGTGGTAACCTCGTAAAAGTGGACCTGGGTGCAAAGATGCAAGAAGTCGATAGATGCAGGGCTCAGCACCCTCCTTGAGGGTAGCCTAAGTTCATCAATAAAATTGACGATGTATTTTTTTGGATAAGGGTGACAAACGAGCACACAGTCCACCTGATTGTAAGTGGTCGCTGTGGCCCATAGACATCTACATCATAAAATGCAGATACGTTGTTACCAGTTAGGACTAAGATGGAATGTCTCGTTTCCAGTAAAAAGGGTCTCCGGTTCTCTACACTCACCACACGAAACACAGCAGCGTTAAGCTGCTATTTTACGCTGGTATTCTGTGAGAGCACAAATGGGTCGTTTCGAACCTTCCACGGTCCCCATTCGTGCTAGGTCTATACCAGTTACATAGCTGCAGCATAACTTTACCATACTCTCTATATGCAGGGTTATTATAATATTAAAAAATACGTGATTCCGAAATGTTTTTGCATCCTCATTACATCTTTATTACATCTCTACGTGGTAGAGCCATGCTGCAGTTTTATTAGTAGTATAGTTGTAGCACGAATGGGTCGGCTTGACCGGGGAAGAACCACGCTCTCACAGAATACCAGCGTCAAATGACAGCTTAACGCTGCTGCGTATCGTATGGTGAGTGTAGAGAACCGGAGACCCTTTTTTAACTGGAAACGAGGTATTCCATCTTAGTCCTTGCGGGTGACAACGCATCTGTATTTTGATTCGTAATCGAAGATAGATGTTTATGGGCCGCGGCAACCACTTACCATCAGGTGGATTGCCTGCTCGTTTGTCACCCTTATTCTATAAAATGAAAAAATAAAAAATATGTTTAAAAATTAATTGAATTGTACAACATTGTAAATTATTATTTAAAAAAATCCGCTTGGATTCTTGTTGGTTTTTCACGGGGCAGAGGTATATTTCGAAACTAGTGGTAATAAGCTTAATAAATGACTTAAGATATGTGTTACATACTCATAATCAATATTGAATAAAATTATTAGTTGTTATACAATACATAGTTGGAATGCAAAATAAATTTGAAACGTGCACAAGGACATCGAAATGAGCACGAGCATTTCTTAGAAGACATCCTAGACGTTTGACGTATCATAATATTTTATTAGGTAGGTATTTACTAACATAACAAAACCGAATATTTTGATGGTTACGAATTTCATAGAAACTGCAGTGACGGCTGACGAGTTACCTTTTCTGGAATTGAATTTTTTTCTAAACCGAATTTCGGTCACGGCGGCAAGTCTCAACGTGTACGCAAAGTGTATGTACAAACACACACTTGGTATTCTCTCTTCCCTCTACGTTGTTTTCCTCTGCAGGTGCCGAGTAGTGCTGGTCCCGGGTCTCGGGGCGCTCCCCATTACCCGGATTGTCATCACGGCCCACTACCATAGGCCGGTTCCGGGCGCCGTCTTGGTGTTGTAATAAAAGCGGCGATCACGGGTGTTGATTCCCCGGTCGCTGCGTAATGGTATCAAAAAATAAAAAGTCTCTTCCCTCACTCCCCTAGTCCGATGGGACGGTAAACCGACACGATCGGAGAGAGATCAGGCGCGGGAGCAACGGCTTTAAGTGCTTTCCGAGGCACGGGGGTGAGACACCGCCAACTTCCTGACTCCGGGCAGCTACTGAGAATTTCTTGATGGAAAATACTGACTACTAGATACCCAATAACTGACTAATAGACCAACAATACAATTATCTTTGGATAATAAGTAACTTACCTGAAATATGAGGTGGGAATACGGCGACCCAATTCAGGCCACTCTCCTTCAGTGCTTCATACATCCTCTTATGGTCGTCGTTCAACGGGACGAACTTTTCAGGCACTTTGTCCGGTTCGTAAAATAGAAAAGCGGACATGCATACGGTTATATTCTTAACGTTCTTGGCCCGCATTGCCTCTAGTATGTTTTTAAGACCTTCGGATAGATCGGAGGTCGGATCCAAGCAATTACGGGTGCCCAGGGTGACAACGACGCCGTCGTTGCCCTCTACCGCGTTGGCGACGGAGTCGGGCTCGAGGACATCGCCTTTGAAAACCTCCACCTTGTCCTTGAGGTGATCGGAGAGCTTGGCTGGGTCTCGCAGGAATGCACGCACTTGTAGATCTGTTGAAAAGTAATTATTATAACAATTATACACAGTGATGTGCACTGCGGGGTAGTAATGTCCTCCAGACGGAATTTACGGCGGCTAGCCTCAAAGGAGACTAGCCTTCGGCGCAGGACAGGATTATAGTGCGCAAGTATATGCACAAGTACAGGTGCACTCTCTACTCCCTCACTCTCATAGTCCGGTGAAAGTTGGACGATAAGTCGACACGACCGGAGAGAGATGGAAGAGCGCTGGGCTACAGGCTTTACGTGCTTATCGAGGCACGGGGATGAGATACCATCAACTTCCTGACTCCGGGCGGCTTTTGAGGATTTCTTGACGGAAAAAATTTAACTGATTTTTCTTGACCCGACGTGGCCCTGGCGTGTCTATCCTATCATCATCATCACTACTGCCTTTCACTACTCCACAGCTGAACATAGGACTCCCCCAAGGAATGTCACAAAGCACGGTCCTGAGCCACTTACATCCATCGACTTTTATCTTACCAGGACTTCACTCCATCTAGTGGAGGGGCCGCGCTACACTACGCTTATCAGTAAGAGTTTACGACCTTTCTTACCCATCGGTTTTCGGTTCTTTGAGCTATATTGCCGGCCCATTGCCACTTCAGCTTATTGCAGTTGCGCTGTCACCCCTGAGGACTGAGATTGAATGCCTCGTTTCCAGTAAAAAAGGGTCTCCGGTTTTCTACACTCACCACGCGAAACACAAAAACTATGAACTAGATCAAATTTATATAGGACCACATATGAAGCACCAGCTGTCAAATAAAGAAAATAATCATGGAAATCGGTTCAGCCAGAAAAAAAATTATGAGGTAACACACATAAAAAAAAACATACAGTCGAATTAAGTCCTCGTTTGAAGTCGGTAGAAAGGTCCTTCAAATTGTTTAGTTTTATATGCGAGATCCTAGACAACTTAAACATCCTTAAAGTACAAGTATTATATTGCTATAAAATACACTAACACTATAATATAGTATAATTCTCGAATACTGTTTTTTATATGACGATAAATAAGCACACATTCCACCTGATGGTAAGTGGTTGCTGTGAACCATAGACATCTACATCTATTGTCGATTACGAATCAAAATGTAGGTGTGTTGTCACCCCTGAGGACTAAGATGGAATGTCCCGTTTCCAGTAAAAGGGGTACTATCTTGAAGTATGGACTCCATTTAATGAACAGCACAAGAACTGCAATAGAAATAATACATAGTAAAAAATGTAAAGTTACAGCCTATATACGTCCCACTGCTGGGAGGGTTTTAGGCCAAAGAAATGTCCGCCATGCTGCCCCAATGCTTTTTGGCGAACTTCATATTTCTTCGAAATATTTTTTTCTTATTTCTCCCTTCCTCACTATGTTATCCTTCACCACCGAGCAGGTGGTAAATCAGCACATAAAATTGCAATTAACAATTTCATTGGTGCCAGAGGGGATCGAACCCGGGTTGCTCGCGTACTATGAAATTTACAGCGAGCTCTTAGTTCCTGAGCTACCACGGTTCTTTAAAATACATAATACATAGGGATATGTTATTTGTTATCAATAAATCAATAATACAATAAATAAGAAAAAAATATTTTGAAGACATGTGAAGTTCGCCAACTAGCATTGGGGCAGAGCGGTGGACACTTCCTTGCCCTAAAACCTTCTCAGAAATGAGGAGAGGCCTGTGCCCAGCAGTGGGACGAATATAGGGTATAACTTTTATAGGTGTAACCACATGCCAAAGTCCATGGAAATGGACATGTGCAATGGACAATAACTTTAAGCGTTAAGGCCTTATTTATAAAAAAAGACATAAATGTAAGTTATGATTAAAGTTACTCTCTCTCTCTCTCTCTCTCTCTCTCTCTCTCTGTTCACTAAATGATAATAGAAAAAGACAGGTATAGAGGTAATTAATAATTTAATACTTAAGTTAAGTAAGCAATAATCAACAATTTTATGCGAGGCAAGTTAATCTATAAACTGCAACTGTAGCGAAATTAACTTTCACAATTGCGTTCACTGCTTTCACAAAACTAGTCGTGCATAATATGTTACCATATTACCTGTTTTCTTTTTAACCGACTTCATAATCATAAGATATATTACTGTGCAAATTATGATAACTTGATGAAACACATAGCATACGAGGGGCACACTGAAATGATCGGGTATAGAATATTTCGGATTGAGTTACAATAAAACCTTTTTTAGAATTTGAATACTGGCCTCTTAGAATCTTAATGACATTCAAACAATTTAAAAAATGTTTAAAAACAATAACTATGTTGGTTTAAAGTTGACACGTCGTTAACAGAAATGGAGCTCACGCGTGAACATTTCCGTGCCATAATTTATCACAATTTTCGTCGCGGCTTATCTCAAGATAAATGTCCCAGCGAACTTGTTTCGATTTATGATGTTGAAGCACCGAGTCAAACGACAATATACCGCTGGTGTGCCGAGTTCCGACGCGGTCGTGTGTCGCTCAGCACTGTTTTTTCTGCAGGTCGATCAAGAACAGCGGTCACGCCTGAAAACATCGCAGCTGTGCGAACTGTTATATTAGATGACCGTCATGTGACATGCGAGCAGATTCGGGCTGTTATCAGTATCGGAATGACTGCAATTCAGTCGATATTATATAATGAACTGTGTGTAAGAAAGCTTAGTTTCCCGCTGGGTTCCCCACAATTTGTCCGAAGAGCAAAAGGCGGCTCGTGTAGCCTGGTGCCAGAATACTCTGCAACGCTTCAATGGAGGGAAGTCAAATGCCGTATATAATATCGTCTCAGGTGACGAATCATGGATTTATTCATACGAACCTGAAAGAAAACACCAGTCAACAGTTTGGGGCTTCGAAGACGAGGTCAAACCAACAAAAGTGGTTCGCTCCCGCAGCGTGTCAAAGAAAATGGTCGCTAGGTTTGTCTCGAAAAAGGGGCATGTTGTTACAATTCCTTTACAGGAACGCAGAACGGTTACCGTTGAGTGGTATATCACGGTTTGTTTGCCAGAAATGATAGCTGCACTCCGAAAAAATAACCCGAAACGTCGCATCATCTTACATCACGATAATGCGAGCTCCCATACGGCTCGGAAGACAAATGATTGTTTGAAACAGGAAAACGTTGAGCTGATGAGCCATCCTCCGTACAGTCCTGAACTGAACCCAAACGATTTCTTTACATTCCCTAGAATGAAAGATTTACTACGCGGTCAACGAATTGAAGACCCCGAAGCAGGTGTGGAAGCGTACAAATCAGCCATATTGTCAACATCAACTACAGACTGGAATTACTGTTTTAATGATTGGTTTGCACGAATGGAAAAGTACATTAAGTTGAACGGAGAATACTTCGAAAACAATAAAATACAATTTAGCTATACCGTGCATGTGGTTTTTTTTATTCCCGCTCATTTCAGTGTGTCCCTCGTATACAAGTATACCTTACAGTAAATATAAAGACGCAAGACATCAGATTTCTTATTTAAGAAAAAACTGCGGTTGTTAAACCACCAAACCTACTTTGGGTGAGACCTAAATCCATTAATGGATGGGACAGATCTGAACCGGAAACTAACAATTTGTTAAACAAGGCCCGACGATTTTAACGAGACACTGATTGCTTGATAATACGAGTGCGTTAACTTTGGCTCCGTATACTGACTGATAGGTAAAGGAAGAATGAAAATATTTTTTAACGTGGTAGAGCCATGCTGCAGCTACATTAATTGTATAGTTGTCGCACGAATGGGTCAGCTCGACCGGGGAAACCACGCTCTCACAGAATACCAGCGTAATTCTGCTGTTTGGTATGGTGAGTGTAGAGAACCGACGACCCTTTTTACTGGAAAATAGGCATTCCATCTTAGTCCTCACGACTGACAACGTATCTGCATTTTGATTCGCAAACGGGGATAGATGTAGATGTCTATGGGCCAGAACAACCACTTACCATCAGGTGGACTGTGGCTCGTTTGTCACCCTTATATTATTTTTAAACAGTAAGTGTAAAAGTAAGTGGATGCTGTGGCCCATAGACATTCACATTTATCTTCGATTAAGAATCAAAATGCAGATGCGTTGACACCCGTGAGGACTAAGATGCAATGCCTCGTTTCCAGTAAAAAGTGTCTCCAGTTCCCTACATTCACCATAAGAAACACAGCAGCATTAAGCTGCTATTTTATGCGGGTATTCGGTGAGAGCATGGTCCTTCCCCGGTCGAGCCGACCTATTCATAACTGCATCGTGGCTCTACGACGTATATATAAATTTGTGTTACGTGAAGTACTTCATTACAGCCCTTCACAAGTCCACTGCTGAACATAGGCCTCCCCCAAAGAATGCCACAAAGCACGGTCCCGAGCCACCTGCATCCATCGACTTCCTGCAAATCTTACTAGGTCGTCACTCCATCTAGTGGGGGGACGCCCTACACTTCGCCTGCCGGTACGAGGCTGCCACTCGAGAACCTTTCTTCCCCATCGGTTGTCGGTTCTTCGAGCTATATGGCCGGCCCATTGCCACTTCAGCTTACTAATCCGTTGGGCTATGTCGGTCACTCTGGTTCTACTGCGGATATCCTCATTTCTGAGTTTATCACGCAGAGAAACTCCGAGCATAGCCCTCTCCATAGCTCGCTGAGCGACCTTGAGCTTCCTCATCCGGCCAGCAGTGAAGGACCACGTCTCAGTTCCGTATGTCATCACTGGCAACACGCACTGGGTGTACAGTCTCGTTTTCAAGTTTTGAGGTATACCTGACGAGAAGATGTGCCGTAATTTCCCGAACGCTGCCCAACCGAGTTGAATCCGTCGATTGACCTCTCGGTCGAAGTTGGACTTACCTAGTCGGACTATTTGTCCCAGGTAAACATACTCGTCAACAACTTCGAGCTTAGTGTTCCCAACAACTACCGGCATAGGTGTGACATGGACATTAAACATGATCTTTGTTTTGTCCATGTTCATCTTAAGACCTATCCGTTGGGAAACACTATTGAGGTCATTGAGCATAGTGCTTAGGTCCTCCAGCGATTCTGCCATAAGGACTATATCGTCGGCAAATCGAAGGTGAGTGATGTACTCGCCATTGATGTTGATACCGTATCCTTTCCAGTCCAGAAGCTTGAAAACATCTTCCAATGCAGCGGTGAAGAGTTTCGGGGATATGACGTCACCCTGTCTTACACGTGAAGTACTTACCTACTATAAATTTCTACATACCGCAATCAAAATGCACATTATTCAACTGGTTTATACGCAAGAGTGAGTAAAATTTGCAGTTGGTAGATATTGGTTAAAATATTGATCATATTGTACATGTTTACGTGGTAGAGTCACACTGCGGTTAAATATTGAGATTCGACCGGGGATGGTTCACGTTCTCACAGAATACCAACGTAAAATAGCAGCTTAATACAATAAAACTAAATGTATTAAATTTACAACACCGAATGTTAAAAATCCTTATTGAGCCTTTTCGAATCCACTGTTTTTCTTAGCAATACTCTCGACGCAAAGCTTCAATGGCGCTCGCATATATCCAAACTAGCAAGCATACTAAGCTCTGCAGCTTATCATGTAAAAAAGATTAGAGGTCTCACTAGTGTGGACATAGCTCTAATGTAGCTGTGTATTTCAGTTATTTCCATAGCATAATGTGTTATGGTATTTAGCTATGGAGAAATGCGGAATTTTGAAACTATTTTTGTTTTGCAGAAGAGGGTCATAAGAGTTATTTACAACCTAGAACAGAGAGTCTTAGAGAAAATTTAAGGACATAAATATATTAACTTTGGCCTCTCAGTATATTTACGAAAATTTAATTTATGTTCACAATAATTTAAAATTTTGTACAACCGACTTCAATATAAATTATTAAGAATAACTCAAAAACTATTGGTCAGACCTTGATCAAATTTATATGGGACCACATGAGAAGCACCAGCTTTCAAATAAAAAAAGAATCAACACATAAAAAACATACAGTCGAATTGAGTACCTCCTCATTTTTTAAATCGGTAGAAAACACAGGTAGTTTTATTAAAAAAAGTGATATACACTTTGTAATCACTAGGAAAAAACACAAGCAACTGATACCAGTTTCTCGACTCCACAGTCAGTAATTAAATCAAGGTCTCTCTACGAGTATTAACTTCATGTACCATTATTTATTCTGTGCTATTACAAAGTTTAAATATTTTACTATATAAAAACTATATAATAAGGGTTGTTATAATATAAATGGGAATAAGGTGGTCGCTTCCAAGCTGTTTCTAAAATACATTTTTTAAATAGTTTGTACAACCTTTCAAATTGTAAAATTTACTTTAAAAAAAGTGGGTTTCTTGCTGGTTCCTCCCAGGACATAGTTTTTTTTTGAACCAGTGGTAAAGTAAAAAATGACTTTCAATAAGAATTACGTAAGTGTGATCTATATTGAATATTCTGTTCAGTGTGTGGAGAGAAGCGGTGACAACGCATCTGCATTTTGATTCTTAATCGAAGATATAATGTAGATGTCTATGGGCCGCAGCATCCACTTACAATCAGGTGGACTGTGTGCTCGTTTGTCACACAAATTCTATAAAAAATTATTTACTAAAGTATTTCTTTACTTTATGGCATAGTATTTTGAACGCCTAGTCGCGTTCCGGTAGCCCAACCAAGCCTAGCATAACTCATCCTCGTTCCCATTAAAATTTGTTATCTTTAGTTTCTATTATCTCTCCCAGTTTGTGTTTTAGCTGAAAATCAACCAACATAAGAAAATATCATAATACAACATTGAAATCGGATGCTTAATAGGTTTGATATTGTAATGCCGCGGCCACACGTTTCGTGTTAACGCGAATATTCGCGTTATTGCAATGTATGTGACCGTCCCTTCGTGAATACTTCGTCACTTCGTGCGAAGTTTCAAGCACATCGCTTCGCTGTCGGTAAATTCTCGCACTTCAAAGGGTTTTATCGAGATGGACTTCGCGTGTGCGGCCACAGTTCAGTCTGCCCACAGACATCGTGCGGATGTGTTAAAGTGAATTGGGGTTTGCGACGTATTTCCGACATAGATTAGTGTAATGAAAAAAAAATTTGAATTTATCAGTAAATACGAGTCCGAGCCAATATTATTTACATATATTTTCTTATTTTTTTAAAACTGACACAATAATAAAAAAATATTATTCGCTGCCATATATGCAGAGCGACCGTGGCGTCCATTTTAAATTTAGCGTGTGTTTAGCGCGATACACTTTAAGCTAGGGTCCCACGGCCTGCCAGGCGACAGGCCGCGCCAGGCGTTGCCCCGCCTGTATGGGCCTGTCGCGGCCCGTACTGAGCGTTCCCACGGCGTGTGCCGGCCTGGTGCGGCCTGTCGACTGACATTCCAACATGTGAAGTGATACGGAGCGCATGGCTGCGTGTGCGGCCGCGGTGGTTTTATTCAGTGGTGAACGTTTGATAAACCAAGCAAAAAGAAAGCAGAAAAAACGACGCTGGTGGGTGTCATCATTCAACAAAAGCCGTTCTTGTTTTTATGTTGAGGTGACGAACTATTCCAAAGCGCTGGTTCATTTTCATAAAGAGTTAAAAACTCGAATATAAGCTCGTTCGTCCATTCCATCATGAGCATGTACGCGCAAGCACCACCGCAGTTAAAATGAACGATTGCAACCGACGCAGACGCGCCCGTACAGGCCGCGACAGGCGCCGTCGCGTCGCGCCTTTGATCTTACCGACTCCCGATGGATCGGACGGGCGCCAACAGGCCACCACAGGCCTCATCGGATGCAATGGTTCCCACGGCCTGTTGTCCGGCCTGGCGCGGTCTGACCTGTAACAAAACAGGCCGTGGGACCCTAGCTTAACAACGCGCAGTGTGGCCAGGCACCTTCGCGGTAAGACGAAGGCGAAGTTTTATCGCGATAATTCTATCGCGAAGTGTGTGGCTGAGGCATATGCGATGGTACTGACATCCTAAAATACAGGATTAATCCTAGTTTAGGAACCAGTGCAACAGTCCGTTTGTAACCTTTATAAGTTTTAATAAATATAAGTGTTTTACTAAAGATGAACCGACCGACCCGATCGCACCCGCACATTTTTTTTAATAGAATAAGTTGACAAACGAGAACACAGTCCATCTAATGGTAAGTGGATGCTGTGGCCCATAACGTCTACATCACAGATGCGCTGTCACATCCGAGTACTAAGATGGAATCAGGAGTATGAAAGTCCTCAGTAGCTTGCTTTTACGTTGATACTAACGCCATCTCATAGTCATTAAAAGTACTATGTTCCCCAACATTTTTACACATTTTATTAAAAAGTTGGCACCACTGCTGTTATTTATTATTTATACCGAAGCCTAAACCATGCTATCGAAGTTTTGAAATACAGCGGTATATATACATATAGAATGATTCCATAAGAATAAACGAAGCAATTCATATCATGGTCATTTTTAACAAACTAAATGAAGAGTTATTTAAAACAAATTACTTAGTAATACATCTCCTTTTAATTTTATTGAAATATGTACGAAATAATACTGAACTTAGTTGATAGCGCCTTCTAGTGTATTTTTCAGTAATTTATCATCTCAACGCCATCTATAAGAGAGCAGAAGACACTTCCCTCGTTTCGCCACCTAATAATTTCTCAGGTGGCTCATCTATGCCCTATATTATATAGTATATTATCTATGTCCGAGGATTGAGATGGAATGCCCCTTTAGCAGCAGTAAAAAAAGGTCCGCATACGCCGCAACTTGTCAATAATTGTTTTCAACGTCGACGCACAACAAAACCTGTTATTAAACTGGTTTAGCGTGATCTAACTTATTATAACAAAAAACAATATTTAATTCGTTGACGAGGTCTATACAATTTTGCTTGCGGAATATTAATATACGTGGTAGAGCCATGCTGCAGCTATATTATGGTTAGCACGAATGGGTCGGCTCGACCGGGGAAGGACCACGCTCTCACAGAAAACCAGCGTAAAATAGCAGCTTAACGCTGCTGTGTTTCGTTTGGTGTGTGTAGAGAACCGGAGACCCTTTTTACTGGAGACGAGGCATTCCATCTTAGTCCTCACGGGTGACAACGCATCTGCATTTTGATTCTTAATCGAAGATAGATGTAGATGTCTATGGGCCACAGCAACCACTTACCATCAGGTGGACTGTGAGCTCGTTTGTCACACTTATCCTATAAAAAAAAATTAATATGCGCACTTTTTTATGAATCCTTGATAAGTAATTGTGAGATTTATGAATCGTGTCTTTTTTTAAAGAACAACTCACAAACGAACACACAGTCCATCTAATGGTAAGTGGATGCTGTGGTCCATAGACATCCACATTTATCCTCGCTTAAGAATCAAAACATAGCTGCGTTGTCACCTCTAAGGACTGAGATAGAATGTCTCGTTTCCAGTAAAAAGGGTCTCCGGTTCTCTACACTCACCATACGAATAACAGCAGCATTAAACTGCTATTTTACGCTGGTATTCTGTGAGAGCGTGGTCTTGCCCTGGTCGAGCCGACCCATTCGTGTTACTACCATAATATAGCTGGAGCGTGGCTCTACCACGCATAAATATTTAACAATTACCTAGGTAATTGTCAGATTTATAACGCCGCGAGTTTTTTCATGACTACTTTTGTAGCATTCATGAAAAAACAATAGTCATCCATCAATTACGACAATTACGATACTGTTAATAATTCAACTCACCTTCACTTCGCAACTTCAATGTCGACAAGTCTTAGAGCATAAATTATAATAGTGATCAAAACAAAGATGTTTTAACCAAGAGGTTACACAAATCATATTTTTTGCATATTGTTATTATCTATACAAATAAATAAAATCGAAGTGTCTGTTTGTAATGTCAAAATTACAGCTTTTTACTAATTGCATATGAAAGTATATACGGTACTTATAACAAAAACACATTTTTTTTTAATTTGTCTGTCTGTCTGTTTGTTATGGCTAATCTCCGAAACGGCTTGACCGATTTTGACGGGACTTTCACTGGCAGATAGCTGATTTCATAAGGAGTAACTTAGGCTACTTTTATTTTAGAAAAAGAATTAGGGTTCCGCGCAAAAACATAAAAACCCTAACACGCGAGTGAAGTCGCGGGGAACAGTTAGTAGTTCTATACATTTCTAAAAGTAGGTATTCTACACATTCGCACTGGTCAGTGATCTGTTGTCAAACTAATTAGCGATCCGCTCCGACTTCGCACGCTTGATTTCTGGATCTCAGCAACAACGCCACATACCGGGTCCAATAAATAGTGAATCTAAACCAATTTCTAATCAGCTTTAATCACACACAACAAAATTTTATCAAAATCGGTCCAGACGTTTAGGATTTGTCATATAGGACAGAAGAATTAGATGATATATGCGTGTATTATGCAGTATAAACCTTCCTCTTGAATCATTCTCTCTCTCTCTCTCTCTCTATATATATATATCACATGAAAACTGCATCAAAATCCGTTGCGTAGTTTAATCTAATAGCCAGCTCTTGGACTATAAGCGTACAGACGACGGGAAGCGACTTTGTTTTATACTATGTAGAGAAGTACCTAAATGTGTAATTAGGTTAGCTAAAGATTAAAGACATTTTAAACCTATTTTAAAAAGGAGGAGGTACTCAATTCCACTGTTTTTTTTTTACCTCATTTTTTCTAGGTGAACCGATTTCGACGATTCTTTTTTTATTTGAAAGGTGGCGCTTCTTATATGGTTTCATATAAATTTGATCAAGGTCTGACCTGTAGTTTTTGAGTTATCCTTAACAATTTATATTGAAGTTGGTTGTACAAATTTTTTTATTTTACCACCTGTGTATACAATGCATATTGACAATAGTAGGTATATACTATTAATACATATAAATAAAACTGAAGTGTTTGTGTAATATCGAAATACGAGTCTCATAATAAGGTCAGGTGGTAATTTCCATGCATGTTTATTTACATGAATAACCATTTTAACCGACTGCAAAAAGGAGGAGGTTCTCAATTACGCGTATGCTTTTTTGTATGTAAGTAACACGATTTCTTCGCAGATTTTGAACCAATTTTGATGTTTCTTTTTTCATTAAATAGGTTATACTTCAAGGGTGGCCCCATACAAATTTGGAGAAAACTTCCACACCTAAGGGTAGCACATAAATAACTACCTTTTTAGCAATTAGAAATCGGTTTTTACTTTTTCAACCGACTTCAAAAAAGGAGAAAGTTCTCAATTCAACTGTATTTTTTTTAGTGTGTTATCGCAGAATTATTTTCTAGGTGAACCGATTTTGATGATTCTTTTTTTTTTGAAAGCTAGTGCTTCTCATGTGGTTCCATATAAATTTGATCAAGATCTGACCAGTAGATTTTGAGTTACCTACATAGACTTCGACTACATTGACAATGTTCTTATTTTATTTATAAGTATTGAAGTCCGTTGTACAAAATTTTTAATTTAACCACTTGTGTTAAAATAGTATAATATACAATTATTAAATTTTTATCTGTCTGTCTATCCGGGCTAATCTTCGAAATGGCTGAATCAATTGTGACGAAACTATACGAACAAATAGAAAGTAATGCCAGAAAGAATTTAGGCTATATTATTTTATCAGAAAAATTGAACAATTTTCTTCTTATAAAATAATGTTTTTTTTTAATATATAAAATCGGGTGACAAACGAGCACATAGTCCACCTGATGGTAAGTAGATGCAGTGGCCCATAGAAATCTACATTTACCCTCAATTGAGAATTAAAATGCAAATGCGTTGTCACCCGTGAGGCCTAAGATGGAATGCCTCGTTTCCAGTAAAAAGGGTCTCCGGTTCTCTACACTCACCATACGAAACACAGGAGCATTAAACTGCTATTTTACACTGGTATTCTGTGGGTGAGTGGCCTTACCTCGGTCAAGCGAACCTATTTGTGCTTCAACCATGATATAGCTGCAGCATGGCTGTACCACATGTTATTGATAATGGTTATGAGATAAAAAAAAATTAGACAGAATGCCAAAAGGCATTAGTGTGATAGCATTAAAGTTTAAATGGCTCGACTACAGTTCTTACGGCCGCCACGATTTCGAAGGTTTGCATAGATCTCGACGAGATACGCCAAAAAGTAACAATAAAATTTTCAATATCTCGCTTAGTTTCCGAGATATCAATATCAAATTCTGGTGCCGTAAGAACCGTAGAATCCCCGTTTAAATAAATAAATATCTCCTATCTTAATATTATTCTTACCCAGATCTTTATATTAATTTAGAAGAAAATTTACTTTTACTGCTAAGGTAATAAGCATCCCACTCCCACACTTGTGCGCGCAAACATAATATGATCACATACAGACACAAGTCTAGCAAGTGTTGTTTATGAATATGGTTTCTGTACTCTTTGCCTTTGAGTGCACTATGACACCTCATAGTAATATGAATGTGGTTGTTACATTATTATATACTTCCAAAGCTAAAAAAATTTGATGTAATTGCTTAAATTATTATTTCCTTTATAAAATTTTGAAAGTCTTTGCCATTGGAAGCAAAATAATATTCTATAATATAAAAATGTGAGAAACTATTTTCTTTCATTCCAAGGTTAAAACTAAATGTATGAGTGGACAGTATGTAATGCTTTGTATTAAACATTAAGTACTTATGGAAGAAACAGAATATATAAGTTGAATAGATTAACATAATACACAATTAAATTACTTTAATGATGACAGCTTATTTGAATACTGAACTTTACACTTCAGTTACTGTTTAGTATCCAATACTAATCATTACTGTACAATTTAAAACAAATGGTAAAGTAAAAAAATTGTAGAACTTACTAATTATTAATTTGTAAGTTCTACAATTTTTTTTTTACTTTTTATTAATTGTAGAACAATATGAATAAAATGAAAATATCATCAATGTAGTCAAAGTAATTAAATAAACATTATTAAGGATAACTCAAAAACCACTGGTCAGATCTTGATCAAATTTGTATGGGATCACATGAGTCGAACCAGCATTCAAATAAAAAAAAAAAATCATCAAAATCGATTCACCTAGAAAAAGCTTGAGGTAACACACAAAAAAAAAATTACAGTTGAATTGAGAACCTCTGCCTATTTTTAAAGTTAAAAACATATATTTGAAGGGAAAAATTCTTAATCACTTTTTAGATAATGATTTCAGTAGAAAATGACATAACTATAGGGTTAGTCAATGGACAATATAACAAAAAATGGTTATGAAAGTTTGAAAAACAAGTTGGATAAATTGGTCCAAACAGATAAGATAACACATTGCACAAACACGGAGTAAGAAGAAATAAGAGTATTTATTTGCTTATTGTGGTATTTCATTTATCTCTAACTTCTACATGGAGATATTATATAGGTAAGAATTATGAAAAATTTATATTAGAAATAAGCGTTTTACCTTTCTTAACAGCTGCTTCAACTGCGCAAAGGCCGGTCACGCCAGTAGAACCAAAAATTACAATCTTCTTCATTTTCAGTTTTACCTATAAACCTGTAATGCACGAAGATTAAAAAATTTAGAACACGGATTTTAGACTTGATAAAAACAGGAGCACAAAATTCTGTTATGATTTTAACTTAAGAAGTACCATATAATATATTACATAAAAAATATGATAATTACTCCAACTATCAATACACCGAAAACTGGAAAGACTGGAAACACAGAGTACTTTTTATATACTGAAAACTGGAAATAAACTCTGAATGAAACTGAGCTCCAAACACTCAAAAGTCCAAAGACCTCTCTGGTGCCACCAACTTATCTGTTCAGTTGACAGTCGCTAGTGGAGTGCTTACTATTGCCATTTAAGAAATTCACCGACAAAATAGGTAACTACATATTCATTACACATAATATAAAATAAAACAAATTTCGTGTTAATATATTAACATTAGTGAGAATTAGTGTTATTATATATATTATTTATATTGTATAAAAATAATTGCTGTCGTGATCTCGGAGTTCAAGCGGCCGAATCCAGGAATTTCTGTTTTGAAAAATGTACCCGCATTAGCTACTGGTTCCAATAATTCATCTACTGAGTCACTAGTGATAGGACTCGAGCCGTGTTTCACTCGAGTAGCTTTTATTTCACTCGTACTCCAGTAATATTTACGACTACTCGGATTACGAGTGACTCGAGTCAACTCGACTGACTCGGACCACTCGAGTTGCCTGTACCGACTCGAGTGAGAAATTCAAGTTAAGAAAATTTTGCCAAAATACAAATTTTTACTTAATTTTAAATGGAAGATACGTCATCTTCCATTTTAAATTAAGTAAAAATTTGTATGTAATATAATAATGAATAAAATGCAATATATTTATTGAAGACTGTTTGCTATTAGTACGTGTTCGAAATGAGTGATAGATAGCCTTTTGTAAACAAATCAATTTATTTGTAAGTTGTGCAAGAAAGTTGTTTTTAACAGTGCTAGAGCCACGTGGCAGCTTTTGCTGTCGCACGGATGGGCCGGCCCGAACCGGGGTGGTACCACGACCTCACAGAATACCAGCGTGAAGTAGAGGTTTACCTCTGCGTTGCACTTGGTGAGTGCAGGTGGCCGGAGGCCCAATTCCCCCCCGTGGGTGCTCAGGCTGACCCGTGTATTCTGGGGGGGTGAGGGAGGGGGAAAAATTCCGCTCGCGACTAATACTGCTCGGGGCAATCGGGGCAATAACACCAAGGCGACCCCTGTCACGCTATCCTCTCCTCAGGTGTCCTCTCCGGCTGATAGCTCATATCTTTCCTACCCGGGGTACAAATTATAACACTCTTTTGTGCCCCGGGCTGGAGTTTGCGTATACGTCAGAGAGGACATCTGTTTTTGACGGCTCGGCAGTCTTGAATGTACGGACCTGTCCATCCTATGGCTGCACGTAGACAGCGTCAACCATCCCCGCGTCTACGGGTGCCTCTATAGGTCCCACAGCAGTAATGCCGACACAAACCGACTCATCGACCACGTCCAAATGGCTACAGACTCCGTGGTACAACAGGTCTCATCCGCAGAGATCATGATACTCGGTGATTTTAACGCCCACCACGCTGAATGGCTTGATTCTTGTTTAACCGATCATGCGGGTAGATTTGTCTATGACTGCCTTGGCATATGGTCTAACACAACTGGTTACTTCGCCTACGCGGATCCCAGATGTGGAGGATCCTGTACCTTTGTCAAGATATATTACTCACGTTATAACCTTAACAAATTATGGAAAACAATGGTGTTATTAGTTTATGATAGGCGAGTAACTCGAGTGAAAAAAGTCACTCGAGTTTTATCTTAATTCGGGTGGCATTCAAGTGACTATAAGGCTATCACTAGCGAGTGACTCGAGTGAAAAAATTTCGTCGTTACGTTCACACAACATTTTTCTATTTGATTTCGTTTTCTTATAAGGAAATCATATTTTATGAAGCAATTTTCGAAGAGTTTCACGTTCTGCTTTGAAATCAATATCTTTCTTTAAAATACTCAGTAATTTGGGTGTAGTAGGAAATTCGTGAATTTTTCTTCTTATAACACCAATGTCAAAAATATCAATTTCTTGTTTCCCAGTTTTTCTTTGCCTTTTTTTCAGGGGTAAAATTTCTAATTTTAGAATTCGATTCTTCAGCGTAATTCTTTTCATTGACGAGTTTGTGTACAAATCGCTCAGAAACAACTGTAACAAAACGACAAATAATTATTGCATGGGTAAAATTAAATAAATACAAGCCCGTGAATATGCCGTCACTAAAGCTATTTCACAGACCATAAACTACAAAGCTAGGTACTTTAGATGAAACAGTAAAAAATTACTGTTGTACTGTTTCATAGGTACATTATTTGGTGATTTTAATTTTCCATATCTGGCAATACTAACCTGTCGCGGCAGCAATGCGTTCATACTGGAGGTGGCCAAAGTGTATCATTTTTGCGATTGGAACATTTGCATCTCGATCACTGAAATGTTCCGAAACACTGATATGTTTCATTTGGCTCATTTGGATCATCTACTCAAAAAATATATAGTACAGAATGTTCCGAATACATTAAGTTGCGTCGGGGACGTTTATTACTGACTGAGTCAGTAAAATGTTATGGGGCAACAATGCTGAATAATATGAGTGCTTAGGTATTGTGTACCGTAAGAAGATTGGATATAAAATCAATCCTCCTTCATACTTTAACAAAAATGTCATTATGTCAATTCATTATTTACAAAAATGTCCATTTACATAAAACAACAATGTCTATGTATACAGAATTCTCTCGTAAAGTCTCATAACTCTAACTTTATGATGAAAAGGAAGAAAGTAAGTCACAATAATCACTACGTAAAGAAATCCTAAACAGAACTCAGTATATTTTCATAAACAGGCGCTAATGAACATAAACAACATAGATAAGCTAATATAATCGGGAGATAAACAATTTGACAAATGCCGCATCAACGTAAAATGACAACTTATTAGTGCAAACATTACATACAAAAAACGACCGTATAGTATTTGATACGTAAGCGCCTTAGTGATAATTTTTACGTGCATGAATAACGATAGCGAAAATCCGTACGAGTTGAGTGATACACTTCTTATTTGTTATCTCTATCTGACTTGTATGGATTATAATTATTTCGCCCGCTCACTCGTCACTCGCGAGTCAATAGTTAAGTAAATCATTGTCTCAATCTGTCTCTCTCGCTCGTGGCTCAGTCGCCTCGCAAGCGACTCATCTCGCAAAGAGCAAAGTAATGTTTCACTGTTTCAGATCCAAATGATACATTTGAAACGATGTTACTGAACCAATCTTTTGAATCACTTCGGTGATTCGGATCAGTGAGTCGGTTCCGTAAAGAGATACACACGCCTAGTTCATACAGCTCATCATACAGCTCAGGTCAGCTCCTGTATAGGACAGTTACTATACTCTTTGATGCAGCTTTTCAAATGGTATAATTGGGGCTTGCACACGTTTTTCTTCTTTATTAAAAGATAAAACTTTTAGGATCACTTTTAAGAGCTTTAGGCATTTTATTTACACTTTTTAAAAACACTCACCTGATAGCTTAGAATAAATAATAGCTGACAGCAAAATGTCATTTACAAAATGGCAGCTTTAGTTCCAATTTTGTCCACCTGAACAGATAAGTTGGTGGCACTATAAGTTACTAAGTTAAGTTACGTCTAGGAACTAGGAATACACTTAACTTATTATGTATATATAGGTATGGCATAGATTAATGATAAGTCATCGCGCGATCAGAGCGCGCGATGACTTATCATTAATCTACGAGGTATGATATGACCAAAGAGAATAGTAACTGTCATGTACAGGATATGACGTATATTACTATAGAACAGTTACTGTACTCTTTGATTACTATACTCTTTGATATGACGGTAGCATAATATCTGACATTTGTCAAACAGTGTTGTGTTGCCAACAGTTAAACTACCTCTCCACCAGATTCAACTTCTAAAACCACCGGAAAACCACTAACAAAAAGCTTCTATTAATACCTAAATTTTCCCACTAAACAAATTTTTTATTATGAATGAAACAATAGGTATAGTTATCTTGTATACAAGGTGCTTAGAAATGAAGCTGATTGTCCACAGCTTCTCGCCCAATTTAAATTTCACACTCCAATTAGAACTCTTCGCAAACCAATTACACTTCTTAATCCACCACGTCGTAGAACTGTTTTCGGTGCGCATTCGCCCGTCGCAAGGTATTGTAAAATTTTTAATGAATGTAGTGATTTAGTTGATGTTAATTTTGATTCGGCATATCAGTTTTATACGAATTTATGTAAGTACTTCAAACACTGCGAAAGTACAGATCGTGTACTTAATTGTTAATTACTATGTGTGTGTGCGTGTGTAGTGTAGTAGTAATTGTTAATTACCACACACACACACACACACACACACACACACACACACACACACACGCGCGCGCGCGCACACACGCACGCACACACACACACACGCGCGCACACACACACACACACACACACACACACACACACACACACATACACACACACACGGGCGTACACAATATCACATTGTCAAAAAAATTAAGGATTCTTTAGGTTTTGTAAATAATAGCATGCTGTTTGCATTAATAACATCACCTTTAAGTGATTGTACGTACTGTCCCTTAAAAGATGTAATAATGTATCAATCGTTGATAATCCTAATAATAAAAAAATCGAGTATATATTAATTAATGAACTGCTATTTTAAAGTAAATCCTCTTCCTCAGATGAATCATTTTTGTCGACACTATCATCGTCGGTTTCAGATTGATATGATTTTTTTAGTACCTGTAGTAGTAAATGCTTATCGGAATTTCAATTTAATTGCCGCATTTTCCTGCCAACTTCAAACAGCATTGTACACTTCATCATCATCATTA
This sequence comes from Parnassius mnemosyne, assembly GCA_963668995.1. Taxonomy (NCBI): domain Eukaryota; kingdom Metazoa; phylum Arthropoda; class Insecta; order Lepidoptera; family Papilionidae; genus Parnassius; species Parnassius mnemosyne. The sequence continues at coordinate 45,161,633 of CAVLGL010000057.1, read as the reverse complement.
CAGCCCTTCACAAGTCCACTGCTGAACATAGGCCTCCCCCAAAGAATGCCACAAAGCACGGTCCTGAGCCACCTGCATCCATCGACTTCCTGCATATCTTACCAGGTCGTCACTCCATCTAGTGGGGGGACGCCCTACACTTCGCCTGCCGGTACGAGGCTGCCACTCGAGAACCTTTCTTCCCCATCGGTTGTCGGTTCTTCGAGCTATATGGCCGGTCCATTGCCACTTCAGCTTACTAATCCGTTGGGCTATATCGGTCACTCTGGTTCTACTGCGGATATCCTCATTTCTGAGTTTATCACGCAGAGAAACTCCAAGCATAGCCCTCTCCATAGCTCGCTGAGCGACCTTGAGCTTCCTCATCCGGCCAGCAGTGAAGAACCACGTCTCAGTTCCATATGTCATCACTGACAACACGCACTGGGTGTACAGTCTCGTTTTCAAGTTTTGAGGTATAGGTCACGAGAAGATGTGCCGTAATTTCCCGAACGCTGCCCAACCGAGTTGAATCCGTCGACTGACCTCTCGGTCGAAGTTGGACTTACCTAGTCGGACTATTTGTCCTAGGTAAACATACTCGTCAACAACTTCGAGCTTAGCGTTCCCAACAACTACCGGCATAGGTGTGACATGGACATTAAACATGATCTTTGTTTTGTCCATGTTCATCTTAAGACCTATCCGTTGGGAAACACTATTGAGGTCATTGAGCATAGTGCTTAGGTCCTCCAGCGATTCTGCCATAAGGACTATATCGTCGGTAAATCGAAGGTGAGTGATGTACTCGCCATTGATGTTGATACCGTATCCTTTCCAGTCCAGAAGCTTGAAAACATCTTCCAATGCAGCGGTAAAGAGTTTCGGGGATATGACGTCACCCTGTCTTACACCTCTCTGCAATTGGATAGGTTTCGTACTCTGATTCTGTACTCGGATAGCCATCGTAGCCCTACTGTACAAGCACTTCAACACTTCGACATACCGACAGTCAACTTGGCATCGCAGAAGGGACTGCAGCACCGCCCAAATTTCGACGGAATCAAAGGCTTTCTCATAGTCCACATACGCCAGACATAGTGGCAAATTGTACTCCTCGGACTTCTGTACAATTTGCCGAAGGGTGTGTATGTGGTCTATGGTGCTAAAGCCTTTTCGGAAACCGGCTTGTTCGGGAGGCTGGAAGTCGTCAAGTCTGCGCGCGAGACGATTCGTAATGACTCTCGAAAACAGCACGTAGACGCGGCTCAGAAGGGAAATCGGTCTGTAGTTCTTCAAGAGAGCGTTGTCGCCTTTCTTGAAGAACAAGACCACCGCACTTCTGCTCCACGCCTCCGGTGTAATGCCACCATGGAGGACGGAATTAAAGAGCTTCTGAAAGACTTCAAGTACCGGTTTTCCACCCGCTTTCAGAAGCTCCGCTGTAATTCCATCCTCGCCTGGGGCCTTGCCGTTTTTAAAGTGCTGGAGAGCCATTCTAATCTCGCTCAGACTGACGTCCGGGATATTATCGGAATATTGTCGGATAAGACTCGCTCTTGGATCGTTACTCACACTTGCGTGCGGCTCCAACGATGACGTGTACAGCTGCCCATAGAACCTCTCAATCTCACTCAAAATCTCAGGTGGCCAGGAAACGATGCTGCCACATTCGGTCTTCAGCTTTGACAGTTGGCTCTTTCTGGCAGACAGATCTCTGTCAAAGTCTTTGGAGCCTTGGTTCCGCTCGATCGCTTCTTCAATACGAGCTGTACTGAAGTTGCGTAAGTCCCGCCGCATGCATTTAGAGATCTGTCTGTTCAGTTGCCTGTATGCTGTCAAATCTGTTGAAGAATGTATCTTCATCTCCCGTCTAACAGCCATGAGATTAAGAGTGTGATCGGAGAGTTTTTGTGTTCTTCTGCGGCGGGTCTTGCAGAACTTAGCTCCGACGGCATGGGCAGTTTCCACGAGCTTGTCATTCAAATCGTCCACTTCATTGCAGTCTTCTAGGCACTGAAAACGGTTTTGTAACTCGAGCTGAAAGGTTTCGGGACTTTGGATTAGAGCACGAGGGAGACGGAGCGTTGACTTCATTAGACGAGACCTCTCCAACTTAACGTTTAGGTTCAGTGTGCCTCTAACCATTCGGTGATCGCTGCCGGTTTTCACCCTCGCGATCACTGAGACATCACTGAACAGTTATCGTCTGGTCGTCATAATGAAGTCAATCTCATTTTTTGTCGAACCGTCGGGGCTCGACCAGGTCCACTTCCTGTGGGGCCGCTTCTGGAAGAAAGAGTTCATCATAAAGAATCCCTCTTTTTCCATGAAGTCGGCCAGCTGCTGGCCCCTTGGGTTCCGTTGCCCTATTCCAAATTTCCCCACTTTCAGCTCACCGTTCTCTCTTGTGCCTAATTTTGCATTGAAGTCTCCCATTAACACCGTATATTGGGTTTTGGAGGAATGCATGGCTGCAGAGATATCCTCATACATTTTCTCCACCTCCTGATCGGGGTGTGCCGAGGTTGGCGCGTAAACCAGTATGACCTTCAGCGAATATCGTTTGGTGATTCTGAGTATAAGGTACGCAAACCTCGTCGACACACTCTCAATCTTTACAACGTTGTTAACGAGAGACTTGTGGACGATAAATCCGACACCTCCTTGGGACAGATGGTCGCCCTCCCGGTAATAGAGCAAGTTGCCGGATTCGAGGATTACCGTGTCCTCCCCCTCTCTTCGGACTTCGGATAATCCTATAATATGCCAGCGTAACTTGTCTATCTCTTCTTCCAGTTCCACAATCTTCACGTCAGTGCTCAGGGTGCGTGCGTTGTATGTTGCCAGGTCGAGTCGTCTAAGGTGGCAACCGAAACTCCACCGGAGATTCTTAGCACCCCCTGCCCCGCCGTTAACATGGTCGCCACCGTAGCCAGGAATAGCGGGGCCGCCGGGGACTGGGGGCCGTCTCTTCGTAACTTTCATCATGGGGGGTATATTGCCATAGTTGCCACGCTTGGCGAGCGGGTTGGCAACCGCAGTTTTTATTGTATTTTTGCCGTTACCAGGAAGATGCTGCTGCCCATCTCCTGCCCGTTTCCCTTTGTCGCCTTTTACGACACCCACGGGAAGATATGGGGTAGTGGATATTCTTAACCGCCACTACACGGCATATTCATCGTACACTTAATATGGCAGGTAAAGGATTTAATTTCATTGTATTCCTCTGTTTTTTTTTTATTTCATTCATACTGCTGAATAGTCTCTCACCATGAGCATAGGAATGCAGAATTATTTAGGGAGTAATCGCAAAAGTCACTAATTCCTCAAAGGGGAATGCCCACTGTTCACAGACACTTCGGCCATGGGTGCCCACATATAAAAGCATATGGAAATGATAATATGCAATTAAAAGAATGAAATGGTTAAGGAATTGACTTAAAAAAAGTCCGGATTTTTAAGATATAAAGGTTTTTTATTTTCACAAAAACAGTTTTTATTAACAAATGACTTCGTATTTTCGCGACATTTAAACCACAATTGACACAGCGTAAATGTCCTCTTAAATGAGTTACTGAGAGCTGGGAAGAACTCTGGCCGGTGTGAAAGCTAGGGTCATCGTTAACAGTGGATATCGAGTCCAAGCAGAAGTTTTCGTAAGAAGTGGGAGCGGGATCCAATTTTAGGCCGTGGTTAATAGAGTGAGAAGAATTATCGGAGTCCATTTAGAAAGCTTATTCGTTGCTAAGATAACAAATCCGCGAGAAAACAAACAAAATAACACAAATGCAAAGGAATACGACTTGCGACTATTTAGTTTTGATAATTATGACATGGGCCTAGCTACTGATAGCTAGGCCCATGTCATAATTATCAAAACTAAAATTTATCGATTTTATGTTTGTTAATTGGCAACATCGAATCTGAATTCGATGTTGCCAATTAACAAACATAAAATCGATAAATAAATAGCGATCTTTTTATTCATATTAATGAAGTTTGAACATGACATTTGAAAAAAAGTTTTATTTATTTAAATTCCATTTTAAATGTATTTTTAAGAACAGATAAGAATAACAGTTAAATTGTACAGTAGCGTTTTTGTTATGTTGTGTACATAGATACCGCGATTAATTACCATAAAAAAAGATGTATTTTTTTTAGAAAATGCAAATTGGGCATGAAACGGCCTTTTAAATTCAACCGGAATAGATCGTCTTACGCACGTTTTATCTGACGAATCCTACTCAGTAGAACTAAATACTCCTGAAATGAAGTAAAAACGTGTAAGTGACTTAATGGATGACTGATCATCTTTCCAATAATTGAAACTGAATTCTACTCAACTATTAGAAAAAAACACAAGCCACTAAATTACTAGAAGCAATATTTCTCCACTAGAACGATTTTCAAAACCACCAGTTTTAATGGAAAAGCCTCTAAGTTGGCAACAACTGAAAACTGAACGCGTGTAATCGATTATAAGTAGTCCATTAATCAATTATTCCATTCGACCAAAATCGATTATAAGGCAAATCGATTATTAGGCAAAATCGACTAATTATTTTATCTACTCATAATATTATTACCACTTTAAATTTTTTGTTAAATTATTCGACACTGAAATTACTTATAATATTGTTGAACTATTTTAGTTCTTCATAACATAAACATAAACCTAAACATTTAAACACTTAGCTTATATAATGATTTCTTATGTAATGTTGACACTACATGTTTAAATAAAACAAAATTTATACGGATTTTATCGCTAATATACTTATTTTATATTCCCGACTGTTTAGGCCAAATATTAACCTTTGAAACTTGAAATCAGGACGCGCGCGCGGCGCGTTCATTCGACAGTCACCGCCAGGTACCCCCGCTCCCGTTCGCATTCCATTTGATGGCGCGGCCGCCGAGTAGTATGGAAAACAGTTGTTGCGCGACGGACGGTATTGTTAAAGTCTAGAAAAGAATTGTGGCGCGGTGGCCGGGCGCGTGGCTCCTATAGATTTGGAGAAAAGCAGCGCCTGTGGATCTGCGGTCCAACTACATCGGGGATGTCAGGTTACATTTAAAACACTATTACACACTACTTACATACACCTCACTTATCACCTGACTGGTACCCTGTGGTCAACCCTACCTCCGGAACTCGGTAAGTTGTGCTTGCTTATTTGCCATTAATTTAGAATTATCCATAGGCCATTGGGCCCGAACCCTCGGCTGCTCGTCGAGGAGGCTACTATGGGCCCTAGCCCATTCGACTTTTGCCGGGGCAGCTGGGGGCCGTAACACCGACCTTTCGAGCACCTTACAGCACTCATAGTCACGGGGGTGTTCGACGTCCCACTGTCATATTTAATACTTCTAGCTCCTGATTAAAATTAATAATTTTTGGTCCGATCTACGCAGTATGAAGTTATAGTATCTTGAAGTCTTGCTGTTGTATGCTTGGAACACCAAGCCATCTTCTCTATTGAAATTAGGATGTTTTTTGAATTCCTCGCCTCGCGAATCATCTTACATCAAAGGACGAACAGAACACCTCACTGTCAATGCCACTGTCGCGCACGAATTGAATTGCACAAATGCAACTGGAGAGCCAATCAGCGCGTGCGAACGACGCACGCCAGCCCCTCGACCCGCTTACTACCTCATGATACCTTATTTTCAACTTATGCGCATTAACAATCACCGCTAGACTTTCGTGTTGCTACTTATACGCTTACCCATGTTCATCGGTTAAGGGTACTCATAGTTTGGCCCATATTATCGTAATTTTTTTCTCATTAATGCTTTCAACATGATCAAACCTCTTAATCCTGGTCATAACATCTTCTTGCAAACCACACTTCTCTTATTACACCTAACATATGTCCTATTGAAAGTATTAATTCTACTCCAGTACTTCTTCTGCCTCGAATGAAAAGACGGAATGAAAAAATTCGGTTTCGCCGACCCATTCGTGCTACAACCTACAACTATATATTATTTTATATGAGAGAGGGCAAACGAGCATACGGCTCACCTAATGGTAAGTGATTACCGCCGCCCATGAACAACTGCGACACCAGCGGAATTGCAGAATTGTTGCCGGTCGGCTCCGTGGTGCAGTGGCTTAGCAATGAGTTGCTGCGCTGGGGGCCGCGGGTTCGAATCCCGCACGGAACAAGTATTTGTATGGCCTACAAATGATTGTTCCGGGTCTGGATGTTTGTCCTTGTGAAATTTGTGTTTGTAAACTGCCTCCACGATACAGGAGAAAATCCTAGTGTGGGGGTAACGTTTTAAAAAAAAAACAGAAACAGAATGGAATGGGTCTTTTAAAAAGGAGTGCGCTTATTTTTTGAAGGTCTCTAAGTGGTATCGGTCCCGAAAAATCTCTGGTGGTAGTCGATTTCACGAGGAAATTGTGCGAAGAAGAAAACTTCTTTTAAATCGCACAGTGGTGGACCGCCAGTCATCCAGATGGTATTGACGGTATCGTGAGTTTAGTCGCGATGCGTGATGGTAACAATGTGCGGCTGGAGTTAGTCCGAACAATTCCTCAGAGCACTCCCCGTGATAAATGCGATAAAAGATGCAAATAGATGCAACATCTCTTCGTAGTGCCAGTGAGTCAAGCCGATCGAAAAGAGTACGGTCGCCGACAATTCGAACAGTTCTGCGCTGGATGCGATCAAATGAAAGGAGCTGGCACTGGGGAGCCCCAGCCCAGATATCGGAACAGTATTCCATGTGCGGCCAAACCTGCGCGTTATAAAGTTGCAGACGGTGTGCCGGCATGAAATACTGTCCCGCTCTGCTGAGCACGCCAAGTTTTTTAAGGGCTAATTTGGCCTTCTCTTCCAAATGACCACTAAACTGCACGTCACTCGATATGTCGACGCCGAGGATTCCGATACTCTCTGAGGTAACAAGGGGAGTGCCTTGAAACTGAGAAGATACAACGAAGAGGTTCCTTTTAGCGGTAAACGCGCAAATTTGTGTCTTCTGAGGATTGGACTGGACTAGATTTAGTCGCCCCAGTCCGAGACTTTCTTCAACAAAGTCTCGAATTCAGACGCAAGTTTGTCCCGGTACTCGGCGACATTTTCTCGAGAAATATGGGCACGGCCGGTGTATAAAGCATCACCAGTGCTGTCATCCGCATAACAATGAATATTACCGGTTTGCAACATGTCATTGATACGTAGAAGAAACAGCGTTGGCGACAGCACGCAGCCTTGTGGAACACCAGCGTTAATGGGATTGTAATCGGAGCATGCACCGTCTACTACGACGTTGATGCTCCGATCTGCAAGAAAACTGGTGATCCAATTGTATAATTTCACGGGAAGCCCATACGAAGGAAGCAGCGTAAAAAGCGCTTCGTGCCAAACCCGATCGAAGGCCTTCGCTATGTCCAAACTAACGGCCAACGCCTCCCCCTTGGACTCTACTGCCTCCGCCCATTTATGAGTTAGGTAACCCAGAAGGTTACCAGCCGAGCGACCGTGACGGATACCATACTGACGGTCACTAATCAGTTGGTGATCCTCAAGGTACCGCATGAGCTGGCTGTAAATAATGGACTCCATTATTTTAGAGAACAAGGAGGTGATGGCGATAGGCCTGTAGTTAAACGGATCAGAGCGGTTACCTTTTTTAGGGATCGGGTGCACGAAAGCTGTCTTCCATGATTTTTGGACTACGCCAAGGGAGTAGAAGACGGAACCGGAAAAGACGCGTTAAAACCGATGCCAACTCTGGAACACATATCTTCAGCACAATAGGCGGGACGCTATCAGACCCACTCAACTTGTTGACGTTCAGGGAGAGGAGTGCTGTGCGCTCCGAGCTTTGGGTACACAGCACATCCTGCATGGATCATTCACACCGCGGGATGGTCGGCGGTGTGTTTCCCCCGTCATCAAGAGTCGAGTTGGACGCAAAGACATAGCCCAGCAGATCGGCTTTGTCCTTTGCGCCATGGGCCAGTGAGTCGTCCTCTCTGTGCAGAGATGGGAGAGATGGTTGACAGAAGTTCACTTGGACAGCCTTGGCGAGAGACCAGAATGCACGTGTTCCCGAAGAAAGACGAACTAGTTTCTCGCCAATTCTGCCAATGTGCTCTGACTTTGCCTTGACAATGACACTTTTGAAGGACCTGGAGGTGGAATTATCCTTCTTTTTAAACATGCTGGTGTTTACATCCCGAGTCGCCGAAGCCGCAGCCCAGTAGGGTACTCTTAATCTCGCCGATCTTCAATATATCTCCAATTTGGTCGATAAATTTCCGACCCGAGGGCCGCACTAGATTATTACAGGTTTGAGGAAGACGAACGTGCACTCTAATATATACTTCTTTTTAAGAGCGTTGGTATTTGCATCCTGATACGTCGATGCGTGAGCCCAGGCCTTGCTTATGGCGTAATGCAATTTTGCAGGAGCGACCAAATCATGGCTGGGTTCTGCCTCCGATACCACAGATAATGGAATAAATAGTTCCATTCCCTGTAGCACCACATTAGCGACAGAATCAGAAACAACGCTGGGATCAGCCGGCGAGAAGCAAACCCATGTATAGCCATGTATGGCTATACATGCCAGTCTCTGGTAGCGCTGAAGCTTCTTTATAGTGTTGGCTTCATTTGTCTTGGTCCACCATACCACAGCGCCGTATGTGATCATAGGCCAAATTAGTTTTGTACAGCCACAGTATGATTTTTGGCGTCAGACTCCATCTTTTACCAATCATGTTTCTGCATTGCCAGAAAGTTATACTAGCTACTTAATTTTGTTTGTTGTGTTTATTCTAGTTAAGTTTGCTGTCCAAGGTAAGCCCTAAATATTTTACCTAAGAGGATAGCTGGATAATCTCATTGGAAAGTTTCCTGGCGATTACTCACCAGTTAGTCATGGCATAGCTTCTAATAGTGGCGTTACTAATGTTACAAAGAAGCCCATTCAAAGCCAGCAAAGTTCTTCAAAGATTTCTCGGCGCAATCAAGATGGTATGGTGGGGCAGAAAGAGGATCCTAAAAGGTCCCGCCGTTTAATAGCTAAAAAGTGGCTTATTTAAATTATCTTGTTATATCCTTAGGTATCCTTTTTTTAAATGTTTAATATTAAGTACATTTCATGGTTCAGATTTCAACTTTAGCATAGAACACTATTATGCTTATAGTTATGAGTAGTTCGCTTGTAATAGCTGTTTTATTGCAATTTTATTTAAAGTTCTTTTCCTTGTAGTATAAACTCCTTTGGAATGTTTGTCCTTGTAAATCAAGATAGAATTTAATCATGTTTCATGTCTAGTACATCACTTGCTTATGCTTAGTTCTCTCTTTAGTTAGTTAGTAGAGGAGTCTTACTTATTAAGTAGGTTTATCTATGCTATGCATGTTAATGGTAATAATCTAATTACAATCATCATTATAATTTGTGCTAACAATACTTATTATTTTTTACTTTTATAAATGTACCCTAAATTGACTCTAAAAACTTTTTTATTTTTTTATTTTGTCTAGATGGCCCTTGTGCCGTGTAGTGGCGATCAAGAATATCCACTACCCCATATCCTCCCGTGGGTGTCGTAAAAGGCGACAAAGGGAAACAGGCGGGAGATGGGCAGCAGCATCTTCCTGATAATAGACAAAATTACAATAAAAAAACTGCGGTTGCCAACCCGCTCGCCAAGCGTGGCAACTATGGCAAATACCCCCCAATGATTAAAGCAACAAACAGACGGACCCCAGTCCCCGGCGGCCCCGATATTCCTGGCTACGGTGGTGACCATGGTAACGGCGGGGCAGGGGGTGGTAAGAATCTCCGGTGGAGGTTCGGTTGCCACCTACGACGACTCGACCTGGCAACGTACAACGCACGCACGCTGACGAGAAGATCAGGAGCTGGAAGAAGAGATAGACAAGTTGCACTGGCATATTATAGGATTATCCGAAGTCCGAAGAGAGGCGGAGGACACGGTAATCCTCGAATCCGGCAACTTGCTATATCACCGGGAGGGCGACCATCTGTCCCAAGGAGGTGTCGGATTTATCGTCCACAAGTCTCTCGTTAACAACGTTGTAAAGATCGGGATTGTGTCGACGAGGGTTGCGTACCTTATACTCAGAATTACCAAACGGTATTCGCTGAAGGTCATACAGTTTTACGCACCAACCTCGGCACACCCCGATGAGGAGGTGGAGAAAATGTATGAGGATATCTCTAGAGCCATGCATTCCTCCAAAACCTAATATACGGTGTTAATGGGAGACTTCAATGCAAAACTAGGCACAAGAGAGAACGGTGAGCTGAAAGTAGGGAAATTTGGAATAGGGCAACGGAACCCAAGGGGCCAGCAGCTGGCCGACTTCATGGAGAAAGAGGGACTCTTTATGATGAACTCTTTCTTCAAGAAGCGGCCCCACAGGAAGTGAACCTGGTCGAGCGCCGACGGTTCGACAAAAAATGAGATTGACTTCATTATGACGACCAGACGACAACTGTTCAGTGATGTCTCAGTGATCGCGAGGGTGAAAACCGGCAGCGATCACCGAATGGTTAGAGTCACACTGAACCTAAATGTTAAGTTGGAGAGGTCTCGTCTGATGAAGTCAACGCTCCGTCCCCCTCGTGCTCTAATCCAAAGTCCCGAAACCTTTCAGCTCGAGTTACAAAACCGTTTTCAGTGCCTAGAAAACTGCAATGAGGTGGACGATATGAATGGCAAGATCGTGGAAACTGTCCATGCGGTTGGAGCTAAGTTCTGCAAGACCCGCCGCAGAAGAACACAAAAACTCTCCGATCACACTCTTAATCTCATGGCTGTTAGACGAGAGATGAAGCTACATTCTTCAACAGATTTGACAGCATACAGGCAACTGAACAAACAGATCTCCAAATGCATGCGGCGGGACTTACGCAACTTCAATACAACTCGTATTGAAGAAGCGATAGAGCGGAACCAAGGCTCCAAAGTCTTTGCCAGTGATCTGTCTGCCAGAAAGAGCCAACTGTCAAAGCTGAAGACCGAATGTGGCAGCATCGTTTCCGGGGCACCTGAAATTTTGAGCAAGATTGAGAGGTTCTATGGGCAGCTGTACACGTTATTGTTGGAGCCACACGCAAGTGTGAGTAACGATCCAAGAGCAAGTCTTATCCGACACTATTCCGAAGATATCCCGGACGTCAGTCTGAGCGAGATTAGAATGGCTCTCCAGCACATTAAAAACGGCAAGGCCCCAGGCGAGGATGGAATTACAGCGGAGCTTCTGAAAGCGGGTGGAAGACCGGTACTTGAAGTCCTTCAGAAGCTCTTTAATTCCGTCCTCCATGGTGGCATTACACCGGAGGCGTGGAGCAGAAGTGCGGTGGTCTTGTTCTTCAAGAAAGGTGACAACGCTCTCTTGAAGAACTACAGACCGATTTCCCTTCTGAGCCGCGTCTACGTGCTGTTTTCGAGAGTCATTACGAATCGTCTCGCGCGCAGACTTGACGACTTCCAGCCTCCCGAACAAGCCAGTCTCGAAAGGGCTTTAGCACCATAGACCACATACATATCCTACGGCAAATTGTACAGAAGTCCGAAGAGTACAATTTGCCACTATGTCTGGCGTATGTGGACTATGAGAAAGCCTTTGATTTCGTCGAAATTTGGACGGTGCTGCAGTCCCTTCAGCGGTGCCAAGTTGACTGTCGGTATATCGAAGTGCTGAAGTGTTTGTACAGTAGAGGTACGATAGCTATCCGAGTACAGAACCAGAGTATGAAACCTATCCAATTGCAGAGAGGTGTAAGACAGGGTGATGTTATATCCCCGAAACTCTTTACCGCTGCATTGGAAGACGTTTTCAAGCTTCTGGACTGGAAAGGATACGGTATCAACATCAATGGCGAGTACATCACTCACCTTCGATTTGCCGACGATATAGTCCTTATGGCAGGATCGCTGGAGGACCTAAGCACTATGCTCAATGACCTCAATAGTGTCTCCCAACGGATAGGTCTTAAGATAAACATGGACAAAACAAAGATTATGTTTAATGTCCATGTCACACCTATGCAGGTAGTTGTTGGGAGCACCAAGCTCGAAGTTGTTGACGAGTATGTTTACCTGGGACAAATAGTCCGACTAGGTAAGTCCAACTTCGACCGAGAGGTCAATCGACGGATTCAACTCGGCTGGGCAGCGTTCGGGAAGCTACGACACATCTTCTCGTCAGACATACCTCAAAACCTTAAAACGAAATTGTACAACCAGTGCGTGTTGCCAGTGATGACTTACGGAACTGAGACGTGGTCCTTCACTGCTGGCCGTATGAGGAAGCTCAAGGTCGCTCAGCGAGCTATGGAGAGGGCTATGCTCGGAGTTTCTCTGCGTGATAAACTTAGGAATGAGGATATCCGCAGTAAAACCAGAGTAACCGACATAGCCCAACGGATTAGTAAGCTGAAGTGGCAGTGGGCCGGCCATATAGCTCGAAGAACCGACAACCGATGGGGAAGAAAGGTTCTCGAGTGGCAGCCTCGTACCGGTAGGCGAAGTGTAGGGCGTCCCCCCACGAGATGGAGTGACGACCTGGTAAGACATGCAGGAAGTCGATGGATGCAGGTGGCTCAGGACCGTGCTTTGTGGAATTCTTTGGGGGAGGCCTATGTTCAGCAGTGGACTTGTGAAGGGCTGTAATGATGATGATATGGCCCTTGGTATTGTGGTTATGTCACAATAATTCTGCCAATGTCCGGTCTTTGGTCTGTCGCACCTTGGACTCTTAAAACTATACATAATATTTTCTATTTGATTTATAATTTTGACATTAGTTTTTTTAGCCTTGCTAGACAAAGGACAAATGTACCATACAGCCACTATCGATTTTGTACTTTAATTTTGTAATCGATTTATTATGGTAGACTCTTATTATTTTGTGAGATACCTATTTAGGAATATTAATATTATTAGACAAAATATTTTGCCACTTCAGATATTATATTTTATAGTTTGCACATAAAATTTATTTATATTAAGTTTACTTTGTAAACGGTTAACTGATGGGATGGTGTTGTTTCTGTTTACTACGTTTTTGCATATAAATTAGTTTTATAGTTTACATACCTTACTTTTATATTTTATATATAATTTTGTTTAGTTTTTTTTTTTGTATATTTATTTCATTTATGTATTATCTTAGTCTATGAATTATGTCTGCTTTTGAATCGTTTAGCTCTGCAAATGATTCTTCTGCCATATCATTTTACTCTTGTGATGATTCCTTTACCGACAGTGCGCTTGATTTTTACGCCAACTACTGAAAGAAGTTTTTAAGCCTTTTAACAACTCTCTGAACATATGTCACATAAACGCTCAAAGTATCCCGAGCCACTACACCGAACTCGAAGCTTCATTTTCACCCGAGCATATTCATGCCATATTAGTGTCGGAAAGTTGGCTAAAGCCTTTTTTACCGTCAACTTTATATACCCAGCTTTGTACTTGTGAGGAATGATCGGGTTGGAAAAGGTGGAGGTGGTGTAGCCATTTACCTACACGCATCAATTCCTCATAAAATTGTTTTAGCATCTCCTTCCTGTTACTCTGCCTCTTCTGAGCTTTTATTTTTGGAACTTGATGTCAAGGGTATAAGGATGCTTCTAGGGGTAGTTTATTGCCCCCCCTCGACAGATTACTTCGCCGCTTTAGATATGGCTCTTGTTGATAATTGTTCTGAGTACTCACACTGTATAATCATGGGTGACTTCAATACAGATTTGTTGAAAAACTCTCCTCGTTCCAAAAAACTTCTTTCAATTGTTGAGTCGGTTAATCTTTCTATTCTCCCTTTAAAGGCTACTCATCACAATATTGGAACCGATGACTCATTGATTGATCTCATCTTTGCTGCTTCTCCTGATCGTGTGATGATGCACGGACAGTTACCTGCTTTGGGCATCTCACGTCATGACTTGATTTATTCTTCGTATAAGCTTAAACCTCCCAAATATTCCCTTCTGTCTCTCATCTGTGCAGTTTTTCTAAAATAGATTTTAACAAGCTAAGGGATGACGCTCTTAGTCTCGATCTAACCTCATTTATTGCAGCACCTACTGTTGACGATAAAGTCTCTATCTTTAACCAAAATATTTTAAGCCTTTATGATGCTCATGCCCCAGTTCACAAGGTTAGATTGAAGCGTCGTCCAGCCCCATGGATGACAGAGGGCGTAAGGTTGGCAATGACTAGACGTAATCGAGCTTTTCTTCGTTTTAAGAGAGAACGTAATGAAGAAAATTGGTCATCTTTTAAAGCAGCCATGAATAGTAGCAATCATATGGTACGGGCAGCTAAACGCCGATATTTCCATAATTGTATTAACAACTCTTCTCCCGCCGAAGTGTGGAAATTTCTTAGATCTTCTGGTCTTTGCAGGCCAGCTACATTGGATTGTGGTCCTTCTCTATCACTTGATGAAATCAACCAACATTTCGCTTCTGTAACAGCAATGGACCCTACAATTCGCTCTCAAACTGTGGCTTCCATTGCTTCTGTGCAAATTCCTAATATACCTACCTTTAATTTCTCTTGCAGGATGATGTCAAAAAGTCTATTTTAGCAATTCAGTCCAAGGCGGTGGGTTATGATTAGATTAGTAGACAAATGGTAGTATTTATACTAGAGCACCTTCTTCCGGCAATTTCCCATGTTATAAATTTTTCCCTTGATTCAGGTCAGTACCCTAATCTTTGGAAAAGGGTTTTTTTAAAGCCCCTTCCAAAAGTTCCTTCTCCCATTCTACCCAATCATTTTCGCCCTATATCCATTCTACCCTTTCTTTCCAAAATTTTAGAATCCTGTGTTTACAAGCAAGTTTCTACATTCATTTCGAAACATAACCTACTGAGTATATATCAGTCTGGGTTTCGCCCTAGTCATAGTACCAGTACTGCTTTAATTAACGTCACAGACGATATTAGAAACGGTATGGAAGAAAAAAAAGTAACAGTACTGGTACTAGTTGATTTCTCAAATGCTTCCAACACAGTTGATCATGAAATCCTTGTTTCCATACTGTCTCATCTAAATTTTGGCCCTATAGCATTGGAATGGTTTGCATCTTATCTTCGCGGTCGACATCAGTCAGTCTGTGTGGGGCAAATAACCTCAGCTTGGGCTGATGTGGAAGTTGGTGTACCGCAAGGCGGTATTCTTTCTCCTATAATTTTTTCTATTTTTATAAACTTTATTACCTCCATCTTCGATTGCTCGTACCATCTGTATGCCGATGACCTTCAGCTATACGTGCAAGCTGAAATAGGGGATATCCATAATGGGATTAAAAAATTAAATAACAACTTACAAGCTATCAAGGATTGGTCTTATCGTTATGGAGTGTTGGTCAATCCTTCAAAATGCCAAGCTATACTGGTGGGTAGCTCAAGGATGCTAGCCAAGATTAATCTTGCGGACATACCCCCTATCTACTACAATAGGATTACAATACCGTTCAGTAAGTCTGTAAAAAATCTTGGCCTACAAATTGACAGCACGCTGAATTGGAGAACTCAGGTTACTCAAGTCAGTCGTAAAGTCATTGCTACGTTACGTACTCTGTATCGTTTAAAACATTTTCTCCCCACAAAGTCTAAGATCATGCTTGTCCAATTGCTCATATTACCCATAATTGATTATGCAGATGTGTGTTACCCGGATCTGTCCCAGGATCTTCTGAACAAGCTGGAACGCGTTCTCAATAACTGTATAAAATTTATTTTCGGGCTTCGTAAGTATGATCATATTTCGCAATATAGATCTAAGCTTAATAGGCTTACAATCCGGCAGAGACGTATTTCCAGAATATTACTTGTTCTTTTTTCCATATTAAAGACCCATTTTCGCCTTCTTATCTTAAGAGTAAATTTCACTATCTCTCCTCATCTCATGATAGGGTTCTACGTTCGTCTTTTAACAACAAAATATGTATTCCAGTTCACCTCACCGAGTTCTATGGTAACTCCTTTACAGTTCAGGCTGCACGTCTTTGGAACTCCTTGCCTGACGACATTAGAAAAGCTCCCAATAAGTTTGCTTTTAAAAAGTTGGTGCGTAATCATCTGTTAAAGACAACGCTTCTTAGATGAATCATCCATGTCATTTATATTTTAGACGTATATATTTATAGTTATTTATATGTACTATTTGTATATGTATGTTGGTATGAATATATGTATGCTTATGTATGTACGTATATATTTGTATACATGTATAAATAGGATATATTTTTATAGTTTATTTATTGTATATATTAGTAAAATGTATATATAACGTAATTAATTATAAATTTCTATTTTGTTTTTATTCTATATTGCTACACCTATTTCAAATTCTCACCACTCCATGGGTTGACTGGTAGAGAATGCCACAAGGCATTAAGTCCGCACTTTGTATTCTTTTAGATTAAGGAATGCAATAAAGAATAAATAAATAAAAAAAATAAAATAAAAATAGCTGGAGTTTTGTGCTGAAAAGACTTGGGAGATGATAGTTATTCAGCATTCGTTTTTATATGAATTTTACTAGAACCGTTTTATTTGGATTGACGGTTAAGTCGTATTTCCACTATATCCAATATACGGAGAGCTGCTTGGGTCAGGTCGCACACCATGCTTGCTGTCTTTCCAGAGACAAGTATAGTCAGGTCATCAGCATAACCTACTGTGTAGAAGTGATTGGCATTTAATTTGCTGATGAGTTCATTAATGACCTTATTCCACTGGAGAGGTGAGAGAACCTCACCCTGCGGGCAGCCTCTCTTAATCTGGATTGTTTGAGATTCACCAGCAATCTTTATTATTCGTGTACTGACCATGTTTACTATCCATTCAATCAGTGCCGGTTCAACTTTATGTCTACTGAGTGCACCTTTTATGCTGGGGAAGTTCGTTCTGTCAAAAGCACTTTCTATATCTATAAAGGAACCTAGACATTTTTCTTTATTTTGGATGGCCTTTTCAATCTTTATTAAATGGCAGCTTAACGCTACTGTGTTTCGTATGGTGAGTGTAGAGACCTGGAGACCCTTTTTACTGGAAAGGAGGCATTCTATCTTAGTCCTCACGGGCGAAAACGCATCTGCATTTTGATTCGTAATCGAAGATAGATGTAGATGTTTATGGGCCACAACATCCACTTACCATCACGTGGACTGTGTGCTCGTTTGTCACACTTATCCTATAAAAAATAACGACACTATAATTCATACTTTTAAAAGCAAAGTGCGTGTCTGAATCAAGTGAAAAAAATATGGAAACGCTTATGATTATAATGAATTCTCTAGGCTTAGAAAGTACTTTAATAAAGAGTGCGCAATTCGTTACACTGTTGGCCGTATGAGGAAGCTCAAGGTCGCTCAGCGAGCTATGGAGAGGGCTATGCACAGGGTTTCTCTGCGTGATAAACTTAGAAATGAGTATATCCGCAGTAGAACCAGAGTGACCGACATAGCCCAACGGATTAGTAAGCTGAAGTGGCAGTGGGCCGGCCTTATAGCTCGAAGAACCGACAACCGATGGGGAAGAGAGGTTCTCGAGTGGCAGCCTCGTACCGGTAGGCGAAGTGTAGGGCGTCCCCCCACGAGATGGAGTGATGACCTGGTAAGACATGCAGAAAGTCGATGGATTCAGGTGGCTCAGGACCGTGCTTTGTGGCATTCCTTGGGGGAGGCCTATGTTCAGCAGTGGACTTATGAGAGGCTGTAATGATGAATTCGTTACAAAAACTACATGACGTCAATTCCAGATAACGTTAAAAAAATATAAAGCATTTCTGGACACATATCAAAGCGCAGAAATACTGCTAGTATTCCTGACATTGTTTATTATAACGATAATATTGCAACTAATCCTACAGAAGTATGTAACCTATTGTTACGAGCTTGGGGTTCGAGACAATTAAAAACTGCCGATTGAATTACCAAAATTGACACTTTAATTACAGACACTAATTACAATTTAAAACCACACAATTATAAAACACAATTGTCACTTTAGTTCGCAATTATTTCTCTTCGAAGTATTCGCTTGTATCGCCAATTCAATACTGACTCGGTCGTAGTCTATACGGGCCTTATATAGGGCCTCAGATAGTTTCCAGAACCTTCTACTGTAGCGACATCTACAGAATGTTCGAGTACATATCGTTCCCGAAATTTCTGGAAGGATCTTGACTCTCCTAGTTCTGCTTCTCGACACTAGAGGGCGCTAGTGTAACTAGTGTTGCCATGTACAAGACATTACTATTAATGGCCACTATTGGCGCGCAACACTGCCCCCTCCTAAGACATGCTCGTCCCGAGCATTATTGGCCCCATAATAACGCGCCAGTCGATCCACATGGACGATCTTAGGAGTACCTCTGGCACCTTTCTGTATCCGGTCGGTTACATTATTGATCCTTGTCACAATCCGGTACGGTCCGTCCAGTTTAGCTTAAAGCTTAGGAGATTTCCCTTTGCTGCGAGCTGGATTGTGTAACCACACTAGTGAACCTTCGTCAAACCCTTGGTTGTTCATTTTGCGGTCATACCGTGTTTTCATCTTCTCAGACGTTTGCTGGCCCGACTGTCTGACGTGCTCATAAATGTCATTCATTTTGTTGCGTCATTTGCATAATCGGTTATACTGCGTGGGGCATCAGGTAGTATTCCGGTGATCAGGTCTGCAGGCAGCCGTAATTCTCTCCCAAAGTTTGCGAAAGCTGGCGTCATTGATGTACTTTCGTGAACAGCGCTTCGATATGACAACAAAAACGGTTGTATGTGCCTGTCCCAGTCTCGTTGCCGTTTTTCCACAACTTTTGCCAGGTACCTTTCCAATGTCTGATTAAGTCGTTCTACCATTCCATCAGATTGTGGGTGGTAAGAAGTTGTTCGTGTTTTATGAGTACCAATAATTCGGCAAGATTCTCGGAATATTTGAGACTTAAAATTCCTTCCTTGATCGCTGTGAATCTCTAAGGGTACTCCAAAACGACAGAAGACTTCATGAACTAGTTTATCTGCAACTGTTGAAGCTTCTTGATTTGGAATGGCGAAGACTTCTGGCCACTTGGTAAAGTAATCCATCACAACCATGAAATACTTGTTACCACTTTCACTTTCCGGAAACGGCCCCGCAACGTCAATGGCTATCCTCTCCCATGGTGCACCAACATTGTACAATTTCAATGCGCCTCTACTACAAGTTTGAGGTCCCTTTATAGCCGCACAACTTGTAAATTTGCGGCACCAGTCCTCGACATCGTCACAACAGTGTACCCAGTAAAACTGTTCTCGGATCTTCAGTAGAGTTCATTTAACTCCCAGGTGGCCTCCTGAACAACCACTATGGTACAGCTGTAGAACATCTCGTTCGTAATACAGCTCGTCTGAACCTCTTTCTGGACGACGCTGGGATGCTACGCGTTGGTGGACGTTTGAAAAATTCCCAACTGCCGTACGGGTCTCGACACCCGTTACTGCTCCCCAAGGACGGTGCCTTTGTCCGGTTGCTGGTAACCCACCATCATATTAAGAACACCCACGCTGGGTGTAACGCTCTTTCGGCTATTCTGCAGCGAGAGTATTGGATTTTGGCTGGCCGACGCACCATTCGGAGCGTCATCTTTAAGTGCATACCTTGTTATAAACTGAAGGCCACCATATCGCAGCCTATGATGGGTGACTTGCCACCCGACCGCGTCAGGGCCATCCAACCATTCGCTGGAGTCGAAACAGACTTTGCTGGCCCCTTTCTCGTCAAGTCCTCTAACCTTCATAACGCGCGTTCACATAAGGCCTATCTTTGCGTCTTCGTGTGCCGCTCCACTAAGGCCGTTCACTTAGAACTTGTAAGTGCCCTCAGCACTGAAGTCTTTTTGGCCACGCTGGGCCGCTTCGTATCGCGTCGCGGTTTGCCGGACCTGATCCGGTCGGATTGCGGAACGAATTATAAGAGCACGGATAGATACGAGTATTTGAAAGAGGTCGTCGAATTTCTGTCCAGCAACAGGACTTATTTAGGTACTGCGATGTCCAAGAAGGGCATCCAGTGGAAATTCGATCCTCCGGCTTGCCCACACTGGGGCGGTATTTTTGAGGCGGTGGTTGCAAAAACGCATCTCCGTCGCGTTATTGGCGAAACTATTTTGACATTTGAGGAGCTTGCCACTGTATTCTGTAAAATTGAGGCGGTACTCAACTCTCGGCCCCTCTGTCCCCTCTCGTCCGATCCGAATGATTTGGAGGTTCTAATCCCGGGACACTTCCTGATTGGCCAGCCGCTTAACGCTCTGCCCGAGTACCCCTTCAGGGAAACGAACTCTTCGCGGTTGAGCAGGTTTGACCTGCTGCAACAGATGACTCAGAGTTTTTGGCACCGATGGTCTCTGGAGTACCTACATCTTTTGCAGCAGCGGCTTAAGTGGTCTGAGCACCAAGACGGATCCTCCTCGGGTTGTAGACCTCGTGTTGGTTAAAGAACCCAACGCTCTGCCTTTGTATTGGCGCCGTGGGCGCATTGTTAAGTTGTCGTATGGATCGGATGGGGTGCTTAGGGTGGCCGAGGTTTTGGTCGGAGATTAGGTCTTGCAACGTGCCGTCGCGACCTTGTCCCATTTGCCAATCTACTCGCGGACATAATTCCTTATGTCCGGGGCAGGGGTTTGTTTAGGCAAAATATTAACCATTTGAAATTGTATTATTAACGCACGCTAATAGCCTAGCATCGTATCGAGGTCACCCCCCCCCCCGCGCTGACCTTCCATTCGAGCCGTGTCGACGGGACACGTCGAGGCAATTCATTATAAAAATCGGTCGATCGTAGCGGACGTTTTTGTTTTGTCTGTTAAATTTGCCGCGTGGCGAACGGAGATGAACTTTGTCCCACTGTCGTTGGACGCGCCACGTGTTGGTTCTTGACTGTGATCAACGGATTTAGTTCCTTTTTGTGAAGCTAGTTGAATGTGAATAGACTGACCTAGTGCCTTGAAGAGGGAAATTGCCACCGGGGACGCCGCAGGAGAATACCGCCTCCGGGGAAGCATCGTGCCATCTGGTTCAGGCCACCTACACACAGACACTCACACACCACTCACATGCACTACACCTTCAGCCTGACAGATCCAGGTCACCAGTCTCCGCTCCCGAAGCAGGTAAGTACCGTATTAGTTAAATACTCTCTATTCGGCTAGCCTTCCCATTAAAGCTTAGTAGAATAGAACATTCCACCAGCCCATTCGGCCCGTCCTTAATTGTTCAACGAGCCTACAGCTCTGGGCCCCTGTGGGATCGTACTTTGTCGGGACAGTTAGGGGCGTGTACAATTATATTCTTTGTGCAACTCTACTCTTGAAAAAGTACATTCCATTTGTGACCTAGACGTACCATTGATAGTAAATTAACATTCATTACGCATGTTGAACAAATATGTAATAAAGCTTTTAATATGTTTGGTTTTGTAATGAGACTAAAACTATAGACATCCGGTACTTGCGTAGTGGGTTGGGAGGGGGGGGGGGAGGAGGGTTAGGGTTCTGGGGAAGCCCCCATGTGAAAATCATAACCTCACTTTTTTACACAGGAATATTGACATAGTTACTTCTGCAACGGCTTCGGCGCTGCGGGGAGTGCAGCCCCTTCGGTGTTGCGTAGCAAATCACAGCAGCCCATGCTCACCTCCGTAGCTTCAGATTATTGGACCAGCCTCAGCCTCTACGGCCCCGCACAGATGCCTGCGACTTGCTACGGTGGGCGGGGGCTGCTCTCCATCCGCGCCTACGGCTTTACAAAACACTCTAGGGGTAGGACAGACACGACTACGTGGAGTCGGGGCCTTCTGATTCAGTTTTAGTACAGATGCGACCTATCTTATCTATAATATAACTGATAAAGAACAAAAATGCCGGTCTTACCTTACAGTAAGGTAATGGTGGTCTTAGACTCGATAATTCCCAGAATATTACCGTCACCTACATCCGACCTCAATAACTTTCAGCACTTAATTAGCACTTAATTCCTTGCTATTAATCTTTATCGCATATCTATTATCGTCACTGCGTTGCTAGCGATACGTTTTGCCAGCAATGCAAATTCAACAGTTCGTTGCGGTGAAAATTTTAGAGCAACTAATTTTTAAACTTGGTACCTAATTAGCAAAAGTCTAAAAAAAAAGTCAAATCTGGGATTTTCGTAAAAGCATTTTGATTCTATTCTGATTTTCAGAAAACCTGAATTTTGCATCCGCTTTGTTCTAAATAACGACTTTATTTTGTTTAGGGGCGCCTTGTCATTCACACCATGTCAATACTTGCAGCACCTAAGTAGCACTTAATTCCTTGCTATTAATATTTACCGTATATCTAATAACTTCAGTGCATTGCTAGCGATACGTTTTGCCAGCAACGCAAATTTCAAGAGTTCTTTCCTCCTAATTTTTAAACTTGGCACCTAATTAGCACCTCAAAAGCCCCTAATTTTGGGTTTTTCTAAATGCAAATTTCTGACTTTGCGTTGCTGGCGAGACACAGCTTCCGGTTCGTGCTTTTTTTTTTATAAGATCGGGTGACAAACGAGCACACAGTCCACCTGATGGTAAGTGGTTACTGTGACCCATAGACATCTACATCTATCCTCAATAAAGACTCAAGATGCAGATGCGTTGTCACCCGTGAGGACTAAGATGGAATGCCTCTTTGCTAGTAAAAAGGGTCTCCGGTTCTCTACACTCACCATACGAAACACAGCAGCGTTAAGCTGCTATTTTACGCTGGTTTTCTGTGAGAGCGTGGTCCTTACCCAGTCGAGCCGACCCATTCGTGCTACAACCATAATATAGCTGCAGCATGGCTCTACCACGCACAAATGAATGATTTGATGAATGTTGCTGTTGCTTAAGCTTCAACTTAAGACTATCAGAAAAAAATGTAATTTTTTATTTGGAAATTTTATAATGGAAAATATTTTTTATTTCACGAAGAATATATTTCTCTATGAAATTGATTTAATTTTTTTTTTACATTTGAATTTAAATTCGACGAAATATACGAGTATAAATGGATGGATGGATAGAAGGATGATTTAATAAGCTTGGCGTTTTTCATTTTGAGGCTATTGAATGCTACGAAATGTTTCTGTCTGCAAGTAAACCTTTCGTAGTAACCACGAGAAATGGGTCCTTCTTGATTGACATTTGTACTCCCAGATTTTTTCCTTTTTTCCTTTCGTCTCTAATTGCCAGCAATTCCTCACTAAATCTTGGCATAATAAAATTCGGGATATCGTTGGGGAGGGTACTGGTTTGTAGGAGGCCTAGTTGCGCATCTGAAGCAAGTATTACGCTGACCTTTAGGTGCTTTGGCATACATTAGATACAGTTAACAATTTCATTTATTACGTTAGTATCAGTAAGTACCTACCTTCTTATTAATTATTTATTCTGTGTTTCAAGTTCATAGAAATTCATTGCCACAAACTAATAAAAAAACGCGTATTCATTACATTGGGAGTGGCTTGAGTTGATCAACGTGTTTAAATAACGCAACTAGTGTTATTTGAATGGAATAAGGAGTAATTTTTATTTTTTAAAAGTGTTTCTTATTTAAAATCATAGTCGAAGCTTAAACGCTCTTTGTTTTTTTTTTATTAAGTTTGTTGATTATTATCTTCATATAATACAGGTAAGCGCAAGAATACCAATTTATTTATGGCAATTGAAAAACGTAATTTGATAGGCGTACCTTTACGTAGTGTGTACATATTTCAAGTGATATCGAAACCACGCACTCATCTTATTTTAAGGTATGCTTAAGCACCTAAAACCATGTAATTGGTTGCATTTTTTTTATATACGGTAAGGACGACAAACGGTCACACAGTCCACCTGAAGGTAAGTGGTTGTTGTGGTCCATAGTCATCTACATCTATCCTCGATTACGAATCAAAATGTAAACGCGTTGTCACTCGTGAGGACCAAGATGGAATGCCTCGTTTCCAGTAAAAATGGTCTACGGTTCTCTACACTCACCATACGAAACACAGTAGCGTTAGCCTCTATTTTACGCTGATATTCTGTGAGAGCGTGGTCCTTCCTCGGTTAAATTGACCCATTCGTGCTGCAACCACTAATTCATATAGTTGCAGCATGGCTCTAACACGTAATTTATTTTATTATATAATTTAAGTTCACTGTGTGATTTAGGTGTCTTAATAGGAACTCAAATGAACCACGAACTGTAAAATCAAGATATTATGCGATAACAAAGCCTCAAAATTGAAGCCTAAATTTTTTCATATTCATTCACTAACTAGAACTAAATAATACATTAGGATATACACGGAACTCTTATAACTTTAAACATAATGAATAGATAAAAGTAATTAAATTATAAATAAAATTAGTTAACTGGTGTTGTAAAGTGTTTAGAAGGCAACCAGAGAAAAATGTACAAAGAAATTTGTGAACAATCTAATCGCTCGCTTCATGTTGCCGTAACGTAAGTTAATATTGTGAGATGGCAATAAGCAATAACGCAATGCGGTACTGAAACAATAACAATAATTTCGCATGTAGCGTATTTGTACGTGAGTAGGTGTTTTTACAATTAGTTGAGTATAGTTTTTGGCTTGGTTTTGGTGTTAATTGATATGTACGCAGCGCCATTGGGAGTTAGAACTTTTAATATATCATAATATTTAGTAATTACTTATATTCACTTTTAAGTAGATACTGTCCAAGTGACGGCTAGCTTCAACTTTGTTATTTAATTACTTTAATATCACTTTTTTCCCGTTTTCCTCAGAAAATGAAGAAGATTGTAATTTTTGGTTCTACTGGCATGACTGGCCTGTGCGCAATTGAAGCAGCTGTTAAAAAAGGTATTATCTTTATATAACGTTTATTTTTAATATAAATTTCCTATAATTATTCACCATGTAAAAGGTAAATGAAAACCGCAATTGAAAAATTAAAAAATACTAATCTAAGCTAACCTTTTTTTTACATGGGGAAATGCCTACGCATACCCTCCTCGCGGGGGCAAGGATGGGTTATGTCGGACTCGCACCGACTAAAACCCCATGGTGTTCCACCTTCGCCGCATATTGACAGGGCCACGGGAACGCTGCCCCATTGCAGCCCCTTCTTGGGGGAGGACCTCTCCTCCCCATTTCCCTTCTCAGGCAAGGCGTACCAGGAACACAAGGCATGCCTCCCTCCACGGCCTCCACGCGGAGGCCATGGGGCCAGGAAAATCGAGCGCTTAGTAGCACCCGCTTTATCGACCCCAGAGGCGGATCTGGTCTCTGGCTCCACCACCAACCAAGTTTCGGCCGCGGAGGGTAGGGAAAGCGGCGCCTCGCAATACCGACACTCCTCTCCCCCAGGGCCCCACCACCACCGCATCAACGGTGCGGCCCCGTCTGAGTCGCGGAAGATAGGGCGAGTGGCACATCGCCATACCGACACTCCTCTTCCTCCGCGACTCCACCTCGGCTGCAGTGGTAGGGGGAGAGGACATCCCTTTCACCGCAGCCCACCGACACACATCCGAAGTGGGCTTGCCAAGCCCACTCGGAGTGGCCACCACGGGCCGGCGCTACACCACGGGCCAGCCAAGGGGTTCCTCCTTGTTTACCGCGGGTGACCAAGCCACGGTTACTAAGCCCCCCCCCCGCCACGACAAGGCGGGAACCCGTTCGGGGGGGGGGGGGGGAATCTAACCTCTCATATACTATGTGAGAAGAGAATTGTCCACGGCGATGTCTAATGCGTATTGGCCGACTTTACATGTCTTTGAAATATGAAAAAAGTCCTTGTTTGTTTTTCGGATAATATATGTAGTTCCGTATGCACAGCAGCCAGATTTGTATAGTATATGTGTTCAGTTTTTACTAACTTATCATGAAAGAAAAATGTAGATACATATACTATCATATTATATGGACCTGATTCTGATAATTAATAGATACAGATAATAATAATAGTCTAGATCACTTCTGGTATAGCTCTCTGTTCAAGAAGAAGATCTGTTCGTGAAATTTCTCGACAATCGGTTTAAATATTCCAAGCAGACTTACTTCAAATACCATGTAAATAACCGACAGACACTCATGAACGTCTCTATAATAATAGATTTTCGAAAAGCTCACGATACCAAAGGAATGTAATATGTACTTAATTCTTATTACGGAATCCGTACCTACAATCCGCGCCGGTGATTCGAAGTTCCACATTCCACATGATTTGACTTTTTTTATTATTCTAAACCAGTGCTTAACTATAATCCCACCAGATGGTAAGTGGTGATGTAGCCGAAGATAGTGCGTACTGACTTAAAAAAAGCCTATTCTCTCTTGTCTTGAATACACCCACAATGTAATCTGATGTAAAGACAGATGCTGGCAACTTATTCAACTTCTTTGCTGTGTAACGATGTAGCAAACCGTTTGGTTCGAATGCGTGGTAAGTCGACAACGAAAGGGTGGAGAAAAAAAAGCTTTTAAAAAGTTACTTGGCAAACTTCCGCTTTATAAAATAAAATGATGTGTTTTACCTAGTATGAAGAGCACCTCCCGCCCTCCCTCAATTGCGTGCACAATCTGTTTGACAATAATTGAGTTCAATGCATCATATTATTATAGTGATAACTTGGTATGATACTTTAGAAGCTTTAAGTGACTTTTCCTAATCGTGGCACGTTAGAGCGTTTGTTCTTTGACTGATACTGTTAGTAATGTGCTCCAGATTAGACATGTGTCAATCGTGACTGATTCGTTCATTTGACCCGGGTTGCATCAAAGTATTGATGATTGCAATTTTACATTATTTTAACGTTTCGGATCAAACGATTGACAGGACATACGACCAAAGGGTATAGTAATGTCCGACGACCGACATTATCGAGCGGGTCGGCACAGATCACAGAGTACTGAAACTCTAAATGATCCATTTGAATTATTGATCCGAATGGCCCGGTTCGTAAGACGAATCAATACTTGAATGAACGCGTCACTAAACATGAATGACATTTCTAAACCAGAACGAATTTAGGTCACGGCGGCCAGTCTCAACGGAGACTAGCCATCGCCGCAGGACGGGATTATAGTGCCCAAGTGTATGCGCAAGCACAGGTGCACTCTCTATTCCCTCACTCTCATATTTTTAGCTTGGGTGCTTGTTTTTAAGCCATATTTTCATTTACCTCAGTATCAAGTGAGAATAATCCTTTATATTACACTCCTTATAGTCACACTGCCTAGTTTTTGGGAGATTTTTGGGTAATTCGAGCCAGGAGACAGTTGGCATTTTTTTTTCCTTTTCCTTTCGTTGTGTTTCAGAATGTGATTCAGAATTCCAATTATAGATTATTACATAATACTTTCAATAAGTATTATGTAATAATCTATATTGATTAAAAATATTCTATTCTATTCTACTTAAAAGTGGTGCGATTTTGTGTATTAAATGTGTGCGCATATGAACAATTAATGGAAAAGTGGAATTAGTCGTCTAAATATATAGTTACATTACCAAAACTTCATCAATTATTTTCCCATCCTTAAAATTTAAGTAATAATTTTTTTCTCTAAATATAAATGAGACCACAATTACCGGTACGAGGCTGCCACTCGAGAACTTTTTTGCCCCATCGGTAGTCGGTTCTTAGAGCTATATAGCCGGTCCGTTGCCACTACAGTTTACTAATCCGTTGGGCTATGTCGGTCACTCTCGTTCTACTGCGGATATCCTCAAGTGTACATAAATTAAAATACATATATTATAATATGCATCGTACATACATACACAACACATATTTAAATATACGTTACATATAGCATATCTTTATATATAAAAATTACGTGTCACGTTGTTTGTCCGCGATGAACTCCTAAACTACTGAACTGATTTCAATGAAATTTTGCACACTGTGTGCAGTTCGGTCCAACTTGAGAGATAGGACAGTTTTTATCCTGATAAGTGACACTCAATATTTTTTTATTACGAATGAAAGGATTTTTTATATGAAGGGTCGTCGAAAAGGGCAGAAAAACGTCTGCCTGGCCAGCTAGTATGTGTATATGTTAATGTATATAAGGTTATATTAGGTTAATATATTATATAAGGTTAATTTTTCTTTCTGTATGTACCATTAGTTATATTTTATATTAATTAGGTTAAAAATAAATAAACCAAGCCACAGATATTCCTAAAAGTTAAAAAAAAAAGAGTTGAAATGAGCAAAAAATTAAACAGCAAACCACTGAGGCACTGTTTTGTGTATTATTATGATACTCTAGAAAACGATATTTTTAAAAAAAAAATCTAAGTTCACAATTAAATGACATTGTGTAACAAAAAACTTCATCTTAGTGTCAACTTAGTGTAAAGCCCTCATTGACAAAGATATCGTGTAACATACACAAAAACGAGAACGTAAAGAACGTATATTCGAATTCAGAAACTTTTTCTATTATTGAAATCGGCTAAGAACTTCTCCTTTTTTAAAACTGCTAAGTAATTACGTATAGATTAAATAGTACACAAAAAACATAAACAGCACGCACGTTGTACCCTTAAATGTAAATGAATGTTAAACAGGTCACGCACATAAGTAACTAAATACATATTTACATATTTTGCATATATTGGAACGTTTACGAAACATTTCTAATTTGTATGTGGTAGAGCCACGTTGCAGATTTATATTTATTGTGGTTGTAGCACGAATGAGTTGGCTCGACCGGGGTGCTAACACGCTCTCACAAAATACCATCGTAAAATTGCATCTTAATTCTCCATTTGTATATAATGTATTATCGTTTCCATATGCTTCTATATGTGTGTACCCATGGTCGAAGAGTCTATGAACGATGGGTATTCCTCTTTAAAATGCATTACAATCTTTAACAGGTGACTACAAAATGTAAATTTATTGATACAGTATTATTAATTATTGAACGGAAAAATATCAAGATGTATAAAAAAAAAATCTGTTGACCCTACAGGCCATCTCGGACCTTCCCGCTATGTTCGATCTCAAAACGTTCGATAAATATTTTTACGAAGTAATAGTGTTTAGGCAAGAATATTTATTTTTATTATTTACCTTCGAAACGTATTCTAACGCGCGCGCTTGGCCTCGATATCGAGGTCACCTCCCCCTCCCCCCGGCCGCCTGACGCGGCGGGATAGGACTTTTCGAGAATTAGTGTAGAACTTCTTGCGAGCTAGACTGACATTTTTTCCGCTCCTAACTTGTTGAGAAAGTATCAACCCGCGTAAATAGCTGTGAGAACCGTATCGTTCATCAGGAACTACTAACTCCGTTAAATTCATTGTGCAATCATAATAGTGATTTACCTCTGAAGTACTACGTGTAGCTCCCCCATATATTTTAGTGTAATTAGAGAGATTCCACGTGGCCACATTGAGGCCCGACCTACGTTTGCTCGGGAAGTCTTCTGCTCATGGGCCCCAGAGGATTGGATCCTTTAAGAGAGCAGCCGTAGGCCGTAACAAACTGGTAGCAGAACGCGGTTCCGGGTTCGATTCCCGGTCGATCCCGACCATAGTGTTGATAAACATTAAACAATTCTGGTGGCAGGGAGCGTTGGTTTGATTGGTTTAATTTGTATCTACAATCACGCCCGTCCGTAATACGTAAAAATATTTTTTTGTACGTAATAATAGAATTATTTCCTTTTGTTGTTTGTTGCTTGCCTTTTTTTTTGGTTAGTAGGTAGTTTGAAAAACCACGCACTAGGTTGCGCAAGCGGGAGTTTTTCTAGAGATATACGTCATGTAGGTAGATGGTTATTTTTACGTAATCGGTTAATTATCGTTGTCGGATAGTTGTAGTGGATTACTTATCGATTTCTGAATTTCGAAGTATCTTCGTTTATACTGTAATTTGTAATTGAACTAAAGAGTAGTAATTGTATTTGCGCAATTTGAATTTAACTTGATTTGACCGTACTAGGGTTGTTACGTGCTAATTTGATTTGTGTTTTTTCGTATTTACTTGTAGTTTGATTGATATTATCGTATTAGTAGTACTGTATTCGTTATTTCTTTTATTTTGTTATTAGTATTCGTTATTGTATTGTATTTAGTATGCCGTCACATAAGCTACTAATTCGTTGCTTGCGGACTGAGCTGCGCTGGGCCACCAGCGCACACGCATTGATAGGCCGACCGGACAGGGTCTATAATCTGAGGAAGAGGCTCGAGCAGGTCGATGCTCGAAGGGCTGCCGTGGAGGAGGCTTACTCTGAGCTCGAGGACTCGGAGGTGGAAAAGGGAGTCCTGGACACCTGCCGCGCGGACTACGAGCAGTTCCTCGCGCTAACGGACGACCTGATCGAGGCGGGGGCCAAGGACGCGGAGAGGGAGCGCGAAGCTCGGCTGAGTAGCCTTCTCGATTCCCCGCGGAAGCCGCCTACTCAGCCAGAGCTGCTAGGACGACTCCCCACGCTGGACCTGCCGAGGTTCTCCGGGGTCCTCTCGGAGTGGCTGACCTTCGTCGGCATGTTTGACAGCCTGGTGGACGCCCGGAGGGACCTGACCCCCTGCCAAAAAATGGGGTACCTCCTGGCATCACTGGAGGGGGAGGCCCGGGGCGTCGTCGGCCACCTTAAGTTGTCGGACTCGGACGACGCCTACCAAAACGCCAGGGACCTCCTCGCTGGAAGGTACGCCAACGTCCGGCGGATTGCGGACGATCATGTTCGGAGGCTGCTGAACCTCCCGCTGCTGAAGGACCGGACTAGACTACGTGAAAACATAGTGAATCCAGTCGTCGTAGCGTGCAACTCGTTGCGGCGGCTGGATTTACCTGTGGACGAGTGGTCTTTTCTGCTCCTTCATATAGTGCTGTCCCGCCTGCCCCTCGACCTTCGGCTCCATTTTGAGGAGAGGTACGGAGGGGATGGCGCTTCGTACATGCCCCCCTTTAGGGACCTGCTGCGGTTCCTGGAGGAGCAGTGTAGGCAGCTGGAGAACGCAGCAGGCGCCGTCGAGGGCCCCCCGGCCGCCTCCCGAGCGGTGCCCAGGGAGAGGCGGAATCAGCCGGCCAAGGCGGCGCCCACCCCCCTGAGGCCGAGCGGAGCCCCCGCGGGAGGGCGCCCCCCAGTACCCTCCTATAGTGGCCTAGCGACCCGGGAGGCGCCTCCCTGCTCCTATTGTTGAGCATCCGACCACCGGGCGGCGTCGTGCCCGAAGTTGTTGCGCAAGCCGACTTCGGCGAGGCGAACCATCGCCAGGGAGCGCCGCTGGTGCTTCTCGTGGCTGGAGAGGTATTTACAACGAGACTGCCCGCACCAGCGGCCCTGCACGCACTGCCAGGGTAACCACCACGTCATATTGTGCCTGGGTGAGCGCGGCTCGTCCTCTCAAGGCCCTGACAGGGCGGCCCCAGGTCGGCCCGTTTGGGGAATTCCAGTCAAGGGTCATCGAGACGCCGTCGGAGTGCCGCTCTCGGGGGCCCCGGTTCGGGTGCCGGTCCAACAGAGGCAGCTCCAGATAGGAGGCTGCCGCCCTAGCTCCCGCCATGGCCGCCTCCACTGAGCCTATAAGTCGTCAGCAGTCCACCTGTCAAACTGTTCTATTGCCGACGGCCTCAGTGAAGGTTTACAACCCGAGCGGCGACCGCTTAACGGTTCGAGCTCTATTGGATTCGGGTTCCCAACGTAGTGTGGCCTCTACTCGGTTGGTGGGAAGACTGGGGCTCCCCTGGAGCTCTGAATCACGTCCGATGGTAGGTATCGGAGGTGCCGAGCCTCCTGCTCCTAGGGGACAAGCGGAGTTGGTGTTCAGCCCTGACAGCGAACACCTTCGTATTTTAGTCAAGGTAAATGTCCTCGACGACATTGTAGGGTTCCTCTCTAACGTTCGTATAAATGACAGCGCTGTGCGCTGTGCGTCGGCTTTGAGACCGGCAGACCCTCGGTGGGCCCAACCTGGGCCTATAGATTTGTTACTAGGGGCCGACACGCTGGGTGTCCTCTTGTTAGGTGAGATACGAGCTCTGCAGCCCGATGGCCTGTCAGCCATTTCCACGATATTTGGGCACAACTTTTTTGGACCGGTTATGTGGTCTCCTCCCCACCCGACGGCCGACCCGCTCTCCGTCGTGGGCGTGTCTCTATCGGACGCCGTCCAGCGGTTCTGGGAAATTGAGGAACCACCACATGCAGCTCGAGTCGACCCTCTGGACCGTGAGTGTGAGTTGTTCTACCAGAACAATACCGGCCGGCGGGTTGACGGTCGTTTCGTCACTCGCTTACCCTTTCTGGACTCCCGCCCCTCTTTGGGTCAATCCCGTGCTCTGGCCGAGAAGAGGTTGCTTTCCATGGAGCGCCGCATGCGGCGTGACCCAGCCTTTCGCGACAAATATGTCGAGTTCATGCGCGAGTATCAGGCGCTGGGTCACATGTCACCGTCCAACTTCGAATGGCGGTCACAGGAGCACTACTTCCTCCCTCACCATGCGGTCTTGAGGACCCCTGAGAGTAAGATTCGGGTAGTTTTTGACGGTTCCGCCCCCACATCAAACGGTGTGTCTCTGAACCAGTGTCTTCACTCGGGTCCTAAACTGATCAAGGACATATCCGACATCTTGACCCAATTCCGTCGACACCAAGTGGTTTTTGTCGCGGACAATCGGATGATGTTTCGCCAATCAGTGGTCCATCGTGATGACCGCCGATATCAGCTGATATTGTGGCGCGAGAAGCCCAGCGATCCTATTCAGGTATTTGAGCTGAACACCACCACATATGGACTCCGGTCCAGCCCGTATATCGCCATGCGAACCCTCCTTGAACTCGCGGAGAGAGAGCGCCTGAGATACGCTCGGGGAGCTTCTATTTTGGAGACTTCGGTCTACATGGACGACATTTGTACGGGCGCTTCCACCGTCGAGGAGGCTCTGGTCTTGCGAGACGAATTAATTGCCATCCTGAAGTCTGGAAGCTATGAGTTGCGCAAGTGGTTGTCAAACTCCCCTCATATTTTGAAGGACCTCCCAGGAGAGGATCAGCAAGACCCTCATCTGTTCGAGCACCCTGAGAATCCTAATTCGTTGACTGTGCTGGGCATTCAATATCAGCCTGTTCAGGATACCTTTACTTATAGAGTAAAACTTGACCCACCGCCCAAAGCATGGACCAAGCGCTTCGTGCTGTCCACCGTAGCCCGCACCTTCGACCCTAATGGGTGGATTACCCCGGTCATCTTTTTAGCTAAGTGCTTTCTTCAAAAGCTCTGGATGTCCGGGTTGGGTTGGGACGAGCCAATTGGCGGAACCCTCTTGCGAGAGTGGCTCTCCATGCTCTCATCCCTTCCGGATATCAACCGGGTTTCCATGCCAAGGTGCTTCCTTCCCCCCGGGAAATGTCGGGCTACTCTACATGGGTTTTGCGACGCCTCTGAGAAGGGCTATGCTGCTGTCGTATATTTGCGGACGGTGAGTTCCTCTGGTCATACTGCCGCCCATCTCGTACTCGCTAAAAGCAAGGTTGCTCCCATTAGGTCCCGCTTAACTATCCCTAAATTGGAACTGTCTGGTGCCGCTCTCCTCACGCGACTCTTCAACCACGTTCACTCTTCCTTGAAGCCTGTAATCGACATTACGGGCGTCTACGCAAGGTCGGACAGTGAGATCGTACTTTGTTGGCTCCGAGCTGCACCTCACAATCTCGAGGTCTTTGTGGCGAACCGCGTTTCTCAAATCCAGAGTTCTGAGAATTCTCTCAACTGTCGACATGTCCCAGGGGAGTTGAATCCCGCGGACTGCGCTTCTCGCGGCTGTGAGGCCCCATCGCTGGTTGACCACCCACTGTGGTGGTGGTGGTGGTCCCGATTTGTTATCTGGGTCTCCGTCATTCTGGCCCCGGGGCAATTACTCCGAACCTACCGAATTGTCGGGCCTACGAGCCCGAGTCGGAGTGGGCAAGGATAAGCCCACTCGGGATCTCTCTCTTCTGGAACGGTACAGCTCCCTCGATAAGCTCTTGGGAGTTACTGCTTGGTTGCGCCGCTTTGTCCGCAATTCGAGATACCCATCCCACTGACTCTCTGATAGCGTTTTGTCCCCTAGCGAGCGCCGGGAAGCTTTGATGCACTGGACCCGTATGGTCCAAACGGAGCAATTTGAGCCCGTCATTGAAAACTTGAAGCGTGGCTCCGTTATCAAGGGCGCCCTGGCCCGCCTGAACCTCTTTCTGGATAACGCGGGGATGCTGCGCGTTGGCGGACGTTTGAAAAATTCTCAACTGCCGAACGGGGCTCGACACCCGTTGCTGCTCCCGAAGGACGGCGCCCTGGTCCGATTGCTGGTAGCCCACCACCATGTTAAGAATGCCCACGCTGGGTGCAACGCTCTTTCGGCTATTTTACAGCGGGAGTTTTGGATTTTGTCTGGCCGACGTCTCATCCGGAGCGTCATCTTTAATTGCATATCCTGTTATAAACTGAAGGCCACCATATCGCAGCCCCTCATGGGTGACTTGCCGCCCGACCGCGTCAGGGCCATCCGACCATTTGCTGGAGTCGGAACCGACTTTGCTGGCCCCTTCCTCGTTAAGTCCTCTAACATTCGTAACGCCCGTTCGCATAGGGCCTATCTTTGCGTCTTCGTGTGCCTCTCCACTAAAGCCGTTCACTTGGAACTTGTAAGCGCCCTCAGCACGGAAGACTTCTTGGCCACGCTTGGCCGTTTCGTATTGCGGCGCGGGTTGCCGGACTTGATCCGGTCGGATTGCGGAACGAATTATAAGGGCACGGATAGGTATCTAAAGGAGGTCGTCGAGTTTCTGTCTAGCCACCGTACCTTTTTAGGCAATGCTATGTCAAAAAGGGGCATCCAGTGGAAATTCGACCCTCCGGCGTGTCCCCACTGGGGCGGTATTTTCGAGGCGGTGGTTAAAGTGGCAAAAACTCATCTCCGTCGCGTTATTGGTGAAGCTATTTTGACATTTGAGGAGCTCGCCACTGTATTCTGTAAAATTGAGGCGGTACTCAACTCTCGGCCCCTCTGTCCCCTCTCCTCCGACCCGAATGATTTGGAGGTTCTAACCCCGGGACACTTCCTGATTGGCCAGCCTCTTAACGCTCCGCCCGAGTACCCCTTCAGGGAAACGAGCGCTTCACGGCTTAGCAGGTTTGCCCTGCTGCAACAGATGACTCAAAGCTTTTGGCGCCGATGGTCCCTGGAGTACCTACATCTTTTGCAGCAGCGCGTTAAGTGGTCTGACAGGACGGAGCCTCCTCGGGTGGGAGACCTCGTGTTGATTAAAGAACCAAACGCTCTACCTTTGTATTGGCGCCGTGGGCGCATTGTTAAATTGTCGTATGGAGCGGATGGGGTGCCTAGGGTGGCCGAGGTTTTAGTCGGAGATTCGGTCTTGCAACGTGCCGTCGCGACCTTGTCCCGTTTGCCAATCTACTCGCGGACCTAATGCCTTATGTCCGGGGCGGCGGTTTGTTTAGGCAAGAATATTTATTTTTATTATTTACCTTCGAAACGTATTCTAACGCGCGCGCTTGGCCTCGATATCGAGGTCACCTCCCCCTCCCCCCGGCCGCCTGACGCGGCGGGATAGGACTTTTCGAGAATTAGTGTAGAACTTCTTGCGAGCTAGACTGACGTTTTTTCCGCTCCTAACTTGTTGAGAAAGTATCAACCCGCGTAAATCGCTGTGAGAACCGTATCGTTCATCAGGAACTACTAACTCCGTTAAATTCATTGTGCAATCATAATAGTGATTTACCTCTGAAGTACTACGTGTAGCTGTCCCATTTCGTGACAACCCAGGAAGAGTGCCTCCAGAGGGGGAAAGTTCCGAAGATACCAGCGCATACCTTCTTCCGGACGGCATTGCGTCATCCAGATCAGGGCCCGTCAACATACACGCACATACAATTACACATACACTCACGACACTGTCATCAGCCGGGCCGGTCTCGGAGGGTCGTCTCCGCTCCTGGAGCAGGTGAGTGCCTTATCGTATTGACATTTCCCCTCTTTCTTTCCATCAGAAATTTCCACGTGGCCACATTGAGCCCGACCTACGTCTGCTCGGGAAGTCGTCAGCTCATGGGCCCCTGAGGATCTGATCCTTTAAGGGAGCAGCCGTAGGCCGTAACAAATAGTGTTAACTCATTACATCAAAATGATCCGAGCAGAAATTTCGAAGTTATTAAAAAAAAACACTTTTGAATTTTTTGACAACGATAACTTACGAAAGAATTCCAAGAACCCATTGTGATGTACTGAATTGGTAGCAATCGACGCGGTATTTTAAGAACAATAATAAATTATATTATAAACAAAAAAAACGATTACACTATAAATTCAAAAGATATGTGAATAAAAAAACAACACTTATTTCGTCATCGGATTCTCTTCAACGCATTAGTTTGAATAATAATTTTGAAGCGGATCGCAGCAATCGATGTTTTCTATGTTTAAGAACTGATTAGAATTTGAAATTGATTGTTTAAAAGTTATTCCATAAAATCATTTTTTTTGAAAATTTTATTTGTGAGATTTCTTAAAATCTACTCGTCCAAATCAGCTGAAACAGTATTGAGGTGAAACCCTTTCGAACGCCACCAAGTTC
Source organism: Parnassius mnemosyne (assembly GCA_963668995.1). NCBI lineage: Eukaryota > Metazoa > Arthropoda > Insecta > Lepidoptera > Papilionidae > Parnassius > Parnassius mnemosyne. Next base: position 45,125,013 of record CAVLGL010000057.1, on the reverse strand, counting down.
GTTCAAATCGGTCAAGTCGTTCAAAAGTAATGAGAGGTTTACATACACCCATACACATACATACAGACATAGTTACATCCTCGTAGGGATAGTCAGAATAGCTTCCAAGGACCTCAAAACGTCGAGATCTGATGAAATCTCTATTTTCGAAAACTGGGGCGAAACCAATGACCGATTTTTTGAAAATCAAATGAAATTCATAGCGGGTAGTTAAAAAAAAAACTTGAGTAGTTCTTTTCGGAGCCTGCCGGGCAGTCATAACATCGAATATATTAAAGGATACCTTCGATTGGTTCGACCCCCACCTAAACCAATGAAATTGTTAATTGCAATTTTAAGTGCTGATTTACGACGTGCTCAACGGTGAAGGAAAATATCGTGAGGAAACCTGCAGTCTGAGAAATAAATAAAATATTTCAAACACGTGTGAAGTGCGCCAAAAAGCATTACGGTAGCGCGGCGGAGATTTCCTTGCCCTAAAACCCTCTCAGAAGTGAGAGGAGGCCTGTGCCAACAGTGTGACGTATATAACTTGTAACTTTATAACAAATTTTTCATAAAGTAAGATTAGGCCCAATTTACACTGTCGCGAAACGGAACGGAAGCGAATTTTTTGTATATTTGTAACGAATTTGTACATAGTAAAACGAGTTTTATGTTAATTCAATAATCATTTGAAGGAGTTTTTATGTTAATTCAAAGTTCAAACTAGATATGACATAAAAAAAGTACTTCCGAAGTAAAGACTTCCGTGGAATTCTCGAGGATTCCCCTAGCTACTGTTGGCGCAGTCTGTGGAATACGTGGGAAGCGGCACGAAGGTTGTGGAATCCGGGAAGTGGCACTCGCAGCCACTTAGTTAGCTTCGAAGCGCAGTCGCTGGAATTGGTTTTGAAATGCTCGAGCATACGCGCGAATTCGCGCGGCTTCCCGTTCGACAAGGCGAAATTGACGCTTCCATTCCGCCGCAGTGTTAATTGGGCATATATCTCTACACTTTTCTAACAAATTAACGGCTCCGCGGCGCTATGAGCTGCGGCACTGAGGACCGCGGGTTTGTATCCCGCAAGTGTTTTAAAAGGCCTATAAATAATCGGTTCGTCTCTGGATGTTTGTCCTTGTGAAATTAATGTATGTAAACTGCCATCACGATAAGGAAAAAAATCCTAGTGTGGGGGTAACGTTTATCCACAAGATAAAAAAATAATAATTTCTCCTGCTATGAAATTTGTCAAAAATATCACCTTATTCTAATTGGTGCCGCCCTGGTGGAAGAAAAGTTGTGGATACCCTCATTGGCAACTGTTATTCGTTTCAGAACGCCAAGACTTTCATTTTACACAGTTTTTTATGTTTCACAATTAAATCTTATTATTACATATGCATTTAGTGCATTTGCAATATCGTGAGTTTCAATTCTATTTCGATTAACTAGTAACATGCGTATTTGCCATCATAAGATATATAATTTTTTATCAGTAGTGTAATAACCGATACCCTCTCCGCGGTCATGCCCTAGGCCAGTGCCTAGTGAGCCTTATTATAAATCCATTACTGAATTCAGTAAACAACCGTCTATAATCGTTGCGTTTATCTTGATGATATCGTAAAATTGTGTTGTCATTTCAAACCTTTCGCTTCCGCAATTTAGGTAAATAACCAAAGAAGACTGTTTGAAATACGATTGTAATCCATTAAATTTTTAGGTTTGTATATTAAGCAAGCTGTATTTCGCTTTCAAATGCATATTAGTGACAATGAATAATCTATGGTTACAATATTTTTTTATAATAATCTATGATCTCTACTTTGTGCGACTGTTTGACCACAGACTATTAAGTGTTTGATATTGGCTGACGGTATAGACTCTCCGCTAGGAGTAAAGTATTCTGTGGTATAGACAGACTGGTCGGTCCCACGTACGCAACGTATGCGACTTATTATGACGTCTGGACTCTTGATGTTGTATGAACAACTATGAATTAGAAACACACTTATGGTAGCGACATCGCATACGTTGTGTACGTGGGACTAGTCCCACGTACGCAACGTATGCGATGCAACGCTCCTACGTTAGTGTACACACTTGACCTACGTATGTAACGTACGCAGTATTGCCAACAAGTAAACTAGCTCTCCACCAGATTCAACTTCTAAAACCACCAGAAAACCACTAACAAAAAGCAACCCTACACTCGTAATCCCTAAACTTTTTGCTAAATATTATATTTGTTTTTTACGAAAGTAAAAAATAGTTGTTTAATTTTATTATTCCATTCTATGTAACAAAATATGAAATTTTTATGTAAAGAAACAATAACTCTATAAAGGTATAATTAATAAATCAACAAGTCAAAATCTATTTATTATTTAATCAACTGCTATTTTAAATTAAGGTGGCACAAGTCGCGGGCTCGAACTCGCTGGTGGGCGCGGCGAAAAAGCATGCTGTCTCACCTGGCATCGTGCCCGACAGAGATAGTATCAGTGATGAGCATATCGACACTAGTATTCACGCATGTCTTGTTCGTACGGCATTGAGAACCGTTTGAACAAAAACGAAGTTACACGAACACGATGCAACATCTATACTAATATAATAAAGCAGAAAATATAGATCTTTACTCCGTCTAAAAAAAGTCCGCGATACCATATGTCTATTTTTTATATATAAGCTACAATTAGGCATTTTGATTTTGACAAAAAAAAATGAAAATTTAATTATTAGGCATGACATATTTATCCTTACGAACGAAAGTTACTTCATTATCAAGACAATTTTTTGAAGATAAAGTTCGTTCTTTATACCATGTTTATATAGTACATAGGTTAAGAGATAATGTAAAATTAAAATAATTCAATACTTGGCCTTGACGCGCAAACAACGCATAACCTCTAGCCTAGCCCGGTGCGAACTGAGAAGCCAGTATTGAAAGCTTCTATGAGCGAGGTTAGGTTAGCCGTTAGTTCAATCATTATCTATATCTACACAAATAAATAAAATTGAAGTGTCTGTTTGTAATGTCAAAATAACAGCTTTTTACTAATTGCATATGAAATTATATACGCTACTTATAACATTAACATAATTTTTAACATTTTTGTATGTCTGTCAGTCTGTTTGTTCCGGTTAATTTCCAAAACGGCTGGACCGATTTTGACGGGACTTTCACTAGTAGATAGCTCATGTTATAAGAAGTAACTTAGACTGCTTAAATTTTAGAAAAATTATTAGGTGTCCGTGCAACAAAATTAACACCCTAAACTAAATGCGTACGAAGTCGCGGGGAACAGCTGGTAGCTAAAATAAATTCAAAATTAACTGAGTGCTTTTATCTATCTCCCAGGTGAGCGTAACAATGATTAGTTACATCTTTATTTCTGAACTCTTTCATTTCACGTTGCTATGGTATTTTGAAAGTTTAATTGATTAATAAGTATAAGAGGTTGATAGCAAATTTATCAAGAATAATTTCTTGCCTACACACTTTCATGTATCGTGTACGTTTTTCTTTAAAACTGGATAAAACCGCGCATAGTACGAGTATGCCGACAGATAAAATAAAAGTACTCCATTAATTATGACAATTTTTCCATACATTATTATCAAATAAAATATTTGATTGCAATTATAAAATGCTTGAACTAGGTGTCATGTCATGCCACGCATCTCGGACACGTGATGACGCGGGTGAAACCGCGAAATTATTAGGCGCTGCTTTATCGCTTCATATTATACCTCTGTGGCTCTATATACCTAATATAGATTGCTTACTTTATTATGTTTAGTTTTTCCCGAGTGGTCATGCAGCGATCACTCAAGAGTTCGGCTTCGAACGTGTATAACTGCAAAAATTATCCAACGGGGACGAAATACCTGAATAAACGGTATCATATTTGTTATTTACAGCTCCGTGGCGCAGTTGCTTAGCAATGAATTGTTGCACTGGCAACCGCGGGTTCGAATCCCGCACGGAACAAGTATTTGTATGGCCTGCAAATAGTTGTTCTGGGTCTGGATGTTTGTAAACTGCCTCCACGATACAGGAGAAAATCCTAGTGTGGGGGTAACGTTTTTTTTAAAAATAAAAAAAATAATAAAATTCCAGACTATAACCTATCTCTGAGCAAAATATCATCCAGGTCCCTTCAGCGGTTCTGGTGTGATTGAGTAACATACATCCATTCATCCGTCCATCCAAATATCCAAACTTTCGCATTTATAATATTTAGATAATAGGTAATTGTAATTAGTTCTGCCTACCTATAAATTGTTTTCAAAAATACTTACCTGTCTTCTTACTTTTTTATATATACTCAATATCACTAAATGTAAACACAGGTTTTTATCAAGACAAGTGACCCATCAAGATTGTTTTCTTAGTACTGACGTACCTACCTAAAGTTTACAATTTTGTGGCCACGACACGGTGACGTTTTGTGACATTTTGTTGTATTGTAGGTTGTAGCTATCTAGGTAATAACAGTAGGTACCTATGAAAATCCCACATAATGTACCTTGTTTGTCCGCCGCAAGAGTCGTCTAATAAATAATTAAACTGTTTTGTAATTCTTTATTTATTTATAACACTTGCATTGAGAGCCGTGGTAGCTCAGATGATTAGCGCTCGCCGTAAGTATCACATTACGCGAGCAACCCGGGTTCGATTCCCGTCGGCACCAATGAAATTGTTGCAATTTTATATAGTAATCGTATATAGACTTTACTTTTTTTACTTTTATAATTATATTATATTACAGACGAAAATTTTACAATATTGTCTGTCGTCCAAAACGCATCATTCATCTCTTTCAATTATATCAATTTCCATGCTGTCTTTTGTCTTTGGCGTCCAAATTACAAAATAGCAAAACTTTTCGTTTCGAATAAAACTCGAATAAGCGCGCGTCACCGCCCGTGCATGTGTGTGTAAGCGTCGTCCTCCCGCACCGCACCGGGGGAAACATTATTCAGTGAGATGCACGATAATTCATAGTAACATACGCGCGTAAAAAAATACGAAAAGGCCTTTGGAAGAAGGGGTTTTATGAAAAAACCACTGCATAAATCAATTACGAATAAAATTTATTGAATTCTTCGATAATTGAGCTGTGTCAGTACCGACTTTGTTTTGGAAATTTTACACTTCTTTTATTACTAATTTACGCCCAAAGTTGTGTTAAAATTGGCAATAAAAACGAATCTTTGGTAGCCCGTAACTTTTTAATAACATTTTATTTTACTATTGTGTTTCCGTACAGACAAATTTAATAATGAGACAAAACGATATCATGTTTAACTTTGGATGTACACTGTCAAACAGCGTAGTAAAACCCCTCCGAAATTTGTATGGAAATATTGTCGACTAGTGTCACCTTAAATCATCTTCTTCGGATGAATCATTTTTGTCGACACCATCAACTTCGGTTTTAGACTGATATATACTTCGAAACGTATGTGGCTTAATCTTTCCACAAATTGACTTAATTCTACTGACCCACTAGAAATGACCGAAGAAATATTAAACCACTAAAAGCAATATTTCTTCACTAAAAGGAGGGTCGAAACCACCAGTTTTAGTGGAAAATCCACAAAGTTGATAACACTAGTGGGATTACGTATAAACATCCCCTTCATCTTCCCATGCCGATCTAGACATCGCAGATCGACGTTGCGTCGGACGCGTGTGATTGCGTTGCATACGATAAGTGTGTTTCTAATGCACAGTTTTTCATACAAAATCAAGAGTCCAGACGCCATAATGCGTTGCATACGTTGACTACGTGGGACCAGTCCGTCTCTACCTTTACTGTGAGGCACTGGCAGTATGAAATAAAACGTAATGATTACATATTCCTCAGAACAGGCTTTAATTATTGTTCTGAGATATATTCCTTTGTCTATTTATTATTTTGATATAATGTCAGCAAACAACACTTAATTAACGACAAAATTTCACTCACCATAACTTTGATCTCAATCAACTTAATTTGAATTTCTCATCTTCGTCTTACATTAACGATGAAGCAAAACTTAATACTTTAGATTCTCTTTCAAAAGCTCCCGCTCCGGACACTTCTACTTTTAATTTTAGTTAATTTAACAGGTGTGATGTAAGAAATCCATAAAGTCCATCCTCCTTTCACCTATAATCACTTCCATCTTTAATAATTCACTGAATGTTGCTTATTTCCCTTCAGCTTGAAAAGATGCATTTGTAGTTTCTCTCCCGAAAAAGTCGAATCCCTCTAGTTTTTCTGATTATAGACCTCTTGCTTTTGCTTGTGTACAATCAATTAAACACCTATCTTTTGAAACATAATCCTTTAAATCCTTTATAATCCGGTTTCCGTTCTGGCCGTACGGCTACGGCAAATTTACAAATCACCGATTACATTCATTATGACATGGGGAAACAAAAGCTTACTATTCTTACGTTGCTAGATTTTAGTAATGTATTTAATATCTACTGTTGATTTTGCGCATTCAGGTGAAAAGTATTTTTTCCACCTGGATTATTACACCGGCTGGTGTACCACAAGGTGGCGTGTTGTCTCCTCTTCTGTTTGCATTGTGTAGTGTTTTCTTTAACTCTATGTCATAGCTTGTCTCTTGCTATCACTTGTATGCTGATGATCTACAGATCTATATTCAGTCCTCTCTTGAAGATTTGTCGAAAGTAGTTGACACTATTAAGCTTGATCTGACTTGTATTTCAAACTAGAAGAAATTTATCAACTAATCCCAAGAAAACTCTATTGTCATTGATAGTTAAATGTAGAAAAATTGACTGGTTTTGCTTACCTCCTGTTATACTAGACTGCACTCAAATCCCTTATAGTAACAAGGTTAAAAACCTGGGGGTTTATCTCGACTCCTGTATGTCTGTAACTTCTCAGGTTAATAAGATTAGTATAAAATGTTTGTAAGCTCTTTACGCAGATTACGTAATTTTCTTTCTACAGTAATTTAAGTTACGCTTGCTTCGTCTCTACTACTGCCAATCTTTGATTATCCTGATATTTGCTATCTTAATATTACCGAAGAGCAACTTAATAAGCTTGAGTGTATTCAAAATTTATGTATTAGATATATTTTGGGCTTCGCAAATATGATCACATCTCTGAATCTTGCAAACAGCTCTAATAGCTCCCGATTCACCTTTGTAGGAATACTCGTATTCCTTTCGAATTGTATGGCTTGTTGTATCTTTCGCTTACCCATAATCGGTTCTTTCGATCCTCTGTTAATCGTTCTCTCTCTACTCCTTTGCACTCCCCTGCTTTAAAAAGAAACTTTTCTGTCACTGCTCTGCGTTTGTGGAATACATTATCTCTCCGCATTCGTCGTGTTAAATTTCTTCATTCGTTCAAAAGTCTCTAGTTTTATTAGTATCAAAAGTAACTAATTTTATTCAAATGTGTACTGTTCGCGTAAATATAAGAAATCGTTATGCTTCCGATATATTATGGCGGAATAACCTATTTGTTTCTTTGTACCAAATGTAAAACATCTACTAGTAAATAGCTTTTAAGGAGCGAAATGTCTGGTAGTCTGGTAGTAATAAAATCATCAATTCGCCTGCCATACTTGGAAATTATGAAAATACGACTCTAGGATAAACGCTGGCCAGCTGTGAACATCTTTGCATATTTGTTATAATTATTGTTTTCCAACAGGTTTACAAGTGCGCGCATTCCTCCGTGACCCAACCAAGCTCTCCGATAACCTCAAAGACAAGGTGGAGGTTTTCACTGGCGACATACTCGAGCCCGATTCCGTTGCAAACGCGGTGGAAGGTACCGACGGCGTCGTTGTCACCTTAGGCACTCGGGAGTCTTTGGAGTCGACTTCCGATCTATCCGAAGGTCTTAAAAACATACTAGATGCAATGAGGGCCAAAAATGTTAAAAATATAACCGTATGCTTATCTGATTTACTTCTTTGCGAACCGAAAGAAGTGCCTAAACAATACAGTGCGTTGACCGACGAACATAGGAGGATGTATGAAGTGTTGCAAGATAATGGCCAGAATTGGGTTGCCGTATTACCTCCTCAAATTTTAGGTGAGTTACTTATTCCACCTATAAATATCACAAGAAAAAAAGACTAGTTGTTACGGATTTTATCGCGTATATTAACTTATTTTAATTTTTTTAAATTTTAAATTAAATTACGAGATAAAACAATAAATCATTAAGAAAAAAGGATATAACCCAAATTCTATTCTAAGGATATAACCAAAATCCTTTTACATCAATTACACAGTAAGGAAGTAATTTGATGCTCATGAAAAAAAGATACATAATATTAATACTCGGCACTAAACGCACAATCAGTTTTTAAACTAAATTATAAAATTAAAAACACTAATTTTACGGATTTTATGCCATGGGTACTGCAGAGCAAGTTATTTTTTTCCCTACATCCTAAAAGGAATATTATAATATCAATATTGTCAAAGTAGTTACTAAGGCGTAGAGCTTATGCTCCAATTTTTCATGGGACCATCCCTGAAGTACAAGCTATTTAATAAAAAGGATTCATCAAAATCGGTTCACAATAGACGGAGAACATACGTAAAAAGAAATACATACAGTCGAAAATATAACCTCCGTTTTTGAAGTAAGTTAAGATAAATCGGTAAAGCTGACCAGTGTAACACTGTGATAAGCAGTGTTGCTGTTGGTTTACACGCTTGAATTTATTTTGGTTTTTAGTGTAATGGCGTCCATAACTTTACATTACATTATGTGATAGTGACCGGCATATATTACGGTATTGTAGAATTGTAATTGCGCTATGCTAAATGTGTAGTGCATTACGCTGTTTTATTGCTACTTATAGTTGCGTAATCAACTAATCAAGTTGAAGATCCGCTGTCACGTTATATTATTTTTATAAAACCTCTTGGCGTGTTCTTAACAAAGAGTTCTTTTTTGAGATTTTTTTAGATAATCTTCCACATATTTTGAAATCTAAACTAAATCTGCAAACACAGTCGAAAAAATGGATTAAAATAAAAAAATACTATTTTTATTTCTTAAAGAATCATGATTTCTACAAAGCTTGAACATAGATTATAACGTGCTTGCTTCGGCTAATGCTTTTTTTTTTTAATTTTCGCTGCTTGATCGAACTCTGGATGCTCGCGTGCATTTTACAGTCATCTTTTCTTAAGCAGTAATTCATTGTTTTGTTTTTTGCTTGCAGAGTATTCCAGCCGTGAAATCATCGTCGATATTAATCCACGGAAGTCACCCGGTGGGACAATCTCCAAGTGGGACCTCGGCACGTTCATGATTGACGCCCTTTTCGAGTCTAAGTACAGCAGAACCAACGTTTGCTTGTGCAATGTACCTAAACAATAGTTTTGTGGTTTGTGTTACGGTAGATAAATAGCTCACTGTCGCCGGAGTAAAGAGAATAACACAAATATATATATATATTACAGGTTATTACTACAAGTTCAATATTCAAATTCAAAATATTTATTGTATTTTATTTTATAATATTGTAAGTTATACATTTGCTGTTAATTTATAATACAGGCCTATGCTTATTATGTTACATATCAAATAAAGTTGTTAGATAAAAGAAATTAAATAATTAATTAAAATTATACAAAAATATTGTTTTATTTATGTTATAATAAAAAAAAAACAACCTAATTGGATTTTATTGTTAAATGATACGTTTAGAAATTTAATAAAATATAAAATTACTACGGTTCTATTTTTTCTAACTTCCAACACATTTTCCTCACTTATAACATGTTACAACATGTAAACAATTCCACAAAGAAGTTTTGCGAGAAAGAAATCTCCTAGTAAAACGCACAGTGGTGGACCGCCAAGCATCCAGATGGTCAGGATGGTATCGTGAATTTTGAGGCGACGTGCGTTCGTGAAATTTGGCAGCTGGAATTAATCCGTACAATTCCTCAGAGCACTCTCCATGGTAGATGCGATAGTAAAATGCAAAGGGATGTAACATCCCTACGTAGCGCCAGTGAATCGAGCCGATCGGAAAGGACTCGGTCGTCGACGATTCGAGCCGCTCTGCGCTGGATGCGGTCAAGTGGAAGGAGCTGGCACTGGCGAGCCCCTGCACAGAGATGGGAACAGTATTCCATGTGAGGCCGAACCTACGCTTTGTAAAGTTGCAGGCGTTGTGCCGGCATGAAATACTGTCCCAGTAAACGCGCAAACTTGTGTTTTCTGAGGATTAAACTAAACTAGATTTAGTCGTCCCGAATCCGAGACTTTGTTCAGCAAAGACTCGACTTCAGACACAAGTTAGTTCCGATACTCGGCGACGTTTTCCCGAGAAATATTGGCACGGCCGATGTATAAATCATCACCAGTGTTGTCATCCACATAGCAATGAATGTTATCGGTTTGCAACATGTTATTGATATGCAAAAGAAACAGCATTGGTGATTGCACGCATCCTTGTGGAACACCAGCGTTAATAGGCTTGTAATCGAAGCATGCACCGTCTACTACGACCTTGATGCTCCGATCAGCCAGAAAACTGGTGATCCAATTGCACAATTTCTCGGGAAGCCCATAGGCAGGGAGCTTCGAAAGAAGCGCCTTGTTTCAGACCCGATCGAAGGCCTTCGCTATGTCCAAACTAATGGCCCCCTTGGAATCGATCGCCTGCGCCCATCTATGTGTTAGGTAAACAAGAAGATCACCAGCTGAGTAATCTCGATGGAAACCGTACTGGCAGTCACTAATCAGCTGGTGTTCCTCAAGGTACCGCATGAGCTGGCAGTTAATAATGGACTCCATTATTTTCGAGAACAGGGAGGTGATGGCGATAGGCCTCTAGTTGGACGGGTCTGAGCGGTCGCCTTTTTTAGGGATCGGGTGGAGTAGGAGTACCGGAAAAGACGCGTTAGAACCGGTGCCAACTCCGGAGCACACGTCCTCAGCATAATTGGGAGCATTCCGCAAGGCCCACTCACCGTTATCTTGTGCTTAGTTTTGTGTTGAAGTATTTCATTGACACCGTATAGTGTGTTTTGGAGGAATGCATGGCTTTAGAGATATTCTCATACATTTCCTCCACCTTCATCATCGGGATGTGTCAAGGTAGGTGCGTAAGCTTGTATGACCATCAACGAATACAGTTTGTTGATTCTGAGTATAAGGTACGCAACCCTCGTCGACACACTCCCAATCTTTACAACGTTGTTAACGAGATACTTGTGGACGATAAATCCGACACCTCCTTCGGACAGATGGCGACAGATAGAACAAGTTGCCTGATTCGAGGATTACCGTGTCCTCCCCCTCTCTTCGGAGCTCAGATAATCCTATAATATCCCAGCGCAACTTGTCTATTTCTTCTTCCAGGTCCAGGATCTTCTTGTCAGTCCTCAGAGTGCGTACGTTAAATGTTGCCAGATCGAGTCATCTTAGGTGGCAACCAAACCTCCACCGGAGGTGCTTAGGACCTCTTGCCCCGCCGTCCGCCGTTAACACGGTCGGCAGCATAGCCAGGCATAGCGGTGCCGCCGGGGACTGGGGGCCGTTCATTTGAATCGTTGCTTATATTTGCCATTGTTGCCACGCTTGGCTAGCGGGTTGGCAACCGTGGTTTTTTATTGAACTCTTCCTGTTATCAGAAAGATTTTGACCTGTTTCCCTCTGCCGCCTCGTACGACATCCACGGGAAGATATGGGGTAGTGGATATTCTTAACCGCCACTACGCGACAAATAGACAGTAGACAGTAGCAAGAATGATTAAATAAACATCTGAGTGGTGATTTCAACTTACGGATTTAGTATTCCACAGAAAAGTACATAATGCCCGACAACACGACCCGACAAGCGTGACAAACGAGCTCACAGTCCACCTGATGGTAAGAAGATGCTGCGGCCTATAGACATTATATATATATACATACAAATATACATTTTTTTCATTTTGATTTGAATTGTAATTTTTATTATACAACTGTTTGTTGTCCTTAATAAATATATATATATATATATATATATATATATATATATATGTATATATAATACAAATACAAATATATATATATATATATAAAATTACAAATATATACTTTAAAACTAGTATATATAACATAAATGTGCCATATATATAAATAAAAACTGTGTTACAGCAGTCACACCACTTGTAGTAGACTAAAGGAGTTACGTAGAATTGACCGTAACTTAATGCGGGCCGCAGAGCCCGTTTAGTAGTGTAAGAAGTCTTTGGTCAACATGCGGCATCTTTCATGTAATGCTATACAGAGTTATAAACGTAAATCGAACACAACCAACGTACGAACTACAAACCATGTGACCTAGCCCTAACAATTATTATATTGTAACAAACTATCCCACTTCTGATTTTAGAAACTATACCACTTCTGATGTTAGAAATTATCCTCAAAAGTGCCTATTTAAATAAAAGAACACTACTCGGTAACAAACCCTGCTTACTATCAGGACCCAATTACATGACAGGGCCAAAGTATGCAAACCAACAGCATCACTACCCATCTTAATGTTACACAGGGCAGCCTCTCAGCAACACTTTGCCTTCCTTGCCTACACTAGTAATACCCCAACGGGCATAGTAACGACAGTGGGACTCTTAGACTAACAGACTGATGCCTCAAGTCGCATGTGCGATACTTTATACTGCTAAAACATGTGGGAGATTACCATTCTACCTTCATTTGGTCGTATTTACTTTTATTTTTTTACCCTCATTCCCAACACGGCCTCTCCTGACAGGAGTCCGTCCTCAGGCTCCCTTTAGCTTTAAATATTAGTCTCCATCAACGGTATGGGGGATGCAGGCACCACGTAGGTCACAAGCGACGAACTTGGCAATAGGTCTAATTTAACACAATGTGTCGTCAGAGTAAGCCATAGGCACTACGTTCGCATAACTTAACACAAGTAGTAAAATTTAAAATTTTGTTAAAATTGAATTATTAATAAATACGCATTATTAAGAATAACTCACAAACTACTGGTCAGACCTTGATCAAATTTATATGAGACCACATGATAAGCACCACTTTTCAAATAAAAATTAGTCACTTAGAAAAAAGTTCTGAGGAACATACATAAAATACATTTGCAATTTTTATTTTTACTTTTATTTTTATACCCTCATTCCAAACAATATGGTATGTACTATGTAATACCTTCTAATATATTCAGTGCTATTGTTATTTTTCCGCCGACAGTGAGTTATCTACCTACCTACATCACAAATCACAACAATATTGCTTAGGTCACAACACATTGAACAACCCAATGAGAGATTTATAGTATTTAGACTCGAAAAGGGCGTCAACCAAAAACGTGCCGAGGTTCCACTTCGAGATGGCTCTACCGGGAAGGGTGAAGGGTGGCTTTTGAGGGTTAATCCCAACGATGACTTCACGGCTGGGGTCGTCTGCAATTAAAAAAAAAAACAACTAAATCAACACGTGATAATGGATGGCTGTAATAATTTGATATTTCAAGTACGCGATCATCCCGAAATCGATCACGCAACGAAGGGTTTTTTTTTCTTTAAAGAATTTACCTTCATACAGGATTGTCTTTTGTAACATGGAGATGTTTTAGATACATATTATATTTCATATTGAGTTTATAGAAAAACATCCAGACCGTAACAATTATTAATTTGAGGAAATTAATATATTAGATAAACTAATCAGATACATCGCCTTACGGAATACATTCTACAGGGCCTCCCCCACTCAAGTGGTCGTCGAACCCTTAATACCGGTGTCTTCTTCTTCGATGTCGCAAAAGCATTTGACAATGTCTGGCAAGATGGCTTGTTTTACAAGCTGTATAAACTCAACGTGCCAACCGCCATTTTCGATATCGAATAGAGGGAACTCGCTCCTCGAAACGCCCCCTCAGGACTAGAGTTCCTCAGGGCTCCATCCTCTCCCCACTCTTATTTACACTCTACACGGAAACAGAAACAGAACTTTTTTATTCAATATAGATTATAAATAATACTTGGTCACTCTTTTGTTTAATTACCACTGGTTCGAAAAAAAACCTCTCTCGGGACAATTTTTTTTTTAAATAACAGCTTACAATCATGATGTTACAAATTAAATTACAAATTAAATTACAAATTAACAACACAACAAATTAGAAATAGCTTGGTAGCGATCACTAATTTCCAGAGGTTATTATCATCCATAAATTATTTAATATTATAATAACTTCTTTTATACAAACTTAGTTTAATAAAGTTTTTGAACTTTGAGCAGGTCTAATTTTGTATATTTTCTGGAATTTTGTTGGAAAAGCGTATACATCGCCCCAAGAATGAATTACTGACTCGATGGAGTCGAGTAACTGGTACTACTAGCTTGTGTCTGTTCCTAGTATTTACAGAATGAATATCACTTATTTTTGTAAAACTACTTTTATTTTTGTGTACGTACATTACATTTTCATAAATGTATTGAGAGGCCAAAGTTAATATATTAATTTCCTTAAATTTTTGTCGCAGCGACTCTTTAGGCTTTAAATCATAAATTGCTCTTATGGCCCTCTTCTGTAAAACAAATATAATTTCAGTGTCAGCTGCATGCCCCCATAGTAAAATACCATACGACATTATGCTATGGAAACAGCTAAAGTAAACTGGTCTAGCTGTTTCAACATTAGTAAGACTTCTAATCTTTTTTACAGCATATGCTGCAGAACCAAGTCTGCTTGTTAGTTTTGATATATGGGGGCTCAATTGAAGCTTCGCGTCTAGTGTGATTCCAAGAAAAATGGTGGTATCTACAAGACTCAGTTTCTCCCCATTAATTTAGGATAAGGGTGACAAACGAGTACACAGTCCACCTGATGGTAAGTAGTTGCTGCGGCCCGTAAACATCTACATCTATCCTCTTTTAGAAATCAAAATGCAGATGCGTTGTCACCCGTGAGGACTAAGATGGAATGCCTCATTTCCAGTAAAAAGGGTCTCCGGTTCTCTACACTCACCATACAAAACACAGCAGCGGTAAGCTGCTATTTTACGTTGGTATTCTGTGAGAGCGTGGTCCTTCCCCGGTCAAGCCGCCCCATTCGTGCTACAACTACTAATATAGCTGCAGCATGGCTCTACCACGTATAGAATTAGTATTTAATTGTTTGACATTTGGAGTCATGAATTTCATACATTTCGTTTTAGTGTCATTTAAATGCAAATTATTAACATTGAACCAATTTACTAATTTAGATTTAATTTAGCATTATTTACTTCGTCATATTTTAGTAATAGTCGACTTAATTTGAAAATTAAAGAAGTGTCATCAGCAAATAATACTATATCATGGTTATCCCCTACTATGTAAGGTAAGTCATTAATGTACACAAGAAACAGCAAGGGGCCGAGAATTGAGCCTTGAGGCACGCCCATTTTTATCATCGACCATGCACACCAGCACACCATGAGTGACATCCCGAAGTACCCTGATGTCAACACTGCTCTCATCGCCGATGACACAGCACTTTACAACAAGAAATTTTACACTAAAATGCTTCAAAGTGCCGCCAATCGCTTAGGCGAATGGTTTCGCTTATGGACGATCGAAGTGAATCCTGAGAATAGTGTAGCAATATAGTTTCAAAGGAATCCCTTTCTCAAACCCTCAACCCTGGATCGATCACCCTCTTCGGCCTCCAAATCCCATGAGAAACGACGGCTAAATTCCTAGGTGTTACATTCGACCACGCAATGACTTTCGCGAAACACATTCGCGAGGTCCGCAACCGTGGCACATTTGTTACTAGTCGTCTCCACCCACTAGTTAATAGCAAGAGCAAACTCTTCCTAAGACGCAAACTCCACTTTTACAACAGCTTTCCGACAGTGAACTTGGCACCGCTGATGAAACTGTAGCACCGCCCATAAATCAACGGAATCAAAGGCTTTCTCATTATCCACATACGTAAGGCAAAGTAGCAGAATGTACTCTTCGGTCTTCTGTACAATTTGCCGAAGGGTATATATGTGGTCTATGGTACTAAAGCCTTTTCGAACACCAGCTTTATCAGCAACGATTCATAATAACTCTCGAAAACAGCATGTAGGCTCGAAGACTTCAAGAGAGCGTTGTCGTCATTCTTGAAGAACAAGACCACTGCACTTCTGCTCTACGCCTCCGAAGTAATGCCTCCATGGAGGACGGAATTAAAGAGCTTCTGAAGGACATCAAGTACCGGTTTTATACCCGCTTTCAGAAGCTCCGCTATAATTCCATACTGGCCTGAGACCTTGCCGTTGTTAAGGTGCTGGAGAGCCATTCTAATCTCGCTCAGACTAACGTCTGGGATATCAACAGAATATACTGGGATAAGACTTGCTCTTGGATCGTTACTCACACTTGCGTGTAGCTCCAACGATGGCGTGTATGGCTGCTCATAGAACCTCTCAATCTCACTCAAAAATCTCAGGTGTCCCGGAAATGATACTGCCACACTCGGTCTTCAGCTTTGACAGTTGGCTCTTTCTGGCAGACAGATCTCTGCCAAAGACTTTGGAGCCTTGGTTCCACTCGGTCACTTCTTCAATACAAGCTGTATTGAAGTTGCGTAAATCCCGCCGCATGTATTTAGTTCATTATAGAAAATTTATTAATGAAATCTTTAAATTATTATTAGTTCGCAAGATATCAACCAAAGTCGATGTATTGTATGTATATTCAATTTTTGATTCTTATCAAACGGGGCATCGAGGTGTACAATTTTGGATTTTTCAAATATTTTTAATTGCACCGTGTAGGGTTAATATTATGGAATAATTTTCAGCAGCGATCACTTCCTCACCTGTCCGCTGCTGAATATTTGCGTCAATATTTTGCTCGCACCAAAATATTGCCGCAAATATTATTAAACGTCGCGTAGGGTATATTTCAATAAAGTGTACAATATTAATCATTATATAGGTGTACTATTGCGCAATTATATGTATAGGTGTATACGCTTAATCGAGTAGTTTTTTTTTGTGTGTGAGTCGACTCTGTGTTGTTATTCTACTAAAAAGCCCTATAATTTAGATTAAAATATTCGCGTACGAGATTGAAAATTTCGGGAATCAAGGAAGTGACACAACATTACTATTTAAAAATGTATTTATTGCTTTTCGAAGTATTCTCCGCGAAATTTGACACATTTTTCCATAGGATGGAACCAATCATTGAAGCAACCATTCCATTCGGAAGTTGGGGTCTCCAAAATGGCCGTTTTGTAGGCGTCCACAGCTTCTTCAGGTGATGAAAATCTCTGTCCACGCAATTTATTCTTTATTTTAGGGAAAGTATAGAAATCATTAGGGCTTAGGTCGGGGCTGTACGGCGGATGGTCTAATAATTCCATGTTTTCTTGCTCTAAAAACTCTTTTGTTCTGTGTGCGGTGTGAGAACTCTCATTGTCGTGATGGAGGATGATGCGGCGGTTGCAGTTCTCTTTACGGAATTCAGAAACGACCTGTGGCAAACAAATACTAGCATACTATTCTGCATTAACCGTTCTTTGTCCCTCAAGAGGAATAGTCGTAACATGGCCGGTTTTGAAGACAAACGTGGCCACCAATTTTTTTGCAACACTCCGTGATTGAACAATTTTTGTTGGCTTTAACTCATTTTCGAACACCCAAACTCGTGACTGGTTTTTTGTTTCGGGTTCGTACGCGTATATCCAGGATTCCTCACCTGATACGATGTTGTATACAGCATTTGAGGATCCTGCGTGAAATCTTTCGAGAGTTCTGACGCACCAAGTAACGCGAGCCGCTTTTTGCTCTTCACAGAGCGAATGCGCTATCCATCGGGAAAACAACTTTTTTACACCTAATTGTTCATGCAAGATTATTTATACTCGTATTTGACTCATGCCAATGTCTAAAGTTGCCTAAATTTCGCGGTATGTCACATGTCGATCTTCCTTAATCAGCTTACGCACAGCATCAACGTTTTCTTGGGTGACTGCAGTTTTTGGACGACCTTGACGGGGATCATCACTGAGCTTGACACGTCCACGTTGAAATTCAGCAAACCAGCGATAAATTGTGGTTTTGGATGGGGCTTCATCACCAAATGCAGAAATCATCCGGTCAACACTGTTTTTGTGTTAAACCACTTCGAAAGTCATAATAAATCATCGCTCTTGAATTTTCTCGAGTCAATTCCATTTTCTCAACGACTAAACAAGTTTGACAAAACGTTGTGACAAGACCGAGAATCTTTTTTTAAATAAATAAATGGTATTCGATTTTTAAAACCAAGGAGTTTTCAATTATAAAAATTTAATATGACAGGAACAGTGCAAATATTCCATTCCCGATACTTTTAGTGCAGCCTTTGAAGTATATTATCTATGGCCGTGAATGCGGTCAGTCCGTGGCCAGTTCTGGTGGGAGTAGGGTTAATTATGATTCCGTATAATTTTAATTATGTGGCGTTGTTTGTATCAGCATGTGTGTTGATACAGTGCGTCTGCACATCGCAGTCGTCTCTAAGCAACATGAGGTTCGTGCTCCCGGAGGTGGAGGCACAGAGGGATGAGACGGTGGTTGATGATTACCATGGCACGAAGGTATGTTCGATAGCTCTACAATTAACTGTAACTACGCTAATGTTCTGCTTAAATTAATACGATGAACTTAGAGACTAAACAGTTGTAAGCAAAGTTACTAAAGATAACTCTTTATTATTTAAACAAACTGACCATTTTTATTTTGAGGAAAATTAGCTGTTATTTAATAACTTTTATTATTACAACTCAACGCATAGATATATTAGATTAACTGCCTTTTTTAATTTTATTCACTATGATTCCCGTTGCAAGATTATTCGAGCTGCACTTAACCTAGCATGAAATGGACAAAGCACATGTAGAGCCACACTGCAGTTATATTATTCTTGTAGCACGTATAGGTCGGGTGGAAGGACCACGCTCTTACAGAATACCAACCTAAAATAGCAGCTCAATGCTGCTGTGTTTCGTAGAGAACCGGACACCCTTTTTACTGGAAAAAAGGCATTCCACCCTAATCCTCACTACTCACTCTTTAGATTTCTATGGGCCACAGCGACCACTTACCGTCAGGTGGACTATGTGCTCGCTAGTCACCCTTATCATATAAAAATATTAGTTTTATGAACAAAGGCGTTTTTAGATATATAGTTCGTTAGAAGATCCACTGCATTAATTGTTATATTACATGTTCTTTGTGATTTGAAAGCATCAATTTTCGTAACGATAAGTCCCAATAAAAATACCGCAACGATAACTTTTGGAAAAATCAATTATTTAACTTAATCTTTTTTTAATATGGCAGTTTAATTTTGTTTCGTTTAGTTATAATTATTATTTTTTGGCTGAGTTTCGGTGTTTTGAGCAGCCTTGTAATAATTTATTTTACTAATTACACTTTGCCTCACAGCTCACTCATACTTCATGCTCGGCCGCCGTCATGAGTGCATTACTGTATCGTTTGCTTACATCAGCAGTAATAGGCAGCAAAAATATCGATCGCTGTAGAAATACAAAATATTCCAAAAACTAAATTTAATACATACTTGACCAAGGTTATTTAGTGCGTACATTTTTAACAAACTCTGAAGCAGATGTTCTTGTGAAGGATGACCTAAGGAATCCATTTAACTCTATCGATAGGGAAACCCTGTTCGAAGAAATGGCTAACAATACCCCCGAAATTTATCAATTTTACAGTCAAAATACTAACTTGTTTTACGAAAACCATATTATCGATTCTGCTGTCGGTGTTCAGTAGTGTGACCCACTAGGTCCAGCATTTTTCAGTTTGGGAATTCAAACCATTATTTCAAATGAAGAGTAGGACTGTATGATAATTAAGTTACTAGTTTTAGTTTCTTTTTATTATAGTTTTTAATATTGTATATAATAAAATATCGTATTTTCAAATTTAAAATCCAGAATGTCTGGTACCTAGACTACGGTACACTGGGAGGTAGAGCAGATGACGTCCTCAGTGATCTTGCTCATATTTTGCTCGAAAATGAGTTAAAGCCAACAAAAATTGTTCGTTCACGGAGTGTTGCAAAAAAAAATGGTGGCCACGTTTGTCTCCAAAACCGGCCATGTTACGACTATTCCTCTTGAGGGACAAAGAACGGGTAATGCAGAATGGTATGCTAGCATTTGTTTGCCACAGGTCGTTTCTGAACTCCGTAAAGAGAACTGCAACCGCCGCATCATCCTCCATCATGACAATGCGAGTTCTCACACCGCACACAGAACAAAAGAGTTTTTAGAGCAAGAAAACATGGAATTATTAGACCATCCGCCGTACAGCCCCGACCTAAGCCCTAATGATTTCTATACTTTCCCTAAAATCTATACATATAATAAAACTGTAAATAGCAGATGTCTGTACATTTTATATTTTTGTAATAAAAGTGATTGAGGGGTACTAAAAATAAGTAATTAAATACATTTCTAGCATTTTTAGAATTTTCTGTCTGTCTGTCTGTCTGTCTGTTTGTTTGTTAACGTATCACGTATAAAGTACTAATTTATATCATAAGAATTGTTAAGGAAATTATAAAGTGTATCTTCGGGTTACATTTAGTCTTTATTTCATTAAAATCAGTTCATTCCATCAAAAGTTATGATAAATATTCTGAAGTATGGGTAGGGAAGTATAGGTACGAATTTGCTCAACGGTGGCTTTGTTTGAGTCATCAAGTGCATTTTAAACTAATATCGTATCATAAATCATAGTTAAATTATGTAAAATAATGATATAATTATGTATATCTAAAACGCAGTAAACAAAAGTATTAAAGAACGTATTAAATATATTATACAAAAATATATTAACTTTATTAACTAAATCTGAAGCACAATAGTTAACCCATTTCTTCGATAGATGGTGGTATGGCATAAATGTGATACAAAAAGGCAGGTTAAAATTTATTCCTGTAGTTGAGTTTCATATTTGCTTCTAACCTTTATATTAATGACACGCTGCCCTACTGCGTGTTGACAATCTCATTTATTTTTTTATTTTTTTACCGCCGAGTACTCTATGTGGTAAATCAAATTTTAAGAGCTATTAACAATTTCATTTTTCGGCGAGGATCAAACTTTCTTTTTTGCTTACTATGCAGGCACTGATTTATAAGTTCTTTTATGTTTTTTATTGTATCAATCGTGTGAATTAATCTCTTATTTTTAGAATTGATGTTAACAGCGCCATCTCTCTTAAATCTATACATATAATAAAAATGGTAATAACATGTTATGTCTGTTTCTGAATATTGTATAGTATATTAATTTGCGACTAAAATAATTATTGGGACTGTAAATCATTAAATAAGTACATTTTTATAATTTTTAGAATTGTACTATCTGACGGTCTGTCTGTTTGTTTATGGACGCATGACGTTTTGAGTAAACATCTTTTTTTTTTTCAATGAAATCCTTAAGAAAATCATAAAGCGTATTATCAAGTTCATTTAATCTTTGTTTTATTGAAATTGGTTAATTCTATCGAAAGTCATGATTATTATTTTGAAATGTAGGTTCGAATTTTTTTAATGGCGCCACAAAATCCCAAAAATAGTAATAAAAAGATTCGTGTGTAAAAAAAACGTTCTATTATAATATATTTCGTATCGTTCTATTATAGTACTTAAAACACAGTAAAAATATGTTTTCCTTAAATTAAAAAAGGATGTTTTCTCACAAAGAACGTAATAGATGGCGTTGTACAAATTACAACCTTTTCTGAATTGCGGTGTTAAGATTTTTCGCAGGTGAATCGTATTGAGACTCACTGTAATAATTTATGTCCATGAGCCTGACGAAGCTGTAAGCCTGTAAGATATGTATACAGAGGTATTGAAATATTTAATTATTCAACAAAACTAAAACTTAAAGTAGCAAAATTGCAATAAATGTCGTGATGGTGATATTGTTTTATAGCCAGAATCACTCTAATACCAAATAACTTTTTTTTCAGTTTTAAGTAAAGTTGCAGCCTATTTACGTCCCACTGCTGGGCACAGGCCTCCTCTCATTTCTGAGAGGGTTTTAGGGCAAGGAAATGTCCACCGCGCTGCCCCAATACGTGTTGGCGAACTTCACATGTCATCGAAATATTATTTTTTATTTCTCAAACATGCAGGTTTCCTCACGATTTTTTCCTTCACCGCCGAGCACGTGGTAAATCAGCACTTAAAATTGCAATTGACAATTTCATTGGTGTCGGCGGGGATCGAACCCGGGTTGCTCGAGTACTGTGAAGCTTACAGCGAGCGCTAACCATCTGAGCTACCACGGCTCAGGCTTCAGTTTTAAGATAGGGATAATAACATCGATGTTGGCATCGCTAGCTCAACATCGATGTTCGATGTTTAGGCCACTCAAAACATCGATGTTGACCATTATCGATGGTTTTTGTATATGTGTAGATAGTTACACATTGTTTTAAAATTATGTGGGTATACACAGCAAGGGAAAAGTAACAATTAACTTGAATATCAATTTACGTAGAATAGTTATTATGCGACAACCGACAACGACACTACAAAATAAAGCGAAAGCAGTGACCATTGTGACATTACAGGAGACACTTGACAATTAAGTTTGACTCACCATACTGACATTTTTTTAGATTAACGATGCGTTCAGAAATTCTGAATTATTCAAAATTTTTAATCTTCAGAGCAGATGCAAGATTTAGTTGATATTGATTTCGCGAGTTCGCATTGTTTGCAAGTTCCCAATTATCGATTATGGGTTCATTGAAGTCGATGTTTCGATGTTTGACATATGTCAACATCGATGTTAAAACATCTAAGTTTTAATTTTTAACATCGATGATCATCTAACATCCCTATTTTAAGTGTGTTTCCCACTCAGCGTGTGTTATGCGACGATCGTAAATAAAGCGCAAGGTCAAATTTTACGCGTCAGTACTGATTGTTTTGCACATGGCCAGCTCTATATTGCTTTTTCTCGCGTTAGTAGTCCCCGTAACCTTTTTCTGTACGCCCCGGCTAAGTCTACTTCTATCGTCGTTTACACAGAAGCTCTATCATAAACGACTTAGAACTTTGAGAATATCGATTTATTTTGTTACCACTTATTCATACAGTAATGATATAAATCGGTTAATATTCTCTTACCCTAAACGTCAAATTCTTTAAGTAAAACCTATATTCGCGAGCTACGCCGCGGGCACAGCTAGTAAAGAATAAATTGCGTGGACAGAGATTTTTTTTGTCACATCATTTGTTGTATCACTTCCTTGATTCCCGAAATTTTCAGTGCCGCCCTCGATATATAGGGTATTCACGGCCGTCAACGTCTTATATTCAAAGAACAACCAGGCGTGCAGGAGGACAACTCTCAACAAACGAAGTTTGGGACTTTTTTATACCAGTGCTAAGCATTTTTCTTGATGCCACTAATATTTGACAGTTCGATTAAATAGAGCATGGAATGAAATAAATTTGTTTATCAGACATTGCAGTCAATTGCAGTTGTGTGCTAACCCTAGCGAGATATTTTAAAGATTGTAACGTTTTGTGCAGTTTCTTCTAAGATATTTGAATTATTATGTAGACTTCATTGTACATCACAAATACACGGAAAAAGTTGAAACTTAGATTGATTTTTTAAAAAAAAACTAACTCATGCTCCCGTGGCAATATTATATGCAAACCTACATGTTGGTAAATAAGTACCGGTTTTATTATTACATTTTAATATTTATAATAAAAACAAACTATTTAATTTAATTGAAAAACAACCTACAATGTTGTATAAGTAATATAATGTGATTGCTCTTTACTAACATCTTGTTAGAATCACTAAATACGAAAGACATATTAGGAAGTATACAGCCTACTTTGTATAATAAATGTCAGGCTACATTGCAAACACGTTTCATTTTCCTGAGAATTCGGAAAGTGTGGATGTAACCAATTACGTTAAATAACGTTTATCCTTAAAAGTTAGCGATATGCATATTTAAGCGATTTACACGTTATCACCATAACGGCCTATCAAAAGTACACTGTGTGAATATAGGTCTCTCCATATATTTCCTCACAGGGGGATATCTGCTATAGTTGCCACGCTAGGCTGACGGGTTGGCAACCGGTTTTAATGAAATTAATTTGATTTGTTATCAGATGCTGCTGTATATACCACCACCACGGGATGATTACCGGTCACCTACACTAACCAAGCGAAACGCAGAAGCAAAGCTTCTACTTCAGGCTTGTATTCTGTGAGGTTGTGGTACTTCCCCGGTTTGAGCCGGCCCATCCGTGCATCAGCAGAAGCTGCCGCGTGGCTCTAACACTGTTACAATTATACAAAGTAGGCTGTTGATTATACAAAGTGGGCTGTAGGTGTTTATATTACTATATATCTTTCCTATTTTTCAATACAAACAAGATGTTAGCATTATGGGTTATTCATCAATTAAATTCAAGTTAATAGTTTTGTTATTTAATGAAAATATTAAAATGTAATAATAAAACCGATATTCTCTCACTTATGCCAAAAAAGATGGTAAACCTTGGAATGAGAGATAATAATTTTGTATAAATATTTATATTGGAATTTTAAATGTTGTGCGAAAAGTTTCATAACTCATAAATTCTCTAGATATTCAATGTTTCTCGCTTCCTATAGTTTTAATGCTATTTTTGGCATTATTAGAATTTATATATCATTATGAGCACGCGTATATAATATATATCATAGAATAAACGGAGCGTTGCGTACAAAGATCAAATGCAAATGCAAATGCCAAAGCATCTTTTTCCTTTTTTTCTACTGGACATATGCAATATAATGGACTCAGGGCACCGTACTTTCTTTATTGGTCTGAGGTTTAAGGTAACAACTGTTCGAATTTTTTCGCTACATTTTATTTTATTTTCTTTATTTACTAACTCACAATTGTTATTATAGGAATGGAGCCTAATGCAACAATGTGGCCGCTAATGTAAAAAAGACAAATAGTTTAATGTCACCCTCTCGAATTCCGCCAATGTACAATTAAATATGTCTAATCGTTGTGCTACGATGTTAAGCATTCTAGCTGCACGAACAACCGGTGCGTACCTTGTGTAGTGTAGTGGTGTTGGGAGTAGCGGTGCTGGGATTAGTGGTGACGGGGATAGTGCACGCAATTGAGGGAGGGCGGGAGGTGCTCTTCATACTAGGTAAAACACATCATATTATTTTATAACGCGGATATTTGCGAAGTAAATTTTTCTAAAAGCTTTTATATAATGGAATTCCGCAAATTAACGCCTGATTCTATTAATTAGAATAAATTAATTTTTTATTATATTTTAATAACCTTTTTTATATAGTTTTAGCTTAACAAAACATTTAAACTGTACTTTTAGTCTGTACACTTTCCGGGTCCTTGTTGTAATAGCGTATACATTGGCCCCAAGAATGAATTATTAACTCTGTCGAGTCGAGAAACTGGTATCACTAGCATGTGTTTGTTCCGAGTGTTTACAGAGTGTACTTATATCACTTTTTTTACTAAAACTACGTTTGTTTTTGTGAAGATACATTAAATATTCGTAAAGATACTGAGAGGCCAAAGTTAATACATTAATTTCTTTAAATTTATCTCTAAGAGACTCTCTCGGTTTTAGGTTGTAAATAGCTCTAATGGCCCTCTTCTGTAAAACAAACATAGTTTCTGAATTAGCCGTATCATGCTATGGAAATAACCGAAATAAACTAATCTATCTGTCTCGACACTGGTGAGACTCTAATCTTTTTTACAGCATATCCCCCCTGTGAGGAAATACATGGGGAGCCTTATGTTCACACGGTGGACTTTTAGATGGTAAACGTTATTTAACGTAATTGGTTGTAAAACTGCTTATGTTTAACAATTATTTTTTCGTACTATTCAAATTCCGAACTCTCAGGAACGTGTTTGCAATATAGCCTGACATTTATTTTACAAAGTGGGATGTATACTTACAATATATCTTTACTATTTTGTAATTCTAATAAGATGTTAGCAGAGAGCAATTACATTATATTACTTATATAACATTATAGGTTATTTTTCAATTATGTAAATAGTTTTTTTTTAATTTATTGAAAAAATTAAAACGTAATAATAAAACCGACTTGTTTATCAACATGTAGGCTTGCATTTAATATTGCCACGGGAGCATGAGTTAGTTGTTGTAACAGTCAATCTAAGTCTACACAATGACTTAAATATCTTAGAAGAAACTACACAAAACTAGAATGTTTGATAAACAAATTTATTTAATTCCACGTTCTATTTAATCGAACTGTGAAATTTTAGTGGCATCAAGAAAAATGCTTAGCACTGGCAGAAAAAAGTACCAAACTTAGTTTGTTGAGAGTTGTCCTCCTGCACGCCTGGTTGTCCTTTGAATATAAGACGTTGACGGCCGTGAATACGGTCAGTCCGTGGCCAGTTCTCGTGGGAGTACGGTTAATTATGAGTCCGTATAATTTTAATTATGTGGCGTTGTTTGTATCAGCGTGCGTGTGGATACAGTGCGCCTGCACATCGCAGTCGTCTCTAAGCAACATGAGCTTTGTGCACCCGGAGGCGGAGGCACAGAGGGATGTGACGGTGATTCATGACTATCATGGCACGGAGGTATGTGTTCGATAGCTCTACAATTCATTGACATTTTTAATAGGTACTAGCCTGTAACTACGCTATTGTTCTGCTTCAATTAATACGATGAACTTAGATATCATTAGGCACTAAACGGTTGTATACAAAGTCACTAAGATATCTCTTTATTATTTAAACAATCTGACCGTTGTAACTTTAAGGACATTTAGCAGTTATTTAACATATTTTATTATTACAACGCAACGCGTTTATATATTAGATTCACTACCTTTCTTCATTTTATATACCAGATTTTTTTTTATAGGAGAGGTGCAAACGAGCATGCGGCTCACCTGATGGTAAGTGACTACCGCTACCGCTACTTGAACAACTGCAACACCAGGGTAATTGTAGACGCGTTGCCGGCCTTTTAAAAATGAGTAGCCTTTTTCTTGAAAGTCCCTAAGTCGTATCGGTCTGGAAAAATCGCTGGTGGTAGTCGTTATGTTAATCTACTCTTACTACTGTTGCAAGATTATACGCTGTGCACTTACCAGCCCAAGCCTAGCATGAAATGGACAAAATACACGTAAACAATGTATATGTAAATCTTTAGAAAACAGCAACCTCATTATAATGCGATATAGAACGCTATATTTATATTACAACTAATTGCTACCAGCCCTTAAAACTATTAATGCAGAACGTGCGCAGTATTAGAAAAAATTACGGTAATCTAATTACATTACGAACAAGGTCTAAAATTACTTTTGACATAATAATCGCGACTGAATGTTGGTTACAAAGTTCTCAAATAATAGATACCTCCTATTGAAGGCTACAGTTATACGCTAAATAACAATACGCAAAATGAAGGTGTGATAATTTATAGCAAAATTAATTCAAATATATCAATTTATGAACCAAAGTTCATCGGCGCTAACTGTATGCTTGGTAAGCTACATAACGACACAATTATTGTAGCAATTTATGGGCCTCCTAGTCAAAAAGAATTTACAAAGTTTATTGAATCTGTTAATTATTTATTGCTAACAATATATTGCTATAAAATATAATAATAGCAGGCGATATTAATAGTGATATTTGTGAACAGAGCAAAGATAATCATGCATAAAGTTACTTAAATTTGTTAGCGTCATTTGGTATCCTTTCTGTGCATATATTGCCCACACACAATCGAACCTGCTTGGATCATATTATGTTAAAAACGAATTACAAAGCAACATGCTGAGCTTCTCAGAAACCAATTACGGATCATGACTGCGTTATCTTGTTTATAAATTCAAAAACTAATGAATATTGCAGTAATTTCATGAAGAAAATAATCACACAACATAAGTAAATAAAGAAACACGTGTGAGTGTCGTGGAACACTCGGTTGGAACTAAGTACCTTTCGTAGTATATTATTATTGATAAACGTATTATATTATTGATTAACAAATAAATGATTTATTAGCGTCTATTAAAACGAAGCACCATTTAAAACAAAATAATATTTCTTTCGTGGTTAATATAAGAAAAAGTGCAAGGTAGATTGATATTATTCCATCTCGCTTTCTTGTAGCCGCCAAGGCTATTTACAGTACGTCAGAAGGGGTCGTGACGGAAAAATCTTACACGTTTTGTCGCCTAGCCCTCATCTGCCAAATCCTTACTATCCGATAAAGAACTTCGTTTCATAAATATGGACTTTACACCAATTTTTAATATGTTTAACGTTAATCTTGAGGCTAATTATCGGGTAAATTCGTTATCATACATTATTGATTCATACACCAAAACAATTACTATACTATACTAGGAGGCCCAGAAATAGGGATAATCTCCACAAAAAGGTCAGAAAACATCCAAATAATTTATGTAATGAACTATTAGCTAATATTAAATTTCATTTCAAGAGTACTACTGTAACTAAGATCTGATGGATTGAAATAAATGATTATTATTTATTTATTAAAAAGACTGAAAAAAATGAGATATCTAAAACAAGAAGAAATATTAAATTTAATATTTAGTATTTCTTCTTTCTTTTTGACTAGGAGGCCTATAAATTTCTACAATAATTGTGTCGTTATTTAGCTTAGCTAGCATACGGTTAGTGTCGATGAAGTTTGGTTCATAAATCGATATATTTGAAGTCATTTTGCTATAAATTATCACACCTTCATTTTGCGTATTGTTATTTAGCGTATAACTGTAGCCTTCAATAGGAGGTATTATTTGAGGACTTTGTAACCAACGTTCAGTCGCGATTATTATGTCAAAAGTAATTTTAGACATTGTTAGTAATTTTTATTAGATTATTTATCGTAATTTTTTTAATTCTGCACACATTTTGCATTAATAGTTTTAAAGGCTGGTAGCAATTAGTTGTAATATATTTATAACAGCGTTCTATATCGCATTATGAAGAGGTTGCTGTTTTTGAAAGATTTACATTTCCATTGTTTACGTGTATTTTGTCCATTTCATGCTAGGCTAGGGCTGGTAAGTGCACAGCGTATAATCTTGCAACAGTAATAAGGGTCGAACTGATATATATAATAAAGAAAGGTAGTGAAGTGTTTAATAACTGCAAAATTTCCTTAAAGTTACAACTGTCAGGTTGTTTAAATAATAAACTCCCAAGTAATAAACTCCCTAGAACTTAGCACTTGTGACGCATCAGCATATTGAACAACATATAAAACTTCTTGAGTTTTTGAAACAAAATATTATAATGGGTAATGTCTTATCACTTGACAATTGTAAAAGTTTTTATGTATGAGTCCATAAAAAAAAGTTAAAAAAACGTATAATCGAATTGAGAACCTCTTTCTTTTTTGAAGTTGGCTAAAATTAACTACAACCATTACTAAGACGATATTTCATTTGCGTATTTTTATTAATAACATTCGAGATGCAAATCTACATGTAAATCTTTTGTTTCGAGTGTTGCATCTCTTCTCTTCTCTACATAGTATAAAACAAAGTCGCTTCCTGCCGTCTGTACGCTTATAGTCCATGAGCTGGCTATTAGATCATTTAAACTACGCCATTTTGATGGTGTAATTAAAGTTTATATGTATAATACATGCATATTATATATTATATAATTCTTCTGTCCGTGTGTATGTGACTGATCTCCTCCTTAACGGCTGGACCGATTTTGATGAAATTTTGTGTGTGTTAGTAAATTGATAAGAGAATGGTTTAGATTCACAATTGGAACCGGCAGGTGGCGTTGTTGTCGAGATTATAGAAATCAATCGTGCGAAGAGGGGGCGGATCGTTAAGTATACATTAAAAATTGTAGCTTATTTGATTCACATATCAAAGAGCCGCTAGATTGAAACACAACGGCTGATATCAAAATCCGATTAAATAATATAAACATAGGCAATTAACGCATATTTTTTTTTATAGGATAAGAGTGACAAAGGAGCACACAGTTCACCTGATGGTAAGTGGTTGCTGCTACCCATAGACATCTATATCTATCCTCTATTACAAATCAAAATGCAGATGCGTTGTTACCCGTGAGGACTAAGATGGAATGCCTCATTACCAGTAAAAAGGGTCTCTGGTTGTCTACACTCACCATACGAAACACAGCAGCGTTAAGCTGCTATTTTACGCTGCTATTCTGTGAGAGCGTGGTCCTTCCCCTGTCGAGCCGACCCGTTCTTGCTACAACTATACTACTAATATAGTTGCAGCATGGCTCTACCACGTAAATAAATACATTATTCCGATCATTAAAATTATTCATTTAATATGTTTTTTTTTCATATACTTATAGATTCCAAATGATCATTTAATGAATTTATAAAGATGTCACATTGGTATTAGGTGATCTATAAATAGCCAAAATTATAACTGTTTCCATTTCTATTTGAAGACACGAGGCATTTTGAAGTAAAATTTCCTTTACGTTAACAGTCATATCATTCTTAACGTAAGCCACGACACCATCACTTTTATTAAAATATCGAGTAGAAGAGTATGATACATAATTTGTGATAGCTGGTATTGATTTGTGTTCTGAGAGCCAACATTCGGTCAAAATAATGATTGGTGGACAAAATTTAAAACTAGTTAGTGTAGCAAGCATGTCATCAAAATTGGAATAGATACTACGAATGTTTTGGGTTATCATCTTGAAATCCTCATAACTTATATTTAATAACTTTTCAACATCTTCAACATTACATTTTATTGATCGTGCAATTTCTAAGTTGTCCATGTTAGTTATAGTATTTATTGAGTTAATCATTAAAAATAGATATTGAATTATAAAGTGGTAGCAAACGTTTTCTTTTTCTCGTAACATTAATAAGGATATTTACGTTCATAGCTAAATCATTTGGTGTGTGTGTGTGTGTGTTAACAAAATATTACTAAATATATATAATTCTTCGATTTTGCATATGACATCTTACCTACAAAAACATAGAGAACATAAGGTATTCTAGGATCGAGGAAAAGTATTATTTTACGACTATATTTATTATACATCACTAATAGACAAGATAGACAATAATAGATAAGACTCCCGAACATAAACCCTGCCGTAAGCAGTCCAGCAGTACTTGTACTGCTTGGACTTGACCAGGTCTCTGGCGAGAAAATGCGACCGGGCGCCTTTTGAAGTGAGTTGTTCCGATACGAAGATTGGAGTATCCTCGGAAGTTCGGAAACCCAAGTGCTTAGCACATAGTTTACTTTTAGTTTTTATATCGAAGGACTTACACAATTTGAAAATGTCATTTTTCACCAGAGTTGATGCAGTTTCAATTACAATCGGAGTGTTCTGAGAGTCTATTTTTTGCACGAACCATATAAATGTCTTTAATATCGGTTTTGAGTAGGTTACCTCCTATGGTATTTGATAAACATAAGGCCATTTCCTTCAAATCTTCTTTTGATTCATTACTTTTTTAGGCACATTTTTAATCTCTAGATTTGATTTACGGCACCCTATTTGCAAATTTTCAATCCTTTCCTCCAATAGCGTAATATATTCTCTGTCTTCTTTTACTTTATTTTCTAACCGAGAGATGCTCTTTGTTAGGTCTTGAATTTGAGACGATAACATAACCATTGAATTTTCTATATTTAAATTTGCCTGTTTAATTTCCATCAAAGTTGACGAGAAATTTTTAAATTCCTGATGTTGGCTCGTAACTGTTGTATTTAACTTTTCAAACATAGTTCTCATTTCCTCTTGAAATTTCTTAAAATCCTCCATCGTAACATTTCTAGGCCGATTGTAAACAAACGGCGGCGTCACATTCGCAGCGTTCCGTGATTCATCGCCCTCGCAGATTGACATATTAGTATCGTCGTGGCTCATATATAAGTAATATAATACTTGAATTTACGCACTAATTGTATTTTTAAGAAATATTTATTACGGAGTTCATGTTTACTTTGAAAATTTGACAATGACAAAAATCATTTCAGCTCTATGTAATAAAGCAAATATGTGGAAGGCCGCAAATACGTAAAAGCATTATATTGATAGAAATAGGACTTGAAACGGATTATTATAGCGGCGTGTAGATTGCTTCACAGCTTCCGAGATCGAGATAAACTTGGACTCGCCAACCGATGTGTCATAGCCATATCATCTTAGTGCCAGTGGTAAGCGGTTGTAAGTTTGTTGTAGCAATACGACGTGCCCGTGGACGTCACACACCCCTACCGTTTGTAAGCGGCGTCTTAGCGCTTAGCGTTATGATGTCTTAGCGCATAGCGTTATGTCGGCTATCTTTTGGATTAGGGCGCATACTCAACTCATTATATATTATAGCCAGTAACATAGCGTTTTAGTAGCATGCTACTATGATACGTTGTTGCTATTTTTTAATAAACAACAGTACCACCAATTTTGTTACCAAAGTCGATAGGGATCATGTTGGTGTGTTGTGATAGATAGATAGATAGAAAATTCTTTGTTGCACTCAAACAAATAAACAAACATTTGGTACAAGGGCGAACTTAATGCCAAAAAAGCATTCTCTGTCAACTAGCCTTTGGTAGTGAGGTATGTGTGGTGTGTTGTGAGGGGGCATCATCCGTATGATTGTTGCATTGAGATGCTTACTGCAAATTGCGGTATTGCGTCTTGTGATGGATCTGTGCACCTGATTCGATGCATCTTGTGGTACTAGTCTATGGAGGTATGCGGGTGATGATGTCTGCTGGGATGGGGGAACTTGGGATGGTGTAAGCCCGATGATAGTCGATTGATGCTTGTTGCGTTTTGCAGTATTGCGTCTCTGCGATGGTTGTCTAGCAGGTCGCTATTCTCAACGGCGCTCTCTGCGTCTGGGTTTGACACACACCTCAGTAACTTTTCCCAGGTCAAGTCCCTTCATTACGGGGCTGCAGACTATCTGACCAGATGTTTTATATAACAACATAATAATATATCTCTGTAAATTTGCCACCTTTGAATGATTGAAGGCAACTTTTTGATGGGTGAGACAAACATGATCGAAAAATGCATATACTTAATATCAGTGACACAAACCCTTTCTGATGGCGAATTATTGCTATTATCTTATAACTGCCTTTTGGCTATATTTGCTGTAGTATTTATTGGTTGGTGGAGCATATGTGTCGACTTCGTGCGGGTGGTAGCTAGAGGGAGACTCTGAGGAGGCTTTCAAGGCTGCGGCCGAAACCCGCACAGCGTGGAACTCAATTCCCTTGAGGTGAGCGGTAGAATCATGACACGCCCTGCGGCTAGTAGCCGTGCTGATCATGCAATTGGTGGTGATG
Source organism: Parnassius mnemosyne (assembly GCA_963668995.1). Lineage (NCBI taxonomy): Eukaryota > Metazoa > Arthropoda > Insecta > Lepidoptera > Papilionidae > Parnassius > Parnassius mnemosyne. The sequence goes on along the minus strand of CAVLGL010000057.1, from coordinate 45,091,568 downwards.
CCTTACACTTACATAACGTCTGCAGGCTTTTAATGGCCTGTGTGCTTATTATTGCCTAATCCATATGACATACATTCGCTGTAGCTGGATTTAGTCGTATTCTGTATGGCGTTTACACGTATTGACATGCGCGACTTCGGTCGATGTTTGTGCTTACGCACTACCAAGCAGCCAAGCTCTCTTTTACTGGTTCGCCAGTTGTTTTGCTGTGGACTACCATCCAGTTCCCAAATTAACGTCTCGTCCGGAGAGAGCGCGTTGGTTGGTTGACGCTCGCCGTACACGGCGTGTGTGGAGCCGTACACAGTGTGTGTGGAGCCGTGTGCCTCCCTCACATTTTTTAAAATGTCGGATAGCGAAGCTATCTGGATTTTTTTTATAGGATGGGGTGACAAACGAGCACACAGTCCACCTGATGGTAAGTGGTTGCTGTGACCCATAGACATCTACATTTGTCCTCAATAAAGAATCAAAATGCAGATGCGTCGTCACCCGTGAGGACTAAGATGGAATGCCTCTTTTCCAGTAAAAAGAGTCTCCGAGCCGAGGTCGTAGAACCGACCCATTCGTGCAACAACTATACTACTAATATAGCTGCATCATGGCTCTACCACGTATAAATATAAAGTATAAATATTATGAGCTTTTTCCAAGCAGGAAATGATTAATTAGTAAGGAATTGATTGATGTGAACCTGATACAAATGGAATAGGGACGATTTAATGTTCTTAACCTTATTTGGTCCTGTCTTCGTGAACAGGGTTCTTTAGCTTAAAACAATCATAAGGTACTACCAATAGCTTTCGACTGCTCTGGTAAATATTAATTCTTCCAAAAGACACCTAAAAGAACTAATTTACTAAACAAACACAACGTAAATAAGGGTCCTAACTAAGACGATTACGCAATAAATTTATTAAACGGCCTATAACTAAACCTTTAGATAGATCCTTGAGAAAGATCAATATATGGTTATTATTCCGTTCATGTAAATACATTTTATAGAAAGGGGGGAGGGTGAGGGAAATGTTAACTTATCAAACCGTAAACTGTACACTGCTTAACATACCATTCTCATAAACACTTTAAATTAAGGCGTTGGTACATATTAAGGTAGGTTATGCACTCCCAAACCTGCAAGAAAATTGTTGGCAGGTACGAAACGTGACTAGTTTTGTTTATTACAAACTTTAACTTTTTTCGTTTTTTTTTATAAATTACTTAATTACTAACTGTAAACACCTTTTTAAAAAATATTTCCTCGTCTCTCAGAAACTGAAGAAGATTGTAATTTTTGGTTCTACTGGCATGACTGGCCTTTGCGCAATTGAAGCAGCCCTTAAGAAAGGTAAATATAACTCTTTATTTTTTAATATTACTTTGTAATTTCGTATAATCCCTTATACCATAGAATATAAACCACTATTGGGATATAATTGACCGACATAAATATTCTTTTTCCTCTTGTTCTTTGTGTTTGTGTAGAGCAAAGACTTCTATATAGTGTATGGTGTTAAGAAATGGGATGAAATTTCTGAATTTTTAAAACTTTCGTACTTTATTTTTTTAATTTCCAAAGCTATCCACCCGCGCATAAAAGGTACCTAATATCACCGACCGGACGGATCGGTACAATAAGAACACTGTACTGAGTACATTTGAATTTCATAGAAGTAGCGAGAGGTGTGTACCCTGTGCTCGTCTTCTTAAAATGCGTCAAATGCCACGCCGAAAAAAATACTGTGTGCATCCAATATTCCGAGTAAGACATTTGTCCAGTCCGACAAAGATTTCAGACCACATCCTCCTCTAAAGGACAGTTTTACCACAGTAATAATTAATACATACAATAATTAATCTTTATCTTAGTTGTAGATATCGGTATTCTTAAGAGCTTTTATCTTTTAATTTAAACTATATAATATACTAGGTGGCCAGGCAGACGTTGTCCTGCCCTTTTCGACGACTTCGTCTTCCTGTAAAAATCCTTAACATCTCAATAAAAAATATTGAGGGTTACTTATGTTGTTTGTCCGTGATGAACCCCTAAACTACTGAACTGATTTCATAGAAATTTTGCACAATGTGTTCAGTTTGATCCAACTTGAGAGACAAGATACTTTTTATCCCGATAAATGACCTGCAATATTTTTCTTTGCGAATTTAAGGACTTTTTTTTATGGGAATGGTCGTTGGAAAGGGCAGAACAACGTCTACCTGGCCAGCTAGTATATACGATCAATATCCAGTTGCTCATCAATTTCCTAATTATTGACTTGCCAGTCTTGTGTAGAGCCTTATTTACCTTAACAGTGCTACTGTTTTAAATATTAATAATGTAAATATTAACATTTTGTCAACATACAACACTTGTCTTGAGTAGGTATGAAGTTCATTTGAATATGTAGGTAAATAATTTTATTATAATATCACTCAGACCGATACACCTAGCTATCCTATTGACTTTGATTATCATGTATATAATCAAAGCCTATCGACAAACTAGTTTGTCCTAAAATCGATAGGCAACAAACGTTTAATTTAAACGGTCAATTTATAATTGCTTTTTAACAGGTCTACAAGTGCGTGCATTCGTCCGCGACCCAGTCAAGATCCCCGATCATCTCAAGGACAAGGTGGAGGCATTTCAAGGCAATGTCCTCGAGCCCGATACGGTTGCCAACGCCGTGGAGGGTACCGACGGCGTCGTTGTCACCTTAGGCACCCGCGAGTCCTTGGCTCCGACCACCGATCTATCCGTAGGACTTAAAAACATACTAGATGCAATGAAGGCCAAGAATGTTAAAACTGTAACCGTATGCTTATCCGCATTCCTCTTTTACGAACCGAAAGATGTGCCTGAACAGTACGGTCCAGTGACCGATGAACATAGGAGGATGTATGAAGAGTTGAAAGAGAATCCCCTGAATTGGGTTGCCGTATTCTCTCCTCAAATTTTAAGTGAGTTACTTATTATAAATGTCACTGAAACACAAACAGGTGTAACACAAAATCTTTTGATTTGGGAGAACTAAACAAAATAAATTGGCAATTGTTTAACTCACTAGCAACTATAGTGTGTATATTATATACACGTATGTATCAGTGGAATAGCGTGCCTTAGAGGAGCCCTGTATCAAAATTTGTCGGGGGGGGGGGGGGGGGGGGGGCAACGAGCACACAGTCCACCTGATGGTAAGTGGTTGCTGTGGCCCATAGACATCTACATTTGTCCTCGTCTGCAAATCAAAATGCAGATGCGTTGTCACCCGTGAAGACTAAGATGGAATGGTCCTTCCCCGGTCGAGCCGACCCATTCGTGTTACAACTATACTATTAATATAGCTGCAGCATGGCTCTACCACGTATAATTCAATTCAAATCATATGCACCCTACTTTACAAACGGCATTAATATCAATGAATTTGTAACGTGATGATATCCATTGTAGCCAACCGACACGCCTCATCCGCCATAGGCTTCTTCGATGTCCTTTCACTGGCGCAAGTGCCGCCCGCGCATACCCGCCTGCACCCCGCGCTCTCATTTCAGTCACCTACGAACCTGCGATTATCCACGGTGTGACGTCGTGTTGTTTATGTGGACGGTGCGAGACGAATATACGCAGAAGATGAACACCTACAAACGTTGTACAGGGACTGTATTCCTGCTCTTCAAATTTCCAGCACTGATTTAATATTACGGACTTATCAGCGCTTACGTGATCATGGCCAGTTCCAGCTTTCATCGCATCTCGTGGAGCGACGACCGACGAGTCAATATTATTTACCCGCTTTGGAATTTACAACGTGCACAGTGAGCAATGGTGGAGTTTTCAAAACCCACATAAAATCAAAGAATGTGCTCATCAAGTTCGTTTCATTGTTAACCTTTGACCGGCGATCATTAATGGCCACATCATTGGTCCGTTATGGGTTGAAGGTCGATTGATGGGAGTAACATATCTACAAGTCATATATTCCGAATACGACAAATGTTGGAAAACGCTCAGTTGATATTTTGGGATGAAATCATTAAATTAACTGTAGAACTCGGAAATATTCAAGAATGTATTTTATTAGCAATGGCAAATTACACAGTACAGTACATGAACCATGAGGTAAGAGTTATCTATGCGAATGAGAATAGAGAAAATGTTGCCAACAAAATGCACTTAAATTAGCTATGAATGCAACAAAAAATATAAATGGTTGCGTTCTCATTTACTAACACTCCCTCTAGAACGCAATCCCATCTTACTAATACAGTATAAATGCTTGGCAAGTGTCACATCCTTTATCAAATTGTCAGCTCCCATGTTAAAACCATTTACAAATAAAAATTTAACTTTACAATTAACAATATTTTCCCTGAGAAAATGCAACCTTATATCTATATGTTTAGTCTTAGCTTTATAACAGTCAGTTGATGCTAACCTTATCGTACTTTGATTATCACTATAGATAAGTAATGCACTATCCAGGCCTTGCCCGAGCTCAGCTTGTAGTTGCCGAAACCACAACGCCTCCTGGGTCGCCAAAGCCATCGCCATATATTCAGCCTCTGCTGTCGAGAGTGCCACAGTCTGTTGTTTACAGGAATTCCAAGATATGGAAGCATTTTGAAAAATAAAAGTGTAACCGGTGCATGATTTTCTATCCTCACTATATCACTAGCCCAGTTTGCATCACAATACCCAGTTATTTCCTTGGAGTCATCTTTGACATAACATAACTTTAGTTTCTTGGTTCCTTGAAGGTATCTCATAACCCTTTTACTCCAAGCCAGTGTTGAATACCTGGGTCATTACAGTACTAACTCAACTTGTTCACCGCATATGTGATGTCAGGTCGCGTAACTTGTGCCAAATATATTAGACACCCCACCGCTTCCCTGTATGGGAAATTGCTATATTCATTCTCAGGTTTCTTATCAAATTTCATATTTACATCTATCGGAGTGTGAACTGGTTTGCAAGCAGACATACCAAAGCGTTCTAACACTTGGTTTATGTACTTTTCTTGGTCCAACATGATCCCACCTGCCTTACGATCTCTATTTATATTTATGCCAATACACTATTTTATCTCACCATGATATTTCATATAGAATTCTTCTTTATGTTTTACTTTGATACCTGTTGCCGTTTTCTTGTCATTTGTAGAAATCACCAATTCATCTACCCATACTGCAATAAAAATCATTTTTGATTTATTTTTGATCTTTTCAATCCGATTTTTAGTAGAGCATTGTTTAATTTAAGATTCAACTGACGACTAGCCTTCTTGAGCCCGTAGATTGATTTATGTAGGTGACATACCTGATCACTCTCTTTATAGCATTCTTGTTGTGACATATACATTTCAGTGTCTATGTCACCCTGAAGAAATGCGCTTATAGCATCTATCTGAATCATTTATAGGTCGTATTTAGCAGCTAGAGCAATCAAGAATCGAACTGAGGTATTTTTTTTTCGTTGAGCACACCCCTTAATAACTTATCTTAAAACTAACAATCTCACCTTTCTCATCCGTCTTACTTTTTTACCTGACGGCAAATCTACCAGTGACCATGTTTTATTCTTTACCAAGGAATCATATTCTTCCTTCATGGCCTTCTTCCACTGATCAGAATGTGGAGTTGAAAGAGCTTCATCAACAGTGAGAGGATCGCATAAATTAAGAATGAGGGCTAATAATTTTCTGTTCACCAGATGTCGCTAGTTAAAACTGAGGTAAAGTTTTTTGTTAAATCATCATTTAATTGAGAACTTAGTTTTTAATAAAAGTTCTTGGCCCAAAATTGCTTCGACAAATGAGCATTATACAACATACACTTGGCTCTTTCTACCAGTGTCCTATTCATCCTTTTTGATAGGCCATTCTGTTGGGGTGAGTACGTGGTACTTGTTTGATGTTCAATTCCATTCATTCATTCATTCATTACAGCCCTTCACAAGTCCACTGCTGAACATAGGCCTCCCAAAAGGAATGCCAAACAGCACGGTCCTGAGCCACCTGCATCCATCGACTTCCTGCATATCTTACCAGGTCGTCATTCGATCTAGTGGGGGGACGCCCAACACTTCGCCTGCCGGTACGAGGCTGCCACTCGAGAACCTTTCTTCCCCATCGGTTGTCGGTTCTTCGAGCTATATGGTCGGCCCATTGCCACTTCAGCTTACTAATCCGTTGGGCTATGTCGGTCACTCTGGCTCTACTGCGGATATCCTCATTTCTGAGTTTATCACGCAGAGAAACTCCGAGCATAGCCCTCTCCATAGCATGCTGAGCGACCTTGAGCTTCCTCAACCGGCCAGCAGTGAAGGACCACGTCTCAGTTCCGTATGTCATCACTGGCAACACGCACTGGTTGTACAGTCTCGTTTTCAAGTTTTGAGGTATACCTGACAAGAAGATGTGCCGTAATTTCCCGAACGCTACCCAACCGAGTTGAATCCGTCGAGTGACCTCTCGGTCGAAGTTGGACTTACCTAGTCGGACTATTTGTCCCAGGTAAACATACTTGTCAACAACTTCGAGCTTAGTGCTCCCAACAACTACCGGCATAGGTGTGACATGGACATTAAACATGATCTTTGTTTTGTCCATGTTCATCTTAAGACCTATCCGTTGGGAAACACTATTGAAATCATTGAGCATAGTGCTTAGGTCCTCCAGCGATTCTGCCATAAGGACTATATTATCGGCAAATCGAAGGTGAGTGAAGTACCCGCCATTGATGTTGATACCGTATCCTTTCCAGTCCAGATGCTTGAAAACATCTTCCAATGCAGCGGTGAAGAGTTTCGGGGATATGACGTCACCCTGTCTTACACCTCTCTGTAATTGGATAGGTTTCATACGCTGGTTCTGTACTCGGATAGCCCTCGTAGCCCTACTGTACAAGCACTTCAACACTTCGATATACCGACAGTCCACTTGGCACCGCTGAAGGGACTGCAGCACCGCCCAAATTTCGACGGAATCAAAGTTTTTTTCATAGTCCACATACGCCAGACATAGTGGCAAATTGTACTCCTCTGACTTTTGTACAATTTGCCGAAGGGTATGTATGTGGTCTATGGTGCTAAAGCCTTTTCGGAAACCGGCTTGTTCGGGAGGCTGGAAGTCGTCAAGTCTGTGCGCGAGACGGTTCGTAATGACTCTCGAAAACAGCACGTAGACGCGGCTCAGAAAGGAAAATGGCCTGTAGTTCTTCAAGAGAGCGTTGTCGCCTTTCTTGAAGAACAAGACCACCGCACTTCTGCTCCACGCCTCCGGTGTAATGCCACCACGGAGGACGGAATTAAAGAGCTTCTGAAGAACTTCAAGTACCGATTTTCCACCCGTTTTCAGAAGCTTCGCTGTAATTCCATCCTCGCCTGGGGCCTTGCCGTTTTTAAGGTGCTGGAGAGCCATTCTAACCTCGCTCAGACTGACGTCCGGGATATCATTGGAATAACGTCGGATAAGACTCGCTCTTGGATCGTTACTCACACTTGCGTGTGGCTCCAACGATGACGTGTACAGCTGCCCATAGAACGTCTCAATCTCACTCAAAATCTCAGGTGCCCCGGAAACGATGCTGCCACATTCTGTCTTCAGCTTTGACAGTTGGCTCTTTCTGGCAGACAGATTTCTGGCAAAGACTTTGGAGCCTTGGTTCCGCTCGATCGCAACTTCTATACGAGTTGTATAGAAGTTGCGTAAGTCTTGACGCATGCATTTGGAGATATGTCTGTTTCCTGTATGCTGTCAAATCTGTTGAAGAATGTAGCTTCATCTCCCGTCTAACAGCCATGAGACTAAGAGTGTGATCGGAGAGTTTTTGTGTTATTCTGCGGCGGGTCTTGCAGAACTTAGCTCCGACCACATGGACAGTTTCCACGAGCCTGTCATTCATATCGTCCACTTCATTGCAGTCTTCTAGGCACTGAAAACGGTTTTGTAACTCGAGCTGAAAGGTTTCGGAACTTTGGATTAGGGCACGAGGGGGACGGAGCGTTGACTTCATTAGACGAGACCTCTCCAACTTAACGTTTAGGTTCAGTGTGCCTCTAACCATTCGGTGATCGCTACCAGTTTTCACCCTCGCGATCACTGAGACATCACTGAACAGTTGTCGTCTGGTCGTCATAATGAAGTCAATCTCATTTTTTGTCGAACCGTTGGGGTTCGACCAGGTCCACTTCCTGTGGGGCCGCTTCTGGAAGAAAGAGTTCATCATAAAGAGTCCCTCCTTCTCTATAAAGTCGGCCAGCTGCCGGCCCCTTGGGTTCCGTTGCCCTATTCCAAATTTCCCTACTTTCAGCTCACCATTCTCTCTTGTGCCTAATTTTGCATTGAAGTCTCCCATTAACACCGTATATTGAGTTTTGCAGGAATGCATGGCTCTAGAGATATCCTCATACATTTCCTCCACCTACTCATTGGGGTGTGCCGAGGTTGGTGCGTAAACCTGTATGACCTTCAACGAATACCGTTTGGTGATTCTGAGTATAAGGTACGCAACCTTCGTCGACACACTCTCAATCTTTACAACGTTGTTAACGAGAGACTTGTGGACGATAAATCCGACACCTCCTTGGGACAGATGGTCGCCCTCCCGGTAATAGAGCAAGTTGCCAGATTGGAGGATTACCGTTTCCTCCCCCTCTCTTCGGACTTTGGATAATCCTATAATATGCCAGCGTAACTCTTTTTTCAGCTCCACAATCTTCTCGTCAGTCCTCAGGGTGCGTGCGTTGTATGTTGCCAGGTCGAGTCGTCGTAGGTGGCAACCGAACCTCCACCGGAGATTCTTAGCACCCCCTGTCCCGCCGTTACCATGGTCGCCACCGTAGCCAGGAATGGCGGGGCCGCCGGGGACTGGGGGCCGTCTCTTAGTAACTTTATCCATTTGGGGGGTTCAATTCCATGCCTACTCAAAAAACTATCAAATTCTTTGTTACAGTACTCCTTGCTGTTATCTGACCGAACAATTTTTATTTTCGTTTCCAGTTCATTATCTACTTTGATTTTATAATCTTTGAACACTTTTAGTACACTTAATTTTTCTTTCAAAAATAAACATGAACTTTTTGAGTAAAATCATCTATAAAGATAATGAAATACTTCATACCTCCCAGTGATGTTTGCTCTATTCGATCCATCGATAACCTGCAGTGGTCTTAAAGCTCTGGAGCCAATGTTGTTGAAAGGTAATCTGCTTTGTTTACCTTCGAGGCAGGTGGTAGACGTGACAGTACCTTAACTTTGGTCAGGGAATGGATCGACTCCTTCTGCACCCTCCGGTAACTTGTTAACATCTGAAAAGTTCAGGTGTCCCATGTGTCTATGCCACAGGGCAACATCATTTAAATTATTTGAGTATGTTAGATTAGAGAAAACTTCTCTATAAGTGTTTAACTGATACAAGTTGTTTGCTAATGTGGCTGAACAGAGGAATTTATTACTTTGGTCATAAATATCACAACTTTTGTCTCTAAAATTTACTTTACAGCCACTTTTTACCATAGCGCTTACTGATAAAAGATTGGCAGCAAGTTTGGGTGTGTATGGAACTTCTCTTACCTGAATTTTACTTTGTTCATTACCATTTATCAATAAATTAACCTTTCCCATATTTTCCACAGTTAGTGGTGTCCTACTGGCAACAGTTATGGTGGATATCGGTGGACTTGTTACATCATACATCCAGTCACATCTATTGGTCATGTGCATGGAGGCACCTGAGTCCACATACCAAAGGTGCAATGCTGCAACAAAACTTTTATTTTCTTCTACTTCTTCAATATTCTTCTTCTTCGGAGCACGGCAGTTCTTTGCAAAGTGTCCGTGCTTGTTACAATTATAACATCAAGGCCCTTTCTGAATACAGGCCTTTCCTGTACTATGATTTTTGTGAACGGCTGTCTTCTTACTGAAGAATGCTGTGATCATTGAACTTCCTGCAGGAGTTTAGTTTTGATGGAGTCTGCACAGATCTTGATCCCCGAGCTCTCCAATCCCATTATCATTGGCTTATAAACCTCGAGTACGCCAGCCAACATCAGTGTTCCAAGCCATTCATCATCAATGCCAAATTTGATATTCCTTAGCTTATAAGCTGTTAACGTTATCTTATTCAAATAATCATCTACATTTTGAGAACTGTCCAATGTAGTTGTGATGAGATCTCTTAACAGGGCAACTTTTTTGTATAACCCGCTGTCATCAAAAGCTGGCGGTAAGTTGTCCCAGACTTCTTTGCATGTAGTTGCGCTTTGTACATGCACGTAATTGATCGGACCAAGCAGTAAAATAAGCTTACATTTTGCCTTTGTTTCTTTCGTGGGATCGGTATTAGTTCTTTCGACACAACTCCACAAATCCTCAAGCTTGAAATATGCTTCCACTGCGAATTTTCAACTCGCATAATTGTTTCTTCCGACGAGTCTGTCAATGTGAAATGGATTGTGGCTTGTACTGGACATCTTCTACATATAATAACAATTTTTCAGCAATGTGACTGAGCGAGCACGCCGCTCAAGGTTAGATTATGCGGTAACCTCAAAATGTATGACGATGACGTGACGGAATAAATAGACCGTTTGTTCTGCGTTTTTTTTTTTACTTTTAATCATTTTCATCAACCACGCGCTGCTACCAGGTTGATATTTGGGATGAAATCATTAAATGAACTGTAGATCTCGGAAATATGCAAGAATGTATTTTATAAGCAATGGCAAATTACAAACTACAGTACATGAACCATGAAGTAAGAGTTATCTATGCGAATGAGAATAGAGAAAGATGTCGCCAACATAATGCACTTAAATTAGCAGTAAATGCACCAAAAAATATAAATGGTTGCGTTCTCATTTACTAACACGCTTCTCTGAGCCATCTGCAAGAACTGTACTTCCAACACGACGGATGTTCAGCTCATTACGAACGATCTATGAGCGCATATCTGGACAGTCAATTCGGTTAAATATGGATAGATCGCGGTGGTGGACTTGAACTGGCCGGCGAGATCACCAGACGTCTAGACTTCATTGTGGCCTGAACTAAAACGATTAGTGTACACAGAAGAAGCATAAGTGTTAGTGATTTAAAGCAGCGCATAATAGTATAAGTTTTACACAACAATAAAACTTGTATTATCTAGCAGAGACGATACAGCACTCGAATCCATGCAGACTGATATATTTTTAGAGTGGAATCTCTCTAAGTAGATCTGAGCAAGGATCTTTCTGCCTCTGACCACTCGTTGGCAACATCGCTCCAGCCCCAATTTCCCAGACATAAAGCTCCATGTCCCGTACCTTGGGGGGGGGGGGGGAGTCAGTGCTCTGATTTATTAATATCTTGTCTAAGTCTTGGATTATTACTGGTTTGCAGAGTGCAATCTAAAACGCTTTTCTCTACATTGGTGCTACCAGGAAGAAGGTCCCCTATTCCGAATTCAGGTGGTGTAGAACGTGTGGCAGGAGGCTTAGTCATTTCGTAGGTTGTCGGAAACACCTATGCAGCTGATAGTTGATAGTTGGTTGTAAAATATGCCATTCGAGTGGTCGTTTCCTTAGAGACAACTTGTCTGCAAAGTGGTTGAACGTGCCGGGGAGATACTCCGTCGTTATTGAAATGTTCCACTTATCCTGAAAAGCCAAGAGTTGATAACTCAAATTGAGAAGAGCTGCAAACCGTGTTCCTCCTTCTTTTTGAAGGTAAGATGTGAATTACGGTTATTCAACTGCACTGTTAAATGGCGACCTTGTAAACGAAATTCGCAATACCTCACCGCTGCTATTATCGCAAACTTTTCCTTGCGATTGTAGTACCATTGCTGTTGATGCCCCCCACCCATGGTCTGACGTATCCGTGGTCAAAAAAATGTTGCATCAACTTCGGGTGCAGGCTGCTCATCACATGGAGTGATTCCATTGTTGTACATCCTGTAAATAAAGGATATCAGTGAATGAATCCTGCTATAATTGCAAATACTGCTCCTATAGATAAAACATAATGGAAATGTGCTACAACATAATAAGTATCATGTAATGTTACATCAATTGAAGAATTAGCTAAAATTACTCCTGTTAATCCCCCTACTATAAATAAAAAAACAAATCCTAATCTTCATAAAATAGATGGACTATAATTAATTTGAGAACCATGTAATGTTGCTAATCAACTATTTTATACAACTATATTATCATCAACTATGTTATCCACCACCTTTCGTTCAATACCGTAGTTGGCATCTGCATTTGTTTCCGAGACGGTACTTTGAAAAGTGCTCTGGAGACTTGGTGTAGAATAGCTGTAACCGCCCTTTCGGTACGACAAAATTGGCAAAGTATACCTTCAAGTCACTTCACCAAGTTCGGAGCTGAAGTTATCATAACTAACAAAACCAGCTCAAAGTCCACAGCCAACATCTCACTCCCTGTAGATGGCTTCTAGTACCTAGCTGTCTCTGGAGCAGCCATTTATATTTCGTATCTAAGTATATTTTTGTAGGTAATAAGAAATATGAAAAAAAAAAAAACAATCTTTCAAATTATCAAAATGTTTATACTTGATTGCGATTCCCGCAGCTAACCGTGCGTGCACTTGTGTGTGTGACCAGTGTGAATGTAATAGTTCGATTCTATACCTATCAATTTTGTAAACGCGTCCTTAAGAAAGCCTAAAATGATTTCAGCCTCTTTTAAGGGCATCCTTTTATTTTGAACCATTCGTGTTAAAGTGGGTACATAGTGTCACCATTATTTATTTCAGTGGCAGTTCCTTGAAATTAAAAAAATGATCTGTGTTCCAAACCAATATTAGATACTTTAACTTTACCGTACCAACCCAGGAGGGGTTGGTACGGTCACTGACTCGTGATTTATGGTCCACCTTAGCAGCTTGAGAGTACTCATGGCTAATTGTACCTGTGACAGAAGTAAGATCCGAACACACATAAAATTTCGAAATTTCAACATAAAATAACACGAGCCATAAATAAGTCACAAAATATGAATGACGCCATTCAGTGTTGCCGCGTATACATACAAAAATAAAGTTCCCCGTGGCTGAGATTTTTGTATGTGAATTTATTGTTACTATATTTTATAATATAATATATTTAACTTATTATAATATAACCTAATTCTATATTATTTCATGTTTATTTCTGTAGTATTGCTCAAATGACCTAATTTCCGTTTATTTTACGTACCCAAAGAGTATCAACGAGTATCTGTCTGTCAGCAGGCTGTATCTTATGAACCGTAATATGTAGATACTTGAAATTTTCACAGAATGTGTATTTATATTGCTGCTATAACGACATAAAATAAAATAAAATATTAAAGGGCCCTAAAAGATCACGTTTCTTGTATGAAGGCCATACAAAAAACCTGATTTTTATTCTGTAGATATTGATATGTGTTTTTTTTGAAAAAAAATTGAAAAAAATTGAAAAATTGTTTATTTCTTTAAAAAGATCATACATTATATAGGTATGGGAGTAAGTGGAACATCCTTTTAAGTAAATATATACTTGTGGCAGGATGCCCCGCTCTTCTATAGCAAGAATTAAATAAACACAAAATAGATTAATTAAAGAAATACAAGAAACTAAGCTTAAATTTATATAATGAGGGTTAATAAACATAAGTGTGCGAGTTTTATGTGAGTGTGAGTTGATGGGTGCGTGCGCTCACTCGTGCGATTCTGTGTGAGTGTGTGTGTCTGTGTGTGTGTGTGTGTGTGTGTGTGTGTGTGTGTGTGTGTGTGTGTGGGCGTGTGTGTGGGCGTGTGTGTGTGTGTGTATGTGTGTTTGCGTGTGTATATGTACACATGTGTGTGTTTGTCGGCGTTTGTAAAATTTATTTAATAACTTTTAGTAATTCCTCGACTTCATCATACTTAAGTTTCAGTAGCCATTCTGTAACTGTCTTTTTGAACTCATTAGAGTTCAGTTTATAAATGTTTAGTTTTTTGTTGACTACATTGTATAAATAACCAGCCTGTCTTTTAAATTGGTGACTAGCAAAATTTGTCTTGACTAGAGTTAATTCAAAAGCTCTTCCTCGTCTATTACTAGTTTTGCAGTCGTAGAAAGTTGTTTTATGTTTTGTTAACAACAAATTTAAAATGTATAACTTTCTAACACTTAGTAAACCACTAACTGAGTAAAGTTCTTCTGTAGGGAATCTGTATGATTTATTGTACATGACCTTTATTAATGATCGTTGACCACGTTCTAGTTGTAGGAGTTTAGTTTTCGTAGTACCACCCCAAACTGGTATACAATATGTTAAAATCGATTGGGCTAGTGCAGCATATATTTGATTTAATAATTTATGAGTTGCGACATGTCTTAGGGTCTTAAAGATCCAAATAAGTTTTCGTAACCTATTATTAGTTGCTTCTATATGTGAATGCCATGTAAGTGTTTGGTCTATTATAACACCCAAATATTTAGTGCTAGCTACTTTTTCTATAGTAGGACACGTGCAATTGTTACGCAAACCACAGTTGTGTATTTTGAGATTGTGTGTTATGGGTTGTGACCGTTTGTTAATGGAAAAACATATATATTTAGTCTTAGACGTGTTTAGGGTAAGCAAGTTTATTTCGAGCCAGTTCGCAACTTTGGACAGTCCAAATTCGGCTGTATCGTAGACTTCATCCCACGATTTACCCGTGAATACGATAGCAGTATCGTCCGCATATGAATAAATCTTACCATTGTCAAGTTTTAATCTACAGAGGTCATTAATATAAATAAGAAATAAGGTAGGGCCTAGTACACTGCCTTGAGGCACCCCAAAGGTTATTTGAAGGTCATTACTGACATAATTGCCTATTCTAGTGCTTTGCGTTCTGTTTCTTAAATAATCTCTTATTAATTCTAGTTGGGCTTCCCTTATACCCATCTTTTCCGACTTCCTAACAAGCATGGGAACAGAGACGGTGTCAAATGCCTTTTTTAAGTCCAAAAATATAGCAAGACATTTTTTGTTTTGGTCAAGGTGATCAACAATATATGTAGTTAAATCTATGACAGCGTTCTGTGTGTTTTTTCCTCTTCTAAATCCATATTGTGTTTGCGATAGAATATTATATTTATCTAAATACCGTATTAATCTGTTATTAATTAATTTTTCTAAGATTTTGGAAAAAGCTGGTAAGATGGAAATTGGCCTATAATTATTTATATCATCTCTGCTCCCATTTTTGTATACAGGTGTAATAATAGAACGTTTAAGGAAGGCTGGAAATACACTTTTAGAAAAACAGAGGTTAGCCAAGTGACAAACTATCGGCACTAATAAAGAACTGGCCAATTTCACAAATTTTGTGGGTATGTTATCATAACCCGGAGTGCTATCGGATTTTAAGTTCATGAGTATACTAAGAACTTCATTAGGATCAGTATCTACGATGGCGAAAGATGAGAGCTGGTTATTAATTAAGTGTGCTGCAATATGTATATTGTGATCGTATGCTGTGTTCTTTTGAATGTCATCGGCAAGCTTACGCCCAATATTTGCGAAAAAATTATTGACTGTATTAACTGATTGAGTCGGGCTTGATTCTATGTCTAATAATGCATTATTAGTAGTTTTATTTTCCTTAGTATGTGTAATATTTTTTATATTATTCCATAAGATTTTAGGGTTTTTTTCTAATAACAGTGTTCTTTCATATGAACGTTTTAACTTTTTAATACAGTTGTTACAGTAATTGCGATATCTTTTATAGGTTATTCTCAAAATTTCATCGAAAGGGTTGTTTTTAAGTTGTTTTTGCATTTTATTCCTATTTTGAATGCATCTGAGCACACCTGTAGTTATCCAGGGTTTAATGGTACGTCTACTTTTAGGAATACGGATAGTATTAGTGTTTTCATGTAGAGATTCTGTAATTTTGTTTATTAACATTTCAACAATTCTATTAGGATCATCGCATAATAGTAAAATAGATAAATTTTTATTAGCTAGGCTATTAACCGCCTTATTAAAATCGATATATATTTTTGTTCGCGGAGAAGTTTTTATTTCTTTAATTTTAGTTAAACTAAAGAACACCATATAGTGATCGGTGATGGATGTATTTATTACTGCTATATTTGCTTGTGTCTTCTTTCTATTTAATTTAAGGATAACATGATCCAGGCAACTATTTTCTCTGGTAGCAATTGTATGTCCCGGTAACAAGCCGAAAGTAGAAAGGACATCTAGATAGTTAATTCTATTCTTTTGTTCACTATTTAGTTCATTAGGTTTTGGAATAAGATTTATGTTGATATCTCCAGTAATAATTATATTTTGATTGTTTTTAATGGTGTTGAGATGTTGTCGCAAAGATTCAGTAAATTTTTCAGTATTTGTATTAGAGGGTGATCTGTATATACCTAATATAATATTATTAAAGATTTCTATTTGTAAGCAAGATGCATGCTCTAATTTTATTTCTTTTATCTTAGGTTTAAGATTATTTTTATAGTAAACTGTTACTCCGTCATTTTGGTTAAGATGTTGCATAGTAACAAACGATGTGTAATTTGTAATTTGTGGCAGATGCTTATTGTTATCAAGCCTGCATTCTGTTAGAATTAACAGATCTACTTCAAAGGTAAGACTAGATAGTGTTAATTGCAAGTTGTCTAAGTTTTTATAAACACTTCTGATGTTCTGCGTGATAACTGTCAAGTCTTTTTTATTCAAACATATGAATTTATTCAAATCCTCAATATCGCATGATACAGAATTTGCAATTTCGGTATCGTCTATTTCTTTTAACATAATCAAAGGACTATCCATCATCAAAAATAATGGAACTAATAACACAGAATTTGTATAGATTCTGGTGATATTTGTTTATGGTTTCCCTAATGTATTTTATCATAATGTAACATAGTAAATATTTTATCGGTACATGGCCAGTTTTGTTTACAGACTGTAGCGAAACCTAGATTAACACGCCATAAAATGATTCTGTGTGTATGGTGGGATTGGAAGCGTATCGTTTAGCATGAGGTTTTACCGCCTGGTAAAACCATCGATTCGAATCTTTACTACCAACAAATAATGCGACAAGCAAGAAATAGAAAAAGAAAACGGCTGGCATTGATAATTAGAAAAGGAGTGGTCTTTCATCATGATACACGGTTATTACTGTAAAAGGAAACTATTTGTTGTTCATTAACAACAAAATACTTAATATAAACATAGGCAATTAACGCATATTATATTTTTTTATAGGATAGAGTGACAAACGAGCACACAGTCCACGTGATGGTAAGTGGTTGCTGTGGCCCATAGACATCGACATTTTTATCCTCGATTATGAATCAAAATGCAGATGCGTTGTCACCCGTGAGAACCAAGATGGATAGCCTCGTTTCTAGTAAAAAGGGTCTCCGGTTCTCTACACTCACCATATGAAACACAGAAGCATTGAGCTGCTATTTTACGCTGGTATTCTGTGAGAGCGTGGTCCTCCCCAGTCGAGCCGACCCATTCGTGTTAAAACTATACCAGTAATGTAGCTGCAGCATGGCTCTACTATGTAAAATTTCTAAACCAATGAACATTATATAATTGTTTAAATATTTATTTAGTTTTAAGTGAGGCTTAGCCATTTTTGATGAATGACAAGCTCGTGGAAACTGTCCATGCGGTCGGAGCTAAGTTCTAAGACCCGCCGCAGAAGAACACAAAAACTCTCCGATCACACTCTTAGTCTCATGGCTGTTAGACGGGAGATGAGGCTACATTCTTCAACAGACTTGACAGCATACAGGCATCTGAACAGACAGATCTCCAAATGCATGCGGCGGGACTTACGCAACTTCAATACAGCTCGTATTGAAGAAGCGATCGAGCGGAACCAAGGCTCCAAAGTCTTTGCCAGAGATCTGTCTGCCAGAAAGAGCCAACTGTCAAAGCTGAAGACAGAATGTGGCAGCATCGTTTCCGGGACACCTGAGATTTTGAGTGAGATTGAGAGGTTCTATGGGCAGTTGCACACGTCATCATTGGAGCCACATGCAAGTGTGAGTAACGATCCAAGAGCGAGTCTCATCCGACACTATTCCGAAGCTATCCCGGACGTCAGTCTGAGCGAGATTACAATGGCTCTCCAGCACCTTAAAAACGGCAAGGCCTAGGCGAGGATGGACTTATAACGGAGCTTCTGAAAGCGGGTGGAAAACCGGTACTTGAAGTCCTTCAGAAGCTCTTTAATTCCGTCCTCCATGGTGGCATTACACCGGAGGCGTGGAGCAGAAGTGGGGTGGTCTTGTTCTTCAAGAAAGGTGACAACACTCTCTTGAAGAACTGCAGACCGATTTCCCTTCTGAACCGCGTCTACGTGCTGTTTTCGAGAGTCATTACGAATCGTCTCGCGCGCAGACTTGACGACTTCCAGCCTCCCGAACAAGCCGGTTTCCGAAAGGGCTTTGGCACCATAGACCACATACATACCCTTCGGCAAATTGTACAGAAGTCCGAAAAGTACAATTTTCCACTATGTCTGGCGTATGTGGACTATGAGAAAGCCTTTGATTCCGTCGAAATTTGGGCGGTGCTGCAGTCCCTTCAGCGGTGCCAAGTTGACTGTCGGTATATCGAAGTGTTGAGGTACTTGTACAGTAGGGCTACGATAGCTATCCGAGTACAGAACCAGAGTACGAAACCTATCCAATTGCAGAGAGGTGTAAGACAGGGTGACGTCATATCCCCGAAACTCTTCACCGCTGCATTGGAAGACGTTTTCAAGCTTCTGGACTGGAAAGGATACGGTATCAACATCAATGGCGAGTACATCACTCACCTTCGATTTGCCGACGATATAGTCCTTATGGCAGAATCGCTGGAGGACCTAAGCTCTATGCTCAATGACCTCAATAGTGTCACCCAACGGATAGGTCTTAAGATGAACATGGACAAAACAAAGATAATGTATAATATCCATGTCACACCATTGTCAGTAGTTGTTGGGAGCACTAAGCTCGAAGTTGTTGACGAGTATGTTTACCTGGGACAAATAGTCCGACTAGGTAAGTCCAACTTCGACCGAGAGGTCAATCGACGGATTCAACTCGGCTGGGCAGCGTTCGGGAAGCTACGACACATTTTCTCGTCAGACATACCTCAAAACCTTAAAACGAAATTGTACAACCAGTGCGTGTTGCCAGTGATGACTTACGGAACTGAGACGTGGGCCTTCACAGCTGGCCGTATGAGGAAGCTCAAGGTCGCTCAGCGAGCTATGGAGAGGGCTATGCTCGGAGTTTCTCTGCGTGATAAACTTAGAAATGAGGATATCCGCAGTAGAACTAGAGTAACCGACATAGCCCAACGGATTAGTAAGCTGAAGTGGCAGTGGGCCGGCCATATAGCTCGAAGAACCGACAACCGATGGGGAAGAAAGGTTCTCGAGTGGTAGCCTCGTACCGGTAGGCGAAGTGTAGGGTGACCCCCCACGAGATGGAGTGACGACCTGGTAAGGCATGCAGGAAGTCGATGGATGCAGGTGGCTCAGGACCGTGCTTTGTGGCATTCCTTGGGGGAGGCCTATGTTCAGCAGTGGACTTATGAAAGGCTGTAATGATGATGATGAATGATGATAGCCATTTTTGCATACTCATGCATCACCTTCGCTGCATGATCGAACGCCGTATGCTTGCGCAATGTGTATTATAAAACTATTGCAGCCATCTTTAGCGCTTTTTTTGTTCGCAGCGGAACCCAGCCGTGAAATGACCGTCGTGGTCAATCCCCAGAAGTCACCCAACGGTACCATTACCAAGTGGGACCTCGGTACGTTCATGATTGACGCTCTTTTCGAGCCTAAATACTACAAGGCTGTCATTGGGTTGATCAATGTACCTAAGTAGTAGTATCGTAAACTTGTTAACATATATAGATAATGAACTCACTGTCGACGGAAACTAACTTACTTTTGTTTCATCATTATATTGTTCATTGGGTGACAACTCAGCGCTGTTATCGCCAAAGTAGGTATTTGAACATTTTAAAGTAGATACTCGAAAAGATAACTAAATTACGTCTATGTAAAAATAAATTTATAAAGAATTCCATAATCTTCAAAAACTTTATCTATAGACAATAGGTAATTAGGGCCTGTTTTAAATGTGAAGTTTTGTCTGCTAAATGTTAATAAGAGAATATAATATTATGCTATTTGTCATTCGTCTTGATATATCAGGACTGTTACCGTTATTGCAAATCGACGGACACAGAAGTGTCCGGAAAAAACCTAGATATATTGCTCCCGATTAAAACTACCGAATGAAACTTACTAATCAGCTTATAATACCTTATGTATTGTATTTCGACAACAGTTAAAATAGGTACCTAGATCATGAATTGTATTTATTTTTTTACAATAACGTAGAATTTTAGTAAAATAAAAAATATACTACAAATACAAATGTCTTATTTTTTCTTATACATCCACACCCCATAAATATTTAAAACGATAAGTATAACAGAATATAGAAACAGAAATAGAAACTTTTATATAAAAGCTTTTAAAAAAAAATTACTTCGCAAACATCCGAACTATAAAATAAAATGATGTGTCTTACCTAGTATGAAGAGCACCTCCCGCCCTCTCTCAATTGCGTGCACTATCCCCGTCACCACTAATCCCAGCACAGCAACACCACTACACTAGGCAAGACACACCACTAACGACAATATGACACGTGTTTCGCCTCTACACGAGGCATCCTCAGGTGAGGTAGACTCTACGGTGGCTGACCGTTAAGTGAGCGGTAAGCCAAAACAACTGCCTCTTATACAGACCGCTGACGCAACCGCTCCCTGCTTAAGGAGCGAGCAACCGCGTCATGTGATAAAACATGCGACCTATCACCGCCGGACTTACGCCGCCGTTTGTAAAATTAAAAACAGACAGCCACGCAACGCCTGCCTACCCTCCAACCACGCAACCAATCGCCGATCACCGTGAGGGTGACAAACGATCATATTGCGAGGCTGTCTGCTATTAGAGAGCAGGCTTAAAGATATTTAGGAGAGGTGAGTTAGAAACATTTGTTTGTTCATCCAGCAGTGCAACGTTACTGTTATTACTTTTTAATATTATTTTTTAATATTATAGTTATCTTACACGTATGTAAGACTTTAAAGGAGTGGTCGTTGGCTAGGTTGTGTCCAGTGTCCAAAAGATGTTTAGCAAAATGGTATGTATCGGGATTGCAATTCCTGTACGCGGCTAAATGCTCTTTATAACGTGTTTCAAAGTTGTGACCAGTCTGACCCACGTAAACGGCGTGGCATTCGTCACAAACACGTTTGTAAACACCCGACTTTTGACCAATATATAACTTATCTTTATTATTACATATATTTCTAAGAGGATTGTTTGCTTTGAACGCCACATAAACGCCGTTTTGTCGAAGAATATTAGCTACTATTTCAGATATGGGGCCTAAGTAGGTCATACTGTTCACATATCGACGAACACTTTGAGGTTGAACCGCGTACAGAGAGTTGCGAACAACATGCTTTTGTTTCTTTTTAATTAAATTGTTAATGAAATTTTTTAAAAAAACCGTTAGAGACCGTTATTTGATAAATTATATTAAGCTCTTTTAAATAATTTTCTTTACTTAATGGGACAGTGAACAAACGATTAATGTAACAATAAAAAGCGGCTAATTTATGTTGCCACGGATGACACGATGACGCGGGTATGACTGTGTCGGTATGAGTTGGTTTTCGATAAATTTGGAAAACATGTGACGATTCTTTTCTTGTTATTATTAAGTCGAGGAAATTAAGGGAACAATCTTGTTCCAATTCAAGTTTAAATTTAATTTTGTCGTGGACTCTATTTATTTTATTGAGGAAAACATCCAGTTGTCTCCTTGTGCCAGTCTAGCAAATAATTATGTCGTAGTAGTATCGATAGTAATAAAAGATATTTTGATTGACCACTATATGTTGTTTTTCGAAATTATCCATGAAAATGTCCGCCATAAGGGGACTTAGAGGGGACCCCATAGTTAACCCTTCTTTTTGTAGATAGAAACGGTTATTAAACCGGAAATACTTTTGTTTCATACAGAGAGATGTTAAGTTAACAAGATCATTTGTTTCCCCGGGATGTAGACGACGTTCATCAAAGAGATCTGCGAGTATACGCAAACAGTCGGGGGATGGGACATTTGTGAAAAGACTATCAACGTCTAAAGATGACAATTTGGATTTAGGAGGAATTCGGATATTTTTAATTTTGGAAATGAGATCTAAGCTATTTTTAAAGCTGTAAGTGGGGTTGAATCCATATTTCTCTCGAAGGAGAAAGTTTAATTTTTTGGCAAGGAAATAAGCTGGTGCACCTATATATGAGACAACTGGACAAATAGGAACATGTTCTCTAAGTATTTTTGGTAACCCATATAAAATGGGTGCTTGAGGATTCATTGGAACAAGACTGCTCCGAGACAAGTTGTGATCGGGAAAAACATATGATGACTGTTGTATACATAGCTTAATATCCGAAGTAAACTTTTTGGTTAGGTCAGACTCCAATAGCTCAAAGTCATCACATTAGATAACATCGTTAACCTTCCGGCTGTACCCGCTACTCTCCATAATGACAACAGTATTGCCCTTATCGGCGTTAGTAACAATAAGGTCGTTTTCCCTTATTCTCTGCCTTAGTGACTTAAAAACAGGGAACTCAGGATTGCAATGGGAAGACGCGGGCACAGCCCGAATTTCATTAGCTACCAAACTTTTAACGATGTTATCTTTTTTTGGGAGACCGAAGGTGCGGTGCGGGCCGAGGCGCGGGTGGAGCGCTCCCTCAGTGAAGATAACGCATAATTAATTGAAACAGAACTTTTTTTTTATGGAATAAGGGTGACAAACGAGCACACAGCCCACCTGATGGTAAGTGGTTGCTGTGGCCCATAGACATCTACATCTATCTTCGTTTACGAATTAAAAAGCATATGCGTTGTCACCCGTGAGGACTAAGATAGAATGCCTCTTGTCCAGTAAAAAGGGTCTCCGGTTCTCTACACTCACCATACGAAACACAGCAGCATTAAGCTGCTATTTTACGCTGGTGTTTTGTGAGAGCGTGGTCCTTCCCCGGTCGAGCCGACCCATTCGTGCCACAACTATACTATTAATATAGCCGCAGCATGGCTCTACCACGTAACTTACATCTGTTATCTATAATACGATCGTTGCTGAAAGATGAAAAAATATGAGGGAGTACTTTACAAGGCAGTCGCGTTGATGCAATGAATATATCGTACGTGTGTCTAAAACCCTCGTGAATTAAACAGAGGGCAGCCGTACAAAGTTGGGTGCAAGCGGGATAAGGGATAGGGGGGAAATTACAAAACTTGGTTTTAACCGGTTTATTCTTACTACCTAAACCTAAATTTGTGGAAAACCGGTATTCCGCAATAACCGGTTTTGGGGTCAATGACCGAAAACGATTAAGAATTTCAACCGGTTTCCGAGCCCTGGCTCCCTGTCTGTCCGTTAAGATTGTACTGTGACGCAAATATATGAAAATGGTTCACACTACATGTGTGGTAAAAAACTGTGGGTCATCCTCATTTAAAGATAAGGAATTAAAATTTCATCAGTAGGTATAACAGAAACAGAAACTTTTTTATTCAATATAGATTATAAATAATTCTTATTGAAAGTCACTCTTTTGTTTGATTACCACTGGTTCGGAAAAAACCTCTGTCCTGGGAAGAACCAGCAAGAAACCCAGCGGGACCTTTTTTTTAAATAACAGCTTACAATCATGATGTTACACAAATTAACAACACAACAAATTAGAAATAGCTTGGTAGCGATCACCTCATTTCCAGGGGTTATTATCATCCATAAATTCCTTAATATTATAATAACCCTTTTTATACAAACTTAGTTTAATAAAGTTTTTAAACTTTGAGCAGGTCAAACTTTGTACATTTTCTGGAATTTTGTTGTAAAAGTGTATACATCGCCCTAAGAATGAATTACTGACTCGATGGATTCGAGTAACTGGTACTACTAGCTTGTGTCTGTTCCTAGTATTTACAGAATGAATATCACTTATTTTTGTAAAACTACTTTTATTTTTGTGTACGTACATTACATTTTCATATATGTATTGAGAGGCCAAAGTTAATATATTAATTTCCTTAAATTTTTGTCGCAGCGACTCTTTAGACTTTAAATCATAAATTGCTCTTATGGCCCTCTTCTGTAAAACAAATATAATTTCAGTGTCAGCTGCGTGTCCCCATAGCAAAATACCATACGACATTATGCTATGGAAATAGCTGAAGTAAACTAGTCTAGCTGTTTCAACACTGGTTAGACTTCTAATCTTTTTTACAGCATATGCTGCAGAACTAAGTCTGCTTGCTAGTTTTGATATATGGGGGCTCCATTGAAGCTTCGCGTCTAGTGTGATTCCAAGAAAAATGGGGGTATCTACAAGACTCAGTTTCTCCCCATTTAAAATTACATTAGTATTTAATTGTTTGACATTTGGAGTCACGAATTTCATACATTTCGTTTTAGTGTCATTTAAATGCAAATTATTAACATGGAACCAATTTACTAATTTAGATATAGCATTATTTACATCGTCATATTTTAATAATTGTCGACTTAATTTGAAAATTAAAGAAGTGTCATCTGCAAATAATACTATATCATGGTTATCCCCTACTTATTTAATTGGGTAGGTATTATTTCTGAACATTTATCGTCTGATTAATTTATATAATTTGATTAAACCTGAAATAAAACAAAATCAGTTTTTAATTTTTTTATTACATTCCGTTCTGACAACTCTAGCAATTTATTGTTTGTGTCGGCTTTTCTGACGACATCAAACTCGATGACTGACTGTATGGCCAAGAACACACTAGCGGCATGCCGTATTTCGGCTAATAGCATCGTCTCAGTTCTATTGCGGTCCGCCGCAAATCTTCAGTGCTTCGAGATACATATATTGGACATAATGGACATCGATTAAGTTGCTGCAGTTATTTATTTATATCGATTCTAGTATGTTAGATTTAAATCGAATCGGAGATCGATGTTTCTTTAAGCGAATCAACATGCCTGGCTTGCGGCTTACTGCGCCGAGTGCGTTGTGCGAGTAATTGACGGCTGGCCGCAAGTCAGTGCGTCGATATCATGCGGTTTCATATGAAAATCGAAGTGCGTGCTGCCACACTGGCATGCCGCATCACGGCCAGCCGCTAGTTCGTTCCTGCGCTATGTGCTTCCCAGGCTGTGGTCCGGCACTATGAAGAACGCCGCCTACGGTAGTGGGCTACATACCTAACTTAACCGAGTGACCTTGCTCAAAGCGCTAGAACGTGCTAGCTGCTGGCCGTAATGCAGCATGCCGTCGCGGCAGGACTCACTTCAATTATTCGATAATTATATAATATTATTTCTTTTTATTTTTCTTTCTTAAGAAAGAAAAAAATTATATAATATAACTGCAGCCACTTCTTCGATGTCCATCGTGTCCAATATTTCTAGAATCACTGACGATTACGACGAAACGCAATACAACCGAGACGCTACGGTTAGCCGGAATACGGTGTGCCGCTAGTGCGTTATTGCTCTAACAATAATATTATAATGTGCGTTATAAATTGTAATATATTATTTTGTGCTATTTTTTTCTCTTCACCTACAGTGAGATATTTACCTACAGTCACAAAATTACAACACTATACTTATTGCTTAGGTACATTGACTAATCCTACGACAGTTTTGTAATATTTAGGATCGAATAGGGCGTCAATCATGAACGCACCGAGGTCCCACTTGGTAATGGGCCCGTCGGGTATTTTCTCAGGATTAATATAAACCTTCATTTCACGGCTGGGTTCCTCTGCAAACGAAAAAAAATCCGCTTAACAAAAGATATAGTTAATAGTTTTTTTTTTAAGAACTAAAATTACAAACGAAACGAACAGTCAAGTCACCCAACAGATGGTTAGTGGCTATGCAGCCCATGGATACTCCCGCAACCCACTTTAAACAAAGAAGGCTTACAAATGCTTTGTCACCTCTGAGGAGAGGACTAAGACAGAATACCTCACAGACTGTAATTTAACTGCATTTAAGCCGGAACACAACAGTGTAACTAAAAGCTTTTACAAAAATTTACTTCGCAAATATCCGCGTTATAAAATAAAATGATGTGTTTTACCTAGTATGAAGAAGCACCTCCCGCCCTCCCTCAATTGCGTGCACTATCCCCGTCACCACTAATCCCAGCACCGCTACTTCCAACACCACTATACTAGGCAAGACACACCACTGACGATAATACGACACGTGTTTCGCATCTACACGAGGCATCCTCAGGTGATATAGACTCTACGGTGGCTAACCGCTAAGTGAGCGGCGAGCCAAAACAAGTGCCTTTTATACAAACCGATGATGCAACCGCTCTCCACCTAAGTAGCGAGCGACTGCGTCATGCGATAAAACATGCGACCAATCACCGCTGGACTTACGCAGCCGTTTGTAAAATTAAAAACAAACCGCCGCGCAACGCCCACATTATTAGAGAGCAGGCTTAATTACATGACGCAGTCGCTCGCTACTTAGGTGGAGAGCGGTTGCATCATCGGTTTGTATAAAAGGCACTTGTTTTGGCTCGCCGCTCACTTAGCGGTTAGCCACCGTAGAGTCTATATCACCTGAGGATGCCTCGTGTAGAGGCGAAACACGTGTCGTATTATCGTCAGTGGTGTGTCTTGCCTAGTGTAGTGGTGTTGGAAGTAGCGGTGCTGGGATTAGTGGTGACAGGGATAGTGCACGCAATTGAGGGAGGGCGGGAGGTGCTTCTTCATACTAGGTAAGACACATCATTTTATTTTATAACGCGGATATTTGCGAAGTAAATTTTTGTAAAAGCTTTTATATAATGGATTTCCGCAAAGTAACGCCTGATTCTATTAATTATAACAGTGTAACTGTTATTTGTCAGCAGAAGTAGAACAAAGAGTGGTTCATACACGGACGTGTTTCCTACACGTCTGTGCTAGCCAAAAAAAGTCATAAATGGTACAGATCAGATAGTCTAATTTAAAAACGTGCAGTTTTAAATTAGACAATCCTTATTAGCGCAACCCTGTTCATGATTGCCTCCGAGAGATACGTTTTAGTATATGTACTTGGTAGAGCCATGCTGCTACTATATTAGTTATAGGTTTAGCACAAATGGGTCGCCTCGACCGGGGAAGGACCACGCTCTCACAGAATACCCGCTTAAAATAGCAGCTCAATGCTGCCGTGTTTCGTATGGTGTGTGCAGAGAATCGGAAACCATTTTAAGATAATTAATAGAATTTGGCGTTACTTTGCGGTAGTCCATTATATTAAATATGCCAAAAATTACTTTGCGTACATCCGCTAGATAAAATAAAATTATGTGTCTTACCTATATAGTCCAAGGGGGAGGCATTGACCGTTAGTTTGGACATAGCGAAGACCTTCGATCGGGTCTGGCACAAAGCGCTTCTTTCGAAGTTTCCTTCCTATGGGCTTCCCGAGAAATTGTGCAAATGGATCACCAGTTTCGGAGCACCAAGGTCGTAGTAGATGGTGCATGCTCTGATTTCAAGCCTATCAACGCTGGTGTTCCACAAGGCTGCGTGCTATCACCGACGCTGTTTCTCCTGCATATCAATGATATGTTGCTAACTGGTAGCATTCATTGCTATGCAGACGACAGCACTGGTGCTGCTGAGTACCGGGACAAACTTGTGTCTGAAGTCGAGTCTTTGCTTAACAAAGTCTCGGATTGGGGCCGACTAAATCTAGTCCAGTTCAATCCCCAGAAGACACAAGTTTGCGCGTTTACCGCTAAAAAGAACCCCTTTGTCGTATCTCCTCAGTTTCAAGGCACTCCCCTTGCTGCCTCAGCTAGTATCGGAATCCTTGGCGTCGACATATCGAATAGT
Source organism: Parnassius mnemosyne (assembly GCA_963668995.1). NCBI lineage: Eukaryota > Metazoa > Arthropoda > Insecta > Lepidoptera > Papilionidae > Parnassius > Parnassius mnemosyne. The sequence goes on along the minus strand of CAVLGL010000057.1, from coordinate 45,063,566 downwards.
GTGCAGTTTCGTGGTCACTTGGAAGGGAAGGCTAAATTGGCCTCTAAAAAGCTTGGCGTGCTCAGCAGAGCGAGACAGTATTTCATGCCGGCATTTATACAAACCGCTGACGCAACCGCTGCCTGCTTAAGGAGCGAGCGACTGCGTCATGCGATAAAACATGCGACCAATCACCGCCGGACTTACGCAGCCGTTTGTAAAATTAAAAACAAACCGCCGTGCAACGTCCGCCTACCCTCCAACCACGTAATCGCCGATCACCGTGAGGGTGACAAACAATCATATTGCGAGGCTGTCTGCTCTTAGAGAGCAGGCTTAAAGATATTTAGGAGAGGTGAGTTAGAAACATTTGTTTGTTCATTCAGCAGAGGTGCTGGGATTAGTGGTGACGGGGATAGTGCACGCAATTGAGGCAGGGCGGGAGGTGCTGTTCAAACTAGGTAAGACACATCATTTTATTTTACATAGCGGATGTACGCAAAGTAATTTTTGGCATATTTAATTTAAGGAAACCATTATTACTGGATACGAGGCATTCCATCTTAATCCTCAGGGAAGACAACACATCTGCATTTAGATTTTTAAACGTGGATTAATTTTGATGTCTATGGGCTATATAATCCACTTATCAACAGGTGGACTGTGTGCTCGCTTGTCATCCTTATTCTATAAAAAAGTGCACTGGACAAACATCGAGAACCAAACAGATATCGTCAACCCGTCTGCCAAATGTGGCAACTTTAGTACATATTCCTCCTATAGGGCAGACTATGAGGAGGCCTATGTTCAGCATTGGACTTTGAGTTCTTGTACACTAACGGATATTCATAATAAGTAACTCACCTATAATTTTAGGAGCGAATACGGCAACCCAATTTAGGGGATTCTCCTTCAACGCTTCATACATCTTTCTATGGTCTTCCGTCACCGGACGGTACAGTTCAGGCACTTCGTGCGGCTTGCAAAAGAGAAAACTAGATAAGCATACAGTCACATCTTTAACATTCTTGACCTTCATGGCTTCTAGTATGTTTTTGAGGCTTTCAGATAGGTCGGTGGTCGGCGCAAAGGACTCCCGGGTGCCTAAGGTGACAACGACGCCGTCTGTGCCCTCCACTGCTGCTGCGACGGATTCGGGCTTGAGGGCATCGCCTTTGAAAGCCTCCACCTTATCCTTGAAGTGATTGGGCAACTTGGCTGGGTCGCGAAGGAATGCCCGCACTTGTAGACCTGTTGAAAAACAATCATTATAACAAATAAGCAGCGATGTTCACAGCTGTAAAGTATATATCTTATAGTAGTGAGTATTTGTCATAATCTTAGTAGCTTAATGCTGCTGTGTATCGTATGGTGAGTGTAGAGAGCCGGAGACCCTTTTTACTGGAAACGAAGCATTCCATCTTAGTGCTCGCGGGTGACAACTCATCTGCATTTTGATTTTTAACCAAGGATAGATGTAGATGTCCATAGGCCATAGTATCCACTTATCGTCAGGTGGACTATGTGCTCGTTTGTCACCCTTGTTCTATAAAAAAAATGGAAGGCAGGCGGTTTAATGATTGCAGAATCACCAGACTTTTGGTTACTTAAACGTTGCAATTCAATAACTAGTACTTGGGTTTTTTACAACGGGTACAAAATAAAAAGTGGTAAAATTAAAAATTTTGTACAACCGACTTCAATATAAATTCTTACGAATAACTCAAAAATAAAAGAATGTAATAAGAATGAATAAATATAAGTAGTAAAAGAATAATAATAAATATAATTAAAGTATAAATAATAAATATAATTAAAGTATAAATAATAATAACTCAAAAATAACCCAAGGATAACTCCCATATAAATTTGATCAAGGTTTGACCACATGAGAAGCACCAGCTTTCTAATAAAAAAAGAACCATCGAAATCGGTTCACGCGGAAAAAAGATATGAGGTAACACACATAAAAAAGAACATACAGTTGAATTGAGTACCGTCTCCTACAAGTCGGTAGAAAAGTATATTTATGTCGGTAAAATATTTTCTATTTCCCAGTTGCTTTAATCATTTAATATTTTGTCTCACCCACGCAGTTACTTAAGACGAAAATCACATCATGTTAATAAATATTTAAAATAATATTCGCATTGTAGGAATAGTTATAGGTACCTTTCTTAATGGCTGCTTCGATTGAGCAAAGGCCAGTCATGCCAGTAGAACCAAAAATTACAATCTTCTTCATTTTCTGGAAGAACGAGAAAGAGTGATACATATAGTAATTAAGTAATTAATAAATAATCCTGTGACAAGGTTGAACATAGAAATCAATAAAACTAGCCGTCAATTGAATAGTTCAAATTCGAAAAAACTGTAGCATACGGAGATATTTACAAACTTGATAAAAACAGGAAGCACGTAATCCTCTGTAAGATTTAAAATTTATATAAATGAAAAAAAATAACTACTATTTTATTAAGTTTCACACCAGTACACATCAATCACACAGAGTATCTTTTTATAACCAAGGACAATACTAGCCGAAGCGCTATGAGGCAATGAAGCGTGCGTTAACATCGATTCATTTATTATATGTACGTCACACCTACATGTGACTCGTGTAAACATAGATAATACAAACAAGTTAAAATGATAAAAGTTTTGAGTCACAACATACCTAATATCATAGAATTATAATTCTATGCCTAATATCTTATGCGCCTTTATCTAGATATACAAATAAATAAAATTGCAGTGTCTGTTTGTAATGTCAAAATAACAGCTTTTCATTAAATGAATATGGAAGTATATATTTTAGTCTGTCTGTATGTTTGTTCCGGCTAATGTCCGAAATGGCTGAACCTATTATGACGGGACTTTCACTGGCAGATAACTGATGTTTATAAGGAGTAACTAAGGCTACTTTTATTTTAGAAAAAAAAAGAATGAGTGTTGTGGTGTTCCGGAACTAAATAAATGAATCAACGCGGCGGTGACAGCGCCCTCTCGCATCGCATTCACTTCTACGTGGAACGTAGTGCGAGCGGACGTTGTACACCAGTCGTCTCGATTACTATATATTAATCGTATTATTGGTGCTCCTTCAATTGTACATTCACATGTGAACAGCACAAGTGGCGACGAGGTTAATTGTAAGTATGTATAATGAATCTAATTATCGAATCAAATATATATTCCAAGATAAAATCACTGAAAGAAAGGAAGGTAAATAAAAAAAAGTGTTGTGATACAATTGTGCTATGCTTAGAAGTCTACAAAGTTAAATTTTGTACTGGAAAATAATAAACTAATAAGTAATTAATCGGTTATAGTAAAACAAGCATAAATCTCGAGTACGAGTAGGTACGTAATCTTTAAATTGAAATCTAGTGGTTGTATTTGATTCTATAATGTGATCGGCATAATTTAAACAATATATCTAGTAGTGAAGAGATGAGAAATTATCCAGCACTAACGAAATAAAATTACATGTCTGCATGGCAGTAGTTTAAACAATATACCTAGTAGTGAAGAGATGGATAATTATCTAGCACTAACGAAATAAAATTACATGTCTGCATGGCAGTAGTTTAAACAATATACCTAGTAGTGAAGAGATGGAAAATCATCCAGCACTAACGAAATAAAATTACATATCTGCATGGCAGTAGTTTAAACAATATACCTAGTAGTGAAGAGATGGAAAATCATCCAGCACTAACGAAATAAAATTACATATCTGCATGGCAGTAGTTTAAACAATATACCTAGTAGTGAAGAGATGGAAAATCATCCAGCACTAACGAAATAAAATTACATATCTGCATGGCAGTAGTTTAAACAATATACCTAGTAGGGAAGAGATGAGAAATCATTCAGCACTAACGAAATAAAATTACGTCTGTATGGCGGTAATTAAAAAAAGCAATATCACAAACGAAATAAAATTGGAGATATGAGTATCCCCATATACTTGTATCTACTACTGTGTTTTTAATAGTAGTGGTGCGGTAATTTTGGTACTGCAAAATGAAAAATTATCGGTCGGTAATAATAAAAAAGAGGTTGGTGTTTCTTTCTCAGTTCAATGGAGCAAAATTAATTAGGTATTATCAATGAGAGTGATTTGTTTAAAGTAAATTACTTCACTAGGCCTGACAATCTTAGGGCAGCCTGTGTTCAGCAGTGGATTCGTATTCGACTGTAGTAAAAAAAAAGAACTTACTGCTTCAACAGGAAATACATATTTGAAATAAAACAATATTAAATAATTATAATATATTTCATATGCTACTATAATCATCAAATGTTCTATTATTACATTGTTACTTATTTACATATATCACCAAATAGGTTAAAATAAATAAATAAAACTTGCACAGTTTTAAATTAGCTTAAATTAATAAACAGATATAAAAATCATAATAGTACGTACCTACTACTAGTTATTATTAGTTAGTAATATCCTGGGTATATTATTATAATATAACTAAACAGGGTAAAATAAATAAATAAAATTTGTAAAATCCAAAAGTGCACACCTCGAACGCTCATTTAATGTTTGAATAATTAATTTACTTTTACCAATCACCGAAACACATGTTTCTTTTAAAGCTACAAAAAATGTTTCTGTTTAATTAACACGATTTTTTTGACTGCTTGATACCGATGATTCGTATTTTGTTACCGAAAAAAATTGTCAATACCTAATTAAAAAAAAGGATATAAATGTACGGGACGGCTTACAAAAGTGAAATTCAAAAGGCTTCCTAAGGATTAAAATCTAAATAATAAGAATATAAAAATAAAAAAAATCAAAGTGGTAAATTCAGTTTTTCGAAAGATATTTCACATGCATGCCGACCAACTGAAGCCCAAGCGAAATTAAATTCAATTAACTTTTTAATAATAATCGAAATAAATATCCTTATTACTACGTCTGAAGTATTCACTGAAGTCTCCTCTTGCTATTGGTGTACTTTTTATTATATAAGCGCAATATGAATCTGGTGGAAGTAATTTAGGTTGTGATCGCGATTTTGATTTGGTGACAATAGAGCACTACATCTCCGCTTCGCATTCGACGTGTGAAATGAAACAAAATCAATATTCCATTACATAAATTATAATTTACTGCATATCGCCCAACTAAGTCAAAGTCAACCTCAGTAGAAACCTTTAATTGTGAGAGGGATCTAAGCTTTTGTCGGCTTGTGTTGGGAGAAATGGGAGCGAGACTTAAAGATATATTCATTAGCTTCAATGTCCCTACGCCAGCGAAAAGTTTTATTACGTATCGGTGCATAGCGCTATAGGAGATTTTTTATAACATCACCGGCGCATCAGTCTAACCAACCACCGAAATTAGATTTTTATTTCGCACCTAAGCAAACCTGTACTATGAACGTCACTTGTTAATTCAGCAACAACAAGTTGAGAAGTTCAAAAAGTTTTTATTAAGACTCTGTTATCAAAACGCAAAATGAGAGTTTAGCGGATAGGAGGCATAATAAATCAAATAATCTGGAAATGCTCAACATCTGAACTGAGAAAGAAGATACTAACTAAGGGTGATGTCGTTACCCTAACTAAAATCATATCAGCCCTTGAGACTGTGAACAGGACAGTTAAATGGGAACATAAAACAAACACTCAAATATATAAAATAGATGCCCACATATTCAACCCTGAATGCAGCAGGTGGGAAGTTGAAAACATAAATCTGACAGTTTTCTTGCCCAGCAAGGAACTATGTACCTAATGTGGCAAAAAGACAGATCCCGATAAAATTTGGGTAGTTAAGAATTTTAAGTACCCAAAAAGATTAAGCAACTAAGGGCCTTTTTAGGTCTTTGCAATTTTTATAGAAGTTACATTCAAATTATAATGGGAGTATAATTTGGAATGAATAAAATTTATAATGCCTCTCTGAGAACTGCATAAAAAGGGACATGTTGAAATGGAGCGAAAAATAACAAAAGGTATTTCATTTTATAAAACAAAAATTTATTAATACAATACAATCACATCATCCAGATTTTAATAAACTATATTATTTACAAACAGATTGTTCCGGTGTGGGTATGGCCGGAGTACTAAGTATATCAGACTAAAAATGTTCCGATACCACCAAAATACGTACTCATATATATGAGTAGCACTTTAAGCGTTTTGTGATACTACTCATTTGAGTACTCCCAAAAGTATCGATACTTCTTTTTACAAGTCCAAAAAAAACTGTGAATAAGTTCAAATAGTATAGTGAAATGCACAAAATAGGTACATACTATAATTTATATTTTTTATAATAAATAATATACTTATGAACGAACATAAGTTTCATTCTCTTACATCATCTTACACAAAAAAAAAAACAATTTTGGAATAGTTTCTCAAAAAACAGTAATTGCTCTAAATATTTGGATTGACGATGCAAAGATGCGTTCACAATTAGTGCATGATTCGATTAGATACAGGTTATTTTCCTTCGATACCGAGTAGGTATCGAAAAAACTTATTTGATTTTAATATCAAATTGCTTGATTTCGAGGAAAAGGTATCTAGTACTTACTTGTATTTACGTGTCAAGTCATCCCTGTATCAGATAGATGATAAAAATGAATGATAAACTAAAACGGTATACTTTGATAAATGAAATATATTGCATCACAAAACGAATTTAAAATAAATAATTTATAAAGCCCAAAACAATAATGACAGATAATGAAAGAAAGGTATATTAGTAAATATAAGTAACTAAACTTTATATAAAAAACTTAATAATAAATTCATTAACGAGAAATATTAACAAACTTTTACAAAACTGATCATTTCCAGACTCACTTAAAATAGACAAAGTAACACCTATTTACAAATCGGGACCCAAAATAGACCCGGGCAACTATCGACCAATTTCCGTATTGCCAGTATTATCAAAAATTCTTGTTAAAGTCTTATATACACGGCTACAAAACTACCTAGACTCTATTGATTTCTTTTTTAAGAGACAGTACGGATTTCGCTCTAAAAGTAATACACTCACAGCTACAATTGATCTCGTAACTAAAATCAAACATAACATTGATCAGAAAAACATCGTATTAGGAGTATTCATTGATTTAAAAAAGGCGTTTGACACCGTAAGTCATAAACTGCTCTTAAAAAAACTGGAAGTCATTGGTATTACTGGCATAGCCTTAAAAATGTTTGAGTCTTACCTCACGAATAGATCTCAGATCGTAAAAATAGACAGTAGCACCCAAAGTCCCCCACAACCTATATCCTATGGGGTTCCACAAGGTTCAATACTGGGTCCTCTACTCTTTTTAGTCTATATTAATAATATGCATGAGTTGGGCTTAAATGGCAATATCACACTTTACGCCGATGACACTTGTCTTTTTTACTTTGGTTCTTCAATTCATGATCTTGTCTTTCGAGCCCAGCACGACCTTGATATTCTTCGCGATTGGTTACAATACAATTTACTAACTATCAACATTTCCAAAACTAGCTACATAATATTTAAAGCAAAAAATAAATCTATACCCAATCACTCACCTCTCAAAATAAATAATATACCATTACAAGAAAAAACCAATGAAAAATATCTTGGCCTTTATTTGGATACCCATTTAACATGGAATGTTCACATTAAATATTTAATAACCAAATTAATGTCACTTCACGCCTCCCTCCGGATTAATTTTCGATACACACCACAGAAATTACGTTTCACTATATATAATGCCCTAGTAAAACCACACCTATTATATCTCATAGAGGTCTGGGGAAGCGCTGCCAGTACTAGATTAAACAAATTACAAGTCCTACAAAATAGAATAATAAAAGTGCTATTCAACTACAATTTCCGAACATCAACTTCAAAAATTTTCCGAGAAACGAAACTGCTGAAAATCAAACAATTATACATTTATAACACCTGTATCTTTATTCGTAAATCCATTAACAAGAAGATACGCACGGATCTACAATTCACCAAGCGGAAAAAAGTTGGGCGCATCTGCACTCGATGCGCGAGCTTCATCGTTTTGCCTAAGACTCGAACAAAGTACGGCCAGACCACAATTACATGCGAAGGTGCCTTTTTAATAAGATACCCTCGGAAATAAAAAATGTAGACTCGTTCAATGTATTCAAAAAGCGACTAGCAAATCATATAAACACAAATATATCTATCTGAGTACGTTGGACGGGTTTGTTCCTGGTCATGCTTGTGCTATGATGCTAATATGATAGTGAATCCCAGAATTTGTGAGTGACTGTTGTCATTTTATAACTTTTCCTTATTTTTATAGATTTTCCCGTCGATAGCTGTTTTTGATGTTGATTTCTCAACAACATAGGTACGACAACGAATTTTGTTATTTAGATTTACTTTTATTTATGTTCTCATGTAAGTGGCGTATATAATGTTTTTATGAGAATAAATGTCTTTAAACCTTAAACCTTAACTAGTTAGTACCCGGCACGTCGCTGCCGCAGAAGAAATAATTGTGGAAATATCGTTATAAATTCGAAAGAGTTATATTGTTTAATTAGGAATTACAAACCATTTATTGAAGTTGAATGATATATAACTTTCAAATAAATTTGTCCGTTCGATACGCGCCACCTACTGTAAGTTAATTGTAGGTAGATACTATGCCTTAAACTTTCACGCTATTGCAAGCAATAAATTGACGGGGTTTTTCCCCAATCTCAAAATGAACGGTATGGCACCGCGTAAGATACGAAAAAACAAAAAGTAACTTTTATATAAGTAACCATTGGAAACAATGAAAAAGAAAATTAAATATAAAGCCAATATATACCACAGTAAGAAATCCTAGACTAAATACAACGAAGCCAGTAAATAAAGAGTTTAGTAGATTATTCAGAACGCTTGCTCATAATAATCACAAAGATTGGGCAATAATATTGCGAAAAAAAATTGTATAATAATTCATATCAAAATAGTTTTACACCTTGTAAGATTCTATATATTGATTCAAATGAAATGTCTTTTGACAAAGCAGTTTCTAATAAGTAACAACATACATAAGTGATCGCTACCATGCTGTTTCTAAATGTTTTCATAACAGTTGTATAAATATTATATTATAAGTAAGGAAAAAAAATAGTCCCGCTGGGTTTCTTGCTGGTTCTTCCCAAGACAGAGGTTTTTTTGAACCAGTGGTAAAACTTTAAAAAATTATAAGATTACGACACGTCCTCTCGTCAGGTATACCTCAAAACCTGAAAACACATGCACAACCACCAGTGCGTACAACCAGTGCGTGTTGCCAGTGATGACTTATGGATCTGAAAATTGTCCTTCACTGCTAACCGTATGAGATCACACAGCGAGCTATGAATAGGGCTATACTAGGGGTTTCTCTGATCTTTCGTGAAAGACTTAAAAATTAGGATATCCGCAGCAGAACCAGAGTAACCGACATAGCCCAATGTATGAGTGAGATCTAGTGGCAGCGATGTTATGCCGAACCACGCTTCTGAAGATCAGTGAAGTTGTGTGGAACCACGCTTCTAAACGTCTGAATTTTGCGAAACCACGCTCCTGAACATCAGTGAAGTTGTGCGAAACCGCGCTTCTAAACATCAGTAAACATATTCGTCAACAACTTCGAGCTTAGTGCTCCCAACTACTACCGGCATAGGTGTGACATGGACGTTAAACATGATTTTTGTTTTGTCCATGTTCATCTTAAGACCTATGCGTTGGGTGACACTATTGAGGTCCTTGAGTATAGTGCTTAGGTCCTCCAGCGATTCTGCCATAAGGACTATATTATCGGCAAATCGAAGGTGAGTGAAGAACCCGCCATTGATGTTGATACCGTATCCTTTCCAGTCCAGTAGCTTGAAAACGTCTTCCAATGCAGCGGTGAAGAGTTTCGGGGACATTTAGTCACCCTGTCTCACACCTTTCTGCAATTGGATAGGTTTCGTACTCTGGTTCTGTACTCGGATAGCCATCGTAGCCCTACTGCTGTACAAATACTTCAGCACTTCGATATACCGACAGTCCACTTGTCACCGCTGGAGGGACTGCAGCACCGCCCAAACTTCGACGAAATCAAAGGCTTTCCCATGGTCCACATACGCATATTATGCACGAATGCTTATAACAAATTTCGTTTTCATTATACAATCGACCTGTCAACATTGACCTGTTAAGCATAAGTGTATTTGCTTCTGACCATAATTATTTTAAAGCTAAATTAAAAATACACCTTTTAGCATCTCAAAAATCATTATTTCACGTGTAGTGGCAGGTTATATTATAAATAAAATATTATTTTTAATGAAATAAAAAATATGGCCGAGTTTTAAAAAAACAGTTTGTATCAGATCAGTTCAGAATCAATCTTCATCATCATTACAATCCTTCACCTGATACAGGAGGAACATATTATTAGCCACTAACATCTTGGCCAACCCTCCCCAACTAACGGTCCCAAACCCAAACCCCAAATGGAGAATAATATGGTATTAACAAGAAGTAGACGGCCCCAAGTGCTCGGCGGACCCAGTAGCAGCACTGGTCATGACGGAAGCCAGCCTGAGACTGGACCTAGGGGTGCGAAGAATCCCCGAGTGGCGAAAGCAACCCGTCAAGCGACCCAAGCGACACATATGGACTCCGACGTGCTAAGCGATATAACCTCATCGACACCCTCACCTTTTCATTCATTCGAGTCACCTATATCATCTCCATGTTCATACCAGTCTTCAAAGAGATCAAACTCTGTATCACTTATGTCTGAGGACGTTGTGCAGGAGGCTGTCGCCACTAAACCTGTACCCGCCCCAGGCCGAAATCGTGCGCGTAAAAGATGGACAGAAGAAATGAATACATTCATCTGGCACATATATCTCATATCCACTAAATTAAATACTAGCAAAATATAGCTTAATCATCTACATAAAGAATTCTCTAATAAGTACCCACAGATGCAGGCATCAAAACAAACATTGGGAGATCAATGCAGAGCTATACTTAGAAATAAATTACTTCCCCAAAAACTATTAGATCAAATAAGGAATGAAGTTGCAGTATACCTACAACAAGCACACAATAATACCACCCACATACAATCCGACTCGATCACGCAACCACATTTTAGCAACCAGCAAGGCTTAACACAAAGAAGAAGATGGACAGCTAACCAAAACGAAGCTATTGTAAGAAATTACTACAAAATTACAGAACTTGGAGAAAATAAATCAGCTTATCGTCGACTCCTCCATCAAGCAGTCATAGAAGAACATCCTGAGTTAACAGGTGTAAGTGTACAGAGAATATCAGATCAGCTCAGAGTAATATTGAACAACAAAATGATTAATGACCAAAGACGTCAAGAGATACGATATATCAAGCAAGCTGAATTCCCGACGAGACAATTTAGAAAATAATTATTAACTTATCACATTACAACACACGGCCCTTACACTCGAAACAGAAAACTCACAAGAAGCTGACATTCATCCATACATTATAGAAAGTAACAATTCCGTGCATTCACCTAGTCTAACCTTACAATCTCAAACTGACGAATCAGTGGTACCTACTCAAGATTTCGAACCTCAACAAAACCAAGCAATAGAAAATAATAACGCGGAAAATATCCAAGAACTGATTAGAATGGCAATAGACAAATTTCGGAACACCAACCCAACTAAACGACCTTATATACCAAAACAAAAACATCTAAAAGGCTATCCCAAATTATAGATTTCATAAACACTGAGATATTACCAAGTTACATATCGAGAGAGCAGGACTTTGAGACCACTCAGACCATAATTTACTGCGCGGCATACACAGCAGCTATAAGTAACGGAACCAAAATCAGAGACACAAACACACCCACCCAAATTCGAAGTAATGAACCCGCCTGGCAGAAAAGGTTGCAAAAAAAGATACAGGATTTCAGAAGAGACATTGGGAGACTAACAGAATATACTAAAGGCAATAGAAGCAATAGACTCATCACTTTAGTAGAAGCAATAAAAAATAAATACCGAATACATTCGCAGCACGAAGAACCCAATTTGAGCGATGAACAATTCCTTGACACACTTAAACAAAAACTGAATGCGGCATCTAGCAGATTAAAAAGATACCTTAACTGTACACGTAGAAAGTCACAAAATAGCCAGTTTATCAACAATGAAAAACAATTTTACAGGAGCCTGACTTCAGACACGCAACACGACACACATAAAAATAGGCAAGATACACCATTACCACCTGCTAATGAATTACATAGCTTCTGGTCTGGTATGTGGTCTGTGCCGGTTCATCACAACACAGAAGCGGAATGGCTGAACACAGATTTCAAAGTAACTGATACTATCACACCGATGGCATTTGAACAAATACCTTTGGAAGTATTTGTGCATATACTAAAAAAATACGATAGCTGAAAAGCACCTGGAAGTGATCGCATACATAACTACTGGTATAAGAAACTTACAGCAATTCACCCTCTACTTCATAACCATATCAATAACTATACAAAAACCAGACATAATGCCCCGATACATTACACAAGGCCTCACCTACATGATACCGAAAGACGCAGATCATCAAAATCCTGCCAAATACAGACCTATCACATGTCTTCAAACCATTTATAAACTACTTACAGCATGTATAGCCGAACTCTTACATCAACATATAGACAAAAACAACATTCTTGCTGAAAAACAAAAAGGATGTCGAAAAAGTAGTCACGGGTGCAAAGACCAACTCATAATAGACTCCGTAGCAATGAAACAAGCTATTTCTAAAAGTAAAAACATCAACACAATGTATATAGACTACCGAAAAGCATTTGACTCCGTACCGCACAGCTGGCTCCTATATATACTACAACACTATAAAATTCACCCACAAATTATACATTTTCTTAAAAACTCAATGCAGCACTGGAGAACTACATTAAAAACCATAGGAACTTCTTGTATAGAAACACCAGAAATTCCAATACGTCGAGAAATAATCCAAGGTGATGCGCTCAGCCCTTTATGGTTCTGCCTCGCATTAAACCCTCTCTCGCAAATACTGAACAAAACTTCCGCAACATGTCAAAAGCAATGAAAGGTTACGCAATCCTCATACTGACATAGGTTTGGTGTAATAAACTGGACTCAAGGTGACCTTATCAATCTACAACGTATTATAAATACCACTCTAACGGCTCACCGCAAGCACCCTAGATCCTGCGTACAAAGGATGACTCTTTCAAGATCCGATGGAGGACGAGGTATAATAGATATCCGCAACTTGCACAACAAACAAATCAAATGCCTTCGACAATATTTCCATCAACGCTCAGAACACTCACCTCTCCACGAAATAGTAACCTTAGCCGACAAACGCCTCACACCACTTAACCTTGCAGACCGAAATACACAACGCAACGAACGGATCACTGATGTAAAAGAGAAGATCGCCTCATGGCAACAGAAGTCCCTACAAGGAAGGCAGTATCACGACCTGCAGCAGCCACATGTCGACAAAAAAGCGTCGAACGCATGGCTGAGGCGTGGTGAACTCTTCCCAGAGACGGAGGCCTTCATGTTAGCGATCCAGGACCAGGTCATTGATACCCGAAACTTCCAGAGGCACATAATACGCGCACCTAACCTTCCCACCGATACTTGCAGACATTGCCACTCTAGTCCCGAAAACATACAACACATAACATCCGCCTGCAGAGCCCTTGCACAAACCGACTATAAACACCGGCATGACCAGGTAGCTTCCATAATACACCAACATCTCGCGCTTAAATTCAAATTTATACAAAATATTGTCATATGGTGTCCCATATTACAAATATAAACCGGACATTATATTAGAAAATAATAATCATAGAATTTACTGGGACAGGACCATTATCACGGATAAAACTATCCACTTCAATAGGCCAGATATCACAAAGTACGAGTATGACAAAAATAACAAAACTACTTACCTTATTGACATTGCCATACCAAACACCCATAACATTCAATCCACCATTGCTGAAAAACTTACAAATATCAAGATTTAGCAATAGAACTCAAGTGTCAATGGAAAGCAGAAACCATCCAAATAGTCCCAATAGTTATTTCATCTATCGGAGTTATACCTAAAAGCCTACAACGCAGTTTAGATATTTTGCAAGTACCCCAACACACACTTTACACCCTACAGAAAGCTGTTATTCTCAACACCTGCCGACTCACACGCAAATTCCTCACCACTTCATCCGTCACCTCTGCTTACACCATCAGCTAGTACCTACTCACGTTTGGCTTCGGCCCGTGTGATTAGGTTTTAAGTTACCTCTTTAATAGGGAGAATATAGATATATACAAAATAATAATAATAATAATAGTGTGGGTTTTTATATATTTATGTATTTTTTATGTATTTATTTTATTTTATTGATACTTATGTACGTTTACCATGTTTATTTACAATTATATATTTATATTGCCCTACCAGATGAGAAAACTTTATAGATACCACATAAGAATAATAATTCTTTATTTACTTCACAAGGTATTTTAACATAAGTGGCTAGAGTCTAGGCTTTAACTAGCCTGAATGACCTTGACGAAACGGCGATCGCAGAGATTTTAGCCGATGTCAACACCGTCTAGCAACTACGTTCTGTATTACTTATAAAAGTGCAAAGATTATAGACTGCAGAGATGACAATTATATAAGTGACATAGACCCTGTTATGCTTGAGCATCACTGAGAATTATGTCGCGGTTACGGATTTTCAATTACTTTGTGCTGTATCTTTGTCCGGTAGGCGTCACGAGCTATCAAGTGTTCAAGTTTCAAGTACGTAAGAGTTTTTTATTATATATGTTAAATCGTATTTATTTGTATCGTATTAATAGATCTGGGTCAAAGCGTTCGCTGTAAATTTTCCCGGGTTTGATCCCCGACAGCACGAATGAAATTTGTAATTGCAATTTTCGTCAACACGCATTGGGGAAGCACGGCGGGAATTTCCTTGCCCTAAAACCCTCTCAGAAATAAAAAAAGTGTCCTGTGCCCAGACTTGTATAGCCTATTACTTTACTTTGTAGCAATATTCATATTTGTTTCAGATATAGAAGGGTACCTTATGCTGACAAAAATATCATGTGGAGGCGACGAAAACGTAAAACATCTTTGTACCTAGATAAAACGTTCGAAAGATTGTCAGTCATGTCATACGCCACATTTTCTATAGAGCGTAGAACATTGCAGATAGGGCAAAATTAAAAATATTCCAAAATATTATGGGAACTATTTATTAATAATATATACATTTATAGGTATTTATAATAAACATAATGAACAAGCTGCAAGGTTCAACTAATAATGTTTTTTGTAAACACAATCGTAAAATTCCTGTTTTAATTTTTACCAATGGTTAATTGATGAAACGTAGTCAAGATCACTTCATTTAAAATATATTTAATTAAAATTGACACGTGACATATTTGGCCTTCTACTTACAACTCGGCGGAAATTTGAAAAGAAGATTTTGTCTTTTCACACAAGTATTGTTTACAACTGGCGTGGTTTCGAAAAGCGTGATTAAGTGTCAGCGGTATATAATCAATTAAATACTGAACTTTTTTGAAATTTATTTTTTTGTTTATTTTTGTTGTCTTCTTAAAAACTGACGCCATCTCACTATTTTATTATTTCTTTTTTTTGTAACGCATAAGAATAAGTTAGACTAAGTTAGATTAACTTGGATATGTTTATAATTTTTTTAATTTTATCACAAAATTTCCGCAATAAATTATTACCTTTTCTACAGTGATTCTCTCCTCTTAGTTTCGGCGTGACTGTAGGATGTTATACTGAGTCACCGTCAGTTACTAAGCGGCCATAAATCATTATATGTATGTATAGACATACATAGATACATTTTTTGATTTTAATATTTATGTTTTTTTGAATTTTGATTGGTTTTTTGAAACCTGGTAAAATTATTTTTTTCCATGCCAATTGATGGGCCTGAGTATAATGCCAGTTATGCTCTTTGGCTGAAGTTATTTTTTATTTTATGCTCAATTGCAGACAAAACAATATTGATTGCGTATTTCTAAAACAAAATTTTACCTCTTCTCCTTCTAATAATAGCTCCTGCACCTAACACGGCGAAATAGATATTATTATCTATAAGACTATTTGCGGAAACAGTTTTTGTTAACAGTTATGAGTGTAACATTTTATCAGCTGCTTTGTTTATAGTGCCTTGAGCAACACTTTGCCGGTTTCTGTACAGAAAATGATGCTGGCTTTACAAATATGGATGGCCGCTACCATTGAATATAATACCCGCTATGTTACACTTATTTACATAGAAACTTTAATGATCATTTGCATTAAATTCTAAATAGCACTTTTTACACAAGAAAGTAAACTTTTAGATCACTCCATCTTGTTTTTCTCTAATTAAGTGAAAAGTAAAACAAACCAATAGGTCCGTGATTTAAAATTTATTGCAACTTTTTATAGAAAAGCATGACCTTGACATAATATAGTCAATCATTTAGTCAATTATTTAGCCATGGGATAAAACTTTTAAGTGTGCCAGTCAAACATTAATGATGATATTGGGGTCATTATACTGGAAATAGTGTTTTAAATATTTTTTAATACAATTGACAATCTTCAGTATAATTGACCGTGTATATGACTTTTATAAGTCTATGTTATTTTTGATGAAAATTATTATTGCAGATAAAAGCCCTTTCACATTTATTTTAGTCTCGAATTAAATTAATCCAAATGAAAATAAGAACTTTGGCACGTTATAACTGATCTTTAAATGTAAAACACTGACTTGAAATTATATAATTATTAGCAGTTTTTAATTCATTGAACTTTTTTAAGATTGTATTGGATCTCTACTGGTAAAAAAAAAAACAAATATATATATTATAGTTCTTGATGAAAATAAAGTATGCGCGTTACATCGTATCCCATCAATCGTTGAGTTTATGGTAAGTAATAAATTGTAATAGAAAGCCTTAGCATAAGATGTATTGTAAACTTGTTTGTGGTTCTCTCTAAATAAATTTTAAAAAAAATCAAGAATTTCTAATGTAATTCTTGGTGTAAAGCTAAGATGTGATAATAACTGTAAACAATAGAATAACAAAATAATGAAAACATTTGTAAATACTTGATTTATAACCTAATAAACATTATTTGACCGTAATAAAATAAAACAAGGTAGTCTTCGGCATGAAAGTAAAAATAAATATTTTCGATTATTTTTGCAATATCTAACAGCCGGATCAGCGCGCGATTCTGATCCATCTAAAGATGCTAAATTTCAGCAAACACTGTCAAATTCAATAGGAGTGACAGAAAAAAACGGTTCTTGATATAAAAGGGTAAATAAATTATTTAACCTATAAAATAAATTCACTTTATTAAAAATCAAAATAGCCCAATAGCTTTATTAACACGAGACACATAATTGTACGAGTGCTAACAATACTTAACATTATTTTACTGAAATCTCAGAAAGTTTTTTTAATAGAATAAGGGTGACAAACGAGCACACAGTCCACCTGATGGTAAGTGGTTGCTACGGCCCATAGACATCTACATCTATTCTCGATTACGTATCAAAATGTAGATGCATTGTCACCCGTGAGGACTAAGATGTAATGCCTCGTTTCCAGTAAAAAAGTTCTCCGGTTCTCTACACTCACCATACGAAACACATCAGGCTTAAACTGCTATTTTACATGGTATTCTGTGAGAGCGTGGCCCTTCCCCGGTCGAGCCGACCCATTCGTGCTACAACTATACCAACTACTAATATAACTGCAGCATGGCTCTACCACGTAAGAAAAAATTGACGTTGAAAATTAAAGTATTTTCAGAAGCAACTTTTCAATTATTTTCTATTGAGTGAACTTTTGTGGAATCGTGTTTTACAAACCGCCACCTGAAATACGTACAATTTTTTTCGATAACGACGTGAAATTACAAAACGATCCCCATGCATATCAATGTGGCTCCATTCAGCCTCTTAAAATGCACATACCTCGGGATTGAGAGATTTTAAAAGTTTTCATGCGTAGATAATGGAAGAAATAATATTATATTATTACTGTCCCGTGTGAGGCAACCTTTATACTTATATACATATTCTTATCATATTTTTATGGTTGGTTAGAAAAGTTATATCTAAATGCAAACTTTCACAGGGTAATTTTTTTTTACTATTTTTACCCAGCAAGTAGTAAAGCAACTACAATCCCATCGCTGGTTATGTAGCCTAAGATGGTGAATTGCACTGACTTAACAAAAACCTATTCACTCTTGCTTAATACTCGTAGTACTAAGGAAGTATTATTTGCGACCTATTTGTGACCTATTTTTGTGTGTGTGTGTGTGTGTGTGTGTGTGTGTGTGTGTGTGTGTGTGTGTGTGTGTGTGTTTGTTTGTGTTTGTTTGTGTGTATGTGTTAAGAAAAGCGTATAAGAATACGTAAAGAGGAATAAAGGTTGAGTACTACTTCGCTTACCTATACGAGGTTGCCACTCGAGAACCTTTCTTCCTATTTTTTATCGGTTTTCCAAGTTATATAGCTAGCCCATTGCCATTTCACTTTAATATTCCGTTTAATGTCAGTTACTCTGGTTCAACTGCGAATATCTTCATTTCTTACTTTATCACGTAGAGAAACCCCTCTCCAATTTAAAATTTTTACATTTTTAGATGATAATTTGTGTAACATAAAAAAAAACCATGAACCCAAGAATGTCTTTATATAGTTATTTATACTTAGGGAAGCACCATTTTTATTATTTATTTAAATTGTTTGATTTAATTTGATAACAGTGTACCTAAATGTAAGTATCTGTATCTTTATTTCCCTCCCCAACAATATTTTATAAAGTCATACTCATAAAAACAGCGTTTTATTGTAATACATAATTATAAAATTCAGTATCAAGTAATTAATAAAAATATGCAACAATAAAATTACATAGGTATTAAAAACTATCGAAATCTAAGTAACGAGAGCATGTTCGTCGTTCCACATCTAAATTATATAAATTTGCATTTTTCAATTTCACTAACAAACGTCGCCGCGAAAATTTCTTCTTCTTTGGGCACTTTAAAAATTCATTTATTTAGAAAATAATATTTACGGTTACCAGTGTACAGATATTAACTAAATTAAGTATTTCTAGGCATAAAAATATTTATAATTGAGTATAAACTTATAAAAAACTAATATATATTTGAACGAAGTCGCTCCAACACCGACGTGCGGTCCACCCTCGACGATGTCCGAAAACGGACTGTGACAGAGCTTACATGGCGACGGAGCATGCGCGCTCGCGTAAATGTATTCAATTTCAGGGAAAAATGATATATTCTCTTATAAAACGGGTAATAAAAATAAAACTTTCAATTAAAAATATTAATATTTTTAAGACCTTTTTTTTAGTGTAAGAACTATTTAAAAAGCTTGTGCCGTTTTGGAGAAATTTTGCAAAATATGACAAAGATAGGTACTCTTTAGGGATTTTTTTTCTAATAAGGGGTTGACAAAAATACAATTTTGTTAAATTAAAAACATTTGCCAAATCCTCTTCTGTTACCCTGTATTTTTTCTTTGTGGATTAAATGAACAGTTATTGAGATTTTTTTACTTAAATATCCTAGATTTAGGCATTTCAACCACTGTTAAGGCCTTAAGCACAGAGCGCCTGTAGTAGGAGGCTCCGCTCTTCCACAACTTCACAAACAAAATCTTATGAAATACTTTTAGATAACTAATATAAAAACGTGTGTGTAAGTGTGTGTGTGTGTGTGTGTGTGTGTGTGTGTGTGTGTGTGCGTGCATGTGTGCGTGCGTTTGTGTGTGTGTGTGTGTGTGTGTGTGTGTGTGTGTGTGTGTGTGTGTGTGTGTGTGTGTGTGTGTGTGGGTGTGCGCGTGTGGGTGTGGGTGGGTGGGTGTGTGGGTGCGTGTATGTGGGTGTGTGGGTATGGGTGTATATTTTATATTAGTAATTAAAAATTAAGTAGTAATTAACAATTAAGTACACGATCTGTACTTTCGCAATGTTTGAAGTACTTACATAAATTCTAATAAAACTGATATGCGGAATCAAAATCAACATCAACCATATAACTACATTCATTAAAAATTTAACAAAGCCTTGCGACTGGCGGATGCGCACCGCACATTCATATGACATAGAATATAAATATATGACATTCCATAGCGACTTTTCAAGGAGAGATTCAATTTCGTCATAACTAAGTGGTTGTATATAATTTTTACTGCATTTTTACATTCAAATTGTGTAAATTCCTACATGTTTATTAATTTTTTTTTGTTTAGCAGATTTGAACATTCAGACATTATGCTGAGACGGATTCCTTTTTGGTATCACATCACTCACTCTTGCCTAGATTTATTTTTATTTGTATTTGTGTTTTCCACCTACTTTGTATGTTTTTATGTTTTATCCACTTCTAAATGTATATTTTGTGTGTGTATTGATGCTAATAAAACATATATCTATGTCTATGTCTTGTCATAATCTTTTATAAATCGCCCTTGTAGGTACCCGTTACCCATCCCCCCGAACGGGTACCCGCTTTGTCGTGGCGGGGCTACTAAGCCGTAGCCGTGGCTTGGCCGCGGTGAACTAAGAGGAACCCATATGCCTGGCCCGAGGTGGCCACTCCAAGTGGGCTTGGCATACCCACTTCGGAAGTGAGTTGAAGTTCGAGTTCAGATGTGAATGGCGATGCGCCACTCGCCCTATCCTCCGCGACTCTGGCGTGGCTGCACCGTTGATGCGGTGGTGATGGGCTGCGGGGGGAGAGGAGTGTCGGTATTGCGAGGCGCCGCTGCATTTGCATTCTATTATGTCTAACTAACGATGGTAGAGCCACGCGGCAGTTTTTGCTGTTGCACGTATGGGCCGGCTCGAGCCGGGTTGGGACCACGAACTCACAGAATACCGGCGTGAAGTAGAAGCTTTGCTTCTGCGTTTCGTCTGGTGAGTGCAGGTGGCCGGATTCCCGGATTAATTTTCAAACTCAAACGACAGTTAATTAATTATGACGATGTAAATAATGCTCTATCGAAATTGGTACATTAGTTTAACGCCAACAATATGCTCTTAACGGCAATAAGACAAAGTGTATTAAATTTACAATACCTAATGTAAAACATTCGAAAACCAATGTGCTCTTAAATGGGGAGGAGTTGAGTCTCGTGAATACCACTGTTTTTCTTGTTATTACTATACTTCACGCGAAACTTCAATGGCGCCCTCATATATCTAAATTAGCAAGCAGACTTAGTTCTGCAGCATATGCTGTAAGAAAGATTAGAAGTCTCACAGATGTTGAGACATCTATATTAGTGTATTTTAGTTACTTTCATAGCGTAATGTCTTATGGAATTTTGCTATGGGGTAATGCGGCTGATATTAAAGCTATATTTGTTTTGTAAAAGAGAGCCGTGCGGGCGATTTATAACCTAAATTGTAAAGAGTCCCTCAGAGAAAAATTTAAAGAAATAAACATATTAACTTTGACATCGCAATATATTTATGAGAATGTAATGTATGTGCATAAAAACATAAATAGCTTTAATAAGAATAAGGATGTGCATACTTTAAATACTAGGAACAAACATAAGCTTGTAATGCCTGTTACTAGACTCCACAGAATCAGTAATTCATTTATGGGGCAATGTATACGCTTTTACAACAAAATCCCAGAATATATTCAAAGTTTGTCAATAAACAAGTTTAAAAGTTTTATTAAAGAAAAACTGTACAAAAAGGGTTATGCTGGTTCTATGAAAAGTAATTTAAAAATTGTATAAACAAAATTATTGTTATGTGAAATTATGTTTAAAAAAAAGTCCCGCTGGGTTTCTTGCTGGTTCTTCCCAGGACTGAGGTATTTTCCGAACCAGTGGTAAATAAAAAATGACTTTCAATAAGTATTATGTAATAATCAATATTGAATAAAAAATTATTCTATTCTATTCTATTCCATTCATGGAAGACAGCTTTTGTCCACCCGATCCCTAAAAAAGGCGACCGCTCAGATCCGTCCAACTACAGGCCTATCCGCCATCACCTCCTTGTTCTCCAAAATAATAAAATCCATTATTAACTGCCAGCTCATGCGGTACCTTGAGGATCACCAGCTGATTAGTGACCGCCAATACGGTTTTCGTCGGGGTCGATCTACCTGACCCATAGATGGGCGGAGGCAGTAGAGTCCAAGGGGGAGGCGTTGGCCGTTAGTTTGGACATTGCGAAGGCCTTCAATCGGGTTTGACACAAAGCGCTTCTTTCGAAGCTCCCTTCCTATGGGCTTCCCGAGAAATTATGCAATTGGATCACCTTCCTTGCAGATCGGAGCATCAAAGTCGTTGTAGACGGTGCATGCTCCGACTACAAGCCTATTAACGCTGGTGTTCCACAAGGCTGTGTGCTATCACCAACGCTGTTTCTTCTGCATATCAATGATATGTTGCTAACTGGTAACATTCATTGTTATGCAGATGACAGTACTGGTGATGCTTTATACACCGGCCGTGCCAATATTTCTAGGGAAAACGTCGCTGAGTACTGGAACAAACTTGTGTCAGAAGTCGAGTCTTTGCTGAACAAAGTCTCGGATTCATCATCATTTCATCATTACAGCCCTTCACAAGTCCACTGCTGAACATAGGCCTCCCCCAAAGAATGCCACAAAGCACGGTCCTGAGCCACCTGCATCCATCGACTTCCTGCATGTCTTACCAGGTCGTCACTCCATCTCGTGGGGGGACGCCCTACACTTCACCTACCGGTACGAGGCTGCCACTCGAGAAACTTTCTTCCCCATCGGTTGTCGGTTCTTCGAGCTATATGGCCGGCCCATTGCCACTTCAGCTTACTAATCCGTTGGGCTATGTCGATTACTCTGGTTCTACTGCGGATATCCTCATTCCTAAGTTTATCACGCAGAGAAACTCCGAGCATAGCCCTCTCCATAGCTCGCTGAGCGACCTTGAGCTTCCTCATCCGGCCAGCAGTGAAGGACCACGTCTCAGTTCCGTATGTCATCACTGGCAACACGCACTGGGTGTACAGTCTCGTTTTCAAGGTTTGAGGTATACCTGACGAGAAGATGTGCCGTAATTTCCCGAACGCTGCCCAACCGAGTTGAATCCGTCGATTGACCTCTCGGTCGAAGTTGGACTTACCTAGTCGGACTATTTGTCCCAGGTAAACATATTCGTCAACAACTTCGAGCTTAGTGTTCCCAACAACTACCGGCATAGGTGTGACATGGACATTAAACATGATCTTAGTTTTGTCCATGTTCATCTTAAGACCTATCCGTTGGGAAACACTATTGAGGTCATTAAGCATAGTGCTTAGGTCCTCTAGCGATTCTGCCATAAGGACTATATCGTCGGCAAATCGAAGGTGAGTGATGTACTCGCCATTGATGTTGATACCGTATCCTTTCCAGTCCAGAAGCTTGAAAACGTCTTCCAATGCAGCGGTGAAGAGTTTCGGGGATATGACGTCACCCTGTCTTACACCTCTCTGCAATTGGATAGGTTTCGTACTCTGGTTCTGTACTCGGATAGTCATCGTAGCCTTACTGTACAAGCACTTCAACACTTTGATATACCGACAGTCAACTTGGCACCGCTGAAGGGACTGCAGCACCGCCCAAATTTCGACGGAATCAAAGGCTTTCTCATAGTCCACATACGCCAGACATAGTGGCAAATTGTACTCTTCGGACTTCTGTACAATTTGCCGAAGGGTATGTATGTGGTCTATGGTGCTAAAGCCCTTTCGGAAACCGGCTTGTTCGGGAGGCTGGAAGTCGTCAAGTCTGCGCGCAAGACGATTCGTAATGACTCTCGAAAACAGCACGTAGACGCGGCTCAGAAGGGAAATCGGTCTGCAGTTCTTCAAGAGAGCATTGTCACCTTTCTTGAAGAACAAGACCACCGCACTTCTGCTCCACGCCTCCGGTGTAATGCCACCATGGAGGACGGAATTAAAGAGCCTCTGAAGGACTTCAAGTACCGGTTTTCCACCCGCTTTCAGAAGCTCCGCTGTAATTCCATCCTCGCCTGGGGCCTTACCGTTTTAAGGTGCTGGAGAGCCATTCTAATCTCGCTCAGACTGATGTCCGGGATATCTTCGGAATAGTGTCGGATGAGACTCGCTCTTGGATCGTTACTCACACTTGCGTGTGCCTCCAACGATGACGTGTACAACTGCCCATAGAACCTCTCAATCTCACTCAAAATCTCAGGTGTCCCGGAAACGATGCTGCCACATTCTGTCTTCAGCTTTGACAGTTGGCTCTTTCTGGCAGACAGATCTCTGGCAAAGACTTTGGAGCCTTGGTTCCGCTCGATCGCTTCTTCAATACGAGCTGTATTGAAGTTGCGTAAGTCCCGCCGCATGCATTTGGAGATCTGTCTGTTCAGATGCCTGTATGCTGTCAAGTCTGTTGAAGAATGTAGCTTCATCTCCCGTCTAACGGCCATGAGATTAAGAGTGTGATCGGAGAGTTTTTGTGTTCTTCTGCGGCGGGTCTTGCAGAACTTAGTTTCCACGAGCTTGTCATTCATATCGTCCACATCATTGCAGTCTTCTAGGCACTGAAAACGGTTTTGTAACTCGAGCTGAAAGGTTTCGGGACTTTGGAACAGAGCACGAGGGGGACGGAGCGTTGACTTCATTAGACGAGACCTCTCCAACTTAACGTTTAGGTTCAGTGTGCCTCTAACCATTCGGTGATCGCTACCAGTTTTCACCCTCGCGATCACGGAGACATCACTGAACAGTTGTCGTCTGGTCGTCATAATGAAGTCAATCTCATTTTTTGTCGAACCGTCGGGGCTCGACCAGGTCCACTTCCTGTGGGGCCGCTTCTGGAAGAAAGAGTTCATCATAAAGAGTCCCTCTTTCTCCATGAAGTCGGCCAGCTGCTGGCCCCTTGGGTTCCGTTGCCCTATTCCAAATTTCCCTACTTTCAGCTCACCGTTCTCTCTTGTGCCTAGTTTTGCATTAAAGTCTCCCATTAACACCGTATATTGGGTTTTGGAGGAATGCATGGCTCTAGAGATATCCTCATACATTTCCTCCACCTCCTCATCGGGGTGTGCCGAGGTTGGTGCGTAAACCTGTATGACCTTCAGCGAATACCGTTTGGTGATTCTGAGTATAAGGTACGCAACCCTCGTCGACACACTCCCGATCTTTACAACGTTGTTAACGAGAAACTTGTGGACGATAAATCCGACACCTCCTTGGGACAGATGGTCGCCCTCCCGGTGATAGAGCAAGTTGCCGGATTCGAGGATTACCGTGTCCTCCCCCTCTCTTCGGACTTCCGATAATCCTAAAATATGCCAGCGCAACTTGTCCATCTCTTCTTCCAGCTCCACGATCTTCTCGTCAGTCCTCAGGGTGCGTGCGTTGTACGTTGCCAGGTCGAGTCGTCTAAGGTGGCGACCGAACCTCCACCGGAGATTCTTAGCACCCCCTGCCCCGCCGTTACCATGGTCGCCACCGTAGCCAGGAATAGCGGGGCCGCCGGGGACTGGGGGCCGTTTCTTTGTTACTGTCATTCATAGGGGGGTATTTGCCATAGTTGCCACGCTTGGCGAGCGGGTTGGCAACCGCAGTTTTTTTTTATTGTTAGTTTGTTGTTATCAAGAAGATGCTGCTGCCCATCTCCTGTCTGTTTCCCTTTGTCGCCTTTTACGACACCCACGGGAGGATATGGGGTAGTGGATATTCTTGACCGCCACTACACGGCATTCTCGGATTGGGGGCGATTAAATCTAGCCCAGTCTTCAGAAGACACATGTTTGCGCGTTTACCGCTAAAAAGAACCCCTTTGTCGTATCTCCTCAATTTCAAAGCACTCCCCTTCTTGCCTCAGCCAGTATCGGAATCCTTGGAGTCGACATATCGAGCTACGTGCAGTTTCGTGGTCACTTGGAAGAGAAGGCCAAATTGGCCTCTAAAAAGCTTGGCGTGCTCAGCAGAGCGGGACAATATTTAATGCCGGCACACCGCCTGCAACTTTACAAGGCGCAGGTTCGGCCTCACATGGAATACTGTTCCCATCTCTGGGCAGGGGCTCCCCAGTGCCAGCTCCTTCCACTTGACCGCATCCAGCGCAGAGCGGCTCGAATCGTCGACGACCGAGTCCTTTCCGATCAGCTCGATTCATTGGCACTGCGAAGAGATGTTGTATCCCTTTGCATTTTCTTTCGCATTTACCACGGGGAGTGCTCTGAGGAATTTTTCGAATTAATCCCAGCCGCCAAATTTCACGAACACACATCGCGGCAGAACTCCTGATACCATCCACACCATCTGGATGATTTGCGGTCCACCACTCTGCCGTCCTTACGATAAGTGCAATGTCTCGGGTTTTTGGGCTTACTGACTTAAGTACATATCCGTAATCAGAAAATTGAGCTCTACATTTTCTCCTTAGACGTCTTTTTTGTATTATTAGTAGATTCGGTTCTTTTGATAAGCATAACTGCAATATTTAATTTTACCATATGTATGTTGCATATCATTAGCGAAATAACTTGAGTTATAGCATGGTTAGCTATAATATTTTGTAATATTACCTTATATTAACGCAATAAGTCCAGTTATTGCACTTAAAATTAGCGCATTTTTTTCAATTAAGGGGAACATTTACTAATCATTAGCGTAACAAATAGCGGTTATTGCAGTTATGTTAAGGAATCTTATTATTTAAAATTTTAAACTTACAAAATCTAATAATAACAAGTAAAGTTAGTGCAATTATTTGAAGGAAAAATAGACAAGATTTGAATGGCCATACGTACTAAATGACAATTTGTCTTCGCGTTATTGCGGTTAGGAGTAGTAAAAAGCGCGAGGGGTGTGACTTGAGGAGAAGTGATATTGCTGACACTTCAAGTGGTCTGAAAAGACTTTTTTTATTTTTTTTTATGGAGTAAAGTGATGTTTTTGTAACATTTTTCTCAAAAGTTTTTTTTTATAAATCAATATCTTCATATGTAGTAATTTTGTTTCAATCATTTTTCATATAAATTTGTAATGTTATTGCAACCAACTACCACTGTATTGTGTCTGATTAAAATATTTTACTAATGAAAACCGCAGTAACTAAGACATTTATTGGTTGGTTGGATGAAACAACACGATATACAGTTTATGGTCTAATCTAAAGAGCAATTTGTCAGTTTACTAACGATACTTATTGCGGTTATGATTAGTCACGCTTTGTCAAAACAATTAACAGTCCTAAAAATAAATACATTATTGTGTTTTTAATGCATATATAAATTTGTATAAAAATAGAATATACTACATGGAATTCTGCATCATTTTATCTGTTGTATAGTAAAAGTTTAAAGTCACTAGCTATCATAGTTACGAAGATACACACAAAACAAAAATAAAATCTTTAACTGCGATTATCTCGAAAGTAGCCAAAACCTAGTTATTGCACTCTTCGTAAGAACGGCAGCACTGTGCGATTTAGAAGATGTTTTCTTCCTCGCACGACTTCCTTGTAGAATCGATTACCATCAGCGATTTTTCCGGACCGATACGACTTAAGGACCTTCAAGAAAAGAGCCTACTCCTTTTTAAAAGGCCGGCAACGCATCTGCAATTCCCCGGTTCCGCTGGTGTTGCAGTTGTTCATGGGCGGCGGTAGTCACTTACCATCAGGTGAACCGCATGCTCGTTTGCCCCCTCTCCTATAAAAAAATGTCACTCTGATCTATAATATACCTATCTCAAAGGTTTTTTTTTATAAGATAAGGGTGACAAACGAGCACACAGTCCACCAACCACTTACCACAGGGGTGGTAAGTGGTTGCTGCGGCCCATAGACATCTACATCTATCCTCGTTTGCGAATCAAAATGCAGATGCGTTGTCACCCGTGAGGACTAAGATGGAATGCCTCATTTCCAGTAAAAAGGGCCTCCGGCCACCTGCACTCACCAAGCGAAACGCAGAGGTAAACCTCTACTTCACGCTGGTATTCTGTGAGGTCGTGGTACCACCCCGGTTCGAGGCGGCCCATCCGTGCGACAGCAAAAGCTGCCGCGTGACTCTACCACTGTTAAAAAGGTCATTGTTTATTAAAATGTAAAGAGTTTGTAGGAGAATCTTTATAATTATTAACTAGTTATTTTACGTAGGTACATACATCCATTATATTAAAGTTGTTAAATGATATTTAAGTTACGAATTTTACCCGGATTTTAGTTAATAAATTCCAGGAACTTCAAGGAGGAGCTTCAAGAAAAGTTAAAAAACAAATGAAGTAGTTTTTTATTTCTTAAGTTTTCTAAACCCCGAAATATGCTATTAAAAGTAAGCCGTTTCATTATGACAAAGCGAAATTCGAATAATAATGCTATCTTATCACGAATTTCGCTTTTTTGTCAAGGCTGCTTCAACTACTCTATGTGACTGATTGTTACTACTGATTTTTGTATTAGATCAGTTTACGAACTAATAATTATGAGACGGATTATCATTAATAAAATTACTGATAATAAAATAAGTTGATTAAGCTGGTTTTTAGTCTTTGACTAGTTGTTCCCCGCGACTTCGCCCGCGTGGAAAATTTACTATGTTAACATGAGTTTTTAATTTTTGCGCGGAATCCTAATTCTTTTTCAATCACAATTCAAATCACCAGAAGTTTTCACTTCAAAAAAGTTGATTTTGGTTAATTTTTTAATACTTATTTTGTTTTGTTTGAAAAATTCGAATTTAAATTAGTGATATAAAACTTTACATGTAATGAAATAAAGATAACTTTATAATTCTTTGGATTTAGGTAAAAGGTCCTCAGGGTGCGCCGTGTAGTGGCGGTTAAGAATATCCACTACCCCATATCTTCCCGTGGGTGTCGTAAAAGGCGACAAAGGGAAACAGGCAGGAGATGGGCAGCAGCATCTTCCTGATAATAGCCAAAATAACAATAAAAAAACTGCGGTTGCCAACCCGCTCGCCAAGCGTGGCAACTATGGCAATATACCCCCCATGAGCAATGACAATAATAAACGGCCCCCAGTCCCCGGCGGCCCCGCTATTCCTGGCTACGGTGGCGACCATGGTAACGGCGGGGCAGGGGGTGCTAAGAATCTCCGGTGGAGGTTCGGTTGCCACCTACGACGACTCGACCTGGCAACATACAACGCACGCACCCTGAGGACTGACGAGAAGATTGTGGAGCTGGAAGAAGAGATAGACAAGTTACGCTGGCATATTATAGGATTATCCGAAGTCCGAAGAGAGGGGGAGGACACGGTAATCCTCGAATCCGGCAACTTGCTCTATTACCGGGAGGGCGACCATCTGTCCCAAGGAGGTGTCGGATTTATCGTCCACAAGTCTCTCGTTAACAACGTTGTAAAGATTGAGAGTGTGTCGACGAGGGTTGCGTACCTTATACTCAGAATCACCAAACGGTATTCGCTGAAGGTCATACAGGTTTACGCACCAACCTCGGCACACCCCGATCAGGAGGTGGAGGAAATGTATGAGGATATCTCTAGAGCCATGCATTCCTCCAAAACCCAATATACGGTGTTAATGGGAGACTTCAATGCAAAACTAGGCACAAGAGAGAACGGTGAGCTGAAAGTAGGGAAATTTGGAATAGGGCAACGGAACCCAAGGGGCCAGCAGCTGGCCGACTTCATGGAGAAAGAGGGACTCTTTATGATGAACTCTTTCTTCCAGAAGCGGCCCCACAGGAAGTGGACCTGGTCGAGCCCCGACAGTTCGACAAAAAATGAGATTGACTTCATTATGACGACCAGACGACAACTGTTCAGTGACGTCTCAGTGATCGCGAGGGTGAAAACCGGCAGCGATCACCGAATGGTTAGAGGCACACTGAACCTAAACGTTAAGTTGGAGAGGTCTCGTCTAATAAAGTCAACGCTCCGTCCCCCTCGTGCTCTAATCCAAAGCCCCAAAACCTTTCAGCTCGAGTTACAAAACCGTTTTCAGTGCCTAGAAGACTGCAATGAAGTGGACGATTTGAATGACAAGCTCGTGGAAACTGTCCATGCGGTCGGAGCTAAGTTCTGCAAGACCCGCCGCAGAAGAACACAAAAACTCTCCGATCACACTCTTAATCTCATGGCTGTTAGACGGGAGATGAAGCTACATTCTTCAACAGATTTAACAGCA
This sequence comes from Parnassius mnemosyne, assembly GCA_963668995.1. Taxonomy (NCBI): domain Eukaryota; kingdom Metazoa; phylum Arthropoda; class Insecta; order Lepidoptera; family Papilionidae; genus Parnassius; species Parnassius mnemosyne. The sequence goes on along the minus strand of CAVLGL010000057.1, from coordinate 45,033,282 downwards.
TACAGGCAACTGAACAGACAGATCTCCAAATGCATGCGGCGGGACTTACGCAAATTCAATACAGCTCGTATTGAAGAAGCGATCGAGCGGAACCGAGGCTCCAAAGTCTTTGCCAGAGATCTGTCTGCCAGAAAGCGCCAACTGTCAAAGCTGAAGACAGAATGTGGCAGCATCGTTTCCGGGGCACCTGAGATTTTGAGTGAGATTGAGAGGTTTTATGGGCAGCTGTACACGTCATCGTTGGAGCCGCACGCAAGTGTGAGTAACGATCCAAGAGCGAGTCTTATCCGACATTATTCCGATGATATCCCGGACGTCAGTCTGAGCGAGATTAGAATGGCTCTCCAGCACCTTAAAAACGGCAAGGCCCCAGGCGAGGATGGAATTACAGCGGAGCTTCTGAAAGCGGGTGGAAAACCGGTACTTGAAGTCCTTCAGAAGCTCTTTAATTCCGTCCTCCATGATGGCATTACACCGGAGGCGTGGAGCAGAAGTGCGGTGGTCTTGTTCTTCAAGAAAGGCGACAACGCTCTCTTGAAGAACTACAGACCGATTTTCCTTCTGAGCCGCGTCTACGTGCTGTTTTCGAGAGTCATTACGAATCGTGTCGTGCGAAGACTTGACGACTTCCAGCCTCCCGAACAAGCCGGTTTCCGAAAAGGAAAATTATACAGAAGACAGAGGAGTACAATCTGCCAGTTTGCCTTGCGTACGTGGACTATGAGAAAGCCTTTGATTCCGTCGAAATTTGGGCGGTGCTGCAGTCCCTTCAGCGATGCCAAGTTGACTGTCGGTATATCGAAGTGTTGAAGTGCTTGTACAGTAGGGCTACGATGGCTATCCGAGTACAGAACCAGAGTACGAAACCTATCCAATTGCAGAGAGGTGTAAGACAGGGTGACGTCATATCCCCGAAACTCTTTACCGCTGCATTGGAAGATGTTTTCAAGCTTCTGGACTGGAAAGGATACGGTATCAACATCAATGGCGAGTACATCACTCACCTTCGATTTGCCGACGATATAGTCCTTATGGCAGAATCGCTGGAGGACCTAAGCACTATGCTCAATGACCTCAATAGTGTTTCCCAACGGATAGGTCTTAAGATGAACATGGACAAAACAAAGATCATGTTTAATGTCCATGTCACACCTATGCCGGTAGTTGTTGGGAACACTGAGCTCGAAGTTGTTGACGAGTATGTTTACCTGGGACAAATAGTCCGACTAGGTAAGTCCAACTTCGACCGAGAGGTCAATCGACGGATTCAACTCGGTTGGGCAGCGTTCGGGAAATTACGGCACATCTTCTCGTCAGGTATACCTCAAAACTTGAAAACGAGACTATACACCCAGTGCGTGTTGCCAGTTATGACATACGGAACTGAGACGTGGTCCTTCACTGCTGGCCGGATGAGGAAGCTCAAGGTCGCTCAGCGAGCTATGGAGAGGGCTATGCTCGGAGTTTCTCTGCGTGATAAACTCAGAAATGAGGATATCCGCAGTAGAACTAGAGTGACCGACATAGCCCAACGGATTAGTAAGCTGAAGTGGCAATGGGCCGGCCATATAGCTCGAAGAACCGACAACCGATGGGGAAGAAAGGTTCTCGAGTGGCAGCCTCGTACCGGCAGGCGAAGTGTAGGGCGTCCCCCCACTAGATGGAGTGACGACCTGGTAAGATATGCAGGAAGTCGATGGATGCAGGTGGCTCAGGACCGTGCTTTGTGGCATTCTTTGGGGGAGGCCTATGTTCAGCAGTGGACTTGTGAAGGGCTGTAATGATGATGATGATGAGGTAAAAGGTTATTTTAAATCTAAAATAACCTTTTACGTAAATCTAAAAGTTATTGCGGAATGACGAGTAATTAATGTAAAACGTCAAAAGGTAATTCTTAGATTTGGTGGAGAATAGACCATAGAGATGTTAATATAGCAATAATATATTCATATAAACTAGTGATAGTTTAAAAAAAAGAACAACCCCAACAAATTAAACACCCCGCGTATACTTATCTTTTCACACTACGTATACGTATATTTATCTTTTCACAATGGTAGAATAACTCGTATCTGCAAGTGTGTTCAGGTCGATTTATAGCCGACCGGAAAGAACAATTATGTAAGGTGATAGAATCTCTGCAGATATTTAAAATCTTGAAATAAATGCTGCATGCATAGAGCTTTGTATTTTTAATAACGTGGTAAAGCATGATCCAGCTAGGTACATTCTCGATATAGCACGAATGGGTCGGCTCGACCGAGAAAGGGTCACGCTCTTTCAGAATACCAGCGAAAAATGCCAGCTTAATGCTGCTGTGTTTCGTACGGTGATGGTAAAGAACCGGAGACCAGAGAGTTTATTTAAATTAATGTTTAGCCACTGCGCTATCGAGTTACCAAACAAGAAATCCTTCCTACAATGTCAATGACCCGAGTGTCACATAAACTCACTTACGTTTGTCACCTAGAGGGTAGGCAGAGAAAATGGACTTCTATTTGACACGATCCTGACACACCTCTCTCGCCTCCTTTACATCCATTATACCAACGCATGCATGCTCATCAGTTAAGGGTTTTTTTATCTGATGGTAAGTGACTACCGCCGCCCATGAACAACTGCAACACCAGAGGAACCAGGGGAATTGCAGATGCGTTGCCGGCCTTTTAAAAAGGAATAGGCTCTTTTCTTGAAGGTGCCTAAGTTCGGAAAAAACCGCGCTCCGCTGCGCGGATATGCGTTCGTGAAATTTGGCGGCTGGGATTAACCCGAACAATTCCTCAGAGCACTCCCCGTGGTAAATGCGAAGAAAAATGCAAAGGGATGCAACATCTCTTCGCAGTGCCAAAGAATGGAGCCGATTGGAAAGGACCCGGTCGTCGACGACTCGAGCCGCTCTGCGCTGGATGCGGTCAAGTGGAAGGAGCTGGCACTGGGGAGCCCCTGCCCAGAGATGGGAACAGTATTTCATGTGAGGCCGAACCTGCGCCTTGTAAAGTTGCAGGCGGTGTGCCGGCATGAAATACTGTCCCGCTCTGCTGAGCACGCCAATCTTTATAGAGGCCAATTTGGCCTTCTCTTCCAAGTGACCACGAAAATGCACGTCACTCGATATGTCGACCCCGAGGATTCCGATACTGGCTGGGGCAAGAAGGGGAGTGCTTTGAAATTGAGGAGATACGACAAAGGGGTTCTTTTTAGCGGTAAACGCGCAAACATGTGTCTTCTGAAGACTGGGCTAGATTTAATCGCCCCCAATCCAAGAATGCCGTGTAGTGGCGGTCAAGAATATCCACTACCCCATATCCTCCCGTGGGTGTCGTAAAAGGCACTCCCCGCCTTTAAACTATACGTCTATACGTGGTAAAGCCATGCAGCAGCTATATTAGTACTATAGTTCTAGCACGAATGGGTCGGCTCGACCGGGGAAGGACCATGCTCTCACAGAATACCAGCGTAAAATAGCAGCTTAACACTGCTGTGTTTCGTATGGTGAGTGTAGGGAACCGGAGATCCTTTCTACTCGAAAAGAGGCATTCCATCTTAGTCCTCACGGGTGACACCGCATCTGCATTTTGATTCACTAACGAGGATAGATGCAGATGTCTATGTGCCACAGAAACCACTTAACATCAGGTGGCTGTGTGCTCGTTTGTCACCCTATCCTATAAAAAAAAACTGAGGAGATACGACAAAGGGGTTCTTTTTAGCAGTAAACGCCCAAACTTGTGTCTTCTGAGGATTAAACTGGACTAGATTTAGTCGCCCCCAATCCGAGACTTTGTTCAGCAAAGACTCGACTTCAGACACAAGTTCCGGCACTCGGCGACGTTTTCCCGAGAAATATTGGCACGACCGGTCTATAAAGCATCACCAGTGCTGTCATCCGCATAGCAATGAATGTTACCAGTTAGCATATGCAGAAGAAACAGCGTTCGTGATAGCACACAGCCTTGTGGAACACCAGCGTTAATAGGCGTGTAGTCGGAGCATGCACCGTCTACAACGACCTTGATGCTCCGATCTGCAAGGAAGCTGATGATCCAATTGCAAAATGTCTCGGGAAGCCTATAGGAAGGGAGCTTCGAAAGAAGCGCTTTGTGCCAAACCCGATCGAAGGCCTTCGCAATGTCCAAACTAACAGCCAACGCCTCCCCCTTGGACTCTGCTGCCTCCGCCCATCTATGAGTCAGGTAGACCAGAAGATCACCAGCTGATCGACCCCGACGAAAACCATATTGGCGGTCACTAATCAGCTGGTGATCCTCAAGGTACCGCATAAGCTGGCAGTTAATAATGGATTCCATTATTTTGGAGAACAAGTAGGTGATAGCGATAGGCCTGTAGTTGCACGGATCTGAGCGGTCGCCTTTTTTAGGGATCGGGTGGACAAAAGCTGTCTTTCATGATTTCGGTACTACGCCTAGGGAGTAGGAGTACCGAAAAAGACGCGTTAGAACCGGTGCCAACTCCGGAGCACACGTCCTCAGCACAATTGGGGGGATTCCGTCAGGCCCACTCGACTTGTGGATGCCCAGGGAGATGAGTACTTTGCGAACCGAGCGCTGTGAGAACCGCACATCCGGCATGGAGCACTCACACCGCGGGATGGTCGGCGGTGTGTTTTCCCCGTCATCAAGAGTCGAGTTGGACGCAAAAAGGGAGCCTAAAAGGTCGGCTTTCTCATTTGCGGCGTGGGCCAGTGAGTCGTCCTCCCTGTGCAGAGATGGTAGTGATGGCTTACGGAAATTCCCTTGGACAGCCTTGGCGAGAGACCAGAATGCACGGGTTTCCGAAGGAAGGCGAACTAGTTTCTCGCTAATTCTGCCCATGTGCTCTGACTTTGCCTTGGCAATAACTCTTTTGAAGGACCTGGAGGCGAAGTTATACTTCTTTTTAAACACACTGGTGTTTACATCCCGAGTCGCCGAAGCCGCAGCCCAGTACCCTTAATCTCGCCCATCTTCAATATATCGCCAATTTGGTCGTTAAATTTCCGACCCGGGGGCCGCACTAGATTATTACAGGTTTGAGGAAGACGAACGTGCACTCTAATATAATCAAAAAATAAAACATTTGCATTTATTGCATAAATTTATTTGATTTTTTGCAGAATTACACGGTAAGTTTAAAAATGAAATATAATACATAATATATATTACATATAATATTACTTTACGAAATATAAAATAAAAAGCTTATAATTATCTATAATCAAATCGTAAAATTTCACTATTGCAATTAAATTTTTCATCATTTTGGATAGTTTCATTGATGTAGATAGAAATAGTTACTACCTATCTCGCATCGCGTAAATATTCGTTCGTAACTTTATTATACTATGCCTTTTTATAAGTTGATTCTGAAGCACAGTATGGCAGCGCATAAATACGAACAAACAAACATTATTTTTATATATTAGATAGAATGTCGCCACCACTGAAGTATGTGTACTTGCGTAGTAAATATTTGCAATGGTCAAACTGTGTGGCAGTGTCGCTCCAACAATTATTATAATATTGTAGGGACGTAGTAACTTGTAATATAATTTGTGCTATTTTTTTTTCACCGCCGACAATGAGTTATTTATCTACCGTAACGAAAACAGCATTATTGCTCAGGCACATTGCACAACCCAACGACAGTCCTGAAATATTTGGAATCGAAAAGAGCGTCAACCATGAACGCGCCCAGGTCCCACTTGGAGATGGTATCACCGGGTGACTTCTGAGGATTAATTTCAACGATGACTTCACGGCTGGGGTAGTCTGCAAACAAAAAACAAAGCACTAAATTATTGCTTAAACAAAAGATGACAAAAGTAAGATTATATTTCACAGTATGCGAGCAAGCATATTATTCCCGTTTGCTATGAGGTAGCAGATAAATGTATAGTCCAAAAATTAGCTACAGGTACAGATAATTAAAATATTTATTATTTTGTGAGGAGGGCATATGCTCAGCTGTTGAATTGTGACGTGCTGTGACGATGATGATTTTTTATCGATTTATTGAACGATTTTTTGTAATATGTTAATCCTTTACGGAAAATAATTACGCCTTCAAAACACTTCGTCGCTATAACCTAACTCCGTGCACATGAAAAAATTATTTCAATGTATTTAGAGGTGAAAGTGTGTTGCGAAAATGCATGTTAATTTGTGTAATTTTTTTCTAGGTTGGAGTATTTATAGGTTGCTTATTATTTTCGACTAAGGAATCTAGTCACTGGTTACACGCTTTACCATCAAGTAATCTCGGCACATTACTTGATGGGGAAAGCTTGCGTATTGTCGTAGGAATCCGACTAGGAGCGGCGCTTTGTCAACCCCATGAGTGCCCCTTTGGTAGCAGCGTCGACAGGTTTGGGCTCCACGGACTTTCATGTAAGAAAAGCGGTGGTAGGTTTTCACGACACAGTTCTTTAAACGATGTCATCCGAAGGGGTCTTGTCTCTATAAATGTTCCCTCGGTTTTAGAGCCTTGTGGAATATTTAGAGACGATGGCAGGAGACCCGACGGTATGACATTGGTCGCTTGGGAGAGAGGTAAAGCCCTAGTGTGGGATGCTACTTGCGTAGACACTCTGGCGGCCTCTCATCTCAGGGGTACCTCGTTTAGAGCCGGGACGGCATCAGAGGCAGCTGAACTGAGTAAGTGGCGCAAATATGAGTCTCTGGGAGATGACTACATATTTGTGCCATTTGCTATAGAGACTATCGGTCCGTGGGGTCCACGTGCGATGAAGTTCTTAAAGGAACTCCATCCGTGGCTGGTCGTTGCTGCTGGTGATAAGAGGTCTGGTTCTTTTCTCACTCAAAGGCTAAGTATAACCATTCAGCGGGGAAACGCGGCCAGCGTTCTTGGCACGATACCGCGGGGAGTAGGACCATATGATAATTAAGTTTCTAGTTTTAGTTTTTTTTTATTATTATTATAGTTTTTAATATTGTATATTAAAATATAAATAAATTTATAGTGAATTAAAAAAAACAATTTTAAATTGTTTATTTTTTATTTTTATAGAAGAAGGGTAACAAACGTGCACAGAGCCTGCTCTGCTTCTGCATTTCGTCTGGTGAGTGCAGGTGGCCGGAGGCCCAATTCCCCCCACCTTAACATGGTATCGGAGTTAACTAATAAATACCCCAGGAGAGTACTACCACCTCCGGTGACGGAGAATCCCTCGCTGAGCATCCACGCCCAAGGGGGCATCCACAGCCCTACTATTCCCACTTTACCTTCTGCTGACCTCTCATCCGGAGGGATATTAGGTCTCCGTCGATGCCCCTTTTGGCTCCTCAGACCATTGTCTGATCCGGAGTATAGTGGAGAGATGTGCGGCGCGCCCATCTGCGGCTTGCGTAAGACATGATAGGTCTTACGCAAGCCTGGTTCTGCGATTTCTTTGTGGGGGCTTAAATCCTATCAGAATGTATTCTGTGAGGCAAAGTAACTGGTCGGTTCACGAGTGTTCGGGTCTGAAGCCGAATTGCTCGTCTGGAAGAAGTTTGTTGGTGAAGACGTATTTCCGAAGGCGATTTAATATGAGTTGGTTGTAAACTTTCCCCAGTGTGCTGAGGAGACTAATTGGTCTGTAACTAGAGGCTTATTTGGGCGGTTTCCCCGGTTTCGGGATTCCTATAACGTCTGCCTCTTCCATGCATACGGGAAGGAGCAGCTGGTAAAGAAGAGCGTTGAATATGCCTACTAGGAAGCATACTAGCGTCGCGGAGAGAGATTTCAGTAACCTGTTGCTAATGCCATCGGGGCCGGGTGCTGATTTCGTTTTAAGGCTTTTAATTACTTCTGTGACTTCGTGGACAGTCACAGGTTCTAGGGGGTCACTCGCAGGTGGTAGTGCAGACTTACGCTCGAACTCCGCTTTGACCTCTGCAAGGTGATCGGGATCTGTAGGTTCGCTAGAGGGAGTACATTGGCTCTCTAAAATGTCAGCGAGGCATTCGGCTTTTTCAGAGTCGTCAAAGGCGAGATCGTGGTTTCCTGGCCTGGTGAGAAACGGCATAGGTGAGGTTTGTTCTGCTTTCAGAGCTCGTGTCAACTGCCAGAAGGCAGTATGCGATGGCTCACTTATCCTGTCTAAACACTTTAACGCACTGTTTCACCTCGTACAATAGTGATTGTGTAGTCTTAGGGTCGCGTTTTTGTTCTAATCAGTTGTCGAATGTCACTCGAAAGCTTCAGGTATTGATTAATAGACACACGAACCTTACAAGAGCATTCTTCAATTCTAGAGGTGAGGTGAGCGCTAATAGCCTCATTGGCATCCTCAGGCGAGTTTATCTTGTCCGGGATTTTGTCTAAGTGCTGGGAGGTCGTAGACTCGAATTTGACCTCGAGTTTACGCCAGTCCACGATGGTTTTGGTCTGAAAAACCTCACCTGCGGGCTGACCCAGCTGCAATAAGACTGGTCTATGGTTATAGTCGAGTTCTAATATTGTTTCAATTAATTATATCGACAAACGGGCATCTCTGAGTATCGCTAAGTGTATTTATATAGTTAATCTTTATACTTAAAAATTACGTGTCACGTTGTTTGTCCGCGATGGACTCCTATCTCCTAAACTACTGAACTGATTACAATGAAATTTTTCACACCGTGTGCATTTTGGTCCAACTTGACGAGATAGAATAGTTTTTATCCCGATAAATGCCCATCAACATTTTTTATTGCGAATTTAAGGATTTTTATAGGAAGGGTCGTTGGAAAGGGCAGAACAACGACTGCCTGGTGAGCTAGTCTTTTATATAAAAATTACGTGTCACGTCGTTTCTCCGTGATGAACTCCTAAACTATTGAACTGATTTCAATTAAATTTTGCACACTGTTCATTTAGTCCAACTTAAGAGATACGATACTTTTTATCCCGATATGTGACCTTTAATATTTGTAAATTGCGAATGTAACGATTTTTTGAGGGAAGGATCGTCGGCTGAACAGCGTCTGCCTGGCCCGCTAGTATAGTTATATAGTTGTATTTATATAACACCCCCATTGCAACGGCTCCCAATCGGGAGCCAATCACCACCTGACGTACACATTAGCTTGCTGTTAAATTAATAACAAACCGCTGCTAAACGCCCGACGAACTAAATCCGTCGATTGACCTCTCGATCGATTAATAATATAGGAAATTAGATAAAACAATGTTATAATCGAACTTAAAATGCGGGAATATTTAAATTTAACAGTATATTATATGGCGGTGACACATGGTGACAGTATAATTAATTGCGAGGTAAACAATGGTCTGAAGTGTTTAATGGTTTAGTTGCCTCAACTCATAGAGATTTTGGGTAATATTTTTTTGTGTTGTTGTAATGTGTAGTAACTCACCTAAAATTTCAGAAGCGAATACGGCAACCCAATTCAGGTCATACTTTTTCAACACTTCATACATCCTCCTATGATCGTCGGTAACCGCAGCGTACGGAGCGTACTGTTCAGGTAATTCGTCATCAAAGAGAAAAGCGGATAAGCATACGGTGACAGTCTTAACATCCTTGACTCTCATTGCTTCGAGTATGTTTTTAAGGCCTTCGGATATATCGGTGGTAGGCGCAATGGACTCCCGGGTGCCTAAGGTGACAACGACGCCGTCGGTGCCCTCCACCGCGTTAGCGACGGAGTCGGGCTCGAGGGCGTTGCCTTTGAAAGCCTCCACCTTGTCCTTGAGATGATCGGGGATCTTGGCCGGGTCGCGAACGAATGCACGCACTTGTAGACCTATTGAAAAGCAATTATTATAATATATAGACAAAGATATGTTCACTGCTGGGTAGCGCTTATCCCTCAGTCTGCCGTTATATATCTCATGGACACCTACATTATTATATACTATCACCGCGCTAAACTAAGGTGGAAAGCCTCGTTACTAGTAAAAAGGATAATCTATTCTTGTCACTACTTTGACACGCACCTGTAGACCTGTTGCAAAGTAATTATTATAACAATTTTTATATAGAAATGTGCACTGCGGGGTAGTGTAAGAGGATTTGCCATAATTGCTCCGCTTAGCAGACGGTATGACGTATACAGGGCAAACATATCACTCCTTAAAAGTTGCTAGAAGAAATATTAAATGTGATATAAAGAAACGAATTATGACTGATAACGGTTAGTAAAGGAAAAAAAAAGTTTACTGAATATATAACTCGGGCATAAAACAGCTACATTGTGGTAATAACAGTGAAATGAGCTCTACCAATATTTCCAACGATATAAAAAGTGAGAAAAGATTAAAAAAAAATAATGTACTTGCACACGACAATTTACCAGTGGTAGAGCCAGGCGGCAGCTTTTGCTGTCGCATGAATGGGCCGGCTCGAACCGGGGTGGTACCACAACCTCACAGAATACCAGCGTGAAGTAGAGGTTTACTTCTGCGTTTCGCTTGGTGAGTGCAGGTGGCCGGAGGCCCTTTTTACTGGAAATGAGGCATTCCATCCTAGTCCTCACGGGTGAAAACGCATCTGCATTTTGATCTGTAACAGAGGATAGATGTAGATGTCTATGGACAGCTGCAACCACTTACCATCAGGTGGACTGTGTGCTCGTTTTTCACCCTTATCCTATAAAAAAAACACGAAAAAGGCGAAACCCTGGAAAACAATTGAAGTCCAGAAGGTTTTTTTTTATAGAATTAGGGTGACAAACGAGCACACAGTCCACCTGATGGTAAGTGGTTGCTGTGGCCCATAGACATCTGCATCTATCTTCGTTTGCGTATTAAAATGCAGATGCGTTATCAGCCGCGAGGACTAACATAGAATGCCTCTTTTCCAGTAAAAAGGGTCTCCGGTTCTCTACACTCACCATACGAAACACAGTAGCATTAAGCTGCTATTTCACGCTGGTATTCTGTGAGAGCGTGGTCCTTCCCCGGTCGAGCCGACCCATTTATGCTACAACTATACTATTGATATAGCTGCAGCATGGCTCTACAACGTAAACAGGTCATAAAATAGCAGTATTTACTGGTCGTTTCCGATATATTATGGCTACAGAGTGTTGGAGAACATACCATCAAATGTTTTAAGCATCCCACCATTATATCTGGGGGCACAGCAGTGCCCCCGCCAAGTCGAGCAAAAAAGCGGCACGGCCCTAACACCCTTTTCTCGAAGCAGTTCGGGCCATTTTTGACCCCATAAAACTTCGTTGTAGATAAAACTACAAGCCCGACAGACAGTAAGCAAGTAGGCATTGTATAAACTCGGTATATTTCAAATTTCATTCAATTTAAACTAGTAGTTTAAGAATTATAACTAGTCAAAGTTTCTTAATTTTGTCACTCACTGACTGACCGATCTTGTACCGGTCTTCGGTCTGTTCGATCTTAAGCAGACTTAGAAGCTTCAAATTTAGAATACAATTAGTGTTTAGTGTACAAATCAAGGAAAAACTAAAATATTTTGGAATTTCGGTCCAGTTTTCTAGATACCAAACTGCATAAATAAATTTGTAAAGTTTCATTTGCAGTGAATGAATCAGTGAGCCTGTATATGTATAATATAATGGAATAATGGCTGTAGGTACCTAGATGTACTTATGTTCAAAGGTAACTTGTAAAATGGTCAACGGAATGAAAAAGCAAGAATGGGACATGTCTTTTGAATTTGTACCAAAATCCGGCAAAGTATTAAGTAGACTAAATTGCCCGAAAATCCGAAGTTGGTATTCAAGAAGTAGATGGTACCGGAAAAGAAAAAAGTAGGACTACCTACAAAAAGAAATAAGATGCCATCAAAAACATAACTCGTAAAAAAACTGAGTGTCGCAATTCAGTTTTTCCACCGTAAACATTTGTGAGATCCATGTAATACCAAGTCGGTTAATTTATTCAGTCCCTACTTAAGGGTCCTTCTGTCTCAAGTTATTACGTAATTAGCTAACTTAACAACATCATATAGTGACCATATCAATATTAAAAATCTTTTATGTTTTAAATACATAGATTGACTTTGCAATCGCATTAAGAAATCTAATTTAATATAATATATTTTACTTGTGAGATACATTGTGTTTTCATGCGATGGCCAAGTCAATCTATATATAGAGTGCGGTGGTCTCGTTCTTCGAGAAATTTGATAACGCTCTCCTGACCAATTTCCCTTCTGAGCCGCGTCTACGTTCTGTTTTCGACAGTCATCACGAAGCGTCTCGCACAGAGACTCGACATCTTCCAGCTTTCGGTTTCCGAAAAGGCTTTAGCACCATAGACCACATCCTTACCCTTCGGCAAATTGTACAGAAGCCCGAAGAGTACAATCTGTCACTTTGTCTTGCGTATGTGAACTATGAGAAAGCCTTTGATTCTATCGAAATTCGAGCGGTCCTGCAGTCCCTTCACGGATGCCAAGTTGACTGTCAATATATCAAAGTGCTGAAGTGTTTGTACAGTAGGGCTACGATGGCTATCCGAGTACAGAGCCAGAGTACGAAAGCTATCCAACTGCAGAGAGGTGTAAGACTGGGTAACGCTATATCCCCAAAACTCTTCACCGCTGCATTGGTCAATCGACGGATTCAACTCGGCCGGGCAGCCGTTCATCACAGGTGTATTAGGTACTTAATACAATAAGTGTAGTTGCAAACTTAGAAACTAAAACAAACATAATATAGGTATATTATTCATAATTTATGCAATAAGCGGCCTTTGTTAGGTGAACGTGAACGCAAAGTTTATCGACCAAATTGGCGATATATTGAAAATGGGCCAAATTAAGAGTACCCTTAACACGTTCCCAGCGGCACAGATTGATCTGTAGTTTCCATTACTGCGTTACGAGGCGTTTAAAACCTTGTCTTAAACCAGACATTGTGGCGGCACGAGGCTTATTAAACCCCACCGCCCTTACGAGACCAAAATCCTTTTTTTGGTGCCAAATATGACAAATTGTACAGCTTTTGTCGCGATTATTATTAACAATGAGTTCATTAACCTATATCTGCCGCCGCCTATGGTTAGATTATTTAGTTTAGATTCTATAGGTAAAATAAAATGTGGGGTCTGATGTACCTCGTACCGCACTGAAAAATAGCAGATTTTCATATTATTTAGTGATGGGAAAATAAATATCGATTTTATTTAATTGTATTTATTTATCAAAGTTATGGATGTTTTTCATTAAAACACGTCAAGCAATAATATTTTTTGCAACTAGTGCATTCTGTGAGAATTTTCTTCACTTTTTTGTCAGCCTCACGACTTGTCAAGAAGGCGCGGAGTTTATCGTAACATCCTACACATCTCCTCTTCTTTGATCCCTTTTCGAGATGATGTGCATTGTTTGCAGTGGCTTCTGAAAATTAAAAAAATATGTATTTGTGAAGCGGATTAGGGCCAACCCACACGGACCACAACCACGCGACAACCACAACCACACCACGTGGTCGGGCGCATATTTTGTATTGAAAATGAATAGTTTAATTCACACGTACCACGTGGTGTGGTTGTGGTGTGGTTGTGGTGTGGTTGTGGTTGTCGCGTGGTTGTGGTCCGTGTGGGTTGGCCCTTAATTAGTTTAAAAGCGTAATAAGGGACTTAATATGTGTAAATGCATGATAATACGTTACATAACTTTAGATATAATAATCAGTTCCAACTCGACTCTACTCTGCGCAACATTGTTATTTTTTTTTTATTTTATTCCTTCTCCTGACAAAAGCAAACACATCAAAAAAAGAATTAGCGAAATCGGCACGACATAACGCGTGAACGGCTGAACAGATTTCGCTAATATTTTTTTTGTTATATTTGCTATTGTCAAGAGAAGGTTCTTATAAAAGAAAAACATTAAGAAAATTGTGCAGTAGGGTCAAGCTGGGTAGATTAAGGTAAGAGTAAGGTAGATTCGGGTAGAGTCGGATAGAAGTTGGGTAAAGTTGGTTAGAGTAGAGAAGAGTTGGGTAAAGTTGGGCAAAAGAGTTAAATTTTGATGAACAAGACGTCTGCCGGGTCCGCTAGTTAATTCAATAAACAAACACATTAATAGTTATTATGATCATCAGCCTATTTGAAGAAAGTTACTCAACATGTCACATTCACGTTTCCATTAACATATAACGAGTAGTTAGGATATTTGAAAATTACCTGTATCCACGTCCAAGTCTTTCTTTGCAAAAGCTTCAATAACTTGTTCCACAAATAGTCTCTTTGGCATTTTATTTCTATCATCATTCATTGAATTATACACAATCCAGGCGTTAATAAGGGCTGTACCAAATATTAGCTCCATTATTACTTTCCTCCACCATTTAATTCCTTTCTTTAATGTTGTATAATACGAAGACATTTGATCACTGTAGTCAATTCCCTTTTTTGTTTCATTGTACATTATAACACATCCGGGTTTTTTAATACTTTCGTTAGTGCCTCTCTTCTTTTTCCCAGTATCTATTAGTTTATCGTCATGATCTTTGCACGTAGTCAACATTAAAACTTTTCTTTTATCTACCCAGTTCAATATTTTCACGCCCTTTTTGTTCATTTTTCCAATAATCTGGCCCTTTTTTATTTTCGCATTAATAACTTTCTTTGGCAAATATTTTCTTCTTATGTTTAAAGTTCCACATAGAAAAGTTTTTTGTGATAGGAGTTTTTCTGCCAGACTCAACGAAGTATAGAAATTATCTACTATTACAATTCTTCCCTCTTCTGTCAAATTGTTCATCAATTTTAATACTACTTTCTGACTGTGATCGACTTCTCGCTTCTGATCTTTTTTACCTGTATAAATCTTTATTTGGTAGGTATAACCTTCGGGGGTGCAAAGTTTGTACAGCTTAACGCCATATCGGTGAGATTTGTTTTTTATATACTGACGGAAACCTAATCGCCCTCTCCAGGGTATCATTGTCTCATCAATTACTACATATTTTCCGGGGTTTAATATATTCTGAAATTTGTCAGTGATCATCGAAAGCATATCTCTGATTTTATGTAGTTTGTCAGTTTTATCATCATTTGAGACATCACTGACATGCCAGCATTTTAATAGGAGTAAAAATCTGTCTCTTGTCATTGCTGAACGTATAAATTCGTTTCTGTATAATTTGTTCTTGCTCCAATACAAATTTATATGAGGTACTTTACATAAACCCATTGCCATCACAACTGCCAGAAATGTTTTCATTTCCTGAAAACTAGTATTAGTCCACACTTTCATACGTGATTTACGTTTCATATTTTGTTGGTTTGTTCGTAAATAGTTTTGTGCATAATTGTTTGTCTCCAATGCCATTTTATTGATCATCTCATCTGTTACAAATAACTTATATACATCTTCAGGTGATTTTACAAACGGCGGTATATTGTAAGTATTTTCCCCAACAAATTCATCAAAATTTACGGGACTCTCCAATATGTCTTCCCACTCATCGTCATCGTTCTTGTTAGTTTGGCGGTCGGGCAATGCCTCTTCTGCGTCTAAAGTTTCGTTTTCTGTATTTTCATTTTCATCTTCTAATTCCTGTTCTTCGTCTATGCAAACCTCTAATGAATAATTATCAGATCCTTCCGAATCGCTTGAATTGTCATTAGAAGGACTATAATCCTTATCATCCCCGTTGTCACTAACATCTTCGATATTATTATAATTATTGGCATGAGGTGATTTTGAAATATCCTGTAAATTATCACGAGTTCTGTCTTCAGTTATCTCGTCATCGCTATTCAAATTTTCAATACTATCATAGTCTATTGAACCAGGCAATTTAAGTATAGTTGACAATTTATTACACCTGTTTTGTTGTTTTCGATCAACATCTTTCGAAACATTTTCAACAATCACAGAAACCTCTATTTCTCGTTTTTCTGCACATGTGGACAAATTAGAGTCGTCTGAAACTGCAAATTCAGACATAAATTTTTTACTTGATCTCTTTTGTTCCGGTGTTTTAAGTAGTTCCTTTAAATTTTCCTCATTAAGAGATAAATCGCAGTCTAGTAAATTGGAGCGTGAAATTTCTGATAAAGAACTAGCTCTGCTCTCAGAAACTATATGACGGAAGTCTAATGAAGGTGAACATAGATATGACGAATTTTTGTTTTGTTTTTTAATCTGATGTCTTGGGGTGGTTGGGGCACTAGAAGAGGGAAAGGTAACATTTTGTAAAACTTGACAGGTTTTTCCGGTACTTGGACTCAAATAAATTGTTTCTTTTTGTTCTATGGCTTCAACACGGTTCCTTACATCGTTATTTTTGGAATATCTAAGTCCCGTTTTTGCTTTGTTATGTAATATTCCTGTATTTGTAATAATGATTGAGGTTGCATGTTTATTCATAATATGTTTTGGTTTTCGAATATCAGTCGGTTGAATTTCTTTACTTAAATTTACATCTTGTGGTGCTCTATATTCAATTGAATTTTTATTTTTTTCTATTTCAACAGTGTCAGATATCTTAAAACGTTTTATTGAAAAAATCTCTTCATCACTAGAATCTTCATTTTGCGGGGTATTACAACTTGGTGGGCTCTGAAAAACAATAGATACCTCTACCTTTAATAGTATTTTACAAATACAGGCCGCAGCTCGGGTGTGAATGGCTGTTTATTGAGTGTACCGATCAAAACGTGGCGTAAATGGAGTAATCATGTTCAGGATTTCAACGAATTATTTACCAAGCCAAAATAAATTTGCGGTCTGGCATTCAAAATACTTTTAATTAAAATTATCAATGAATAATATTTGAAAGCTCAAAATGGTAAGGGTAACTTTTTTATACGTTATTTATTCGTTTTGATTATAAAGTACCAAAATGTCGACAAAAACCCAATTTCAGTATGTTCAAAATAAATCACGGATATCAATTTTTATACGAAAACTATCATTTTGTTCGGTACAATTTTTATTAAGCTGCTAGCGAAAGGCTTCCGTTCAGAGCTCATTGTATAATTATTGTTATTAAGTATTGCAGTTTTAAAGAAAAACGAATCAAGCATGCTAGTTGCAGGAGGTATCGCTTAATCATGAAGCATTGTATTTTTTTATTATACTCCAGGTTTTCAAATGTAACTGGTTTTTATAATATTTTGCTGTTGTTCATTCCACAAATGTCAATTTTACAAATATTACAAATTAGGTATATTAGTGATGTTAGTGTTAGTTAGTGTTAGTGTTAGTGTACTCTCGACACTAGGGTTTGCTGGGTCGATTGACCTGCGCTGCGACCCACTCGCTAAATAAAAGAAGTGTTAATGATTCGCGTCTTAAGCTTTTCACACAAAAACGCCAAAAAATATAGCTTTGTTAACTTAAAAGCACCACTCCAACTATTCAGTACGTACTCACAGATCCGTTAAATACCGTAATCCTTTATGCTAGATCGCTAAAAACAAAATAAAAATGTAGTTAATTCATAATAGCTGTCTGTGGATATAAAAAATCATAAAACTCACTTAAACACTTAATCAGAGAGGTTGACTAGTAGAACTACTTATTCCCACTAGCAAATCTGACGTATTAAAAAAAGTCCTCTGAGTTTTGTGACAATTACCTTAAAAGGATATCAATTACCTACGTTTCCTGTATCAATCCTCCTATATACCTATATACCTACTGAACATTTTGAACAAGGACAGAAAGCGTGATTATAATATAATTCCTCACTATACAGATATACAGCTAGCCTATCGAGTCCCACTGC
This sequence comes from Parnassius mnemosyne, assembly GCA_963668995.1. Lineage (NCBI taxonomy): Eukaryota > Metazoa > Arthropoda > Insecta > Lepidoptera > Papilionidae > Parnassius > Parnassius mnemosyne. The sequence continues at coordinate 45,015,607 of CAVLGL010000057.1, read as the reverse complement.
TGGGAGTACCTCCCTATACATAGTATACAATATTATACACAATATTTTAAAATTAACTTACTTATTTAGCTGAAATTTATTTATTAAATACATAATTATTTCATCTATATTATTATTATTTATTCGGAGTAGGTATATTTATAAATATTAATTAGTGACTGACCTGTTTTTGAAATATCATCAGCGATTTTGACTCAGATTCACCACCCGGTTTTTCTTCATCATCCTCTTTAATTAACTTTCTTCGGCAACGTTTCGACATAATCGACAGCAGTTCTTCGTCGCGTGCGCAGCCTGGCATGCGTTGCACAACACTAACCGCGTGAAGCTAGCGTAGAGTGCGGTACGAGGTGCGCGGGGGTACGAGGTTTTCGGAACCTCTTACCGCACTGTGTTAGAATTTTATTTGTTCAGTGCGGCACGAGGTCTAAGAAACCCGGTATTAAAATAAGTATACCATAGAACTAGGAATCAATAGCACATCTCAGATATATAGTTATCTCTTTCCTATACTGAACCAGATGGAAGTTATGCCTCGCGCACGACAGAGAAGTTTAAGTTTTTCCTTACCGCTATAAAGACAAGACACGTACAGGGCGTTTCAAGCCCTGTTTCGCACTTAACGTGTTAACCGATGAGCGTGTATGCGTAGATATATGGATGTGGAGGAAGCGAGAGAGGTGTGTCAGGATTGTTCCAAATGGAAGTCCATAGTCTCTGCTTACCCTTCTGGATATGCGTGGGTGTTTATGCATGTAAGCAGCCTTTGTTAATTCATTCAGAGTACAGTTGAACAAATGAGTCTGTTGTAAGACCATGTTAAGTGCACGCAGCGTCTTGTAGCAAGTTGGTGCGCGCTTGCGGCTCCAAAAAGAGCGCGTCGTCCTACATAATCGTCAGCGACACACAGCTTAACTATCTACGGAATACTTGGGTTATTTTACCACGGATCACTTTTAGTAAGTAAGTGACGAGAACGAATTCCCTTTGTGTTTCTAGTTAATAATAAAATGTATAAAAAGAGTACACCACATTGTTTTAAATACATGAATCTCACAAATTTGTTCTGAGTACGTTCTAACTTTGCGTACGTTACTTACGTTTAACTTTTGCGTACGCTACATACGTTAAACTTGCTCAAAGTTCAAAAACTTTACTAAACAGAGTTTGTATATAAAGGGTTATTATAATATAAAATATTAAGGCATTTGTAGATGATAATTGATAATAACCCCTGGGTGATCGCTACCAAGCTATTTCTAATTTGTTTTGTGTGGTTAATTGTGTAACATACATGATTGTAAACTATTAAAAAAAACCCCGCTGGTTTTCTTGCTGGTTCTTCCCAGTACGTTTTTTTTTGAACCAGTGATTATCAAACAAAAGAGTGACTTTCAATATGTATTATTTAGAATCTATACTGAATAAAAATGTTTGTTTCTGTTTCTGTTTTTGTTTCTGTTTCTGTTTCTAACATAAAAATATATTTGGCTTCATGTTGTGACCAAACGACATCACTGCATTCTAAATGACTTTTTTACAAGTGCCTCGTATAATGCTCTTAGAGCACCGATGTTCCTTAAGCTGCGGTGATCCTTAAGTTGCGGTATGCTTTTTTATAAACATCAGTAGTGTGTTTTGGAAATTTTATGTCGGTAGTGGATCACACGCCTAAATCATTTACCTCAGAAACGCTGTACAGGGATACCATCCTATGATGAATCAATATACTACTTATATTTAAAATGAGCGTTAAAGTTAAAATTTACCTTTCTTAAGGGCTGCTTCAATTGCGCACAGACCAGTCATGCCAGTAGAACCAAAAATTACAATCTTCTTCATTTTCTGAGGAAAAACGGAAAAAGTTATATAACACAGGGTTATTTTTCAGAGTAGCCAAATTTTAAACTTAAGTTTAAATATATAAATAATGATATACCATTATTGCAGGTTTTGAAAATACGAGTAAATAAGGCTTCTATTTTTATTTGAAATTATCCCAAATTGAATGTGATTTATGGGTAACACAACGTTTTTGCCTACCGATCGAGCCTTACAAATGTGTGCGTGCGCAGTAAAATCAGTTAAAATAATGCATTCATATTAAATTTAAAAGACAAAAATTTTTTTAGTTAACTTTTCTTCACCTTTAGTCTATATTACTTAGTTTGAACCGTGTCTGTAAATTTGGCCAGTTATTGCAAAATAACCCTGCATATAGTTATTAAGTAATTACACAACAATTCTGTAACAAAGTTTAAGTTTAAATCAAACTAGCCGTCAGTTCTAATTCCCAAGAAATGTATTACTAAAAAAATTATATAGGTCTTACCTCAGACCAACGGCCTTATGTGTAATGGACGTAGATAATATAAGCTAAGCTAAGCTACGCTTAATAAAAACAGGGAGCACGGAGCACGTAAATTTCTAAGGTTTAGATTTTATATAAATTAAAATAACTCCTTAATTCATTAAATTGAATACCACAGACTAATTAGTAGATTCTTGAATACACCGGTAAACCGTACACGTCACTCCACACAGGCCGAAATAAAATGAGGCAATGACGTGTGATTCTATTCATAATTTTACGCATGCGTAGTATCCTCTTAGTAGTCTGTATATTACGCAACATAACTACAAGAAACAGAAAAATATAACTAGAAAAAAAAAAGTATAAATGTTATTACAATTATTGATACTGGTCGGCCGCATCAGTGGTTAAACTTCAGTCCATTAAAGATTTTTTTTTAAAGTAAGTTTGACAAACGATCATACAGTTTATTGAATGGTAATTGTATTGTTGTGACCCAAAAACAGCTACTTCTAAAATTGATAAAAATCGAAATATAAAACCGGCTCTTGCCTGGTTCGAGTTCTTGAATATTTATTATAAAAATATATCAGGTTTACCTAACTATGAAATTGCCGTTTTGTTTGGATAAAATTAAAATTGTTAATATATTCAAAATATTTGCTTTTACTGTTTACACATTTTACGGGCACACGTTGTTGACTGGTATCTATCTACCTTTACAATAGAAGTCTCAAGTCAAAGAAAAAATTAAAATTGTTAATATTTTAAAAATATTATAGAACAAAATTCAAGAAAATTTCAAGAAAATTATTGTAGAGGTAATACAAATAGAACCTTAATAACATCCAAATTTAAACATTTCTTATTTTTAACATGTCAGTCTCATTATACTTTACACACGTTGTTGACTAGTATGTACCTACCCTAACAATGGAAGTCTGCTGCACGAGAATCCATAAACTCTTTAAAAGTGTTCTTTATTGCTGCTTCGAAATTTATAAATGTGTGTGTAAACTTAAAAAAAGAGTGTCACTTTGTGACAAGAAAGCAATGGCGATGAACAGTTCAGTAATTCGGGTTGTTTGAGTATCAGTTTCTCCACTATCATTTGCAATAACGGCCAGCAGTAAAAGCCATTATGCTGTGAATACAATACAAATACATTAAGTTATTAAAGTAAACTAATTTAGCAATGTCTACATGTGTACGTTGGCGAATTTTTCTAACAGCCTATGGAGCTGAGCACAGTTCATTATCCAAGGCTTTTATAATTTATATGTGAACCTCGATTTAACTTCATGTGATCACACAAATACCTATTCTTACAAAAAAATCAATTTATTATTTTGCTAAGTCGTCTGTTTAAAATGGCAGGGGAAAAAGTTTCTTCATATATACAAATTCAAGACAATTTATTAAAAGTTTAAATACATTTAATTATAATATATATATATGGGTGGAGCTCAAAAAAAGGTACCTTTTTAAGAAAAATCGCGGCCATCTGTTTACCCCTAAATTTTAGTATTTTTCTTTTAGAATTTTATTTGTTGCATTAAAATAAAGACATCTAAAAAAGATATTTGCAAATATAATTCACAAATCTTAAATGTACGCAATATTTCAGTTTATAAATCTTTCAATTTTTTTTTTGCTCCATACAAAACTTAAATGTCCCAGGGCTGTCCGCTGACAATGTTTTAATTTTATTTTTTTAATTACGCCTTTATTGTTATTTCTTTTAACCTTCGTTGTTAGAATAGGAATTAATTTATAGTATTTTGTCTGAAACTCTCTCAAAATCTTACAATTTCTTGCGGAACCAAAACTTTAAACAAGTATCCTCTCATAATTTTCCATTTCGTTACGAGTAATGTGTTACACAGTAACTTTCGTAGTTTAGTGCTAATCACATTAGAACTTGTTTTGTAGGGTGGCAACACCATATAACAACAATGTCAGCCATTTTAGTCTAGCTACAAAAGCGAGGGTATTTGCAGTGTCCTTTTGTTCATCGAAAATATTGGATATTAAACACAGTATTTTCAAGTTATGTGTTTATCTTTCATTATATGAAGCATAGATACTAAATAAATACCTGTTGAAGTCGTATTTTATGGATTTCTCTCTAAAATTTCTTTGAGTTTGCGGCTTATTTAATCATATAAACACAAGAATCTCACGTGTTCGGTCTGGTGTATTATGTTGTATTACATGCTGTGTTACATAACACACTGGATAGCATTTAGTTTACATTGCCTTTAACCGACTGTCGTAGAGCCTAAAAGCGGGTATAAAATTTTTGCTTGAATGTGAATAAACTTGTATATTATACAATTATAATCGTGACTTCTCTTCTGTTGTCTTAGAAGCACACCAAATAAATCTTAAACTACTCTAAAAAAAAACTCTACAAAGATCTATAAAGAGAAACAAACAATTTTTTGATTTAAGGCGACACCGCGAAAAAATGCACCTCCTTTCATCGAATAGTATGGGAGTATGACAAGATTAACGAAACTTAAATTTTGATATAATCTAAATTCATGTATTTATCTTGAATTTGCTTAGTTAAAAACACGATTGTAAAATTTTGTATATCGCATATCGTCGGCAAATCGAAGGTGAGTGATGTACTCGCCATTTACGTTAATACCGTCTCCTTTCCAGTCCATTAGCTTGAAAACGTCTTGTAAAAACGCAGAGCTGAAGAGTTTCGGAAATATAACATCACCCTGTCTTAAACCTCTCTTCAGTTGGATAGGGTTTGACCGCACCACAACCACATTAACGGTGTGGCCCCGCCATAATCGCGGAGGATAAGGCGAGTGGCGCATCGCCATAGACGACAGGGCGGGAACACTTTCGGGGGGTAAGTGAGGCATCCTAGTCCAACTTCGTCCCCTTTCGCCTTATTCTTTATCGTGCAGATACGACTGCTCCATTGCTGAGCAAAAGTAAGGTTATGCCTCCAGAGCAGCGGAGGAAAGAGGTGAGAGAACAACCCTATCGCTGCAGTCCACCAACGCGTTACCAAAGTGGGCTCGCAAATAATGAGCTGTGACAATTGTCGTACAATTTACTTCGAAAGTATTGTTGTACCTAATGCAGTTAAATATTATTGCCATCAATTTTATAAATAGTTTAATTTTTAAAATAGAACGTAACCACACCCACGTTAGGATTATCTCCTGCATCGTAGATTTTACATTATCTATATAAAATCTACGATCAGAAATTAAGCTGAAATTGTCCAATTAGAAATAAATACAGCACATACTGCTAGTCAAAAATTAAACGGATCAATACTAAGTATTCTCGTTGTCTCCAGTTAGATCGTCACGTTAATTCTTCACATTTGCTTACTGCTTTATCAAGGGTTTTCATGGTTTTAAAGACTGTCTGACTGTCTGTCTCAATAAAGCGATGAATCTCCAGAAAATCCCCAACAATGACGCTTTGTTCAGTGGCCACATAATAAGTCTTCCAATGCCTTCCTTTACCTAAAAAGCTTTCGATTGTGTTCCCCATGAAACATTAATCAGGAAACTTCAACACTACGGTGTAAGTAGTGATGCTCTTAAGTTAATTATTTGATATTTAAGTAAGAGAACCCAAAAAGTTGTCATTAACAGTATAAGTTCTTCCGGGTCGATGGTACAAATGGGCGTGCCTCAAGGCTCAATTCTCGGCCCCTTTCTGTTTCTTGTATACATTAATGACTTACCTTAGAAGTACGAGATAACCATAATATAGTATTATCTGCAGATGACACTTCTTTAATTTTCAAATTAAGTCGACAATTGCTAAAATATGACGAAGTAAATAATGCTATATCTAAATTAGTAAATTGGTTCAGTGTTAATAATTTGCATTTAAATGGCACTAAAACGAAATGTATGAGATTTATGACTCCAAATGTCAAACAATTAAATACTAATGTAATTTTAAATGGGGAGAAACTGAGTCTTGTAGATACCACCACTCTTCTTGGAATCACACTAGACGCGAAGCTTCAATGGAGCCCCCATATATCAAAACTAGCAAGCAGACTTAGTTCTGCAGCATATGCCGTAAAAAAGATTAGAAGTCTAACTAGTGTTGAAACAGCTAGAGTAGTTTACTTTAGCTATTTCCATAGTATAATGTCGTATGGTATTTTGCTATGGGGACACGCAGCTTACACTGAAATTATATTTGTTTTACAGAAGAGGGCCATAAGAGCAATTTATGATTTAAAGCCTAAAGAGTCCCTGCGACAAAAATTTAAGTAAATTAATATATTAACTTTGGCCTCTCAATATATTTATGAAAATGTAATGTACGTACACAAAAATAAAAGTAGTTTTACAAAAATTAGTGATATTCATTCTGTAAATACTAGGAACAGACACAAGCTAGTAGTACCAGTTACTCGAATCCATCGAGTCAGTAATTCATTCTTGGGGCGATGTATACGCTTGTACAACAAAATTCCAGAAAATATACAAAATTTGACCTGCTCAAAGTTCAAAAACTTTATTAAACTAAGTTTGTATAAAAAGGGTTATTATAATATTAAAGAATTTATAGATGATAATAACCCCTGGAAATGAGGTGATCGCTACCAAGCTATTTCTAATTTGTAGTGTTGTTAATTTGTGTAACATACATGATTGTAAGCTGTTATTTAAAAAAAAAGTCCCGCAGGGTTTCTTGCTGGTTCTTCTCAGGACAGAGGTTATTTTTTTCGAAACAGTGGTAATTATACAGAAGAGTGACTTTCAATAAGTATTATTTATAATCTATATTGAATAAAAAGTTTCTGTTTCTGTTTTAAGTCATTGCCACTTAAGGATCCACAAAGTGAAGATCTGTGAGTTAGCCCTTATCGTCGCCTATAGGTGTAGGTGATAAATGATCCAAAGTCTATTTGAATATTACTGTATTTTTTTCCACTCGGTAACAACTACCTATTCGATCCGAGGCGAGGAGCTAACTAGGTAGTGGTCCAGCGCGGAACCGTTACACAGTATTACAATATTGCAACGTAAGCCCTTACACTTTTCCGCCCTCTTTTAAAAACAAACGAGTTGAATGTAAATTCAAGAAAACCAACTTTCTTCTGCGTGAATCCCATATTTCTGGTGCCCTTTGACCTACATGACCCAAATTCAAACTCGACCGAGCAACTAACTCAAGGTATCCACATACCAAATTTAAAGTCAATCGGTCCAGTGGAACGGAAGTTATCGTGTCGGCATACAGACTAACAGACTGCCAGCTAAAACCATTAACTTCCTTTCAATGCTACGCAGAAGGAAGTTAATAAAATATATAAACAAAAGAGCAGAAAAAAAATATTTCTCGTTGTCGAGTGAGCTACCCATGTAGGGTTACCAGATGAAAAAATTAAAAGTCCGGAGAAGAGGCCTGATTTCCATTTAAAAATCCTGAGATTGTTTTACAGTTTGAGAAGAAAACCTTACTTAAAAAGGCATCTTCACATATTAAGTATGATAAAACTGTTTAAGTACCTACTTGGATAAATAGTTTTGATTTTACTTGTGGAATTATTACCAAAGGAAAATTATTTTTAGTTTGTTTAACTTTTTATTAAGAGATCTTTTAAAATGTAAGCTGTATTATATTGAAAGTTCTAAAAATCCTGAGATTTCATGAGATTTGCAAAATCCAGCCGCAATCCTGAGAAGAGTCTAAAAATCCTGAAATCTCAGGACAAATCCTGAGATATGGTAACCCTATACCCATGGGCCCTAGCCCAGGCGACTTTTGTCGGGGCAATTGAGAGCCGTAATATTACTAGTTACTTATTTTAAGAGTTAGACATAATTATTATATTCATAGTTACTTATTGTAATGTATAGATTTTGTGTTTACATTGATAACTTCCTGCGATGACAACAGTGTTACTTGTGAGCTATATTACAATACTCTTATATTACATTGTGTTGCTTGAATAAAATATTGTTCGCTTACATACGTGTTAATTTGATATTATCCTATATTTAATTTACTATGTTACATACATTGTATTTTGTGGGAAAACAATATGAGAGTATTTAATATATTGTTTAATACAAAATACAAATGCCGTGTAGTGGCGGTTAAGAATATCCACTACCCCATATCTTCCCGTGGGTGTCGTAAAAGGCGACAAAGGGAAACAGGCAGGAGATGGGCAGCAGCATCTTCCTGATAATAGCCAAAATAACAATAAAAAAACTGCGGTTGCCAACCCGCTCGCCAAGCGTGGCAACTATGGCAATATACCCCCCATGAGCAATGACAATAATAAACGGCCCCCAGACCCGGCGGCCCCGCTATTCCTGGCTACGGTGGCGACCATGGTAACGGCGGGGCAGGGGGTGCTAAGAATCTCCGGTGGAGGTTCGCTTGCCACCTACGACGACTCGACCTGGCAACATACAACGCACGCACCCTGAGGACTGACGAGAAGATTGTGGAGTTGGAAGAAGAGATAGACAAGTTACGCTGGCATATTATAGGATTATCCGAAGTCCGAAGAGAGGGGGAGGACACGGTAATCCTCGAATCCGGCAACTTGCTCTATTACCGGGAGGGCGACCATCTGTCCCAAGAAGGTGTCGGATTTATCGTCCACAAGTCTCTCGTTAACAACGTTGTAAAGATTGAGAGTGTGTCGACGAGGGTTGCGTACCTTATACTCAGAATCACCAAACGGTATTCGCTGAAGGTCATACAGGTTTACGCACCAACCTCGGCACACCCCGATCAGGAGGTGGAGGAAATGTATGAGGATATCTCTAGAGCCATGCATTCCTCCAAAACCCAATATACGGTGTTAATGGGAGACTTCAATGCAAAACTAGGCACAAGAGAGAACGGTGAGCTGAAAGTAGGGAAATTTGGAATAGGGCAACGGAACCCAAGGGGCCAGCAGCTGGCCGACTTCATGGAGAAAGAGGGACTCTTTATGATGAACTCTTTATGATGTCCTCCATGGTGGCATTACACCGGAGGCGTGGAGCAGAAGTGCGGTGGTCTTGTTCTTCAAGAAAGGCGACAACGCTCTCTTGAAGAACTACAGACCGATTTCCCTTCTGAGCCGCGTCTACGTGCTGTTTTCGAGAGTCATTACGAATCGTCTCGCGCGCAGACTTGACGACTTCCAGCCTCCCGAACAAGCCGGTTTCCGAAAAGGCTTTAGCACCATAGACCACATACATACCCTTCGGCAAATTGTACAGAAGTCCGAGGAGTACAATTTGCCACTATGTCTGGCGTATGTGGACTATGAGAAAGCCTTTGATTCCGTCGAAATTTGGGCGGTGCTGCAGTCCCTTCAGCGATGCCAAGTTGACTGTCGGTATATCGAAGTGTTGAAGTGCTTGTACAGTAGGGCTACGATGGCTATCCGAGTACAGAACCAGAGTACGAAACCTATCCAATTGCAGAGAGGTGTAAGACAGGGTGACGTCATATCCCCGAAACTCTTTACCGCTGCATCGGAAGATGTTTTCAAGCTTCTGGACTGGAAAGGATACGGTATCAACATCAATGGCGAGTACATCACTCACCTTCGATTTGCCGACGATATAGTCCTTATGGCAGAATCGCTGGAGGACCTAAGCACTATGCTCAATGACCTCAATAGTGTTTCCCAACGGATAGGTCTTAAGATGAACATGGACAAAACAAAGATCATGTTTAATGTCCATGTCACACCTATGCCGGTAGTTGTTGGGAACACTAAGCTCGAAGTTGTTGACGAGTATGTTTACCTGGGACAAATAGTCCGACTAGGTAAGTCCAACTTCGACCGAGAGGTCAATCGACGGATTCAACTCGGTTGGGCAGCGTTCGGGAAATTACGGCACATCTTCTCGTCAGGTATACCTCAAAACTTGAAAACGAGACTGTACACCCAGTGCGTGTTGCCAGTGATGACATACGGAACTGAGACGTGGTCCTTCACTGCTGGCCGGATGAGGAAGCTCAAGGTCGCTCAGCGAGCTATGGAGAGGGCTATGCTCGGAGTTTCTCTGCGTGATAAACTCAGAAATGAGGATATCCGCAGTAGAACTAGAGTGACCGACATAGCCCAACGGATTAGTAAGCTGAAGTGGCAATGGGCCGGCCATATAGCTCGAAGAACCGACAACCGATGGGGAAGAAAGGTTCTCGAGTGGCAGCCTCGTACCGGCAGGCGAAGTGTAGGGCGTCCCCCCACTAGATGGAGTGACGACCTGGTAAGATATGCAGGAAGTCGATGGATGCAGGTGGCTCAGGACCGTGCTTTGTGGCATTCTTTGGGGGAGGCCTATGTTCAGCAGTGGACTTGTAAAGGGCTGTAATGATGAAAAAAAAATGATAATACAATTCCTTAATCTTAACACAGTAGTGCAATAATAATTTTAATACAATTATTCCTTACTCTTACACAGTACATATGTTAACACGGTAGTATATTAAGTATACCACTTTCTTTGCGAACACTCCTTTAAGGATGCCTAATACAAACATGTTACAAAAAACAAAAAACATTATTTAATGGTAGTTGCCATAACGGGCTACTCTGCTATAAAAAATCGTCGTAAAAGACCCACAGTATCCATTATAACAACGCCTTGTAATTACAAACTGGATGACATCACCATGGTCTTTCCGTATAACTAGCTGTATACTGTCGTTGTTAACGCTGCTCGTAATTTGTTTTTGTCCTTTACGTTATTTCGGCATTTAGAAATTGCGCAATATATTTAGCCGGGTCATAAGTTCTGTCAAAACCTTATTATTTAAAATTTTTGGATACTGGCTAGATGAACTTCACCAATATTAAAAATATAACGTTTGCGCTTGCCGAAAATAAAAAAGACATTAATTTTCATTCATTTTCAAATATAGAGTGGTCGAAGAAAAAGATAGAGTAGCGGTTATCACGTTGCATCGCTGTGGTTACGCGCCAAAAGAGATTTTCAATATTCTACAAAACTTGAAAATAACCCTACGATTTGTTTATCGCACTATCAAACGATTCACTAAAGATTCAAGCTTCGAAGAGGACCGGCAGACCTCGTACAGTTAGGACACCCGCGATCATAAAAGCTGTGAAGGCGCGAATCCAACGAAAACGTGTTCGTAAACAAAAAATCTTAGCTCTTCAGATGGGCCTAAGCAGAACCACGGTCAGAAGAGTGATCAATGAAGACTTAGGACTACGAGCTTATCGTAAAAAGACCGGACATTTTTTGAACGAGTGTTTGAAAAAAATTAGGCTGGATAGATCATGCGTTTTGTTACAGCGGTACGCGGGAAAAAAATAACGCGAAATTTTTTTTTCGGATGAAAAAAATTTTACATCTAAGCTAGTTATAATAAACAAAATGATAAGGTGTATGCCCACAGCAGCGAAGAAGCCAGTACGCGTATTCCGAGGGTTCAACGAGGACATTAGCCTTCGTCACTCATAGTTTGGCTTGCAGTCTCATATTGAAGCTTAACTGAGGTGTTTTTCTGTGAAAAAGGTGTAAATACCAGTGCTGAGGTGTACCGAAATACCGTCCGAAACAATGTTCAAAAACAGGCATTGGATATTCCAACAGGACTCTGCACCAGCTCATAATGCACGAAGCACGCAAAACTGGTTGACCGCCCGTGGAATTTACTTTATCGGACATGAAGACTGGCCCCTCTTCTAGTCCAGATTTAAACCCACTGGATTACAAGATATGGCAACCTTTGGAGGAGAAAGTCTGTGTTAAACCTCATCAGAATTTGGAATCTCTCCGAGCATCTTTGGCTAAAACATCTTTTTGACATCGAATGAGAAATTGCCCTTCGTCTTCCAAACAAACGAATAATTTTATTCAGCTCATCAGATGATGAAGTAGTACTTAGATTTTTATTTATTTTTTGTTTACCGCTACCGTTACAGCCTACTAAAGCCCACAGCTGAACACAGACCTTCCTCGTAGATTGCCTCATAGGGGGGCTTTGCCATAGCCACGCCACGCTTGGCAAGTGGGTTAGCAACCGCAGTTCATCTTTAGCCGTTATTAGGAAGTCCCTGCTGTCCATCTACTGAGCTGTTTCCTTCTGTCGCCTCTTACGACACCTTCATTTTGTCTGTTGATTATTACTATATAAATTAATAGAATCAGGCGTTACTTTGCGGAAATCCATTATATAAAATTTTTAGAAAAATTTACTTCGTAAATATCCGCGTCACCACGGCCGATGACCGTGACGGGGATAGTGCACGCAATTGAGGGAGGGCGGGAGGTGCTCTTCATACTAGGTAAGACACATTATTTTATTTTATAACGCGGATATTTGCGAAGTAAATTTTTCTAAAAGCTTTTATATTCCGTTTTAAGCTCCGTGGCGCAGTGGCTTAGCAATCAGTTGTTGCGCTGGGAGCCGCGGGTTCGAATCCCGCACGGAACAAGTATTTGTATGGCCTACAAATAATTGTTCCGGGTCTGGATGTTTGTCCTTGTGCAATTTATGTTTGTAAACTACTTCCACGACACAGGCAAAATTTCTAGTAGGGGGTAACGTTTTTTAAAGAAAAAAAAAAACAAATAAAACTATTAATACGATTTAATGTCGATGCTAAGTGTGCACATGTCTTACTCAGAAGTACCAGGATCACATAAGAGTTGTTATTACTCTTTTAGACAGCTAAGAATTCATTATTTCTGACAAAATTTGCATCATATCCGCCATTTTTATGATTTTGAAAATGATTGTATAGCCAATTTTGATTACCTTTTTAATCTGTTTGATATTAAATGATTAACAACTATAGCGTATATTTTAACACCGCTAATATATAAACTAGAAAGAAAAAAGGGAAAAAGTTGATTGCGTGCAACGCCAGTATGTATCGCACAATTTCGTCACACATGTTTAACTTTAGGAAAGACTTGAAACACCTCACGCCCTCTGACAGTTGGCGACTCATATCAACATCTCGTATAATTTTTTCCAGATGTGAATTATTCAGACCGGCGACGGAAAGCAACTTCAAAGATGCGTGACATTTGATAATGCAATCGTCAAATACACCTGCTAAGTTTTTTTTTATCTTTAAAAAAAGCATTAGCCTCACACTATAATTTTCTTTTGTGTCCTGATGGCGATTTACGTACATAAGATGCAAATATACAAACATCCAGACCTATTTATATGTATCTATGCTACACAATAGACTTGTTTCGTGCGGGATTTGAATCCATAGCACTGCGAAATTCTCCCTATAATAGGAATAGGCCGTTAGCCGCAGTGTCTGTAACACGTTATATTGTGAGGATTTATAGTGAAGAAGATGATCGACAAATTAGAAACAATAAAACATTTGCATTTGTAGTAATTTTATATTTTATTAATTTTAAAAAAAATTAAAAAAAACCCCGAAACAAAAAGAGCTGATGATCTTCAAACGGCTGAATTGATTTTCTGAAGATTTTTTTGAAACATAGCTAATAACACTCGATTAATAAAACTTTCAAACAAAAAAGAATCAAAATCGGTGTTCATCAAAATGTTTCAGGAGCTACGATGCCACATACAAACACACAGATACACACTACAAACATAAAAACACCCTTCTTGGTTCGTCAGGGGTTAAAAATACAATTCATGAACTTGGTATTTTATTGGTGCAAGATAAAGTATTGGCGCAAATGGCACAAAAAATTAAATCTACGTACTTATAAAAACTCTTAGAAACATTGAAAGTAATAAATACTCAAAGAAAGTCTATTAGCTATTTAATTACAAAAATCTATTCAAAATTAAAAACTAATTTATTTTATCACAATCTCTTTTGCTTCCATGTCCGGCCAAAATCTAAATTATAAAAAATTATCTATTGGCCTCTCCCTAACAACGGAATGACCTTATGATAAATATTAATAAATGCGCCGGTGTATTTTACTGCCCATTCACAGTTTTTATATACATATACAAACTATCAAAATATAACATACCTTTAACAAGATATAAATTATTATTATTCTTAAATACGTAATAAAAATAACACAAATGTATAAAAATTCTATAAATTTAGATTTTGATTGAAATCGAATAATTCTCTTTAACAACAAAATATGATGTATTCCTGTTCACTTCACCGAGTTCTGTGGTAACTCTTTTACAGTTCAGGCTTCAGTCTTTGGAACTCCTTGCCCGATGACATCGAAAAGCTACCAATAAGTATGCTTTTAAAAAGTTGGTACGTAATCACCTATTAAAGACAGCGCTCCTTACATTAATCGTTCATGTCATATAGAGGGTTATTTTAAAAAAATAGCCAAATTTTAAACTTAAGTTCAAATATATAAATAATGATATACCGTTTTTGCAGTTTTAGAAAATACGATTTAGCTTGGAGAGAGAGAGAATTTAACTAGCGAAGCTTGTGGTCTTCGATCCTGGACTGTAGAAGGATGCTGGTTGAGAGAAGGGACGTTCGTTAAATAAATTGCACTCCTACCTTGTCACCGCCGCCCTCGTAGATCTTCCACGCTCCGGAGGCAGGTTTCACCAAAGTACAGACGACCTAACCCTTCTTCCTCTCTTTTGCGGACACAAAACTTCACTAATCACTATTTATATGCGGCGCGGTTGTTTCTCCTTCAATTGACTGACTTGCGTGATTGTTCTCAGCGTTCTGTCTTACATACTAGGCGTCATTCGTGTCCTCACACGAACGCCCGAAATATTGGAACTTAAAATAAATAGTTACAAAATAAATAAGATAAATATCATCCCTATGACTATGATACACGATACAATCAAATAAATATTAGAGACTGTATGGTTATAACATAAGCCTATGCGTATAAAATATAACAATTATTTGATTTTAGTTTCAGTTTGCGTAATAAATTAATAAAAAAATATATATAATATATTTATGTATTTCAATGTTAAGCCAGTCATTATTGGTTTGGTAATGGGCATAAACGCACCACCGGACGTACGAAACTGCCTTTAGCAGTCTTAACGGTTACAACGCGGACTATCCCATCTTTAGAAGGGTGCACCTTCTTCACGATTCCTAGGGGCCAAGACAGAGGCGGTGCATTATCCGTCATAATAACTACCACAGTCATACACGAGTATGGGAGCCGCAGGTGAATTCCATTAAGCCCTAACCTGCTGTTTACGCAAATAATCACTACACCATCGTTGCCAAAAAGACTGAACGAGGCTGTCTAAAAGAGAGGGTCGTTGGATTAAGCTAGTAGAGTCAGTGGGATAACCTGGAAGTGATGACAATGGGAATGTGTTTAGAAAATAAGCAGGCGTGAGTGCAGATGGTTCTGCAGGATCACAACTCATAGACGTCAACGGACGTGAGTTGAGGAGTGCCTCGATTTGCATTAAAACCGTTAAGAGCCCTTCGTAAGAAAGAATTTGTTGACCTATTACTTTAAAAAGATGCGACTTGATCACCTTTATCATACTCTCCCAAGATCCAACGAAATGGGGAGACGCGGGTGGTATAAATTTCCATTCAATGCGGTTTTCAGCCAGCTCGAGCCAGCTGAAGTCGAGGATTAAGCTCCTTATCGATAAATTTATAAAAATCTCCTAAATAAGAATGCGTGCCTACAAAGCACGTCCCGTTATCTGTATAAAGGCATTTTATAGGCACCCGACGAGAAAGTAATCGTTTCAAGACGGCCAGAAATGACATGGTACTCAAATCTCTTGCTACCTCTATATGAGTAGCGCGGGTTGTCAAGCATGTGAAAACGCAAAGCCATGCTTTGCGGTTTCTTATACCACGACCATGAAGAGGCGTGTACTGCAATGGGCTTGCGTAATCACATCCCACATGAGTAAAAGCTGTTTCAGCTTGATTTACACGCTGACTAGGTAGATCAGACATGATCGGTAAAATTGCACGCGGTTTAGATTTGAAACAAGTGTTTGCACTTGTGTATAATGTGACGAATTATTTGTCTAGCAGCGAGTATCCAATATTTATTTCTAAGTAAGGACATAAACAATTCCGGGCCCGAATGTATGCTTCTTATGATAATGTTCAATAAGCAATTCAACAACACGATCGCGACGAGATAGGATATATGGATATTTGTAGTCGTAGTGCTCGTTAGAGTTTGAGAGTCGGCCTCCGACGCGAATAATACCATTTTTGTCTATGAAAGGTCTAAGTATAACGAGCACTGAGGAACAAGGCTTATTATTTTTTAAGTTCTCCAAATCTTCAGTGAAGTGCAAATATTGTAGGTGACATATAATCTTATTTTCGGCAAATTGTAAGTCGGAACTCGAAATAAATTTACAAATAGGAAGTTCTTTCATAAAGCGATGTACGTACACTATTATTCGCAAGGCCACGATGATACGCGTTGAATGAGTTCACACAGTGGTGATTCAGGCCAGTCTGTAGTAAGTAATAAAATATTAAGACTAGAGTTTAATAAAATTAGGAATAAAACAAATAAACTTATTGAAATATCACGAAACAAATACTATATCACGAAATAAATAATAACAAAAATAACCCAAGAAAGTTATGGAATATTCTAAATTCCCTAAAAAGCAGAGTAAACAAATCATTAGATGCGGCAATATTAAAAGGATTTAAAAAAAAACATATTAACAGCTAAACAATTGGCAAATAATTTTGGCAAAGGTTTTAAAGAAAATGTTGAAAGAATTCTACCTAACTGTAAACAAAAACTTTTAGATCAAGCAACGTACCTGTTTTCTCAAAATAGTTCAATGCGGTTTAAAGCAGCAGATAGCAGGAGCATAGATAAAATAATTCAGAAATTGAACATAAACAAAGCTCCCGGAGCGGAACAGATTCGCTGCGTTGACATAAAATCCTTATGTGAAAAAATCACAACAGCAATTGCAAAGCTTATTAATACCAGTGTTCATTCTGGTATTTATCCCTCAGAATTAAAAGTAGAAATAGTAAGACCCATCTACAAAAAGGGGTCGCACTGTGATTATGACAATTATAGGCCAATTACAATACTCCCTGTGATAGATAAAATAGTTGAAAAATACATATGTAATCAGATACAAAAATATTATATATCGAATGAAATCTTGTCCAGCACTCAGTTCGGTTTTCAAAAAAATAAATCAACTACATCTTTACTATCAAAATTTACCGATGAAATTAACAATTATTTAGACAACAAGCAACACGTAATTCTTTTATTTATTGACTTCAGTAAAGCTTTCGATACACTTAAACACGATTTATTAATAAAAAAAAAACTAGATAATACGGGCGTTCGTGGGCCTCTTCTGAGGTGGTGTGAAGATTTCCTCAAAGGTAGAAACTACCGGGTGAGAATTGAAAACGAATACAGTGATAAAATACCTGTCACTACAGGAACAGCCCAGGGATCGGTCCTTGGCCCTTTACACTATCTGGCCTTTGTAAATGATATGGTGAATATGATTAAACATAGTTCAGTGTATCAATATGCAGACGATACTTGCCTAGTAATAGCTAACAAAGACATTACAAGAGCAGAAAAAATGTTACAACTCGACTTTACTAACCTATGTATGTGGTCACATGATGCGGGACTTGTATTAAATACAATGAAAACTAAAATTATACATGTAATTGTACTCATCTAGAACAAGTTAACAATTATAAATACCTAGGCCTGATTGTGGACGAAAGATTCCATTGGAGTAAACATGTTGATTATGCATGTAACTAGCTACGGGCTATGCTAGCAAAGTTTGCAATACTAAAATATAAAATGCCATTTCACATCCTCAGAATCTATATAACGCTCTTGCTGAGTCTATTATTTCGTATGGCATTACGAGCTATGGAAAACCATTTAAAAGTTACCTAGATAAAATACATAACCTACAAATGAGAATATTGAAAATAATTATACCTAAGAAAGTAAAAATAAAATTATACAGTGAATACAATATTCAAGGAATATTTAAATATTGTAAAGTCTTACCTATACATACGAAATTTCAGATGCTAATACTAACAGAACAATTTCACAATAAAAAACTGCAAGTTAAAACTAACCATAAAATTATTACAAGAAAAATTACACATAATAAACTCGTAACATCCAAAATACATAACTACTATGGAAAACGTACAAATAGATATTTAATTCCTACTTTAATGAACCAAATCCCCCCTACAATACTCTCAGATTTCAATGAGGATAACTACAAAAACAAATTCAAAAAATATTTCTATGAACAGCTACAACGGGAGTAGATTACATAAATGAAATATTATACATATAATTTACATATTACATATACCATATAATAGGCACGTATGTACATATGCACAGGTGTATATGCACATATCTTTCTATTTAAATAATAAACATGTTTATTTGGTTATATTTTGGTGATTGAATTATATATCTATGTAAATGCTAAAATATGAATAAATAAACAATAAAAAAGTTTAAATAATAATAAATTAAAAAATCATATCAACTCACACTTTTTGCAGCAACCTGTATACAGTTTCTGCTAAATAATCCGAGCGCTCTCTAAGAACGATCTAATTGTCTCGCCCAAACTCATGGGCTCATCGAAACCGGTTCTCATGTAACTCGGCCCGGTCAGCGCGGTGATTTGCAATTTAACGTTGGGTCGTAATTCATCAATTAAAACATGTATACCATTAAACATGTACCTATTTAATATTATTGTCAATGTTTGTTAGCAGCCATAGATTAGATGATTGTATTATTTATTACCTTGTATTATATGTGAGACTGTAACTTGCGGACAAACCTCACTTTTTTGCAAGTTAAATAGATGTAACCCTTGTACTTATTAAAATGTTATAAATAAATGAAAAAAAAAGTACCAGCACGGCGTACCTTTGTTCTGGTATATCTTCGATGGGCTTATTGCGATCAAAGGTATTGATTGGCCACTCAGAGGGACTACGAGAAGCCCATGGAGGACCGTTGTACCATAAATGGTGTTCGATAAGACAAGCCGGAGTAAGACCACGTGAAAAGCAATCTGCTGGATTTTGGAGTCTGCCACGTGGTAGAACCAATTAGCGGGTATAAGGTTGGGAAGTGCTAGGACAGGATTGGCGACAAAATTCTGCCAACGATGCGGGGAGGAATTTATCCATGCAAGCACGATCTTTGAATCGCTGAAGACGAATACATCTTTTACATTATAACGCAGAGATATTCTGTCTAGGACCTTACGAAGCAGTTTAGCTAACAATACTACCCCACAGAGTTCCAATCTTGCGACTGAAATAATTTTTATCGGTGCAACTTTAGACTTGGCGCACAAGAGTTGCACTGAGTATCCGGAACCACTGTGTACTTACATGTATACGACCGCACCATAATCACGCTCGCTAGCGTCAGCGAAGCCAATGAGGCGAACTTCACATCCCTCCTTCACCCCAAGGTGACGAGGAAATTGAAGCCCATTGAGTGCCGATGGCTCAGAACAAAAGTGACTCCACGCAGAGACCACGTGGTGTGGTGGTGTGTCATCCCAGTCACACTTTAATAACCAAAGCTCTTTAATTAAAGTTTGGCGTATAAAATGGATGGAGCCACAAATACCATTATGTCCCACAATCTAGCCACCGTTGACGAAATTGCACGTTTAGTACATTTATCTTCTGATTTGACGACTTTAAAAAAAAAGCAATCATTCGACCGATCCCAATACAATTCAAGAATTTTTTTGCGGTACAGACGTCTCAAATGCTACCTCCTATGGAGCCTTGTAATAATCAGGTATATGTGCGAGAACATCGTTATTACTTGTCCATTTTATAAAATCGAATTGCCTAGCTTGAAGAGCTAAATAAGTTCTTTTGAAATCTCTACCGCTTGGGATGATGTCATCACACTTATGGCCAGATCGTCCATATACAGACCGGAAGAGACAGCGGACACTGCTGCGGGATATTTGTCACCTTCTCCAGTCAAGTGCTGTTGAATTACGCGCAAAGCATAATATGGACTGGACTTTAGGCCAAAGCATACGCGGTTGAAGCGGTATGCTTGTATTGGTTTATTTACATCAAACCTATACAAAATGCGATGAAATTCACAGTCATATTCCGACAAGCCTATTTGGATAAACATCTGTTTACAGTCCGCAGATAATGTAATTTCAAAATAATCGAAAATTAATTATTATTTTCATTTTTCTCTAATTCAGTCATTAATCGATTTCCGAGATGTGGACTTGGAACTCGCGTCCAAAATCACTCTTAATTTGGTAGTCGATTTGTCATGGCGGACTACACCATGATGGGGAATGAAGTATGTAGGATGAGTCGTATCATCTTTACTTAAATCGACCGAACTCAAATAATCCTTATTTATATATTCTCGAATAACATCGTTATATGCAGTACGTAACTCAGGAGAAGCCTTAAACTTTTTTCCAAACAATAAAAACGCCTAAGTGCTATGCTATATGAGTCACCCAAAGAGAAGGTGTCATCATTAAACGATAATGATACTATATATCTACCACTACCACTATCGTCACGAACAGTAGTAGCGCGAAAATGTTCTTCACACTCAAGGTCGTACTGACTCAGAGTGGGCGGCGCAGTGACCTCCTCTAGCTCGCAAAATCGCTTCAGAAGTGAATCCATGGGGTCTTGAACGACGGAACAACAAGAGGTTGTATATTTGGAAATATGCGAAGTAGGTACAGAGCCCATAATCACATAACCGAGTACCGTCTCATTTGCAGGATGTATATTACGGTTACTGCTATGTACTACATTAGGCAGTAACAAATGCGGAAAAATAGATGCACCCAATAATATATCTACGGAACCTGGGACTCCAAACTCCGAGTCCGCAAACGGCAATGTCGTTAGGTGCGAAAGCGCGCTTAAGTCGACAGCATCAGAAGGCATAATATCCGTAATGCGATCGACAGCAAGCATTGTAACATCAAAATGTATATCATCCCCTTTAAAATGAGAATGTATATTTATATTTATCGAACCCTTAACGGATTTTTCCGATCCACCGGTTCCCTTAATTATTATGTGTGAATTTTCACGTTTATTAGAGAGTCTAAGACGCTGCAAACAGTTAAAAGTTACGAAATTACTTTGAGAGGCGCTGTCTAGCAAACATCGAATAGTAAACGGTTTACCATGTGCATCGTGAACAATCACTTGAACGGTCGCAAGGAACACTGTGTTAACATTGCACTGACGCTGGTATCGTTCAACGTAATGTTCGTAACGTGACGTTGTACACCATAGAAATATTAAAATCTATGTTGTATACAGTGATTGTGTAGCCGGCGCCATTGTCATACTCGGGCTTAGGTTCGTGAGATTTTGTGATTCGTTATTTGGGCGCGCGGTATCACGAGTATTGTTATTGTTATTCGAGACTTTATCAAAATGCAACATAGTATGGTGTCGCTGATTACACGATCGACATTTCATTTTTGAAGAACAAGCGCCTATCTTATGCTTTATACTTAGTCAATTTACACAAGCGTTGTTATCCTTTACACAAATAAAACGTTCAACAGATGTTATTTTACTAAAAGAGGGACACTTGTAAAAATGATCATGAATTAAATGAAACTAATTTTTACGGATTATATCGCGTTTAATTTTCGGCGGGGACGATCTTGAACATGTTCACAAACTGCAGACTTACATATAGCTGACGTGAAGCACCGACGTATCGGGAAGTCTGCAGTTTGTGAACATGTTCAAGATCGTCCCCGCCATTACATTAGATTTGATAGACCACAAATCCTCGCAAAAGAATACCGATTCCTACCAAGGATGATTCGCGAGGCTATTGAAATTAAAAAACATCCTAATTTCAATAGAGAAGATGGGTGCTGCCATCTGCTTGGTATCCTATAATTAATAAAATTAAATCCAAACCCAAGTATACCACTGCTAGACTTCAAGATACTTTAAGCTCATTCTGCGTAAATCGAACCAAAAATTAATATTAAAAAACTGAAGGTAGCCGGGCTAACTATGACATCGGGACGTCAAACACCTCAGTCCCCCCGTGACCATGAGTGCTGTAAAGCATCCGAAACGTCGGGAATTATAAAACTTAAAATTAAACATGATATAATCCGTAAAAATTAGTTTTATTTAATGTGTAGTCTTCGCGTAAATATAAGAAAACATTATGATCATGAATAATATTATCACATAGACACTTGACTGACTGCGAACATAAGACATACGTCTGTGGATTAGGAACCGAAGAATTACGAGATTTTTTCTCATACCTTTGTTTAGAAGAATTATAGTTAGACGCAGCAGAGTTAGTTTGAATGTTACGATATATACGGTTTTGATCTTTAAAAAAATTAATAAATTGTTCAAATGAAGGTATTTTATGTTCAGGAGAATACATCTCAAGGGAGCGTACGGTTTCGGTGTCGAATTTCTTTAAAGCTATGTGTAAAAGGAAGTCTAACAGGTTCTCGATGTTTAAATTCTTTAAAGAATTTACCGCCGTTACAAACTTATCCATGAATAATTCAAAATTGACAGCGAAAGCTTGGCTTGTTAGTTTTAGATTAAGAGTTTGATCCAAATAGGTCGATGCCAGAATACGAGTATCCTGATATCTATCGTCAAGAGATTGAAATATAATATTATAGTTATCAGCGCTAGGAGGTGCGCCCGAGAACACAGCCTGAGCCTTTGGTGACAGTTTTCCTAATACATAATAAAGCTTATCCGCATCGGTGAGTGAATTGTTATCATGAACTGTCGATTTAAAACTGGCATAAAACAATGGCCAGTTCCGTATATCTCCGTCAAATGCAACTAATTTTATAGGTTTTTTAGGACCCTTTTTACTGGCAAAGAGGCATTCCATCTTAGTCCTCACGGGTGACAACGCATCTGCATCTTGAGTCTTTATTGAGGATAGATGTAGATGTCTATGGGTCACAGTAACCACTTACCATCAGGTGAACTGTGTGCTCGTTTGTCACCCGATCCTATAAAAAAAAAAAAAAAAAAAAAAAAAAAAAGGTGGGAGTCTAGGCTTAGATCTAAGAGTCGTGGTAATGGTGCTATCTGACGATGATGAATTCGAAAACTTCATTATAATGCTTTTAATAGAACAGTACAGAGCCTCGAACGATGCATAGGCTTGATAGCTGAGTTGAGTATTAGGCTCACTAATTAATAATTGCTTATTATACTCGTCCAAAATCGAATGGAAATCCACTCGAATAACGTCCAACGTTATGCATAAACTAAGAAATTTAGCTATATTATCTTGAGATAAGTGGGCAATCTTAGCTTGTTCATAAATACTTTGAACACGTTCGAACAACGCGTTACGCTTTGCTAAAAGAATAGCGTATTTAAATAAATAATAAATATAAAAGATTTATAAAATTAAAGAGCTTAATATTTGAAATCAAGAGGGTACAGTGCCACTAACTTATCTTGGGACAAAATTGGATCTAAGGCCGCCATTTTGTAAATGACATTTAGCTGTCAGTTATTATTTATTCTGAGCTATCAGATGAGTGTTTTTAAAAAGTGTAAATAAAATGCCTAAAGCTCTTAAAAGTGATGCGATAAAACATGCGACGAATCACCGCCGGACTTACGCAGCCGTTTGTAAAATTAAAAACAAACCGCCGCGCAACGCCCACCCTCCAACCACGCAACCAATCGCCGATCACCGTGAGGGTGACAAACGACCATATTGCGAGGCTCTCTATTATTAGAGAGCAGGCTTAAAGATATTTAAGATAGGTGAGTTAGCAACATTTGTTTGTTCATTCAGCAATGCAACTTGTTACTTTTTAATATCTCTAACTGCTCCAGCACACACAGCCGCAGCCCTTTATTACACGTATGTAAGACTTTAAAGGAGTGGTTGTTGGCTAGGTTGTGTCCAGTGTCCAAAAGATGTTTGGCAAAATGGGATTTATCGGGATTGTAATTCCTGTACGCGGCTAAATGCTCTTTATAACGTGTCTCGAAATTGCGACCAGTCTGACCCACGTAAACGGCGTGGCATTCGTCACAAACAAGTTTGTAAACACCTGACTTTTGACGAATATCCAATCAATTATTATTACAGATATTTCTAAGAGAATTGTTTGTTTTGAACGCCACATAAACGCCGTTTTGTCGAAGAGTATTAGCTACTTTTTCAGATATGGGGCCTAAGTAGGTCAAACTGCTCACATATCGATGAACACTTTGAGGTTGAACCGCGTACAGAGAGTTGCGAACAACATGCTTTTGTTTCTTTTTAATTAAATTGTTAATTAGATTTTTCGAAATACCGTTAGAGACAGCTATTTGATAAATTATATTAAGTTATTTTAAATAATTTTCTTTACTTAATGGGACAGTGAACAAACGGTTAATGTAACAATAAAAAGCGGCTACTTTATGTTGCCACGGATGACACGATGACGCGGGGATGACCGTGTCGGTGTGAGTTGGGTTTCGATAAATTTGGAAAACATGTGACGATTCTTTTCTTGTTATTGTTAAATCGAGAAAATTAAGGGAACAATCTTGTTCCAATTCAAGTTTAAATTTAATTTTGTCATGGACTCTATTTATTTTATTGAGGAAAACATCCAGTTGTCTCCTTGTGCCAGTCCAGCAAATAAGTATGTCGTCTACATATCGATAGTAATATAAGATATTTTGATTGACGACTATATGTTGTTTTTCGAAATTATCCATGAAAATGTCCGCCATAAGGGGACTTAGAGGGGACCCCATAGCTAACCCTTCTTTTTGTAGATAGAAACGGTTATTAAACCGGAAATAGTTTTGTTTCATACAGAGAGAGGTTAAGTTAAGAAGATCATTTGTTTCCCCGGGATGTAGACGACGTTCTTCAAAGAGATCTGCGAGTGTACGCAAACAGTCAGGGGATGGGACATTTGTGAAAAGACTATCAACGTCTAAAGATAACAATATGGATTTAGGAGGAATACGAATATCTTTAATTTTGGAAATGAGATCTAAGGCATTTTTTAAGCTGTAAGTGGGGTTGAATCCAGATTTCTCTCGAAGGAGGAAGTTTAATTTTTTAACAAGGAAATAAGCTGGTGCACCAATATATGAGACAACTGGACGAATAGGAACATGTTCTTTATGTATTTTTGGTAACCCATATAAAATGGGTGCTTGAGGATTCATTGGAACAAGATTGCTCCGAGACATGTTGTGATCGGGAAAAACATATGATGACTGTTGTATACATAACTTAATATCCGAAGTAAACTTTTTGGTTGGGTCAGACTCCAATAGCTCAAAGTCATCACCTTGGATAATATCGTTAACTTTCTGGCTGTACCCACTACTCTCCATAATAACAACAGTATTGCCTTTATCGGCTTTAGTAACAATAAGGTCGTTTTCCCTTATTCTCTGCTTTAGGGACTTAAAAACAGGGAACTCAGGATTGAAATGGGAAGACGCGGGCACAGCCCGAATTTCATTAGCTACCAAACTTTTAACGATGTTATCTTTCCTCCCGATCACAACAGCCATCTCCGCGTCAACAGCCATAGTCTCTAACGATTTTTGGGAGACCGAAGGTGTTAAATTATACTTTAGGCCTTTATGTAAAAGTGACAACTCATCTGTTGGAAACTGGACATCGGAAAGATTTTTAACTCGGGGATAAAATTGGTGATATTCTTTATGTATGTCGTTATTACGATTACGGGATGAAGAGGATACAAGTCGTTGTAATTTACGGGACTGAATTTGATATTGCTCATAAACAGCCATTGAAGCAAGTTCTCTGGCTTTTCTATCCAAAATATCAAATTCAATATTATGTAATTTATTTGAAAGTTCAGAGTATAATACTTTAAGGTGGATTTTTAAATTATCTCTATTGGAAAACCAACGACGACACTCCTAATTAAGCCAAATGTTCTGAGCTTTAGAAATAGCAATATTGGCCGCTCGACTATTTGTGCCGGAACGTATTTGAATATAATTGGGAATAACATGAAGTTGTTTGCACTGCTGATTGAACCAAACATTTTGGGCAGCAATACGATGGAGTTTTGTTAATTTGACATAGAGTCTTGCCTGGTCGGCCGTGCTAGCCTTTTTAATATAATTATCCCCGTCACGTGGTGGTGGCAGTAGTGGTGACGGGGATAGTGCACGCAATTGAGGGAGGGTGGGAGGTGCTCTTCATACTAGGTAAGACACATCATTTTATTATATAACGCGGATATTTGCGAAGTAAATTTTTCCAAAAGCTTTTATATAATGGATTTCCGCAAAGTAACGCCTGATTCTATTAATTACACTTAAATAATTTTTAGGCAATTTTTATGGTATTTAACTGACCTTGAGATAAGGTCTAACACAAGTCTATTAGGATTTCGCTTCAATCTTGTCTTCATGTCACTTGCTTTCATAAACAAATTGATATTTCTCTTCACGAAACAGCTTATTTCAAAAATATACAGTGCCGGCAGCGAAAGTATGTTGAGATTTGCAAAAGCTGTTCTACAGGATATGCCAGGCGGTATTCCAGAGATAGCTCTAATACACTTTATTTGAGCTATAAACGCCTTTTGTATATTTGTGCTATTTCCCCACATTATTATCCCGTAGCGCAAAATGGAAGCTATATACGCGTGGTATGTAATAAGAGCCGTTTGTAAGTTTGTCACTTTTTTCATTTTGTTAAGGGCATATACCAAACTATTAATACGACTACACAAAGACTCTATATGTAATTTCCAGTTTAGGTCCTGGTCTATGATTACTCCCAGAAACTTGGTAGACCTTATTTCCTTTATTTTATTAATGTTCAGCTTAAAATTTAATTTTTTATCTTTGGATTGATTAAATTGGATAAAATGTGATTTATTTAGATTTAGTTTTAAATTGTTTACGTTCAGCCATTTAATAACGTTGTGAATTGTTTTATTTATATTAATTTCGTGATCGTGTATAGAGTTTTTATCAGATGTCACAATAATAGATAGATCATCGGCGAACAAAACACATTTATGATTTGTCACTACCGTTATATCGTTGATATATAAAATAAACATTAGAGGCCCTAGCACACTTCCTTGGGGGATGCAACACTCAACAATTTTTACGCGTTGACTTCGATTGTTTAAGTAGGATTTTAGCCACCTATAAGTGGGTCCTCTTATTCCTATTGATTCTAATTTATTTAATAAAAGTTTGTGATCGACAAAATCAAAAGCCTTTGACATGTCAAAAAATAGTCCTGTGGTCAAATATCCGTTATTTAAATTATTTAATATTGTTTTAACTAGAGTGAAGATTGCTAATGTTGTGGACTTTTCCTTTTGAAATCCAAACTGTTCTTTATTAATAATATTATACGTGTTACAGTAGTTCATTATTCTTTGATGCATGCATTTCTCAAATATCTTAGATAGGTTTGGAATTAAAGTAATGGGACGATAGTTGCTGACCTCATCTTTTGCACCTTTTTTGTGCAGAGGCTTGACGATAGATTGCTTCAGCAACTCAGGAAAAATACCCATTGAGAATGAGAGGTTTATAAGGTGTGTTAAGATGGGCACAAGCTCTTTAGTACATTCTTTAATAATTCTCGTACAGATTAGGTCAAAACCCTCGGAGTTAGTATTCTTTAGGCTAATAATTTCTTTTTTAACTTCATCTTCATTTATTGGAAGAAGAAACATTGAATTTGGCATAATCTTCGTATTTTGATTTCGTTGTGTATTAGTCATTGTAGTATCTTTAAAATTAGTCAATTCAATTAAATAATTATTGAAAGCCGCAGCTATGTCAGAAGGATTGGTCAATATCT
This sequence comes from Parnassius mnemosyne, assembly GCA_963668995.1. Taxonomy (NCBI): domain Eukaryota; kingdom Metazoa; phylum Arthropoda; class Insecta; order Lepidoptera; family Papilionidae; genus Parnassius; species Parnassius mnemosyne. Next base: position 44,987,464 of record CAVLGL010000057.1, on the reverse strand, counting down.
TATGGTCAAAATTTATTTCAGAAATGTTATTATCTACTTTGGAATAACAGGTTTAATTTTTATTATTGTCCATATCGCTTTACATTTATTTTTACTATTATTAATAAATTTCATATTAGAATTCTTTTTTGAATTGTCAATACATTTTCTTAGAATTTTGGAGTACCTTAAATATTCATTTTTATTTTTTTTCTTTTCGTTTTACTTTGTAGTATGTGAAACGTAATAACCGTTTTGTTTTACAGCTAGTTTTCAGCCCGTTACTTATCCATTTTGGTTTATGTGTATTAGAATTATTGATCCAAATTTTTTTGACTGGGAAACATAGGTTGTAGAATAGAAAAAGTTCAAAATGAAACTCTGCGAATGCCGTGTTGAGATCAGTATTCGAGTAAATTTTGCTCCAAGTCATACTGTCTAGACACTCCCTGAATTTGCGGATGTTTTCACAACTGTAGTCTTTTCTCAATATAGTAAATGACCTTGGTTTAAAAAATTGACGAACTGGAAAATTTAAAAGCTGTGCGGTGTCATGATCCGATAAATATAGGGGAATCACTTTGGCAGTAGTGTCTTTGATATTGCTAAGGACATGGTCAATACATGAATCTTTGCGAGTTGGTACATTAATATTACAGATTATAATTACGACATAAATCACTAAAAAAGTTTGCAATATTACCTTTTTTTAATGTGTTGATGTTAAAATCACCAGTCAAGACAATTTTGGTATCAGATATGTGTGTGTTGTGATACGTGTGCCCTAATCCTTTCTTTTTGCATTCGTTCGCATTTCGTTTTTACTACTTAACCTTGAAAGGTCAGTTTTGACGTTGGGGCTAAAAGTGACATTTGCTCGGGGCAGGTTGTTATTTGTTACTACCTGCCCCGTAGTGCTGCTTGCCGACTGATATAATTGGAGTTACATAATTTGTTGTTTTTTTTTGTAGGATGAGGACGTATAAAAGAAAAACTGAGCGTGGAAAAATATCTAAAAAGGTTTACTAAAAAATAGCAGCTATTTTGGAAGAGGATAAAACTAAAAAAATTCGTGGCTTCGCAAAAGATCTTGATTTATGTCATATGTCGCTAACAAGATATTTGAAGAAACGAAAAGAAGCAAAAGAGAAGGGCTCACCTATAGAATCTCTCACAGTTGGCTACCAGAAAAATAGACAAGTTTACAACGATGAACAAGAGGGCATTTTGGTGAGTTACTTGATTAAAAGCAGTCTATGGACCATTTAAAAATTACTGTGCCAGCCAACAAGATGCTTGGCTTAGAGACAACCCGGGTAAGACAATGACTATTCACAATATGCCATCTATAGTGAATAAAGCCTTACCCTTGCCGCTAAATCCGGCTAATATCATCAACGGATTTCAAAAGACTGGTATTGTACCATTTAATAAAGATATTTTTCAGGATGATTATTTCTTGTCTGCTTTTGTTACTGACAGACCAATAGACGAAACTGCTAACTCAAATCTTGAAAACACGCCTGTTACAACAGAAATTACTCCAATTCATTTCACTGGGACTCAATCTCCAGCACCTCCACATTTCTCCAAAATAATACTATACCTCCTATACCTGTATTTATTAAAGAAGCTATTGAAGTAGTAGATGCTGCAGGAGAATGCGAAAGCTCCCTTTATGGTTCAGTTGCTGGTTGTAGCAGAGATCTGATTCACAATGAACGTACAACTTTTTCTCCTGATACCATTCGGCCTTATCCAAAAGCTGCTGCAAGAATAAACATAGTAACACGAAAAACTCGTAAATCAGCTATTTTAACTGATACGCCGGAAAAAATGTATATTGGCACAAGAACAGAGCAATAAAAAGAAAATTACATCAAAAAATAGAAAGGTAACTAAGAAAGGGAAATCAACTGAGGCAGGAAAGATGAAGAGGAAAAAAAACGCCTAAGGAAACAAGGAAGATTGCTGTGAAAAGGAAGATTTTACATGACTCTGAGTCTGAGGAAGGAAGTGTAGATGATTATTTTTACCTGATATGTTGTGAACCGTTTGATAAAAGTCGAGCTGGTGAGGAATGGGTACAGTATGTTGTTTGTAAGAAATGGTCACACGAAAGATGTGCTAAGGGAAATGTTTTATCCTACATATGTTTGAATTGCGAAAGTGGTTGTTCAGACTATAGTGACTGAACTGTTTTTTTAGCTTTTAGAATCTGATTGTTTTTAAAGAGAGACTTTATTTATTTATTGTTCATGTGATGAGACATAATAAATGTTTTTGTTATTTCATACTAAGTTTTTGTTTGATAAACATTTTATAATTTTATACCGTGTTGTAAGTTACCTAAATTTTGTTTTTATGAGGCGTAAGACTAAAAAATAGGATTATGAATTATAATATTGTTCAACGAAGTTACTGTTTTTGTTTTAATAAGGCAAAAGACTACTATATAGATATTGTAGTTTGACATTGTAGACATAATAATTGTAATAAACTGTCTAAAAAGTGTTATATTACGTTCGGTTTTTGTTGTAACATTTTGCCCCTTATAGTGTAACAACCAGCCCCTGGCGCGGGGCTGAAAGTTACACGGCACTTTTCCCAGAATTTATTCATTTATGTCACTTCTAATAGTCTGTTATCTAAAATTGTTTTTAAATTAATAACCCGAATAGTTACTTAATCAAACATTTTGTTTGTTTGATTATTTTACCGTAATGTAGGTTACATTACGGTAAAATAATCAAACAAACAAAAAATTACGACATTTTATAAAAAAAAATGTCACGACCAGCCCCTGTCTCCCCTACCGCGCTCTATAAATTTTCTCAGCTGTTTAGGGTTGAGATAGTTGCGTTTTTAACAGTGGTAGAGCCATGCGGCAGCTTTTGCTGTCGCACGGATGGGCCGGCTCGAACCGGGGTGGTACCACGACCTCATAGAAAACCAGCGTGAAGTAGAGGCTTGCCTCTGCGTTTCGCCTGGTGAGTGCAGGTGGCCGGAGGCCCTTTTTACTGGAAATGAGGCATTCCATCTTAGTCCTCACGGGTGACAACGCATCTGCATTTTGATTCGTAATCGAAGATAGATGTAGATGTCTATGGGCCACAGCAACCACTTACCATCAGGTGGACTGTGCGCTCGTTTGTCACCCTTATCCTATAAAAAAAAATCGACACAGTCAATTACATAATTAATAGACTTAGCTAACTGAAAAACATTACTAGAGTTACAGGTGATATAGTGGCAGTTTTGATATTTATTACAAATTCGATTTATACTGTGGTTCAAGTCAATTACATTCAAGTACTTTTTCGACTATATATTTACTACAATTATGTCATGTTTAATAAACTGTTTTACTAATCTGTGTAGCTTTGCAGCTGTAATTTTCTTATCGTAATCGTTTTCTCCAATACAAATTATTATTTCGTCACTAGAATTAACTTTTAAATTGTTTACATTAGATAATACATCTGGGGACAGTGCATACGTCTTTCTTTGTGCAGTAACGACGTATTTTTCATATTGTGTGTGCTCTCTTGTACGCACTAAGGCAGCCGACAGCCCAATACAGCGTTGCGTTCCGAAGACAAATATCCGTTTACTATCGTCAGCATGTCTACAGCATTCAATGTTCATCCTTTCAAGAATATCTTGTGAGTCATAAGATAGTCTTTGTTCTTAATGTATCAAAATATTTTTTCAGCTTCAATATGTCCTTTTCTGCGGATTTTAGTTGCTTCTGCAAGATCTTGATTTTATCGTAGAGGGTTTGTAGTGAAGAGTCCAGGTGAGCTGTTTTGACGGTTGATGTAGGTTTTGAAAATGCCATGGGAAATACAGCTTCGGATTGTAGTATTAAGCGCCTATTACTTTTTTAGGAGCAATGAATTGTTTGACTGTCGTTTAGTGGAGATTGGCACAGAGCTTTTAGCATATCATTTTCCTTTGCCAATTTGCTAAGTTGCTGACGGAGGTTGTTATTTTCCAATGAAGTATTATCAAATTCATTCTGTAGGATTGCATACTCTGACCGTAGCAGACTGATAGTCTCTTTCATTTCCTGAATTGGGATTGGGTCGGTCACAGTGCAGTCCAAGCTTTTTGATAGTCGCATATCCAGGGAATCAAGAGTCTTCTGCGTTATTGAGTCATTACTCAGATCAGGGATCGGCAAGTCTAATGACAGATGCGATGCAACACTCGTGTTCGGTGTTTGTGATTGTTGTTCATCAGTGTGTGATGACATGCCTGAGGGTGTTCCTTGGAGGTGGTCTATATTTGAGTCTATGTTCAGTGGTGTCGATTTCGAAAACTCAGGCGCATTTGCTAATAGGGTCAGACTGGACGAAGGAGTATCGCTTAATTTTAGGATATTGTCCTTTTTCCTTTGAGTCACATAAAATGGGGGATTTGGTGTAGAAGTCTCCTTCGCTGTTTTGCAACACGTTTTTTTCACACATTTCCAATTCTTTTTTGTTTTTGCATCTTTGAGACGGTGTAGTTTTTCAGAGTAGCCTATGCAATCGAATTCGAAATAGTTGCAGCACAATGAACATAATACTGTGTTTTTTGAGTCAACTATCAGTTTGCATTTGTGGCATTTAACGGTAAGCGCCCTCTTGCGCTCACTAATAACACCTTTTTTAGTGGATTTCGACATTCTGTAGTATATCTGAGTATACACTTAAATGCAGAAATAGTACCGTTATATCTTGGTAGATGTCACACTTTTGCTTCAGTTGTTGTATAAGGGCGTATATACAATCATCGGCTCAATCAAACACAACGAGAGCGCATCGCAAAACCGACACTCCTCTCCCCCCGCGGCCCCACCACCACCACATGAACGGTGCAGCCCCGCCATATTCACGTAGAATAAGGCCAGTGGCGCATCGCGATAGACGACAGGGCGGGAACACTTTCGAGGGGTGTGAAGTGAAGCATCCAAGTCCAACTTCTTCCCCTTTCGCCCTTTTCTTTATCCTACAGATATGACCGCTCCGCTGCGGAGCAAAAGAAAGTTTATGCCTCCAGAGCCGCGGCGGAGAGAGGTGAAAGAACAACCCTATCGCTGCAGTCCGCCAACGCGTTACCAAAGTGGACTCACCAATAATGAGCTGTGACAGTTGTGGTACCATTTACTTCGCAAGTATTGTTATACCTAATGCAGTTAAAGATTATTGCTATTAATTTTGTAAATTGTTTAATATTTAAAAAGAGAACGTGACCACACCCACGCCAGAATTATCTCCTGCATCGTACATAGTAATATACTATATATTCTAAGTCTATGGCATCGTAGGTTTTACAAAATCCAAACTCAACCACAGATAACTATATACTAGTCAGAGAAACTCAACGAAACATACTTAACACATATAATCACGGGCAGTAATCTTCATAGAAAAAATATTGGACATAGGAAACGTCATAGCAAAATTATATATGACAGCTAACATCCCCCTCGCCCCTCGACATCCATTTTAAGCTCTAATCATGGAGTATAGAGTAGATCTACTCTATTCTGCATGGCTCTAATGCAAGCCGTGGCAGCCATATTGTTTATTTTGTCCGTAATCATTGTATCACTGAGTGATATTATTACTGATTTACTGATAAATTTCCGTTTAGTTGCGTTGATTTATTTCCGCCCTCTCTTTGCATTTTCTTTGCATTACTTATATCAACGTATTGCCTTTTACTTTAGTAAAGGATCAACATCTACTATTGAAGTGAAAAAATACTTTAAAAGAAATTGTTGCTGCTGTTGGTGTAATAGGATAACATTAGTCTCAGATGAAGGGGCTACTTTCAGATCTGCTCTTTAACTACTGCAAGAGGAAACTAGAGCAGTTCAAATAAGAGAAAATAAGGCTTAGCTTTCCATTGACGTCCGTCGAGTTGGAGGTTGATATTGATACATCAGCTTACGATTCGAATCGATTTAAAAATCGATCTTTTTCGGAAAGAATCGACATCTGTTTAGGCTAAATATTAACAGTTTTAAAACTTGCATTCATTACGCTCGATCTCTGTCGCCTGACGTGTGGGCGAAGAACCGGTTTGACGGCTTGGGCCGCGGGTCCGGGATTTGCAGCAGCCGGCCGCGCCCTATAGTCTAGAAGTTACTTTCGTATAGTTTGGTCGCGTGACGACTGCCTCTAATTGAGTTGTCTTTTCGTTCGTTTTACGTGACAACGAGACGTCTCGGGAGTTTTTTGACTGATTAAATTAACTTCTATAACCATTTATTTGCATCGACGAGTTGTTTGTGTGTCATTTTGATATCATAATAAGAATTTACATCTACACACTTTCACACACTACTTTACATCCACTTACTTACCACCTGACTTTGCCTCGTGGTCGACCTTACCTCCGGAACTCGGTAAGTTGTGTTTGCTTATTAGCCATTAGTTAAGAATTATCCATGGGCCATTTGGGCCCGAACCCTCTGGTTGCCCGTCGAGGAAATTACTCATGAGCCCTGGTCCAGTCGACTTTTGTCGGAGCAACTGAGGGCCGTAACAACATCCCTACTGACAATGACAATGACAAAACAAAATAACGTCAGTTTTACTGTAGGAATTGACATAAATATTGCAAAAATAATTGATTTTCAATAATTTGTTTCTCAAAAAGTATGCATTTCCGCTTTGCCTGTGTGCTTATAATAATGTATCCTTTCTGTAAAAATAAATATCAACCCCCAACTCGACGGACGTCAATGGAAAGCCGTAGCGAAAATAAAAATCCAGGTACAATTAATTAAATCTTCACCGTTCATGTTTAATCTTAATAGAATTGCTTTATTATTTATATGTTTTATATTTTTAGATGACCTGATACATATAAGTGGTTATAATATGTCTTGCTTGCTTGTCATATTTGATGCACCACATTTAATCAAAGAAATGCGAAACAATTTTGGTTAAACTATAGACATCCGGTACTTGCCTACGAGGTTGGGAGGGGGAGGGGGAGGGGGGGGGGGGTCAGGGGAAGCCCCCCTACCCTTCCCCGCTTGCGGAAATGTATAGTTTATGAGTAATAATTTCTTTTGTAAAATCATAACCTCACTTTTTTACATAGGAATATTGACACAAAGTTACTTCTGTAACGGCTTCGGCGCTACGGGAAATGCAGCCCCATCGCCCTTGCGTAGCAAATCGCAGGCCCCCATGCTCACCTCCGCAGCTTCGGCTTATTGGTCGCCTTCGGCGACCAGCCTCAGCCGCTACGACTCGCTCGGGGGCCTGCGATTTGCTACAGCGGGCGGGGGCTGCTTTCCCTCCGCGCCTACGGCTTTAAAAAACACTCTAGGGGTAGGGCAGACAAGACTACGTGGAGTCAGGGTGTTCTGAGTCAGTTTTAGTACAAATTCGATCTATCTTATCTAAAGTCAGGTTTCCCTAAACTCTGCTATGATAGTGGTAAATGAAACAATGTAATTTTAATTATTTAATTTATTTTATACACATGCTTTATTGCTCGCATAATTTCTTTGAATGGATCCTTTTTAAACTTTTCTACATTTCGTCTCCACAAATACTCTACTATCACGTCTGTAAAACTTTGAGAATTATTATAATTTTGTTTTCTAAAAAACCTCTTCACTGCTCTCCACTGCGACTCAATTCGTTGTGTATGAGTCCCATCTTCAGACACAAATGGATTGTCTGGGTCTGAGTGGCTAACTTTTTTATGTGTGTACCCGTGTTCTGCCAAACAATCATATGCCCGCCAACAATCAGTATAAATTGTGGTACCCGCCGCCACATGTCTCTGTATAAGCGGCACCAGTACCTCAGCAGACCTAATATTGTCCGGGCACACCTCTAGTCTGAGATCCTCAGACCCATCTTCTATCATACCGAGCACCCAGTGGCCTTCGATGTGACGTCCTATAACAAATAAAATTAATATTAGACATTTAGTGTGACAAAAAAAAGGTGTAAACATAATCATACTTATATTTACCTTTATTGTATTTTCGTTTTCCAAATTTGCTCTCATCAATTTGTACAATTTTACCAGGGCCACCAATCTTTCCAGTAAACTGATTCTGTTTCTCGAGGTAGTAAATAACAACTACCTCTCTGCAGTAATTGTACCAATCACATATTGTATATGGGCTTAAACATTGTTGTCTCTGTCGTTTATATGGGTCTTCATGGATTGTTTGATTATAAGACCATCCTTGTGAATATGCATATATGAGGTAATATATGTGGGGCATATCAAGAGTTACATTTTCAAAAAAAGTCCCTTTGTCGTCGTGAGATTTTAACTCCACTGCCTCCAGCTTTCCCCTTACAGGATGCTTTAGCACATATGAAAGTACCAAGCGATTTGCAGCCACTTGAGTATGAAATTTTCATATTAGTTTTATGTTTGCCGCACTTTCGTTCCTTTAGGACCAGCCCTTCATCCTCACTATATCGAACACATTGCTCGTTCGTTCCAAGTTCACGCACAATATCCGACAGATTCCACATGAACATAATCTCAGACACGTATAGTCGACGCTTCACATAGTCGCCGTCGTCAGAGAAGTCTTCGTCGATGTGTGATGGTTCCTCGAGTAAAGCGTCAGATGCCGAAGAAGGCCCCGCTACGGGTTCGTAATCGCTCATTCTCAGGTCCGGTAAGCAAGCCAAAGTCCAAAGTAATGCAATCCAATCAAAACCAGAAACAAAGCCAAGGTCAAACGTAAGGGCAATCAAAGAAGTCCAAAAACAGAGCAGAAGTCGTCGAAAAAACAGGGAAAACACAGCACTAAGCACAAAAAAGAACATTCGCGTGACTACTAGAGAAACGGAATGACAATTTATATTTGACATCATAGATAATATATTATATTTGACATTTACGGTTGCCGACAACATGGCCGTCAACAACCGTTCCGATTCACACTTTTTGCATCTGTTTTTGACATCTAATCTCATAACACTATACAAAATTGTCATATTTGCGTTTCGTTATACGGAATTTTTATTGAAATTTATTTTTGTCATAATTAATTAAAAACGCATTTCCGACATTCAAAAACAGTTTAAAATGTTCATGCTTAACCCTGACAAGCCTCCTAAGTTGAAAACATAACTAAAATCAAGTACCGGATATCTATAGCCAACCCACAATTTTTAACAAAAAAATATACAATACCAAGAAAATATTTCTACATGGTCATATATTGTAGATGCGTATAAGACAGACTGTGAACATGCAGAAACACGGTTATTACACAAATTTAATGACGAATATGTTATTCCTGATAATAAAAAATAAGGTACATGTAATATAATTTTTGTACATGTACTTAATAAACTTATTCGTAATCAAATTCTTTTGGATTATTTGCAGGTTAAGAATTATGTTCGTATATTTCGTAAAACCGTGGCAGGAGCCTTAATTTATACCTCTGCATTTTGTAAGTTATTATATTAATTATTTTATTAGATTTATAGCACCATAAAACTAGTATTTTATATGAGAGAAACAAAGACCCTTGTAACAAGGCACAGCGTTCACTTACTATCAAGAGAAATGGGTGCTTCCCTGTCATGTTTAATTCTATAAAAAACACAAACTTCTTCTGTAATTTAAATATGTTGTACAGAGTACTTAGTTATATTTCAAATTTTATAATATTTCAAATATTTATTACAGCTCATTATTCGGATGGGCGGCCAGTGAGCAAAATACTGAAAAATATTGCAGAAACAGTATCTTTTATGGATGACACTTTTGACAGTGTGAATGGAAGTGCGGTGATAAATAAAAAAGAAGAGAGAAAGAATTAACAATTGCTGTTATAGAAAAATGTAAACACCATGCATTCAGGCAGCAAGCTTTGTTAAAACTAGAAAATTTAATATTTATTAATAAAAAATGGTCGTGTATGTACAGTGCCCAGTATAAAGAATTGGATAAGTACCATAAAAAGATTTATGAATTTGTGGCAGTTTTTGTCCAAGAAAAATGTAAAGGTTATGAGACCCTGCTGTATACATTCCGATGCAATCTAATTTTTTTTCGGTCAAATAAGATCATACAATTTTAGGGACAATAATCCATCTTGCCACAATTTCATAAATGCTCTTAAATCTTTATTAATTACGGGTTTCATTAAATTTCACCACTCATCTTGTAATTATAGAGATGATGTTAGTGCACAGATATTAAAAATAAAGAGCCTGTTTAAAGGACATGAAAGGGAAGTGAGTAACGAAAGTGGTGAAACTGGTGAATCTTATATTGATACTTATCCATTAATTCTAAATAGATGGTTAGTTCTTTTCTCGCTCCAAAGCTAAGTACATATAGCCATTCAGCAGGGAAACGCAGCCAGCGTTCTTGGTGTGATACCGCGGGGTGTAGGATTGTATGATAATTAAGCTACTAGTTTTAGTTTTCTTTTTTTAATTATAGTTTTAATAAGCTATAATGGCATCAGAAAAACAGGTCCGATTCTAAATTTGTAAACAAAATTATTGTAAAGTTAAAATGAGGACTATGATAATTAAGTTATTAGTTTTGGTTTTCTTTAATTATAGTTTTTTTTTTTAATATTATATATTTTAATAAATTAATTATTCAATTTCTAATCAAAATTATTGTAAAGTTAAAATGAGGATGTATGATAATTAAGTTACTAGTTTAAGTTTTTTAATAATGTATATATTAATAACTTAATTATTAAATTTGTAAACAAAATTATTGTAAAGTAAAAATTAATAACTAATAAAAAAAATATTAAATTTTACCATTGTTTCATTTGTATTTACTTTATGATTTCTTATATTTACGCGAACACTACACATTTTTAAATAAACCCGTGACCGGGTGCTGGAAAGCACCCGAAACGTCGGGAATATAAAAATAAGTTAATATACGCGATAAAATCCGTAAAATTAGTTTTATTTAAAAATGTATTCACTTCGTTTTATTTTCAATATAATAAAATTAATTTTGCAAGTGGCTATTATTTGGGACGTCCTTTGCCTGGTATAGCTGCTTCAAATAAAAAAAAGAAATGTCATATATCATTTTGCTACAACTTCTATTTTTTATAAAATGGCCACAACGCAGTTCGGAATTTTATCAATTTTTGACCATAATGTGCAGTCATGGAATACGTACAAAGGCGGGCTTACGCAGTAGTTCATTATAAATAATATTACTTCTGCAACTTGGGAAAAAAGAAGAGCGATACTCCTGAGCGAACTCTCTGACGGTACATACCAACTAGCGTCAGATCTTGCACTGCCTAAGGAAGTCCAAGAGGTGACATTTGAGGATATCTTAAACCTCCTGGATAGACATTTTACACCAAAACGTCACCGTCGTATCACCCCGCTAGTAACGGTCAGGCTGAAGGGTACGTTAAAATAGTGAAAAAGTTTACTTTCAATGAATAACAATAATAAAAAAGAATATAAATTAAAATTACTTAAATTCTTATTCGATTATAGGAACTCCTTACATACCACAACTTCTTTGTCACCAGCTCAATTAATTTTCAGTCACAAGTTGAGATTATGTTTGGACTTAATGAGCCATGTTATACCGCCTTTATCAACATCCTTGAAAAATAAAGTCCAAAGCAAACAGTATTTGCAGATTAAGGCACATGGGGAAAAAAATGCAAAACCTTTTGAAACCGGCGCAAACATTTTGTATAAAAAATTTAAAATAATATATTATAATTGGTGTCGTGGTGTTGTAATTCAAAGAATAGGCAAAGTCACGTATATAATAAAGGACATATATACGTCAGCAAGAGTAAAAAAATATAAAAATCAAATCATGCGTGACCAAGGACCACGTTACGATGAACGAAAAATTTGGACATTGATTTTGACCGTCAAAATTTAACTGATAGCACCAGGGAAGAAAATATCAGTATGCCGGCCTCAGACGAGCCGCAAACTACATGCGGGGAAGAGGAATTGGTGCATAATGACGTAAACTCCACCAACGTAAACAATGAGTTTAACATATCGTCGGAGCCAGTTTCAATGTACACTGAGTAATCAGCTTATGGCCACCATTGCACGTAACAACCCTGCGTCTAGGTTTTATTTACGCCCTTTACCTAAGGTGGACTATCGTCGTTTCCTTTGGTTATGTAGTTGTTAACTAGGGGGAGGAAATGGTGGGTACCTGTGTACGACTACGTATAAGTACAGTTGTCATAGCTAAGAAATAAATCAGTGTGTTACTTGCAAGCAGTAGTTTTACTCGTGCCCGTATTACGCATACTTACCATTTGACATCAAAATAATTATTCAAAGTATAGGCCTTGGCGTACAAACACTTTTAGGTAATAATTTTTAAATCCAAGGCCGAGAGGCTTAATACTTGGTCAAGAATCTTGTTGTGAATGAGTGTATATTGTATAAATATACAAATTGGGTATTTTATTGCTATTTCTCATATCACGAATTCGTGCTTACGTCATGTTTTCATATGTACGTATATTAGGTAATGAAAGATAAAATATTAATTTATTTAAATTATAACGATCACTGTCCCTTTATTCAAATAAGAATGGTAATTACATCAGCTACATACCCCCACAATAAAATCCCATAAGACATTATGCTGTGAAAGTTAGTAAGGTAAAGTAACCTGGAAGTGCCTACAAGTGTAAGTTGGCGAAACTGTTTAACAGCATAAGGAGCTAAGCTTAGTTTACTAACCAAGGCATTCATAGTTTATGTGGTCCCTAGTTTAAGAGGCAAACGTGGTAGAGCCATGCTGTAGCTATATTAGTAGTACAGTTGTGGCACGAATGGGTCGGCACGACCGGAGAAGGACCATGTTCTCAAAGAATACCAGCGTAAAATGGCAACTTAATGCTGCTGTGTTTCTGTGTAATGCTGGTGAGTGTAGAGAACCGGAGATCCTTTTTACTGACAACGCATCTGCATTTTGATATGTAATCGAGGATAGATGTAGATGTCTATGGGCCACAACAACCACTTACCATCAAGTGGGCTGAGCGCTCGCTTGTCATCCTTATCCTATAAAAAAAAGCAGATTGGATGAACCTAATCAATCACCCTGATAGATAACCTTTCTTATCTTTGGGCTTGTACACAGAACTGCGATGCGACGCGATGCGAATTCGCAACGCAGAAAATTGCAACACGAATTACTGCGATGCGATTTCGTGCGGCAAGGCGTCTCCCTTCCACGATTAGGGTGACCATTCCTTCGACGACCGACAACCGTACTGAACGTATTTTGAAAATTAGGTCGTGACATAGATCGTAAAAAGAAGTGTGCCCTTTTGTTATTGCTAAGGAGATACAGGAAAAAGAAACAAAGAAGATTTTGGGTTCATCCATTTATTACTATTATGAAAGCCGATGGGAACTATTTTCATCTATATATATTTGTCTACTTACCAAGTTTAATTTTTTCATTGTTTTCTTTTTCTTCGAAATCTGGGAATAAACTTTTACATACGTTCTTCCAAGCTTCTTCTTTGATGAATTTATTTTTATAATCGTTACTAGTGTCCCAAAGAACAGGGCGCTCCTCAATCAGCGATATAAAAAAAATCAACGTCGTATTCTGTCATTTTTTTTTTACTTTAAAGTATACGTCTTGCCCACACGCTGTCTCAGAGCGAACTAAAAATAGCGTCAACAAGTGTGACGTAACATCGCAGGAATGCACGATGCGAATCAATTCGCAAGTTCTTGCGATGCGTCGAGGGAAATCTCGCAGATTTGTACGATGCGACGTCGCATCGCAGTTTTGTGTACAAGCCCTTGTCCGGCTTTCCGCAAAAGTCGTTGGCATAAGCACATTGCCTGAGGATATCTCTAACTGTGCTGTCAATCTCGTACCGTTGGAAAGTCCGCTTTAACCATGTGTAAAGCACCAAGTCTAATGAATTTCTGTAATAGTCTAAGAGCTGGCGACGAATTTCGGGAAGATCCTTTGGGCAAGTTGAAATTGTGAAAAAATATAATTTCGTCAATTGGCGAATCCAGACCCACGAATCTGGCAGAGCGTTTGCGGTTATTTCGTTACTGTGCACAATATAAGATTTGTAAAAAAAAAATCTAAAAAATTTTTTTGTGGCAACTTGATTTCTTTTTTATCTTTTAATTTAGTTTTTTATATAATTCCAAATAAATAATTACAGACGTTTTTGTCGGTTATAAAGTATTACCAGACCACTCCAAAAATATTTTTTTAAATTCCCAAAAAATATACTTTTGGCAATCTGGAATTTTAATCACGTATTTATTGAGTAATTTTAATAATACCTGCAAATCGCTAGACGAATTTAGCGATTTTAAAAAATTCCCAGACGTGAATAAAGTTTACAAATGAATACGACAAAAAAGTCTTATGCGTAGCCATAAGTGCGAGAAAGAGTTTATCGAAGCATGCCGACACCCGATGGGGGCCTACGCTTCTCGCCCTGTCATTGGTTATTAAGAAATATCTTTTTTAAAGATTTTAAGACTAAATTCTTGTTTTTGGATTTAGCATGTATCTTTGCACATATATGACCATGTAAATATCTGTGTATACAGTTTGGATTATTTTAGATCAGTGCTGTAATAATTTGTATAATGGCTATTACTTTTAACCTCGTATTAATAGTAAACTTGGCAATATATGTCTTGATAATTACCACCCCATGATCTTAAAAAAGGACTATGTATAAAGTGCTTACCGCCCAGAGATGAAGGTGGAAAAAATAACAAGTTTTTTTTTATAGGATCGGGTGACAAACGAGCACACAGTCCACCTGATGGTAAGTGGTTACTGTGACCCATAGACATCTACATCTATCCTCAATAAAGACTCAAGATGCAGATGCGTTGTCACCCGTGAGGACTAAGATGGAATGCCTCTTTGCCAGTAAAAACCGTCTTCGGTTCTCTACACTCACCATACGAAACACAGCAGCGTTAAGCTGCTATTTTACGCTGGTTTTCTGTGAGAACGTGGTCCTTCCCCGTTCGAGCCGACCCATTCCTGCTACAACCATAATATAGCTGCAGCATGGCTCTACCATGTAGAAAACTTGCTCCACCACGTAGAGAAGTTGCACTATGCAAAATGTTAATGAAATCTATAATGGGAATGGCCGCAAAATTATGTTTAATTTAAATTATTGCTTACTACAGCAGATTCCATCCGCAGAGATCGTGATCCTTGGCGATTTTATCATCCACCCCGCCGAATGACTCGGTACACGTTTAACCGATCATGTGGGGAGATCTGTTTATAACTTTGCTTTGGCCACCAGATGTGAAAGATCACGCAATTTCCCTGTTGGACCTTCTGCTGACCTCTCATCCGGACGGATATCAGGTTTCCGTCGACGTCCGTTTTGGCTCCTCGGAACATTGTCTCGTCTGGAGTGTGGTGCCACTCACACTAACGTTGCGGTTGCATTCTGTAGGCTGCCGCCGTGTTTTGCACTATAAATCGGCTGATTGGGATAATATGCAGTTTTTTTTTGCATCCTACACTTGGGGGTGGTTTGCTTCTCGCTGAACGATCCCAGCGTTGTTGCTGATTCTGTCGCTGATGTGGTACTTCAGAATATGGAAGTTTTTATTCCATCCTCGGTGGTACTCATCGGAGGCGGATAGCAGCCATGGTTTGGTCGCTCCTGTAAAATAGCATCACGCTATAAGCAAGAGTGCTACTAGCCCTGGGTTAACGCATCAACGTCTCGGAATATAAGCACCAGCGCTCTTAAAAAGAAATTCGCCTTCAGGCCCTTCAAAAGACTCTTTGCGAAGGCAAGTTCAGAGCACATCGATAGAATTGGCGAGAAGCTAGTTCGTCTTCCTTCGGGAACCCGTGCATTCTGGTCTCTTGGCAAGACTTCCCAAGGGAACTCCTGTCAGCCATCTCTTCCATCTCTGCACAGAGTGGACGACTTACTGGCCCATGCCGCAAAGGAGAAAGCCGATCTGTTAGGCTCTCTTTTTGCATCCAACTCGACTCTCGATGACTGGAGGAAAACACCGCCGACCATCCCGCGGTGTATATGAGCTATGCCGGATATGCGGTTTACACAGCGCTCGGATCGCAAAGCACTCCTCTCCCTGGACGTCAACAAGTTGAGTGGGCCTGATGGAGTCCCTTTCATTGTGCTGAATACGTGTGACCCGGAGTTGACACCGGTTTGACACGTAGTCCCGAATTCATGGAAGACAGCTTTGATCCACCCGATCCCTAAAAAAGGCGACCGCTCAGACCCGTCTAATTACAGGCCTATCGCCATCACCTCCTTATTCTCCAAAATAATGGAATCCATTATAAACTGCAAGCTCATGAGGTACCTTGAGTATCACCAGCTGATTAGTGACGGCCAATACGGTTTTCGTTAGGGTCTATCAGCGCAGGTAATTTTCTGGTCTACCTGACTCATAGATGGGCGGAGGCAGTAGAGTGCATGCGTGAGGCAAAGCCCGTTAGTTTGGATATAGCGAAGGCGTTCGATCGTTTTTGATTCGCCTTCGATTGCCTTATACACCGGCCGTGCCAATATTTCTCTGGAAAAGTTGTCGAGTATTGGGACAAACTTATGTCTGTAATCGAGTTTTGCTGAACAAAGTCTCGAATTGGGGGCGATTAAATCTATTCCAATTCTATCCCCAAATGACACAAGTTTGCGCGTTTAGCCCTAAAAAGAACCTCTTTGTCGTATCTCCTGAGTTTTAAGGCACTCCGCCTCAGCTAGCATCTGAATCCTAGCCGTGGACATAAAGAATAGTGTGCAGTTTCATGGTCACTAGGAAGGCAAGGCCAGATTGGCCTCTAAAAATCTTGGCGTGCTCAGTAGAGCGGGACAGTATTTCATTCCGGCACATCGCTTGCAACTTTGCAAAGTACAAGTTCGGCCTCACATGGAATACCGTTTTTATCTCCGAGCCGGGGCACCCCAGTGCCAGCTTCTTCCACTTGACCGCATTCAGCGTAGAGCGTTTCCAATCCTCGACGACCGAGTTCATTCTGATCGGCTCGATTCACTGGCGCTGCGTAGGGATGTTACAACCCTTTGCATTTTACTTTCGCATCTACCATGGAGAGTGCTCTGAGGAATTGTACGGATTAATTCCAGCTGCCAAATTTCACAAACGCACATCGCCTCAAAATTCACGATACCATCCTGACCATCTGGATGCTTGGCGGTCCACCACTGTGCGTTTTACTAGGAGATTTCTTTCTCGCAAAACTTCTCTGTGGAATTGTTTACCACCGACGATTTTTCCGGACCGATACGACTTAGGGACCTTAAAGAAAAAAGCCTATTCCTTTTTAAAAGGCCGGCAACGCATCTGCAATTCCCCTGGTGTTGCGGTTGTTCATGGGCGGCGGTAATCACTTACCATCAGGTAAGCCGCATGCTCGTTTGCCCCCTCTCCTATAACAAAAAAACACCTCATCTGGCTCACTCCCGACGCTCTGGCGGAGGACACGCGTCCGGTCGTACACACTCGCATCCATGTCTGGTGGACATGGATGTGAGGGTGTACGACCAGAAGTAGAAAGCGAGCCAGGACTGTCGCCGCCTCAAAAGATATTCTGCGGTATCCTCGCATGATCCGTGTAGCCACCCTCCGCTGCATCCTGTAGATTTTAGCTCTACAGCGTCGGAAGGCCAGCCTTTTCGCCCAAACATAACTTTCGTCCAAAAATATAGGAATTGAATTCTTCTGGCTTCTGGAGGCATGTACCAGGAGCTGATAATCCAGCGAATTTAGCCTCGCGTAGCTTAGACCCTCAACACATGCATAGAGTCACGCTATGGTGACAAGGCTCCCAATTTTTATTAGAAACAGAAGATAAGTGGCCCAGTAATATTAAAATAACGCGTGAAGTTTCTGAAAAAAGGGCTTACTCTAATAATATTTACTCAAACTATAATACTACAACTACACACTACACATACTACAACAACTGCAAATACATGTAACACTGTAAATTTCGGGAGGTTTTCAAAATATCTACTCTACAAAGAATTATGGCTTACGTGTTAAGGTCTATCTATAATTTAAAGCATAACGGTTCGAAACAAACAGGCTGTTTAACAGATAATGAGCTTGCAAATTCTCTTACCTACTTAATAAAGCAACACCAATTAGAATGTTCTCATTTAGATATTAAACTACTTGTAAATAAAAAACGTTTACCCTCTCGGTCACGTTTATTATCCTTGCGACCTTTTATTGATGAAGACGGAATTCTTCGCGTAATAGGCTGTATTTAAAAAAAAAAAAACAAATCTTTACTAAGCTATTATTTAGTCAGCAACATAAAAAACTTATGTATTGCGGTACACAGATGTTATTATCTAATAGACGACAAAATTATTGGCCTATCGCGGGCAGACGAGCCGCTAGAAACACAGTAAAAAATTGTAAATTATGAGAGCTAAAAGTATAAACCCTATAATGGGAAACTTACCAGCGGCTAGGGTGATACCTAACTTGCCGTTTCAAATCTCGGATGTTTTTGCAGGACCTTTCCCTATTTGAGACCGGGCCGGACGTGGTTTCAAAATAATTAAAAGTTATCTTTGTCGTTTTGTTTATTTAACTACTAAGGCTGTGCATGAGATTACATCTGACCTTAGCACTGATATGTTTTTCTTATGCTTAAAAAGATTAATCTCTCGCAGAGAAAACCCTAGCGAAATATACTGTGACAATGGTTTATGGACGCAAACAATGATCTCTTACAAGAATCAAATAATGAATCAATCTCTTCCTTTGCGGCCGACGAAGGTATCAAATTTAATTTCTCGCCGGATTGTTCCCCCCCACTTTCGTGGGCTTTGAGAAGCAGGTATAAAATCTGCCAAGCATCACATACATCGAATGCTAGGTAATGTCCATTTCACTTACAAGGAACTATCGACATTATTTATTCAAATCGAAGCAATTTTAAACACCAGCCCCCTCACTCCCCTTTCTTCTGATTCAACCGATTTACTTTCATTAATCCCCGGGCATTTCCTTATCGGAAAACCACATCGTTACCTTCACCAGCACTGCTTTAAGTTGACATGACTCGACTTAACCGATTCCAGCAAATTGATAAAAATTAAACAACATTTTTGGGAAAGGTGGTGCTATGAATATTTGTGTGAACTCCAAGAACGATCAAAATGGAGAGTCAATCAAGGAGAGCTGCTTCAAGGAGACCTGGTTGTACTGAAAGAAGCTAACTTACCCCCACTTAAGTGGCGTATGGGTCGTATTTCCAAACTCTATCCTAGTACAGATGGCATAGTACGTGTCGCGGATATTTTGACAACAAAGGGCATTATCCATCGGGCCATTAGCAACTTGGGTCCTTTACCTGTTTTGACGTCCAGTGGCGCAACTCTTCGAAATCCCAAAGTTTTCGAAGGGGGGAGGATGTTCGCGCCTATATAACATATTATAATAGCATCGGTTTGCAAGAGTGAGAGGAACTCAATGAGAGGAGAGAGCGAACGGCGGCGATGTACGAAGATTACGGAGCGGACATTTACCGAGCTTCAATTACGAACATTTTTTATATAGATCATCACATAAGTCAAGTCATACAGCATTTTTAAAGTTCATTTTGTTAAAATATTTGCCTGTATAATACAAAGTTAATACATACTAACGTGTGTTATTCAATAACCACAAACCACATCCGAAATTATTGAAAGGAAATAAAACAAGCAAGAGAAATTAGAAACAATCAGTAACTTGTGATATATTTTGTGGTATACTCTTTTTCCGTCGACAGTGAGCTTATTATCTATGTTAACAAGTTTACAATACTGCTACTTAAGGACATTACACAACCCAATGACAGCCTTGTAGTATTTAGGCTCGTAAAGAGCGTCAACCATAAACTTGCCGAGGTCCCACTTGGAGATGACTCTACCGGGTGACTCCTGAGGATTAATCACGACGGTCATTTCACGGCTGGGTTCCTCTGCAAACAAAAAAGCGCTAAAGATCGTCGTAATAGTTTTATAATACACATTGTGCGAGCATACAATGTTCAATCATGCAGCGAAGGTGAAGCATGAGTATACAAAATGGCTAGGTGTAATTTAAAACTAAATAAATTATGTCTTAAGGCTGGGTGTTCCAAGCGCATTTAGAAGCGGTCGTAAAGAAGATCGAGTCGGACCGCGCATATTATGATCGTGATTTTTACAAAAGAATCACAAAAATATTGTTTTAAAGTTACAAACAAATATTTACACGATGAGAAGTAAACGCACAAACAAAAGCTTAACTATAGTCTAAATAAGTTCCATTAAACTATAGTTATCTACAATTTATTTTATTTTCTAAATATTATTTATACGTAGCAGAAGAAGTGCTCGCACAAAAATTTTGCGCAAGCCTTACATGGGCATCGTCCCGCAGGACAATGGCAACTGGCAACAGATGTGCGGATTGAAAATCACTTGATTAATCGATGATTTTTTAAATAAATGTAATGATAAAAATCAAACGGGTGGAATCACTTTCAGAATGAATTACCTATAAATTGACATTTTTTTATAGAAAAAATGGAGTATTAGTACTTGTTTAAAATGAAATTTGGTTTGTAAATAAACTGCAAATCGAACGTAGTTCGGTAATTTTTTCTAGAATCGAGAAAATTTATTGTATCGTGTATTGACCGCGTGCATCGTAAGGGGATAGAATTTATCTAAAATATTCTTTTTTCAGATTCTAAATGTAATAATTTGGCTATCAAAAACAAATTTTAAAACGGACAAAAACAGGAACACCCAGCCTTAAGTTTAAATGAGTGTTACTAATATTTTTATAATGGTTATAATTTAGTTTAAATCCACTGCTGAACACAGGCCTTCCCCAATAGATGCCACAAAGCACGGTCCCGCGACACCTGATCAATCGACTTCCTTAGGTCTTACCAGGTCGTTACTCCATCTAATAGGGCCACCATATACTTCGCCTACCGGCACGAGGTTGCCACTCGAGAACCTTTCTTCACCATCGGTTGTCGGTTCTTCCAACTAAATGCAAGACACATTGCCAATTTAGCTTACTTTAGAATTGTACTGTGCATTTATTGCCTCATATTTACATTATCTTTTTCACGAGCAACAAATAGTTCCCCTTTTGCTTTTTTCGACCATTCGATGTAAAACACGATTCTTAAAAAGATATCGTTAGTATATACTAAGTAATATACGTCTATACTTGATTGTAAGATAAACAATGACCCAGTTGTTTTATTTAGTTCAAACACAAAAGCTTTTGCGTTGAATCTGTTTGTGTTTCTATGACATTTATAGTAAGTAACTCACCTAATATTTGAGGAGGGTTTACGGCAACCCAATTCAGGGGATTCTCTTTCAACACTTCATACATCCTCCTATGGTCGTCGGTCACCGGACCATACGGTTCAGGCACATCTTTCGGCTGGCAAAACAGGAATGAGGATAAGCATACGGTTACAGTTTTAACATTCTTAGCCTTCATTCCATCTAGTATATTTTTAAGGCCTTCAGATAGATCGGTGGTCGGAGCCAAGGACTCACGGGTGCCTAAAGTGACAACGACGCCGTCGGTGCTCTCCACCGCGTTTGCGACGGAATCGGGCTTAAGGACATCGCCTTTGTAAGCCTCCACCTTGTCCTTGAGGTGATCGGGAATCCTGACTGGGTCGCGGACGAATGCTCGCACTTGTAGACCTGTTGAGAAGTAATTATTTTAATAAATAGACAAAGATATGTTCTTTGCTTGGTAGCGCTTATGTAACAGTCCGCCATAATGTATATTGTAGACATCTATCCTTGCACTGTCACACTTGAGGACTAAGATGGAATGCCTCATTACCAGTAAAGTGTCGCCTATTCTTGCCACTAACCATATAAAATACAGCATCGTTATGCTGCCATCCTGCTCACTGGTGTTCTGTGATCTCCTGATACTACCCCGGTCAAGTCTGCTTATTTATGCTGCAGCCACAATACAACTGGAGCGCTTGCCGCTTTGTCAGACTGAACAAATTACCCCTTCACTAGTCTTGCTCATAATATTGGATGCACACAGTATTTTTTTTTTTACTTTGTATTTGACGCATTTTAAGAAGACGAGTACAACACAAACCTCGCGCTACTATGCAATCCAAAAGTATTCAGTGCAGTGTTCGTATTGTACTGATCCAACCGGCGGATGATAATAACCTTTACTGCGCTTTAGAAATTAATAAGTATGTAGGTATACGAAAGTTTTAATAATGCCAGAAATTTCATCCGATTTCTTAACACCCTACTATGTCTTTGGACTACACAGACACAAAGTATAAGTAAGGAGAAAAGTAGTATTTATGTCGGTAAATTTTATCCCAATAGTGCATCGATCACTAATAAAAAACTAGATACACAATCCCATGAAAAAGTTCCATCGAACACAAAAGTTCTCTAAAAACTGTAGTCGAATTATTTTGACGTAATTCAAGTTGAAATAGATATACATTAATGTAAATTAAACCTTAAATGCATTGTCTAAAGTTGTATTCATAAAGCTACTAGTACGTACAAATTAAAAGCGCACGAAATTAAAAAGTAATATTAAAAATAAGCCTTATATTTACCTTTCTTAAGGGCTGCTTCAATTGCGCAAAGGCCAGTCATACCAGTAGAACCAAAAATTACAATCTTCTTCATTTTCTGAGGAACAAGGGAAAAATCTTTTGAATAAAATTTAAAAAAGGGGTAAACAAGTAATTAAAAGGATAGTAATTAGTTAAAAAAAAGTTACAGCTTGGAATATATAAAACTAGTCGTCACTTTACCACCTCTGACTCAGACTCTCAGACCAAAAAATACCTAGTCAGGTCATAAATTCTGTCACATGTTTAATATAAAATAATTGAAACAAGTTTATTCATTATGTAACCATTTATATACCAAAATGAACTTAACAAAACATAGATTCTTATGACACTAAAGTTTATTCAAAATGACCTCCGTGATTTTGAATACAGGCCTTCAATCTGCGCGGCCAGTCGTCTATCGCAGCACGAACGAGGTCCATGTCAAATCGGCGGCTGCCTTAATCAAGGATATTTTTAGGCTTTGAGCACGCCTTTTCCTCCAAGTGTTGCCAAGTCTTGTAATCTAACGGATTCAAATCTGGACTGGAGGAGGGCCAGTCTTCGTGCCGGATGAAGTCGATTTCACGCGCCGCCAGCCAGTCTTGTGTGCTCTTCGCTCTATGAGCTGGCGCCGAATCTTGTTGGAATACTCAGTGCCTGTTATTGAACATGGTATGAGAAACAAGTTCCACAAGGTTCGTCAGGACTGTATTTTGATACACAACTGCATTCGTTTTACACCTTTCTCACAAAAATGTACCTCTGTTAAGCCCCACTAAGAAACTCCCAACCATACCATGAGCGAGGATGGAAAATGACCTCGTTGGACACGCGGAATACGGTTGCTCGCTTCTTCACTACTGTGTGCGTACACATTATCATTTTGTTTGTTGTAGCTCTCTTCTACGGTAAAAATTTTTTCATCCGAAAAAAGAATTACCCGATATTTTTTTCCCGCGTACCGCTTCAACAAAGCGCGGCATCTCTTCAGTCTCAGGTCCATTAGACGAGCATTCAAACGATGTCTTGTTTTTCTTCGATATGCCCGAAGCCCTAAGTCTTCATTTAACACCCTTTTCATCGTGGTTCTGCTTAACCCCATCTGAAGGGCCAACAGTTTCTGCTTACGTTTGGGATTTCTTTGAATTCGCGCCTTCACAGCTTTTATCACTGCTGGAGTCCTAACAGACCGAGGGCGACCACTTCTTGACCTATCATCTACACTAGAGTCTTCATTGTATCGTTTGATGGTACGATAAACGAATCTTCTGGTTATATTCAAATTTTTCAGTATGTCAAAAATTTGAATTAGCGCGTAACCGCAACGATGCAACGCAATAACTTCAACACGGTCTTCTTTAAGCGTCCACTCCATATTTAAAAATTCTAACAAGTATATAGTTTTATTTTCATGAACAATTCGAAATTCGAATTCAATAAACTTTTTTGTGGCCAGCATTCTAAAGGAAAAGTTTTTACTGTGTGACAATACTTATGACCTGACTAGGTATATAAATTGAAATTAACGTCAAGTACCAACCTATCGACCTAAGATGGCCCATACACCTACAATATAACCGATTCGTTACGACACCAATTTTCGACAACTTTTAGTTGTGTCGGCGAGCAAATATTACATGACACGCCTGTCGCGTCAAGCGCCTTAGAAGTGGATGATACGCTTTTTGTGCCATCAGCCATGTGTATAAATAATGTTGTTTTTATGTTTGTAATGTTTGGACAAGCAGTAATTTAAACTCAGTGATGCAGTTTAATAATTCTCTCTTTATTGGGTTGGAGGAGACTTATATATAATGGTTGTGACGTAGGTACATAGGTAGGGGGCAGGGTTTGTGTTACGTGGTTCCAGGTAGAGCCACATGAATGGTATCTTCTTCTATAAATATAATATGATATTACTGAACCCAATAGATGTTATTTCTACTCCTTATATGGAGTCCACGTTGAGTGATGATATCATTTAATATTCCTGTTATATTGTTTTATCATAGTACCGACACCACATCTCCTTCCTTATTTAAAAAAATTTAAAATTCAGTTAGATTTTTTAAATTTTTAAACATATGACACTATATAATACTAAATACTTTCTTAAAACTACTCATCATTTTTATAATGTAGTTATTATTACGACTTACATATGTCTTACACTTAATTTATATAATGATAGCTTTATTATAAGTTCTTTATTTTTAACTTTATATACTTATCGGAAATGACAACAGGAGATCCCACTTCTGATATCGGAAATGACAACAGGAGATCCCACTTCTGATATCGGAAATGACAATAGAGGGGATTCCAATTTTGATCTTGGAAATACATCAGGATAGCGTTAATTGTTAAAAATAATAAAAGTGTGAGAGCGGATGTTCAACTTGCTCTCTTGCTTACGCAATTTAATCATTATCAGTAATAAGACAACGTAACGCACTATACATTCAGTATAGTGAAATTACAGTTCGACCACACCGTAACACGTCTCTGCCACAATCACACACCAGTGTAACGTGAGGTACGTAATTACATGATAACACCAAAATATGTAAACCAACAGCAACACTACTTATCTCAATGTAACACTGGACAGCATCTCAGCAACACCAATCCTCCTTGTCTGCACTAGAAGAATTACAACAACGAACAGAACCACGACACTATCTTAGCACTAGTAGAGTGACCACACTCGTTGAATGACTTGAGCGGAATCCCTCGCGCACGGCACCTACAGTGAACTTTATACTACAGACACAAGAGGGGGTTTCTCGATATACCCTCCCTTCTACCTCGATCCAACCGGGTATTTTATAGACGCTCCGACACGGCCATCCTGAAGTACGACCGTCCTCGGGCGTGTATCTTTATGCATTCCTGTAACAAACAAAAATTCGTCCGCTCGTCCATCCTGACACGAGTGGGTACACATTATTAATTCGGAAAACTAATTGTTAGATGGCGCTGCTTGCCGCACTATGGCGTCATCAATTCACGACACGGCCACTCTTGACTAGCATCCGTCCTCGGTTGCAGTGCCTGGAGACAAAATATGCTCAGTGATTAATCTAGCTCGGCTATTCTGCCAATAGAAACAAGGTTGATTCAAAACAGTACTTCACTTTTCCCAAGTCTAAGTACAATAGTGAACTGTCATAATTGACAATGCCTTGTTATTAAGGCTTCTTACACAGTGCTTCCTGCACAACATGATTTATCGTGGAAGGTCCGATCAACAAGTTCCAACACAGTAATTTTAACAATTTTGTTACTCTTTACAATTCATAAGCAATGTATATTCAACTCGTGAAACTTTCATTGAAATCTGTGCACCAACACAGACCAGAATCGCACCAACGATTCTTCACATATCCGCCGTCACATATGCTAGAATCGCACCAACGATTCCCCACATATCTGCCGTCACATATGCTACACTACACAAGGGGCTCTGTGCACCAACACAGGCCAGAATCGCACCAACGATTCTTTACATATCTGCCGTTACATATGCCAGAATCGCACCAACGATGCCCCACATATCCACCGCCAAATATGCTACAACACATCTGCCGCCACATATGCCAGAATCGCACCAACGATTCCATACATATTTGCCGCCAAATATGCACCAACACAGACAGAAATCGCACCGACGATTTCCTACAGACCCATCGCCACATGTTACTCATGAGGTGCGGTCTAAAGTTTTGAGTATGAGTATACAAGCATTCTTAATCAAATTTGGTCTCACTACCACTGTCATCAACTATGACATCTAACTCTCGAGGAACTTGGCGATCGGGGATCTTCCTCAGATGATCATGGGGGTATTTGTGGGGTACTTTGCACACTAACATGACCGATTTCGGTTGAATTTACAATATTATTTACACTTTTGCTACAACACCATCTTTGATGAGAGGGCATCCGGCCCGGAATTATAATAAAATGGATACGACTCACCAGTATTCATCAGCACACCGCTGGGTTTGCTCACATAGTAAACATCAACACGTCGCTCACTGCTCTCCTCTGCGGCAGGCGTAAGGCAAGCGCACATGTCTATTAAAACAAACCAGCACACGCCATAGTTAGCTGCCATGAAGCAAGCTCACGTGGTCAAAACAACAGCACAGGGCGTGCCACACTCGCAGAGCGAGCCGTCGCGCCGCACCAGCGACAGCGAGACACTGCGCCGCACCACGCACTCTAAGCGTCAACGGGAGCAGCAGGAGCACCTGAGGGCTCACAGGCATCGTCGGGGTTGTCGTCATCGTGATAGCATACGCGCGCTCCGGGATGGCGCCCGCGTATACGCGCATACGCGACTGCCGAAACCAGGCCATGCTACAGCTGGACCTGGCTATCCGTTCCGACTAGCAAGGCACACACTCTTCTCACGCTCGCGCACTTGTAATCATATTACACGTGCTACTGTAACACAAAAGGAAACATTAAAAATATTCAGTAAGAACTTGTTTTTAAATGCAGCACTACTCTCGGGACACCATTCGCCTTTCCAGGGCACCATATACTGAGCTGCAGCTACACGACAACCTCTGGTACGGTCCGATCCTCATGTAAACTTAAATACTCTCTTCAATGTGAGAAATAATTTGTTCTACTTCAATTTCGTCAGTTATACTTTGGTTTTCCGGCATTTTGTCAACTAATTAACGAGTTAACCTTAAGATAAATTTACTTTCCTCATGTATCAAATGGTGATCGGTGGCAGCGGCAATTAAGGTGTCCGCAGCGTCATAAGCCGACAGCTTACTTCCACTCAAGAGCGAGCGCCACAGCACCACGCCTTGCACTAAACTCTCAACATCAAATCCCAATTTTGTCGACTACGTAATACTCGGAGTAAACTGTAACACTTATCAACACATTAGAACACTAATATACTACTTAGTATTTTTAAGTCGTAGCACGTTAAAGTAAACATGTTCTTTTTTCGGTACATCGTTTAAACATTTTTAACTTTAAAATTAACCCATGTAAATCACACCTCGTATATCAAATTATAACATAACTTGAGCAAGTTAAACTTCCACTGAATGCAAACTATAACTCATTTAGAATACCTTCAACATTTCTTTCGACTTAAGAAATAATGAAAGTACTTGCGGGTACTTTTTATTATAAATCGAACAAAATGATTTAACTTTTGGCTTAAAACATTTCACTGTAACGTTTCACTCTACACTTTAATGATTCATCAGTGTCGTAAATGCGACAGTAAACTTGATTTAAGAAATTGAACACTAAACAAAATGCGAGGCGCATCATAGTATTTCACCAACGTTATAAGCCTCACACTATTCAAAGGTTGGACAGTAACAGGGACTTGATCCCACTTCTGATATCGGAAATGACAAACAGGAGATCCCACTTCTGATATCGGAAATGACAATAGAGGGGATTCCAATTTTGATCTTGGAAATACATCAGGATAGCGTTAATTGTTAAAAATAATAAAAGTGTGAGAGCGGATGTTCAACTTGCTCTCTTGCTTACGCAATTTAATCATTATCAGTAATAAGACAACGTAACGCACTATACATTCAGTATAGTGAAATTACAGTTCGACCACACCGTAACACGTCTCTGCCACAATCACACACCAGTGTAACGTGAAGTACGTAATTACATGATAACACCAAAATATGTAAACCAACAGCAACACTACTTATCTCAATGTAACACTGGACAGCATCTCAGCAACACCAATCCTCCTTGTCTGCACTAGAAGAATTACAACAACGAACAGAACCACGACACTATCTTAGCACTAGTAGAGTGACCACACTCGTTGAATGACTTGAGCGGAATCCCTCGCGCACGGCACCTACAGTGAACTTTATACTACAGACACAAGAGGGGGTTTCTCGATATACCCTCCCTTCTACCTCGATCCAACCGGGTATTTTATAGACGCTCCGACATACTTATTATATAGTCGTGGGTTATACCTATACCACACCTCCCACCGACAAAAAAATAAAAAATAAAACAAAATTTTTTTTTTATACTGTAAAAAATTAATCCTTAAAAGTAAATAAATAAAATTATTAAGTATAATATGTAAAATTCGTCTTGATTTGGGTAGGACGGCTGGCCAAACCTCCTAAACACATAATAATTCGTCAGTCACATTAAAAATAGTATGATGCATACATACAACATACGTATTTGACATAATTAGGTGAACATTCGTGAAGGTATATTATTTTGGTCGACACATTATTGTAACGTACTTAGATATTGAGTTATTTAGTCATTTATTAAGTAACTTATCCGGATACTCGCATTAAGTACTATCTACTCTTCCTTATATATTTTTTCACATTTTATACTATTAGTATACAATTATAATACTTTATACTTCACTTATTTATACCTTTGTATTTGATTAATCGTTACTTTTATGATCCACACAAATAGGTTATAAATATTAATACTTAACAATTTTTCCAGAGAACGATGACTTACAAAAATTAAAAGCATATGATTTATCACCGAAAATATTACATTTCATTTTAAGATGAACAGAACAAAGAACATAATGTAATGCAACCTAATCATGATCATAACAACAGAGATCAAAGTACATCTTGCAACAGCCGCGTAAGCGGTTTGTGACACACCTTTGTTATAAAGTCCACAAAGCACGTATAAGGAAAGGTTTGAAATTACATCGTATGACACATACATAATATCTAATTCAAAATAACTTACAAATTGTTTTATTATGAGTACACTTAAAAGTATTTGAAAATTACAGTATCAAGCACTTTTTAATGTACGTAGTTAAGATGGTTACATGGCATTGTTATAATACATTTACATACATTATCGAATATTTATTATTTAAGTTATTCATAAAAGTCGAATACACATTATTACTTTTTTTAATTTTAGATTTCAAGATTCTTGATCTTAATTGAATACAGAGTTTAAAATATAAAGTTAAGTTTAATAAAAATAATTTAGAAGTTATAACAAAATATTTGTTTAACATTTGAAGACAATTTTTTTTTTTAAGTAAATATGTATTAACGTAAACTTAGGTTTGACTGTCTATATAGAGAAAAAAAAAATATTATTACATTATCAAACTTATAATAATAGAGTATCGATACGCTTTGGATTTGATTTTAGTAAGCAATATACCAAATTTTGTTTAAAATTGTACAAATTATTCATAAACAACAAAAAAAAATATAACACGAGAAGTTTAAGGTAGAGTTATTGTAACTATGAGTCAATGTGCATAAATAAAAAAAATCGTAAATTAATGTAAATCTACGCGAAAATGTATTTATCAAATTTAATTGGGTTTTTTTTTTGTGTGGTTGTGTGGATCGTTCCTATAGTTACTAGATGTGTAGCTTCTAAGTAGCCTTTTGAGTAGGATTGTAGGTAATAATATAGAAATGCGAAATATTTACATAATATCTAACTTTTTAGATTTGTTCGAGGGATCCCTTTATTACCTCATTTTAATTGTTCTCATGTCTTTGCGTGTTATATATTTTCATAAATACTAACACTACTCTCATATCCTTTGTTTTCGATTGTCAGGCCTTTTTTTTATAATTTTTGTACGTACTTTCTTTTATCTCTTATTTTTTTTTTGACCTTCAGCTAGCTTTATATATTTATTTGATACCAGGAATCGGAGTATTTATTCACTTCATTTATATTTTATTTCATGATTTATATCACGCGGGTACTTTATAAATATGGGCCCCCCATTTACTTGGGTATTATATTTTCATTACATTCATTTTATTTTATTGGTACATATTTTTTTTTTATCATATTATATCAAGGTAAAACTGTACCTTGGGTTGTGCGCACAACCTTGAGGTCAACGTTTAAGTCATTTTAAAAGACTCCAACAATTGTCACGGAGGAAAACTAAGTTCACACTATGATCCAACGAAGGATGTGACCTCTATGTACCATTATTAAGGGTAACAAATTTAAGACTTCTCTGGTCCCCAACAGTACTAATATGAGTAAACTCGTTCACATCTCATTTGTACTGAAGGTATTGTTTCCTAGTACCCGTTACTTCCGATTTTATCATCCAATCATGGAAACATACCCTGCTCGAGGACTATATGCTTTACCAGTGATGGACGTTCCCGTATCTCTCCATTACTTATTTTATGCAGGTCAACTTTCGTTTTATTTCTATTTATTTCTTTACTTTATGGTACTTACCAATACCTCATTATTTAATAGTACCCAAGATTATGGACAATATTTCTATACAATTCATAATAAATTCTCATTTCCCTCATTGATAATACATTAAAAGTTATTCTACATTTAATCTTTTCCGAACAACCTTAAAATTAATCGGTTATTAGTTTTTCCAAACTCTCAGCTGATCAGGCTGATTGTATGTGGATATGCTAACCACCGACAATTTTCTTTACCTATGCCACACTTTCTACTTATACTTCTATCAATATTTTTCACTCATAATGATAAACTCCGTAACTTATCCATAAATTTACTTACGTCTTTTATAAATTTATATCATATAGTCCCGTATAATATTTAGTTACATCATTGTCACTTAGGGGTTTGAGGCTCACAATATGGGCACAACAAATTTTAAATTAATTAGGTACTTAATTGTCTACATAATATAATGAGTTTCAAAATCATATAAAGCGAAGAAAATATTTTCATAATACACGCAAGTAAGTACTATTTTCCGAGAAAATATTAAATTATAACAGTTAAAAGTTTATGATTTAAAAGTTCAATAAATGTAAAATCGAAAGGAATAAACTACATTTCATGTTATGATACAGAACCAAGAAATACTAACGGGAACATAAGTCATCATGATACAGTGATAACACCAGACAGATCAAAATACAAATTATATTCTTAACAGCAATTTGAGACACCTTTGTTTTAAATTCGAAAGTAAGTACCTATATGAAACGTTTCCGATTGCATCGAACTATGATCAGATCACACGGTGTGATTTATACCTAATTTTAAGATAACTTGTAGAATATATTATATGTAATATGAATGCAACCTTAAAATGAGATTCTAAGAATTTTTTTTTTAAATTTACACAGAAACTTAGTTTTGTCGTTTATAGTTATAGTACATACATTTATTCATTGGTTCTAAAAATGTTAATTATATCACATACAAGAATTAATTGAAACAATCGCTGTAACGGCCATCGAGTTTACATATAAGAAAATATTAATTTATTTAAAACCTTGAAAGAAAAAAAATAATGTTAATTTATCATAATATAACTTTAAGACATTACCGTCGGCTTTTAGAACTAAAAATAAAACGAATTGTCTATAACCCTTTTTTTAAAATTTGGATTCCAAAAAAAATAAAAACGACGAAATGTGTCACAGTCTTAGATTATATAATTTTATATAATCTAAGGTGTCAGTGTTATTTAACTATAAATTATGGAGAAATCAAGTACGTAAAAAATGTAATCTATTATGGTATATCATTATTTCATTCATCTTTTACTTGACACAGTAATAAAATAATTAAAACTATAACTGAATGAAAGTGCATGTAAAGTAGTCTTGTGCCTTAATAGAAGTACCAAATAAGTGTATACCTAACTTAATTTATACTATTGCGGTATAGTTTTTATTTAGACAAAGTAATAAAACTAATAAAATTGCAATTGAATCGTTAAATGTCTGAATAAATATTTTCAACTTAATCAAATTATATTAAACACAGAATATTTAATACGTACTAACTTTAGAAAAAATATAATAGCAAAACAACATGAAAAATTTCAATTCTTAAAGTTTTGAATGGAATATCAGTAGATTTAATCTTATCTTCCTTTACTTTACTATTAAAATTTAATATAACCACTTTTAGTTTGGTATCTAAAATTTTTCCCTTCAGGTTAACTCGATGCAATTTTTATTAAATATGCTCTAACTTCTTTTAATTACTCATATAACTGTTCTAGAGAAATATTCATAACTTACCACCAATACCTAGAATACAGTACACTTTATATAATTTTACGAAATATATAACATAGTCAGGTGAAATTGCAATTGTTCAGTTCCTGCCTTATTGCTTCCCATTGTATTTTGCACAATCATGGTCCCTTCTTTAGTCTGATAACCGCCCATGTTCTTGGTTGTTACTTTTCGTTAAGCGCGTACACCCAGTCACGCAGTTCAAGATAGAACACCATAACTCTTTATTTCTTCTTTGTTCTTTTTTTGGCTCAATTTTCACATTCTTCTGGGTGGTGCTCGCATGAATACAACTGCTTCTTTTCTTTTTAAATAGATCTGCCGAATCTTAAATTTTGATCATTGGTCATGATAAAAAAAAAATCCACTATTTGTTTTCCTCCTTCTTTGTTACTTGTCTTCATAGTTCTATATATTATATATTTAAAATTTTCAGTCGGCTTCTATAAAATAATTATTGTGGCCTCTTCTTGTATTCATATTTGTTTATTTTTCGTCACATTCGGTATTGCGTCCATTCCGTTATAATATATATATTTTTTTTAAATTGTCAATCCTCTTAAAAACTGTCCATTATTTAGTTAAGTTTTCTTATAATATTTTTTCTTCTTTTTAAATCGTAGGCCCGGCGGTGCGCGTGCATTGTAGCAGCGCACCGCCTGGCAGGGTCGCCATGTAATGTTTGGACAAGCAGTAATTTAAACTCAGTGATGCAGTTTAATAATTCTCTCTTTATTGGGTTGGAGGAGACTTATATATAGTGGTTGTGACGTAGGTACATAGGTAGGGGGCAGGGTTTGTGTTACGTGGTTCCAGGTAGAGCCACATGAATGGTATCTTCTTCTATAAATATAATATGATATTACTGAACCCAATAGATGTTATTTCTACTCCTTATATGGAGTCCACGTTGAGTGATGATATCATTTAATATTCCTGTTATATTGTTTTATCATAGTACCGACACCACATGTTTTTGTCACTTGTTTAGACGTGATTAAGTTTAATTGATATCAAACATCATTAACGGACGGAAGGATACTTGTTTTACTGGCTAACTACGTGTTTTATTAGGTGTTTTCCTTGAAATGGAGACTAAGTGACTTTTTTATGCAGATATTACAAACCTTTGGTACTAGCTTTTGTTTTATAAAAAAAAATCACCCTGAAAAACCTTGGTTTTTATTAAATAAAATTTTCACCTAATAATAACGTTTGTAAATATCAAACAATCGAGAACTTTAATTGGGAAAAAATAAGGTTTATGTTTCATTGATATTTAAAAATGTTATATATTATTTAATGTTAAACAAATGTAAAAGTAAAGTCGATCTGAAAACATCTAATTAGTAAGAAGAAAGAAAAGAAGTGAAATTCCTCTCAAGATAATACTACTCGTGGCAAGTAGAGCAATAAGACAAAGGTCACTCCTGCCACGCTATTCGTAAATTTCTGCAACATCAGGAGATTTCATTCGAACGTTAAAGAAGTCCACTAGGTACCATCTTAAGACGGCGAAGCCGACCTTGCTCTTTCTAACCGAGATGCAGGTGTTCTCTCCGGTCGATACTTCTCTCCTATCCGGGATACAAATTATAACAGCTTTGTACGTCGGTCTGGAGTTTTCGTATACAGAGGACATCTGTTCTCGACGCCTTGGCAGTCTTGAAGGTCATCAGCGGCCATCCTCGCGTCTACGGGTGCTTCTATAGGTAATGCCGACACAGACCAATCTGCAGAGAACGTGATCCTCGGTGACGGCTACTTTGCCTTGCCATATGGTCCGACAAAAATAGTTACTTCACCTACGCCTTCCTTGTAGGACCTTCTGCTGAGTCTTGGCTCATTGGACCATTTTCTGATCCGGACTATGGTGCCACTCACACTCCCATCGCGGTTGCGTGCTGCAGATCACCA
This sequence comes from Parnassius mnemosyne, assembly GCA_963668995.1. Taxonomy (NCBI): domain Eukaryota; kingdom Metazoa; phylum Arthropoda; class Insecta; order Lepidoptera; family Papilionidae; genus Parnassius; species Parnassius mnemosyne. The sequence goes on along the minus strand of CAVLGL010000057.1, from coordinate 44,952,896 downwards.
CCGTGTTTGGCACTATAGGTCGGCCGATTGGGACAGGATACGGTCCTTTTTTGCATCCTTTCCTTGAGGACAGGGGCAGGTATGCTTCTCGCCGGATGATCCCAAGTCCCAACGTGATTCTGTCGCTGATGTGGTACTTCAGGGAACGAAATTCTTTATTCTATCATCTGTGATGCCTGGTTTGGTCGCCCTTGTAAAATAGCATCGCGCTATAATAGGGGTGCTTCACCAGCGCTATTAAAAAGAAGTATAATTTCTCCTTCAGGTCGGTACGATACGGTTAACACAGCGTTCGGTGCGCATAGCACTACTCTCCCTAGACGTCAAGTCGAGTGGGCCGGATGGAGTTTCTCCCATTATGCTGAAGGCGTGTGCTCCCTAGTTGTCAACGGTCGTAACGTGTCTTTTCTAACTCTTTCTCCCTATGCATAGTCCCGAACTCAAAGAATACAGCTTAAGTGCACCAGATCCCTGAAAAGTAACCCAAAATCAGACCTATCCAACATGTTCTCCAAATAATGAAAACCATTGTGAACTGCCAGCTCATGAGGTTGAGGATCACCAACTGAAAAGCGACCGCCAGTACGATTTCCGTCGAGGTTGCTCAGCTGATCATCTTCTGGCTTACTTGACTCATAAATTGGCGGGGGCAGAGAGGGAGACCCTGGCCGTTAGTTTGAACATAACGAAAGTCGTCGATCGGGTTTGGCACAAAGCGCTTCTTTCTAAGCTCCCTTCCTATGGGCTTCCCGAGAATTTGTGTAAGAAGGTGTATGCTCCATTTACAAGCCTATTTATGCTGGTGTTCCACAAGGCTACATGCTATCGCCTACGCCGTTTCTTCTGCTTATCAATAATATTTTGCAAACAAAAAAGTAACGTGCACTGGTGATGCTTTATACACCAGCTGTGCCTATATTTCTCGGGAAAACGTCGCCGAGTACCGGAACAAACTTGTGTCTGAAGTCGAGTTTTTGCCGGTTAAGATCTCGAATTGGGGCGACTTACACATGCGCGTTTACCACTAAAAAGAACCCCTTTGTCGTAACTCCTCAATTTCAGGGCACTCCCCTTGTTACCTCAGCCAGTATCGGAATGTTCGGCGTTGACATATCGAATAACGTGCAGTTTCGTGTTCACTTGGAAGGGAAGGCTGAATTGGCCTCTAAAAAGCATGGCGTGCTCAACAGAGTGGGACAGCTTCGGCCTAACATGGATTACTGTTCTAATTCCTGGGCCGGGGCTCCCTAGTAGAGAGTAGTAGTACGAGGGGCACACTGAAATGATCGGGAATAGAATATTTCGGATAGATAATGATTTCTTATATTTACGCGAACACTACACATTTTTAAATAAAACTAATTTTACGGATTTTATCGCGTATATTAACTTATTTTTATATATTCCCGACGTTTCGGGTGCTTTCCAGCACCCGTGGTCACGGGGGACTGAGTTGTTTGACGTCCTGCTGTCATAGTTAGCCCGGCTACCTTCAGTTTTTTAATATTAATTTTTGGTTCGATTTACGCAGAATGAGCTTACAGTATCTTGAAGTCTAGCAGTGGTATACTTGGGTTTGGATTTGATTTTATTAATTATGGGATCCCAAGCAGATGGCAGCACCCATCCATCTTCTCTATTGAAGTTAGGATGTTTTTTTAATTTCAATAGCCTCGCGAATCATCCTTGGGAGGAATCGGTGTTCTTTTGCGAGGATTTGTGGTCTATCAAATCTAATGTAATGGCGGGGACGATCTTGAACATGTTCACAAACTGCAGACTTACCGATACGTCGGTGCTTCACGTCAGCTATATGTTCTTTAACGCGGGTTTTAATAGATCTTTTTGTTTGTCCTATGTACGAGAGACCACATTCACAATCCAGCTTGTACACTCCTGCATCTTGTAGAGGGATTTGACACTTGACGGATGGTAAAAATTGACTAATCTTCTTCAGCGGCTTGAAGTACGTTTTAATGGAAGCTCGCTTCAAGATGTAGCCAACCTTGTCTGTGACTCCTCTGACATAGGGTAGTACAGCAGGCACACGCTCGACTGTGGCTGGCTTCACTCGGTCACTGTGACGTAGGCGCGAGACCCGAAGCTTGTTGTCTTGCAGTACTTGCTCGACGTGCTGAAGCTCGGCGGCCAGATGTTTTCTGTCACAGATCCCTCGTGCTCTCTGAAACAAATATTTTCCCATTTTGGTCATACTGTGTACAGAAAAAATACCCATACCAACCGATATTTAAATGGTGAATCTCACCATCATCCTTCACAGTTAGCTACCGTGGGAAAATCTTTGTTTCAGAGAGCACGAGGGATCTGTGACAGAAAACATCTGGCCGCCGAGCTTCAGCACGTCGAGCAAGTACTGCAAGACAACAAGCTTCGGGTCTTCGTATCGGGAAGTCTGCAGTTTGTGAACATGTTCAAGATCGTCCCCGCCATTACATTAGATTTGATAGACCACAAATCCTCGCAAAAGAACACCGATTCCTCCCAAGGATGATTCGCGAGGCTATTGAAATTAAAAAAACATCCTAACTTCAATAGAGAAGATGGATGGGTGCTGCCATCTGCTTGGGATCCCATAATTAATAAAATCAAATCCAAAACCAAGTATACCACTGCTAGACTTCAAGATACTGTAAGCTCATTCTGCGTAAATCGAACCAAAAATTAATATTAAAAAACTGAAGGTAGCCGGGCTAACTATGACAGCAGGACGTCAAACAACTCAGTCCCCCGTGACCACGGGTGCTGGAAAGCACCCGAAACGTCGGGAATATATAAAAATAAGTTAATATACGCGATAAAATCCGTAAAATTAGTTTTATTTAAAAATTTCGGATAGAGTTACAATAAAATCTTTTTTAGAATTTAAAAATACTGGCCTCTTAGAATCTTAATGACATTCAAACAATTAAAAAAATGTTTAAAAACAAAAACTATGTTAGTTTAAATTTGACACGTTGTTAACAGAAATGGAGCTCACGCGTGAACATTTCCGTACCATAATTTATAACAATTTTCGTCGCGGCTTATCTCAAGATAAATGTCTTAGCGAACTTGTTTCGATTTATGATGTTGAAGCACCGAGTCAAACGACAATATACCGCTGGTATGCCGAGTTCCGACGCGGTCGTGTGTCACTCAGCACTGTTTCTTCTGCAGGTCGACCAAGAACAGCGGTCACGCCTGAAAACATCGCAGCTGTGCGAACTATTATATTAGATGACCGTCATGTGACATGCGAGCAGATTCGGGCTGTTATCAGTATCGAAATGACTGCAATTCAGTCGATATTACATAATGAGCTGTGTAAGAAAGCTAGTTTCCCGCTGGGTTCCCCACAATTTGTCCGAAGAGCAAAAGGCGGCTCGTATAGATTGGTGCCGGAATACTCTGGAACGCTTCAACGGAGGGAAGTCAAATGCCGTTTATAATATCATCTCAAGTGACGAATCATGGATTTATTCACACGAACCTGAAAGAAAATATCAGTCAGCAGTTTGGGGCTTCGAAGACGAGGTCAAACCAACGAAAGTGGTTCGTTCCCGCAGCGTGATGATGAATCAAAGAAAATGGTCGCTACGTTTGTCTCGAAAAAGGGACATGTTGCTACAATCTTTACAGGAACGCAGAACGGTTACCGCTGAGTGGTCACGGTTTGTTTGCCAGAAATAATAGCCGAACTCCGAAAAAATAATCCGAAACGTCGCATCATCTTACATCACGATAATGCGAGCTCCCATACGGCTCGGAAGACAAATGTTTTTTTGAAGCAGGAAAACGTTGAGCTGATAAGCCATCCTCCGTACGGTCCTGACCTGAGCCCAAACGATTTCTTTACATTCCCTAGAATGAAAGATTTACTACGCGGTCAACGGTTTGAAAACCCCGAAGCAGCTGTGGAAGCGTACAAATCAGCCATTTTGTCAACATCAACTTCAGACTGGAATTGCTGTTTTAATGATTGGTTTGCACGAATGGAAAAGTGCATTAAGTTGAACGGAGAATACTTCGAAAAACAATAAAAAAACAATTTAGCTATACCGTGCATGTGGTTTTCTTATTCCCGATCACTTCAGTGTGCCCCTCGTAGAGCGGCTCAAATCGTTAATGACCAACAAAGACGAAAGACGAGACGAAGAGATGTTGCATACCTTTGCATTTTCTAGCGCATTTACCACGAGGTGTGTTCAGAGGAATTGTTCGGATTAATGCCAGCCACAAAAGCGTTGATGAACAAAACATTTCACAAATCAACATCATCGGGATGTTTGGCGATCCACTACTGTCGGACCGATACGACTTAGGTAGTTTCAAGAAACGAACTTACTCCTTTTTAAAAAGCCGGCAACGCGCCTGCAATTCCCCTGGTGTTGTATTTGTTAATAGGCGGTGGTCGACATTTGCCATCAGGTGAGCCGCATGCTCGTCTGTCCCACTTTTCTATATAAAAAGGACAATAAACCGAAGTAGACAATTATGTTTAACAATGTTATATTTATGTTTTGGGCGTGGCAGTAATTATTGTGATTTCAGTTCGAGCCGATCGCGGTCAGAGGCCAAAAAGTTAAAACTCGAAAATTCTTTATGCAACTAGGATAGTACATAATTTTTCGAACGTCGTTCTAAGAGGCCGAGGGGCCCCTTTAGCTTGGAGGCCCAGGGACACTACCCCGTCTAGCAACTGGGTACCTACGCCACTGCACTTGCGTTACTTATTAAACATTGACCAATGCAAACTGCTATTAATGTAATTAAACATGTACTATTATAATAAGATTCGAATCATAATATATACGCAACACAGAGTTGGATAAAATGATTAAATGCTCTACTGATACTTACTATTCTGTGATTAATTGATAAAATAAATTGATAAATGACATAGAAGTGATAGGCCTAGAGGTGAAGCGTATTTATTTGATAAGGTATTTTTTGATGCTAGTCTGCACCTCAATCGTCAAATACTAAGTGGGATTGGGTATGATCGAAAATTGCTCTGACAATTTTTTCATCTTATATATTAAATAATTTGTAATTTTTTCATCTTATATATTAGTAATATGATGCCGTGTAGTGGCGGTCAAGAATATCCACTACCCCATATCTTCCCGTGGGTGTCGTAAAAGGCGACAAAGAGAAACAGGCAGGAGATGGGCAGCAGCATCTTCCTGATAATAGCCAAAATAACAATAAAAAAACTGCGGTTGCCAACCCGCTCGCCAAGCGTGGCAACTATGGCAAATACCCCCTATGAATGTAACAAAGAGATGGCCCCCAGTCCCCGGCGGCCCCGCTATTCCTGGCTACGGTAGCGACCATGGTAACGGCGGGGCAGGGGGTGCTAAGAATCTCCGGTGGAGGTTCGGTTGCCACCTTAGACGACTCGACCTGGCAACGTACTACGCACGCACCCTGAGGACTGACGAGAAGATCGTGGAGCTGGAAGAAGAGATAGACAAGTTGCGCTGGCATATTATAGGATTATCCGAAGTCCGAAGAGAGGGGGAGGACACGGTAATCCTCGAATCCGGCAACTTGCTCTATCACCGGGAGGGCGACCATCTGTCCCAAGGAGGTGTCGGATTTATCGTCCACGAGTCTCTCGTTAACAACGTTGTAAAGATCGGGAGTATGTCGACGAGGGTTGCGTACCTTATACTCAGAATCACCAAACGGTATTCGCTGAAGGTCATACAGGTTTACGCACCAACCTCGGCACACCCCGATGAGGAGGTGGAAGAAATGTATGAGGATATCTCTAGAGCCATGCGTTCCTCCAAAACCCAATATACGGTGTTAATGGGAGACTTCAATGCAAAACTAGGCACAAGAGAAAACGGTGAGCTGAAAGTAGGGAAATTTGGAATAGGGCAACGGAACCCAAGGGGCCAGCAGCTGGCCGACTTCATGGAGAAAGAGGGACTCTTTATGATGAACTCTTTCTTCCAGAAGCGGCCCCACAGGAAGTGGACCTGGTCGAGCCCCGACGGTTCGACAAAAAATGAGATTGACTTCATTATGACGACCAGACGACAGCTGTTCAGTGATGTCTCCGTGATCGCGAGGGTGAAAACTGGTAGCGATCACCGAATGGTTAGAGGCACACTGAACCTAAACGTTAAGTTGGAGAGGTCTCGTCTAATGAAGTCAACGCTCCGTCCCCCTCGTGCTCTGTTCCAAAGTCCCGAAACCTTTCAGCTCGAGTTACAAAACTGTTTTCAGTGTCTAGAAGACTGCAATGAAGTGGACGATATGAATGACAAGCTCGTGGAAACTGTCCATGCGGTCGGAGCTAAGTTCTGCAAGACCCGCCGCAGAAGAACACAAAAACTCTCAGATCACACTCTTAATCTCATGGCTGTTAGACGGGAGATGAAGCTACATTCTTCAACAGACTTGACAGCATACAGGCATCTGAACAGACAGATCTTCAAATGCATGCGGCGGGACTTACGCAACTTCAATACAGCTCGTATTGAAGAAGCGATCGAGCGGAACCAAGGCTCCAAAGTCCTTGCCAGAGATCTGTCTGCCGGAAAGAGCCAACTGTCAAAGCTGAAGACAGAATGTGGCAGCATCGTTTCCGGGACACCTGAGATTTTGAGCGAGATTGAGAGGTTCTATGGGCAGCTGTACACGTCATCGTTGGAGCCACACGCAAGTGTGAGTAACGATCCAAGAGCGAGTCTCATCCGACACTATTCCGAAGATATCCCGGACGTCAGTCTGAGCGAGATTAGAATGGCTCTCCAGCACCTTAAAAACGGTAAGGCCCCAGGCGAGGATGGAATTACAGCGGAGCTTCTGAAAGCGGGTGGAAGACCGGTACTTGAAGTCCTTCAGAAGCTCTTTAATTCCGTCCTCCATGGTGGCATTACACCGGAGGCGTGGAGCAGAAGTGCGGTGGTCTTGTTCTTCAAGAAAGGTGACAACGCTCTCTTGAAGAACTACAGACCGATTTCCCTTCTGAGCCGCGTCTACGTGCTGTTTTCGAGAGTCATTACGAATCGTCTCGCGCGCAGACTTGACGACGTCCAGCCTCCCGAACAAACCGGTTCCCGAAAGGGCTTTAGCACAATAGACCACATACATACCCTTCGGCAAATTGTACAGAAGTCCGAAGAGTACAATTTGCCACTATGTCTGGCGTATGTGGACTATGAGAAAGCTTTTGATTCCGTCGAAATTTGGGCGGTGCTGCAGTCCCTTCAGCGGTGCCAAGTTGATTGTCGCTATATCGAAGTGTTGAAGTGCTTGTACAGTAGGGCTACGATGGCTATCCGAGTACACAATCAGAGTACGAAACCTATCCAATTGCAGAGAGGTGTAAGACAGGGTGACGTCATATCCCCGAAACTCTTCACCGCTGCATTGGAAGACGTTTTCAAGCTTCTGGACTGGAAAGGATACGGTATCAACATCAATGGCGAGTACATCACTCACCTTCGGTTTGCCGACGATATAGTCCTTATGGCAGAATCGCTGGAGGACCTAAGCACTATGCTCAATGACCTCGATAGTGTTTCCCAACGGATAGGTCTTAAGATGAACATGGACAAAACAAAGATCATGTTCAATGTCCATGTCACACCTATGCCGGTAGTTGTTCGGAGCACTAAGCTCGAAGTTGTTGACGAGTATGTTTACCTGGGACAAATAGTCCGACTAGGTAAGTCCAACTTTGACCGAGAGGTCAATCGACGGATTCAACTCGGCTGGGCAGCGTTCGGGAAGCTACGACACATCTTCTCGTCAGACATACCTCAAAACCTGAAAACGAAATTGTACAACCAGTGCGTGTTGCCAGTGATGACTTACGGAACTGAGACGTGGTCCTTCACTGCTGGCCGTATGAGGAAGCTCAAGGTCGCTCAGCGAGCTATGGAGAGGGCTATGCTCGGAGTTTCTCTGCGTGATAAACTTAGGAATGAGGATATCCGCAGTAGAACCAGAGTAACCGACATAGCCCAACGGATTAGTAAGCTGAAGTGGCAGTGGGCCGGCCATATACCTCGAAAAACCGACAACCGATGGGGAAGAAAGGTTCTCGAGTGGCAGCCTCGTACCGGTAGGCGAAGTGTAGGGCGTCCCCCCACGAGATGGAGTGACGACCTGGTAAGACATGCAAGAAGTCGATGGATGCAGGTGGCTCAGGACCGTGCTTTGTGGCATTCTTTGGGGGAGGCCTATGTTCAGCAGTGGACTTGTGAAGGGCTGTAATGATGATAATGATGATATTAAATAATTTAGGTAATTTATAGTAAATGCTACCAATAAGTCAATTAAAATGTCCAACTGTTGTGCATTGGTAAAGTAAAGTGCAAACGTAAGCAGGTACCTACTTTTTAAAAATACGAACACCAATTGTCTAGTTAAATCTAATTTAAAAATTATACCACTTAAAACTTACATTTTGTCAGTATGTATTATCTTAATCTCTTAAAATGTTATCAAAAACTTTATAATAATAAGCAGCCGGTATCGTTAACGTTACGGTTAAAATCGGTAACGTTACGATCTGCAAAACCTGAGAAACCTAATAAATACTATATATATATTTGGTATTATATACTACTCAGTATTTTTAATTATAATTTTAAATATTATTTATTAGAGTCTCAGAACAAAGAAGATAGATGGATAGACTCAGCGATGAGTACATTTCAAGTGACGCCAAAACTACGCAAGAAATTCTTGATTATAATAATCGGCCCGTATAAATTTACTGCTGGACGCAAACATATGAGCCTAAAACCATGTTTTATTTGCAAATATTTGCGTCACTTAGAATGTAGTCTTATATATTCCGATCCGGACTTCAGAACGCTCGTTAGTGTCATTCTTACAGATCGATCTGAGAAAATCATAATCTTTAAGAATCAGTATGTGTGTGGAACATAGTTAAATTGTATGCAATTCCAGGCTTTCTTAACTAATATTATGTATTTAGGTTATGAATTCAGAGTGGCATTCTGGATGTGTGAGTCCAGCCTTACACGAGGAGCCAGCTGGCTGTAACGAATATAGCATGTGCTACGTATGATGACGCATTTCATATGATTTTCATAAAATATTTCATGTGTAATTACGGCAACCACTGGACGAAATATAATAATGGATTTTCTTACGCCACTAACCTAAGGAAAAATAAATAATTAAATTGATTAGACAGAATTTCACGGTGGTAGAGGCACGCGGCAGTTTTTGCTGTTGCACGTATGTGCCGGCTCGAGCCGGGTTGGTACCACGACCTCACAGAATACCGGCGTGAAGTAGAAGCTCTGCTTCTGCGTTTCGTCTGGTGCAGGTGGCCGGAGGCCCAATCCCCCCCCCCCCCCCATCAACATGGTAGCGGAATGACACGAAAGACTACCCCAGGAGGGTACCAGCACCCCTGGAGAATCCCTCGCTGAGCATCCACGACCATGTTATTCCACTCCTGAGCGTGGGTGCTCAGGCTGCCCCGCGTATTCTGGGGGGGGGGGGGGCAAAATTCCGCTCAAAAACATAACTGCTCGGCCAAGGCGACCCCTGTCACGCTATCCGTGAATTTCTGCAACATCAGGGGACTTCACTCGAACCTAAACGCCGTCCACTACCATCTCGAGACGGCGACCTTCAAGAAAAGAGCCTACTCCTTTTTAAAAGGCCGGCAACGCATCTGCAATTCCCCTAGTGTTGCGGTTGTTCATGGGCGGCGGTAGTCACTTACCATCAGGTGAGCCGCATGCTCGTTTGCCCCCTCTGCTATAAAAAAAAGAATATACATTTTTCATTAATATTCTTTAACATTACAAAACATTTTATGAACATAACGTAAATAGTATTATACAGTAACTACTTACGATAATAATTAGTTTCGCATTACTCACTAAGCTACGTCTAAGGGTGCGTACAGATCAAGTAACATGTTGTATAACTTTTGTTTTATAACACGTCCACATTATGTAACATTGTTTTTAACATTGCAACATATAACAACACATTAGAATAACAATGCAATATAACAATGTTATATGACATTGTCGTTTGTCGTTCTGCCGTTCGAGTTATATAACATTTGTGTCACGTTATCTAACACGTTTTAGAACATTCAGCGTCCACATTACCTAAACATGTTATATAACAATGTTATATAATGTTTAGGTAACTAGGTATGTTTAGGTTTATAACTTGTTAAGTTATATAATGTTTACGCACCCTTAGATAATAACAATATAAACAGTTTAAAATCAATTACGTTAAATAACGTACACTCATAAAAGTTAATAATACTGCATCTTAAGGCATTTTACACGTGAATATTATTACAGTTTATCAAAAATCCACTTATATTTCATAGATTGCCTCACATATCTCGTCCTATATGCTTCACTTGGCAGGCGAGTTAGCAACGGAATTTTTTTTTTTATTATTTTCAGTTGTTATCAGGAAGATGCTGTTGCCCCTTTCATTTCTCTGTGGAACCTGTTATACCGACACTGCTTGTTATACGTTATATGAAAATGAAAATTATATAACAATGACTTATAGTCACTAACCTTGATCTATATTCTTAATACTATAACCGCAATAAATAGACATTTTCTATTTTCATAAAGTTTAATGGCACTTCCTAAATAATATTTCGATCCGATTGAAACCAGTATAAGTATCGACATGTTATCAAATTATTACAGTTACAGCTACAGCCAAAGACGTATTACAAAAGATAGACAGGTTACACACTAACATTAGCATAGATCACACACTAACGAACACACTAACATAGTTACACATAAACATAGACCAAGATATTTTAAAGTGGCGCAGGTAGTACTATAGCTAAGTATAGTTATTTATTATGACACGTTGCGCTAACAAAAAGAGACAAATGATAGGGCATACAGATCGAAGAAAGAAAAACATGAATACAAATCATTAGTTACGTATTGATTGCTGCCGAGCGCTCGTTGGCGCGAGCGCGTGACATACCGATATAGAAAATGAACACACTAGCTAGCGTCAAAGTTTACACTTGCGATTAGTGTTGAAATAATAAAACCAATTATGAACAAAACATCTATATTCAAAATATTAATGAGACGTTTTTCTAGTCTCTGACAGTTGCCGTGTAATTTGTGCACCACCTAAAAACACAGGAAGGCATTTTTGCCACAAATAACTAGAAGATTTACGCGCTGTAGCGAAGGTATAACCACGACGCGAGAGCGTGGTCGACTGAATGCGAGTCAGGCAATTACCTGACTTTCGTATTGCCATTTTAGAGCGAGTATGACGTATCTATACTTTTAAAAACATCTTGGGCTACAGCCTTGTCTCTAAATATTCAACAGGAGCACTGATGGGGTTGACAAATCGCCGCTCCTAGTCGGATTCCTACGGCTATGCGCAAGCTTTCCCTATCAAGTAATGTGCCGAGCTTACTAAATAATACTTATTAAAAGTCACTCTTTTATTTAATTACCACTGGTTCGAAAAAACCTCTGCCCTGGGAAGAAGCAGCAAGAAACTCAGCGGCACTTTTTTTAAATAACAGCTTACAGTCATTTATGTTACACAATTAAACACACCAAACAAATAGTTTGGTAGCGATCACCTCATTCCCAGAGGTTATTATCATCCATAGATTTCTTAATATTATAATAACCCTTTTTATACAAGCTTTGTTTAATAAAGTTTTTGAACTTTGAGCAGGTCAAATTTTGTATATTTTCTGGGATTTTATTGTAAAAGCGTATACATCGCCCCAAGAATGAATTACTGACTCGGTGGAGTCGAGTAACTGGCACTATTAGCCCTGTGTCTGTTCCTAGTATTTACAGAATGAATTGTGTACGTACATTACATTTTCATAAATGTATTGTAAGGCCAAAGTTAATAGGGTGGGTGTACCAGTCCTAAACCAGGTACCAGTTGTTGACCACTCATATGTTCAATTGAATAAATTAAGAAATGGCGGGCATTTTTTAAGAATTCAATAGTTTTGTTATATAGCTTAGATTATAACCAATCTTCCGAAGATCATTTTTGGGAGAGTAAACGAAATATATCGATACGTGGCTCTTTTTCTCAGACCAGTGTCTCTTTTACTGCCTTTCGGCCACCATTACAGTTAGACTTGCACGTCGACATGATAAGTTCAATATTTTAATATTACCTATTATTTCCTAATTACTGTCATCAAGTTGTATTATTTTAAAAGTTTTGTGTATATTTAAGTGCTATGTGGTGGTATTTTTATTAAATAATAACATTATCAAGTATTCTTAAAGGTAGTTCACTACTGGAACACACCTTGTACTGAGTTCCTATTGTTGACCAACTGGTTTGCAACTGGTTGCTTATGGTGTTTCTTTTTTTGTTCTTTTTTTTCATAGAGATACTTTTGTTTGACAATTTAGAGCTTAAAGCCGATTATTAAATCGTTTTATGCAGTGTGCCCCAGTTATTGACCACTGGTTTGCTATTGGTACACACTAGTAAAAAAGGGTTCCTATGGATGACCACCAGATTAGAGTTTTAACTTTTTTCGTTGTTTTAGATTGAAGCTAAATTTGCTTAAGTATCTCGATGAAATTCATAAAGGCGCTAAAATAAGGTGAATATGTCGAAAATATCATATCCCTCACCAGACTGTTATAAACAAACTGAAAATGAGACATTCTCAACGAAAAATGAGACCACCAACTATCTTGACCCTACAAGATGAGTTTGTATTATCTAGGTGGGTTAACGCTAACGCGAAAAATGATTGTTTATTGGAAACAGTTAGCCAAATAATAAGAGAGCACATCTTTAACTGATTTTGGACCTAGACTATCAATCCAACAGCCAGAAGAAAAGAAAGTTACCCTACTCCCACAGGATTTTTTTTAGGATAAGGGTGACAAACGAGCACAGAGTCCAACTGATGGTATGTGGTTGCTGTGGCCCATAGACATCTACATTTAACCTCGATTACGAATCAAAATGCAGATGCGTTGTAAACCGTGAGGACAAAGGTGGAATATCTCGTTTCCAGTAAAAAGGGTATCCGGCTCTCTACACTCACCTGACGAAACAGAAGCGTTATGCTGCTATTTTACGCTGGTATTCTGTGAGAGCGTGGTCCTGCCTCGGTCCAACTGACCCATTCCTGCTACAACTATACTACTAATACAGCTGTAACATGGTTCCACGTAAAAAATCTTGAGGTGACACCACCAAAAGCCAAAGGTAGGCAAGCACCTAATCAACTATTTCCCTGGGAAAATCAGAAACATTGATGGATGTAACGCTGAAGTCAGTACCATGATATAATCATCTGCGACCATTTTCAAAGGGCTTGAAAAAGACGATTATATTGTATGACCGTGACAGCATCATTGGAGTTATAAAAGCACCTGTTTTTATAAATACCAGAGGTTCCTACAAGGTTGAAGACGTGGCCAAATTTTTGCAATGAATCCTACAAATATTATAAATGTGAAAGTTTGTGAGGATGTATGGATGTTTGTTACGCTTTCACGCAAAAACTACTGAATGCATTTTAATGAAACATTACAATAATATAGCTCATATATTAGAATAAGCTATAAGTCATAAAAATATTGTGTAAATTTACCAAAATATAACAATAAATGTGTAAGTCTGAAGAAAATCTGTTGTCTGCGAGCTCTTTTGGCATGAACACGCATCACGCAAAAACCTGTGAACCGATTTTGATGGGACTTTCAATGGCAGATAGCTGATGTTATAAGGAGTAACTTAGGCTACTTTTATTTTAGGGTTCCGCGCAAAAAATCCTATGCGGGCGAAATTTATTTATTTATGCTTTATTTGCACACCTACAAACAACAAGTACAAAAAGGCGGACTTAATGCAACAGGGCATTCTCTACCAGTCTACCTCAAGGCTAAGCAGAGAAAATATTGTGGGTGCAAAGTGCAAACAGCTAAGTAAATAACATCTATGTCTACATAATATATACAGTATATATACATATATATACATAAATATATATAAATACATACATACAAATATTTACTTAATACTACTTATTATACACATATTAACTCCAATAACAAATGTAAAAATAAAATGGAAAACCACAAACTACTCCTGCAACGTTAGATAGTAATTCCAGAGCAAGCGTTTGAACGATGCCTTGCTCGTGGCTGCGCGTACACTGCCTGGTAACTCGTTCCATAATCTTACCGTATGAGAAGTAAAAGATTTGTGTAAAAAGCTAGTGTGACAGAGGGGAACATGGAGGTTAGATTTTTCCGTAGAACGGAGACAACGATTATGGGTATCACCTTGATACTGAAAGAGTAATGGCAGAAAAATAGTTGACAAAAATTATAGCGTCTAGAAATAAGTTATATATAAAATTAGTTTTATTATTTTTCTATGATTTTTCAAATAAAAATGTATTTTAATTAAAGCCACAGAAAAAAACAAACATTTTTGGGAATATCAAATGACTTAAATCATTTTACTCTATTCAAATGTTGCCATTTAGTATATTTATACTATTTTCGTATACACTTTCTAATACTACCAACACAACACACAAAATATTTTTATATTAAGTTACCTACTATTAGTAATAACTGTACTATCAGTAATGATAAAAATAAAAGTGATATGGCTGAGAATAAGGCTCTTACAAAGAATTTCCTACAATAATACATTATCTCAATCATAGTACTATGTAACAATTCCATTTAATGTTATACCAACACTAGCTAAAATAAATTGTCACTGTTTTTTTTACTGGCTTTACGGCTCTGGGTTCTAGCCCTTCTGAGAATGTCACTATGATACAAAAGACCTGGAGCCATGCCAGAAATATACATTTATAGTATGCAAATATATAATGGAGATACAATAATCTAAAAACTCTCAATTATGTATTATGTATTAAGCTAACATCAAACAACCACAGGAAGCATGACTTTTTCCAAGTTAATCTAAAAAGTTCAAATGTAAATATCTTTTTCTTGACGCCTTCTCAGTACAAAATTCTATGACAGAGTTATTAAGGGACTGAGGCTTAACATTTTAAGATATTTTTGGTATATAGACGCTACCATTTCTTCTCAACTAATTTTATGTATGAAAGTCTGCCATTGTTCTTTGCATTTCAGATATTCAGGAACAAACAGATCGTGTAAAACTTAAAATAACGTGCACAGTATTCTGAAATGTCTGCGATAGCGGAGAGGTAGCTATTTTAGCTGAGAATTATAAGAGGAAATGTGGTCGTATTTACGTAAATCGAAAATGAAGCGTATGCAATTATTGTGAGAAATCGCGGGGAACAGCAAGTATAAGATAAAGCTTTCTAGTTCTTTTGGTAATTTTACGGTTTCTGGATAAGATTTTGTCAAAATCCCCTACCTTAATATGATGAGACCATAGAATTACGTAATAATTCTATGGATGAGAATGATTTATTTAATTCAAAGTCTGTTATAGGTGATACTGATAATTTATGTGCAAAGCTATTTTTCTATTGTAGTTTGCTAATAAGTGTTGTTAACGTTAATGTCTAATTGTCATGTTTGTCTTATAATTAGTTACCTTCGACTGTGCCATTAAAATTGGTTGTAAGTCTAAATAAACTTTCAGTCATCATATGAAAGTCAATTTGTGTAACAAAATAGTGCTTTATTTTCAATTAGCTACCTTTTCTTGATAAATTTTTCAGTGGTCAAACTTAGGCACATTCCCGTTTTTCGTATAATTAATGAAATCTATAAAATACTTAAATATTTGGAATCAAATAATTTATCTATATTGCAACATTAGTGATCAATAAATAACTTTGTATGTACATTTCTATGTTAAAATTAAATAATACCAGTTCAGAGCATTTCGACGTGAAAATGTGTCATTAACTGGTTTGGGACTGGTACACTCACCCTATATTAATTTGCTTAAATTTTTATCAGAGCGATTCTTTAGGTTTTAAATCATAGATTGCTCTTATGGCCCTCTTCTGTAAAACAAATATAATTTCAGTGTCAGTCGCGTGTCCCTATAACAAAATACCATACGACATTATGCTATGGAAATAGCTAAAGTAAACAAGTCTACCTGTTTCCACGCTGTTAAGATTTCTAATTTTTTTTACAGCATATGCTGCAGAACTAAGTCTGCTTGCTAACTTTGATATATAAGGGCTCCATTTAACCTTCACGTCTAGTGTGATTCCAAGAAAAATGGTGGTATCGACAAGACTCAGTTCCTCCCCATTTAAAATTACATTAGTATTTAATTGTTTGACATTTGGAGTCATTGATTTCATGCATTTAGTTTTAGTGCCATTTAAATGCAAGTTATTAATATTAAACCAATTTACTAATTTAGATATGACATTATTTATTATATATTTCATATTTTAATAATTGCCGTTTTAATTTGAAAATTAATGAAGTGTCATCAGCAAACAATACCATATTATGGTTATCCCCTACTATGTACGGTAAGTCATTAATATATACAAGAAACAGAAATAGGCCGAGAATTGAGCCTTGAGGCACGCCCATTTGTACTATCGACCCGGAACAGCTAATATTTTTAATGACAACTTTTTGCGTTCTGTTACTTAAATATGAAACAATTAATTTAAGAGCATTACTTCTTACACCGTAGTGCTGTAGTTTTCCTGACTAATGTTTTATGGTGAACACAATCACAGGCTTTGGATAGGTCACAAAATATACCCAAAGCAATGTCCTCCAGTGAATACACCCATGCATTGAAAATATATTTAATCAGCTCAATACCAGCTTCAGTTGTCGAGCGACCCTTTGTGAAACCGAATTGATTTTTATGAAGTAAACTATTTATATTTAAAAAAAAATTACATTTGATCAAGAATAACTTTTTCAAAAATCTTACTAAGTGTTGGCAGTACAGAAATTGGTCTAACATTGGCGGGGTCTAATGTACTACCAGATTTGAATGGTATTACTTTACTATGCTTCATTAATACAGGAAACATACCATATTCGATACTAAAAAATAATAGCTAGTTGAGGCGCGATTATATCTATTATAGACGCAATAACTTAACGGAAATTCCTTGATGATGACCTTTCATGGTAAAGTTCATATAACCTTTGTCTGCTCTTATGCACTCCTCCTACTGTCGCCCATTTATTTAATGCCTTCAGACTGTTTAAGGAGGTGTAAAAAAAATTACTATCATATGTGAAGTCATACAATTAAGGATTTGTAAGGTATATTTTAAGTTATTATAACTGCTAGAGATTACCTCTATTGTCTCATTTTCTAATTTAAATTACATGGAACTGAATCCAAATTACATATTAAGTCATTAGACTGCTCAATAGAAGTAGTTGTCTGTGTAGCCAAGTCCTTGGCTGAGTTAATATATAAACAATAAGATAGCACATTTGCTATCTGTCTTAAATTATATTTGGATGAGTAATACCTATCTCTAGTCAAAAATTTCTTTATTAAATTATTTATGTCTATTAAATTAATTCAATTATTATAATTATAACAATTAAATGTCAAGTTTAAATTGTTGTTACATGAAAAGCTATTCATTAATAAATTTAAATTGTATCTTATTTTATTTTCCTGTGGCCAACCCTGTATGTAAGGCAATATAAACAAGATAATTTTATGTACATTTAAAGTATTTAGATAATCAATATATTTTAATAATTGAGTTTTGTTTACATTGCCTCTTCTCCCAACAAGAATTATTATTAATATGCTATAAGGGCAAAACTTACTAGTTAAAACTTTATTCATTATATAACTAAAAGATGCTCCAGGCATACAATAATTAATAACCAGATGTCCTTTTAAACAGTTATTTCACATCATGCCCAAATTTTTACCTATGTCATCAAAATACATAATAACTTTATTTTTCTTTTTATATTTACATTACTATTTAAGTTTATATCCTTTGTCATGGCGCTGTCATAGAGTGTAGGTGATAATAATGAGTCCTTACTGTTTACTTTGTTATTTACACATATTGTCCCCGACGAGCCTGGTGTGGAGTGCTGATACTCACTCTAATGTTTTATTAAGGAGTCAAAGCACTCCTCATTATATTTACATGACTTTACCAGATCATTCATGGCCAATATGTGTTCTTTTATCTCACCCTGAGCCGATGCATATTTATTTGATACAATTGGTAGGGACTTTTTAAGTGATATGTTAATAATTTGCATTTAAATGGCACTAAAACGAAATGTATGAAATTCATGACTCCAAATGTCAAACAATTAAATACTAATGTAATTTTAAATGGGGAGAAACTGAGTCTTGTAGATACCACCATTTTTCTTGGAATCACACTAGACGCGAAGCTTCAATGGAGCCTCCATATATCAAAACTAGCAAGCAGACTTTTTTCTGCAGCATATGCTGTAAAAAAGATTAGAACTCTAACCAGTGTTGAAACAGCTAGACTAGTTTACTTTAGCTATTTCCATAGCATAATGTCGTATGGTATTTTGCTATGGGCTATGGGGACAAGCAGCTGACACTGAAATTATATTTGTTTTACAGAAGAGGGCCATAAGAGCAATTTATGATTTAAAGCCTAAAGAGTCGCTGCGACAAAAATTTAAGGAAATTAATATATTAACTTTGTCCTCTCAATACATTTATGAAAATGTAATGTACGTACACAAAAATAAAAATAGTTTTACAAAAATAAGTGATATTCATTCTGTAAATACTAGGAACAGACACAAGCTAGTAGTACCAGTTACTTGACTCCATCGAGTCAGTAATTCATTCTTGGAGCGATGTATACGCTTTTACAACAAAATTCCAGAAAATGTACAAAGTTTGACCTGCTCAAAGTTCAAAAACTTTATTAAACAAAGCTTGTATAAAAAGGGTTATTATAATATCAAGAAATCTATGGATGATAATAACCCTTGGGAATGAGGTGATCGCTACCAAACTATTTGTTTTGTGTGTTTAATTGTGTAACATACATGATTGTAAGCTGTTATTTAAAAAAAAAGTGCCGCTGAGTTTCTTGCTGGTTCTTCCCAGGGCAGAGGTTTTTTCGAACCAGTGGTAACCAAACAAAAGAGTGACTTTCAATAAGTATTATTTATAATCTATATTGAATAAAAAAAAGATACAATTTTAAAATTTAGACACTGTATCAGTCTCGTAACAGTTATTCATATTTTCCACCTCAATTGAATATAATTTAAGTTTAATAATTAATTCTTGCTTTTATTTACATACATTTATATAATTTTTAACCTTACTTTTAGTTTTAAATAACTTTTGCACTTTCCTAATATATTTATTAATTTTTATCTATTTCTTTAATTTTCTTCTACTGCAGGTAATCCTTGCTGCTGTTCTTGATGTGGCATAATCACCACCAGTCAAATCGATTGTTGTGGAGGGTTACAATGCTTTAGAAGATTCATATTCTATGAGCTCATTGAACAGACTGAGTTTGGGACGCTTTCAAGTTATCTATGTATTGTTTTAATTGCACAATCTGCTCATTAGCCTCACTTAACTATAATTGCAATGCAGCAATTAATCTGAGGGATTCCTTGCTGCATTGGTGAAACTCATCGACTGTTCTCTGAAGTTGATACCTTTCTTTTAAAAGAGAAGTATATTCTTTATGCAACTTAATCATATCACTTTTTAGCTCAGTATTTTTAGCAATTATATTTATATTTCCTTTTCATTGTCATCCCTTTCTTTACACAACAGCTCACACTGCTCCTTTGAAGCCTTAAGTTCTTGAAGCGCCATTTGAAATTGGTTCTGCACTTCTCCAATTGACGCGCTTTTGGTGTTGCGTGTATTCATTTTACCTTTACCATTTAACACTTACTTAAAAGGTAATTCCACATATAACTTTGAATAATCAGAAAGGTAAATCTTAAAATATTAAAGGAGGGATAACAAGAATTACACTTACAGTAAGTTTAAACGATGCCGGATGCTCGTTACAGCCACAGAGTACATTGTATTGGTTACAGCTGTCACGCTGTCACTTTTGGTCAAAGAGTATAGTAACTTTTGGTTGGAGACATGGTTGGATTCCAACAGCTTACATTTTTACTAACAGCTTTATTTAATTGGTGAAAACAGTTCATATTATAACATTTGATATTATATAAATTTTGCTAATTTTTTTTACGGCATTTCATATATTGGCTAAAAAACTTATAGCCATTTCAACAAGAAGTGAAGAAGAAAAAACAGCTACGTTTCGATATTGCATCTAAGTAAAACTAATGCTAATAACGTTTTAATAAATGGAGGTATTTGCTTTTATATTCAGTTTTTTTTTTAAATTTGGCTACAAATTATAAGTAAAATTTTTATGTACTTATATAATTATTTTCAATTGTGAAAATGTTGATGATGAATAGTTTTATTGAAATAAGTATAGTATTTTTTACTTTCAGGTGACATATTTCTTCGAAAAGCAAATTTTAAACGTTTTCATAACCTCTAAATGTCATGCTTCATCCTTTGATGGCAATACTTCATTTAAATTTTTACTAGAATTTTAATAATTTTAAGTTTTATTCCCTAATAATGGGAGACACAGAAGAGTACTTTCCACGAGGAGGAAAGAAACCATCAGTTACATATTTTAAACAAAGCAGTAACGTAAGTTTTTCTTTCTTATAAATAGAAATATTTAACCTAAGTGTTGATAATGATGTAAACAAGTGAGTCTACTTCAATTTATAGTTTTTGGGCGCAGCGGAGAAAGGAGAGAGAAAGAAGCAAAAACCGAAGAAGAAAACAGAAGATGATGATGGCTATTTATCGGATGAAGTCTTGGCCGATGATGACCAGTCTTTTAAAAATTGTGGCATTTCTTTAAATTATAAGGTAAACCGAATGTTATTTTTGTTTCAAAATACAAAATAACTTCACATTAAGGTTTCTGTTGTAGTTTTAATAACAGTTTTAAATTTAATCATGGTAATATTTGTTATTAATTGCAACCAGTTTCTAATCGTAAAATATTATGGGTAAGACTCCATTGACTTCCGTCGAGTTGGGTTTTGATACATTTTTTACAGAAAGGTTACATTTTTATAAACACACACGCAAAATTTTAACATGCGGAAACGCGTACTTTTTGAGAAATAAATTATACAAAATATTGTAAAAATACATTTATTTTTACAATATTTTGTTGTTTTTTTCTTAAACTGGCTTTACGGCTCTGGGTTCTAGCCCTTCTGAGCCTATTTTATTACGAATTTCCATTGACATTCGTCGAATAGAGGGGGGGGGGGGGGAGGAGGTGTAGGTGAACTAATTCAGAGAGATTTCTGTTACTAGTTTGAGACTGCTACATCTCCGGCACTATATAACCACTCTAGGGGTAGGACAGACTCGTACCAGGTGGAGTCGGGGTCAATCAATTTGGTTCTTTAACATAAGTAGAACCTAACCTATTTTATTTATTATCTGCCCTAACAGGTACTGTTAAAATAAAACAGATCAAATATAATTAATAATTTATTAATCAATTTTATAAACATATTGTATAGCCTTAATTAATTCTTCGAAGACATCTTTATGTGCTTTTTTCATTTTTTTTCTTCGATCTGAGATTGATTTTTAAGGCCCAAAATATCATCTTTTTTTAAATCGGTATGCAGTACAGAATCTATCCAATTAATCGATATTTCACCCTTGAAAATCGCCATTAAAACTGATTTTACTGATAAGAGATCATTTATTGTTATCTTTCTTTTTTTTCTATAAGAGGTCATTTATTATGGTATCTGATAAATGCAAACAGGAAAATATATCTATATTTTAGAAATCAATTTTTTATAAATCGATACAGCTTACGATTCAAATTGATTTAAAAATCTTTCTTTTTTGGAAAGAATCGATATCCCTACTGACGACGACAATGACATTACAAAATGGCGCCAGTTTTACTGTAGGAATTTAACATAAACATTGCAAGAATAATTAATTTTCAAATAACTTTTTTTCTCAAAAAGTACGCGTTTCCGCATGTTAAAACTTTGTGTGTGCTTATAATAGTGTAACCTTTCTGTAAAAATACGTATCAACACCCAACTCGACGGACGTCAATGGAAGGCTAAGCCATATTATGGATTATTTATTTGATATTAAAATATTAAAAGTTGTATTAAATTATAATGTTTTGATCGAATATTTTTTTCTTTTGCAGATAGTTAAGGAAGGACAACTATTATTAGGTAGAGTGAGACAAATTTTAGAAACAAAAATACATATTTCACTACCATGCCGACTGTTAGGTACGGTGATGGCATGCCACATCAGTGAGCCGTACAACAAGATGCTTGAAGCATATGTCAATGATCAGGTACAATAAACAGTATGTAATTTTCTATACAAATAAATAAAATTGAAGTGTCTGTTTGTAATGTCAAAATTACAGCTTTTTACTAAATGCATATGAAAGTATTTACAGTACTAATAACAAAAATACAATTTTTAAAGTTTTTGTCCGTCTGTCCGTTTGTTCTGGCTAATCTCCGAAATGGCTGGACCAATTTCGACGGAATTTTGGCTGGCAAATAGCTGATGTCACAAGGAGTAACTTAGGCTACTTTTATTTTAGTTAAAGAATTAGGGTTCCGCGCAAAAAACTTTAACCCCATATAACACATGGGTGAAGTCTCGGGGAACAGCAAGTTTTAAATAAGAATTGAAAAAATGTTTAATCTATAACTCCAAAGTGCAGTGAATTAGCATTGGGTTGTGGCACTGGGGTACGGAAGTTCGAAACCTGCGAATGAGTATTTGTATGGCCTGCAAATAAATGATCTAGATCTTAATGTTTGTTGTGGAATTTATATATGCAAATTTCATGATACAGGAGAAAATCCCTGTGTAGGAGTAATGTTTATTTAAAAAAAAAACTGTTTGTTACATTTTTGGATATTAAATAATATAATAACAAAAAACTGTTAGTAGTTTTTGCTAGTACTAGTGGTTTCAGTACTTATTCAGAAATCAAGATTTTATCTGTCACTAAAACATAGTTCAAATGGTAGCACATACCAATCATTATTTAAAGGAAAAATTACATCAATGCTTTTATATATCAACCGTCTTCAAAAAAAGGAGGAGGTTCTCAATTTGACTGTGTTGCTCTGCAACTCCCATGGGAGAAACTTTAAAAACCCCTTGTATACATGCTGGTGTAGAGATTTCTATGAAAATATTTGATTAAAAAACTTTAAACATAGACTTTTAGTTTCGCAAAACATTCTGAGTGGCCCATGTATATAATATATAATATAAATGTAAGCTAAAAATTCTGCATTCTCCAAAGAGCCCAACAGGGTTCATTAATTAGTAATGTGTTAAAAGGGAAAACATTAAAGTTTGAGCATGAGTTGAATATTTGTATTCACTATTATTTGGGGGGGGGGGGAGTTTCCTCTCAAATATTTCACACGAGTGACGTACGAGTAAAGCCGTTGGTCACTGTGCTTGTTGTACTCACTCATGTACTGTAATCCTGCACAGATGGTTAGTATCGTCACAGCCCAACTGCTACTAACAGTCGGCCATCGAAGGCGTCTACACGTGTGGCCTGAGACGCGGTTGGAGTGCTCCCGAGCGGCTGTTAGTCGCTTGGGACCTGTCCCCTAGGGTTGTCCTGTCACACAAATAAATTAAAATGATTCACACTACATGTGCGGTAAAAAACTGTGGATCGTCCTCATTTAAAGATTATGAATTGAAGTTATTACAAGCTATTTTACTATTTCTGAAAACTCATTGTCTGTTTAAGTTATTTAATTTGTTTATTTAAATATGAAATAAAATCAAATCAGTCAGTTTTCCATTTTTTTTTTGTATTATTTCCCGTTCCGACAACCCTAGTAATTTATTATTTACTAGCAGTTCCCCGCTTCGCCCGCGTGTAATTTAGGGTTTTAATTTCATAAAAACTTTTAGGAAAATTTACTTCGCAAATATCCGCGTTATAAAATAAAATGATGTGTCTTACCTAGTATGAAGAGCACCTCCCGCCCTCCCTCAATTGCGTGCACTATCCCCGTCACCACTAATCCCAGCACCGCTACTCCCAACACCACTACACTAGGCAAGACACACCACTGACGATAATACGACACGTGTTTCACCTCTCTCTTTGGCTCGCCGCTCACTTAGCGGTTAGCCACCGTAGAGTCTATATCACCTGAGGATGCCTCGTGTAGAGGCATCTCTACACGAGGTTATAACATCAGCTATCTACTAGTGAAAGTCTGGTCAAAATTGGTCCAGCTGTTTCGGAGATTAGCTGGAACGGAGGCAAATTTTTTAAAAATTGTGTTTTTTTTTTATAAGTACAGTATATATTTTCATATGCATTTATTAAAAAGCTGTTATTTTGAATTACAAACAGACACTTCAATTAAATTTAATTGTATTAGAGTATAGATGTCGGCTTTTTTGACAACATCAAACACTTTGACTGTTCTTCTTAGGTTGTGGTATCGTTGTGACTGGCCACCGGGGCCGAAATCTAGAGGACATCACGATACTTTTTATACATTATTTAAAACCATATACAGTATTACAACATCACTAAAGCCTGTCGCGTATAATGTTTCTTTTGTTGTCACAGATAGATAAAGTTTGCGAGCTACAACAGATGTTCCGTGTGGGACAGTACGTAGCAGTAAAGGTGCTGGAAGTCAACAGCAATAACCTCATGCTGTCATTGATGCCACAGCATATCAATGCCGGACGGTCACACTCAGACTTGCATAGAGGTATTACATTTTATGTAGTTTTAATCAATCATCATGAGCATTAGTTTAATGAAATTTTGACCTGTTCGTTTTTAGTTTTATTTTATTTTTTACAAAATAAAACAAACAAACAGTGACAAACGAGCACACAGCCCACCTGATAGTAAGTGGATGTTGTGGCCCATAGACATCTATCGTCGATTACCAATCAAAATGTAAATGTTACCCCTGAGGACTAAGATGGAATGCCTTGTATCCAGTAAAACGGGTTTCCGGTTCTCTACATCCACCATACGAAACAGAGCAGCATTAAACTGCAATGTTACGCTGGTATTCTGTGATAGCATGGTCCTACTCCGGTCGAGCCGACCCATTTGTGGTACAAACATAATATAGCCGCAGCGTGGCTTTATCATATTGCATTGCATTGGTGTTTTTAAGGCAAGAGTTAATAGGTTTATAGTATTCTAAGACAATGCGATTTGTCATCTAGGTCCAAGTCCTACACACCGCCTAAAGTACACACATGTGGTATGTTAAAAGCAGAAAATATTTGAAATAAAATAGAAAATTTTATGTAATGTTTTAAAGATGTACACACTGAACATGATCTAGGACATAGATATAATTAAAATCTAAGATTATATGCCCCTGGGAAACCCTACCACCTATTAAAATGTGGTACAGACTTACATTAGATACATTTCTTCCAGGTGCTCTCCTACAAGCTGCCGTATCCTCAGTTGAAGACCATGGCTATGTTATGGACATTGGTATTTCTAACACAAGAGCTTTTTTGCCAAAGACCGCTGCTAACCCTGAAGTGGAATTAGGTAAGCTGAATAAAAATTTACTGTATGTTGCCAGGGAAAGTTCAGTTTTGTGGGATTTATTTATAGCGGATCTTAAAAGACAGAACAGCAGACATTATCTACGACTTCAAAAAGGAGCCGGTACTCTATTCGACTGTATGTTTTATTTTATTTTATTATTATATAGAATAGGGGGCAAACGAGCATGCGGCTCACCTGATGGTAAGTGACTACCGCCGCCCATGAACAACCGCAACACCAGGGGAATTGCAGATGCGTTGCCGGCCTTTTAAAAAGGTGTAAGCTCTTTTCTTGAAGGTTCGTAAGTCGTATCGGTCCGGAAAATTCCCTGGTGGTAATTGATTCCACAAGGAAGTTGTGCGAGGGAGAAAACTTCTAAATCGCACAGTGGTAGACCACCAATCATCCAGATGGTATGGATGGTAACGCGAGTTTTGTCGCAATGTGCGATGGTGAAATTGAGCAGCTGGAATTAGTCCGAACAATTCCTCAGAGCACTCCCCGTGATAGATGCGATAAAATACGCAAAGAGATGCAACATCTCTACGCAGTGCCAGTGTATCGAGCCGATCAGAAAGAACTCGGTCGTCGACGATTCGAACCGCTCTGCACTGAATGTCAAGTGGAAGGAGCTGGCACTGGGGTGCCCCGGCCCAGAGATGAGAACAGTATTCCATGTGGGGCCGAACTTGCGCTTTGTAAAGTTGCAAGAGCACGCCAAGCTTTTTAGAGGCCAATTTGGCCTTCCCTTCCAAGTGACCACGAAACTGTTCACGAAATTATTCGATATGTCGACGCCAAGGATTCCGATACTGGCTGAGGCAACAAGGGGAGTGCCTTGAAACTGAGGAGGTACGACAAAGGGGTTCTTTTTAGCGGTAAACGCGCAAACTTGTGTCTTCTGGGGATTGAACTGGACTAGATTTAGTCGGCCCCAATCCGAAACTTTGTTAAGCAAAGACCCGACTTCAGACACAAGTTTCTCCCGGTACTCGACGACGTTTTCCCGAGAAATATAGGCACGGCCGGTATATAAGGCATCACCAGTGCTGTCGTCTGCATAGCAATGAATGCTACCAGTTAGCAACATATCATTGATATGCAGGAGAAACAGCGTTGGTGATAGCACGCAGCCTTGTGGAACTCCAGCGTTGATAGGCTTGAAATCAGAGCGTCATGCACCGTCTACTACGACCTTGATGCTCCGATCAGCAAAGAAACTGGTGATCCATTTGCACAATTTCTCGGGAAGCCCATAGGAAGGAAGCTTCGAAAAAAGCGCTTTGTGCCAGACCCGATCGAAGGCCTTCGCTATGTCCAAACTAACGGCCAATTCCTCCCCCTTGGACTCTACTGCATCCGCCCATCTATGGGTTAAGTAGACTAGAAGATCACCAGCTGATCGACCCCGACGAAAACCGTACTGGTCACTAATCAGCTGGTGATCCTCAAGGTACCTCATGAGCTGGCAGTTTATAATGGATTCCATTATTTTGGAGAACAAGGAGGTGATGGCGATAGGCCTGTAGTTGGACGGGTCTGAGCGGTCGCCTTTTTTAGGGATCGGGTGGACCAAAGCTGTCTTCCATGAATTCGGGACTACGCCTTGGGAGTAGGAGTACCGGAAAAGACGCGTTAAAACCGGTGCCAACTCCGGAGCACACGTCTTCAGCACAATAGGAGGGACTCCATCGGCCCACTCGACTTGTTGACGTCCAGGGAGAAAAGTGCTTTGCGAACCGAGCGCTGTGTAAATCGCACATCCGGCATGGAGCACTCACATCGCGGGATGGTCGGCGGTGTGTTCCCCCCGTCATCTAGAGTTGAGTTGGACGCAAAAAGAGAGCACAACAGATCGGCTTTCTCCTTTGCGGCATGGGCCAGTGAGTGTCGTCCTCTCTGTGCAGAGATGGAAGAGATGACTGAAAGAAGTTCCCTTGGACAGCCTTGGCGAGAGACCAGAATTCACGGGTTCCCGAAGGAAGGCGAACTAGCTTCTCGCCAATTCTGCCGATGTGCTCAGACCTTGCCTTGGCAATGACGCTTTTGAAGGACCTGGAGGCGGAATTATACTTCTTTTTAAGTGCGCTGGTGTTTACATCGCGAGACGTCGATGCGTCAGCCCAGGCCCGATAGCACTCCTTCTTGTAGCGTGATGCTATATTACAGGAACGACCAAACCATGGCTGGGATCTGCCTCCGATGGGCACCACAGAGGATGGAATAAAAAGTTCCATACCCTGAAGTACCACATCGGCAACAGAATCGGCAGCAACGCTGGGATCATCCGGCGAGAAGCAAACCCGCCCCCATGGGTAGGATGCAAAGAAAGACCGCATTCCGTCTCAATCCACCGACCTGTAATGCCAAACACGGCGGCAACCTCCAGAACGCAACAGCGAAGGGAGCTTGAGTGGCACCACACTCCGGATCAGACAATGGTCCGAAGAGCCCAGAGGGGCATCAACGGAGACCTGATATCCGTCCGATCTTTGCGGATGGGACCTGTTGTAGCACGGAGTCTGCAGCCATTTGGACGTGGTCGATGAGTCGGTCTGTGTCGGCATTACCGCTATGGGACCTATAGAGGCACCCGTAGACGCGGGGATGGTCGTCGCTGTCTACGCGCAGCCATAGGATGGACAGGTCCGTACCTTCAAGACTGCCGAGGCGTCGAAAACAGATGTCCTCTCTTACGTATACGCAAACTCCAGCCCGGGGCACAAAGGAGTGTTCCAATTTGTACCCCGGGTAGGAGAGATATGAAGTATCAGCCGGAGAGGACACCTGAGTCTCGGTCAAAAAGAGCAAGGCCGGCTTCGCCGTCTCTAGATGGTAATGGACAGCGTTAAGGTTGGAATGAAGTCCCCTGATGTTGCAAAAATTCACGGATAGCGTGACAGGGGTCGCCTTGGTTGTATTGCTCCGCTTGCCCCGAGCAGCATTAGTCGCGAGCGGAATTTTGCCCCCCCCCCCCAGAATACGCGGGGCAGCCTGAGCACCCACGCTCAGGAGTGAAGTAGTTTGGTCGTGGATGCTCAGCGAGGGATTCTCCAGGAGTGCTGGTACCCTCCTGGGGTAGTCTTTTATTTAATTCCACTACCATGTTGATGCGGGAGGGGGGGTGGAATTGGGCCTCCGGCCACTTGCACTCACCAAGCGCAAGGCAGAGGTAAACCTCTACTTCACGCTGGTATTCTGTGAGGTCGTGGTACCACCCCGGTTCGAGCAGGCCCATCCGTGCGACAGCAAAAGCTACCGCTTGGATCTACCACTGATAAATTTACCACTGACGTATTTTGTGTGATACCTCATAACTTTTTACTGGTCGAATCATCAAGAATCATCAAATAGGTTCTATTTGATGATTCTTTTATTATTTGAAAGCTGGTGCTTCTCATGTGGTCCCATATAAATTTGATTAATCATATAAGTCTGACCAATAGTTTTTGAGTTATTCTTAATAATTTATATTGAAGTCGGTTGTACAAAATTTTTAATTTTAAATTATTCAAATTACTTCATAAAAAGAGGAGGTTCTCAATTAGTCGGAATCTTCAATTTATTTTATGTAAATTTACCGATTACTCAAAGACGTTCGAACCGATTTGGAAAATTCTTTTTTTGTTTTAAAGGGTATACATGCCTGGTGTTCGGGGGGTTTTAAAAAAAATCAACAAATAATATTCATATTGAAGTCGTTTATACAAAATTTTTAATTTACCACTTGTCACAAGTAAGCATGACAAAACTTCCAGTGGAACTATTCCAATCATGCTAATATTGTGACTACAACATAATTTCTTCGTACATTATCACTACAACATAATTTCATCGTACATTATCACTACAACATAATTTCATCGTACATTATGACTACAACATAATTTCATCGTACATTATGAATACAACATAATTTCATCGTACATAATGATTACAACATAATTTCATCGTACATTATGACTACATCATAATTTCATCGTACATTATGACTACAACATAATTTCATCGTACATTATGACTACATCTTAATTTCATCGTACATTAAGACTACAACATAATTTCATCGTACATTAAGACTACAACATAATTTCATCGTACATTATGACTACAACATAATTTCATCGTACATTATGACTACAACATAATTTCATCGTACATTATTACTACAACATAATTTCATAGTACATTATGACTACAACATAATTTCATCGTACATTATGACTACAGCATAATTTCATCGTACATTATGACTACAACATAATTTCATCGTACATTATGACTACATCATAATTTCATCGTACATTATGACTACACAACATAAATTCGTCGTACATTATGACTACAACATAATTTCATCGTACATTATGACTACAACATAATTTCATCGTACATTATGACTACAACATAATATCATCGTTCATTATGCCTACAACATAATTGCAACGTACATTATGACTACATCTTAATTTCATCGTACATTAAGACTACACCATAATTTCATCGTACATTATGACTACAACATAATTTCTTCGTACATTATCACTACAACATAATTTCATCGTACATTATCACTACAACATAATTTCATCGTACATTATGACTACAACATAATTTCATCGTACATTATGAATACAACATAATTTCATCGTACATAATGATTACAACATAATTTCATCGTACATTATGACTACATCATAATTTCATCGTACATTATGACTACAACATAATTTCATCGTACATTATGACTACATCTTAATTTCATCGTACATTAAGACTACACCATAATTTCATCGTACATTAAGACTACAACATAATTTCATCGTACATTATGACTACAACATAATTTCATCGTACATTATGACTACAACATAATTTCATCGTACATTATTACTACAACATAATTTCATAGTACATTATGACTACAACATAATTTCATCGTACATTATGACTACAGCATAATTTCATCGTACATTATGACTACAACATAATTTCATCGTACATTATGACTACATCATAATTTCATCGTACATTATGACTACACAACATAAATTCGTCGTACATTATGACTACAACATAATTTCATCGTACATTATGACTACAACATAATTTCATCGTACATTATGACTACAACATAATATCATCGTTCATTATGCCTACAACATAATTGCAACGTACATTATGACTACAACATAATTTCATCGTACATTATGACTACAGCATAATTTCATCGTACATTATGACTACATCATAATTTCATCGTACATTATGACTACAACATAATTTCATCGTACATTATGACTACAACATTATTTCATCGTATATTATGACTGTAATGTTTAAATAATACACCGTACATTCGCTAAGACGTTTAATTCCCGACTGCTGGCGCACGGACAATCTCGTGCTAGCTACCTAAATAAATAATCTAATCGTTTGATTCGGCCCGCATGGCGGACGACCGGCTTAATTATACCTAAAGGGTTTATTCTGAAGTCATCATAACAGTTTAACACTATTTTACTATTTTTAATTGGATGATGGTTAAAATACTTTTCATGTGTTTGCCTATTAATACATGACACAGCCGCACCCGTGTCCACTTCCATTTTAATTGTTTTATTGTCAATTATTACGGGTAAACTCACCGGTTGGTAGTCGTTTAGGCATAGATGGTGGAAGTCTGCCTCCGGTACTTCTTCGTTTTCAACTGCTCCTTCCGCCCCACCATAGTGTAATGGGGCCGCCGTTTGTTTTCTCCGTGTTTTATCGGCTGCGTCTGGGCACACGCGTCGCATGTGGCCCGGGCGCCTGCACATGCTGCATATATAGTCCCGGAAACGACAGTTCGAATACTCATGATCCGTCGCTCCGCAGCCTCCGCAATTGAACTGACGACCCCCAGCCCCAGGGTCACTGGCGGAATTGGTGCGTGCGCTACTGCGCGTGCGCACCGTCCTGCGCGCCGCCCCCGCGCCGCACCCGCTCCCCGCGTTGCCACACCCCGCCACGTGTGAGCGCATGCACCGTCGTCAATTCCTGAACCCTGGTATCCTTCCCCGTTGTAGTAGCACCTTCCACTGCAGCCGCGTCTCGCTCCGCTGCTTCGAGAGAGGTTTCAATTTTGACTACGCTGGTGTATGGTAGCGACTCATCCTCCGCGAACAACCGTTGTCTAATGACGTCGCTTCGCAGCCCGCAAACAAATTGATCTCGTAAGTTCTCATTAAGAGCCTCCTTAAACTTACAATGACGTGCCAGCTTCTTTAATTCCGCGACGTAGCTCGCTATATTTTCATTGCTAGCCTGCCTGCGTTGTCTGAATCGGTACCTATCAGCGTGCACAGACGGTGTCGGATGTAAATGCTGACGTAGTAGTTCCACTGCGTCATCGTACGATAGTTCGGATGGTTTCTTTGGACTTGCTAGGTTTGCCAACAATTCGTATGCTTCATCGCCGATTACCGCGATTAGTGTGGGTAATTTTAACTCAGCTTTTATTTGAAAGAAATACATTTCTAGTCTATCCACATACGACGACCATGCTCCATTTCTTAAATCAAATTCACCGATTTTCCCTACCGACATTCTATTATTTACTACAGCAAACAACGTATACCCAAATTCAACGCTATCCCAAACTCGTTAGCCACTGTAATATTTAAATAATACACCGTGCGTTCGCTAAGACGTTTAATTCCCGACTGCCGCCGCACGGACAATCTCGTGCTAGCTACCTAAATCTATATACATACATTACAATGACTACAACATAATTTCATCGTACATTATGACTACAACATAATTCCATCGTTAGTAGTCAGCTTGATCGGGGAAGGATCACACTCTCACAAAATAAAATAATGAAATGATATAGAATAGAATGATATTTTTTATAGAATAAGGCTGCGTTTCCACCAGAGATGTGCGAGGTGGCTTGGCGGTGCGAGGATGCGTAGAGAGGCTGTGGAACGGTGTAAGCGTTTCCACCAGAGATGTGCTAGACCGCTGAGCGGTACGAGGTTGCGTAGCGTAGTAGAGAACACATACCTCGCACACACCCTTTAACACATCCCTAGCCACACATCCTTCGCACACATTCTTCCCATGTTTTGTATGTATAAAAACCTCGCTCCGCTGAGCCGTTTCCAGCTGTGCTGAGCGAGGCTAGGTAAGTGAAGTGATTCTGTTGGTTACTAACAAACACATCCCTCGCTACTCATTCTCGTACATATCTGGTGGAAACGCAGCCTAAGGGTGACAAGTCAACACACAGATGATAACAATAGGAAGATGGTAAGGGCATACTCTGGCCCATAGACATCTACGTTTATCCTCAATAAAGAATCAAAATGCAGATGCGTTGACAACTCTGAGGACTAAGATGGAATGCCTCTTTTCCAGTAACAAGGCTCTCCGGCTCTCTACACTCACCGTACCAAAACACAGCAGCTTGAAGTTGCTATTTTACGCTGGTATTCCGTGAGAGCGTGGTCCTTCCCCGGTCGCGCCGACCCATTTGTGCTACAACCATAATATAGCCGCAGCATGACTTTACCATGCATAAACCATTATAATAAAAGAGAAATCTCAGAAAAGGGATCGCTGAGTTGGTGCTGCGTGAAGACTATCACGGCGGAGTCGGACAGCAGCGTGGTGACGCTCAGTAGCGAGCTGGTCGCTTTACAGCATGCGGTGCAGAGACGCGCCACAGACTCCCTCATGCCAGCCACAGCGCTCGACTTCACCGTTGATAAGGTACCTGGTGCAAACCTATAGAGTAGAATAGAATATTTTTTATTCACTTGTGACTTGACTGAATGACTTTTTTTAAATAACTGGCTTTACTGCTCTGGGTTCTAGCCCTTCTGAGCCTGAAGTTACAATGTATAATTATCCTTGATAATACACTGCTTCACAATATATTGATGCATCTGAATGACTTTTATTGATTATATGGCACAGAATAAATAATAGTACTACGTGCAGAAGTTGCACTCTTTTCATGTTGACTACCTGTTACATTACCACTTACTTTACTTTAAAAGTGTATACATTGCCCCATGAAGTATTTACTGACTCTTTTGGAGTCAAGTAAGTTGTATAACTAACTAACTTGACATATGAAATCGTTAAGAATACAATTGAAATGACAATTACAGCTAAACGTGGACTTTTATAGATTGCCTAAAAGCGGGAATATTTACCGTAGTTGCCTAGCTTGGTAAACCGGTTGGTACCGGCCATCCCCTAGTCTGTTTTCCTTCTGTCGCCTCTTACGACATCCAGGGGACGATATAAAGTACAGGATATTCTTACACCGCCACTACACGGAAGAATACAATAATTTTATTATTTTATTAACCGACTTCAAAAAGCAGGCGGTTCTGAATTCGATTGCTTGTTCTTTTTTTTGTATGTATGCTACGCGATATTTTTGCAGATTGTGAACTGATTTTAATGATTCTTTTTTATTAAATAGGTTTTACCTCAATGGTGGTCCCATTTAATTTCGAAGAAACAATTCCGCCCCCAAGGTGGAAAATAGGGGAAGAAGTTTCATATTGGACTATTGTTTAAGGAGTTTCATATGATATCTTCGCAGATTGAGAACGATTTTATGATTCAAGGGGACCAACCATATAAATTCGGAAAAAAAACTCCAATGTAGCAAATAGATTATTTATTTTTTATCAATTTGAAGTCGTTTTTTTTTCTTTTTGTTTAAAGTTATAATTATATAAATACTCTCTGGCAACCATATAGTAGCGCTATGCTACTATACGCTTAATATACATAATTTGTGTTAAAGTTCCATTTTTAAATTCTAACGCCGATTCCTTCTGCAGTCTCTGGACAACGGCATCGAAGGTCACGTGTTCGAAAACACCACAGCATACGTACAACGGCAGCAAGTCGACAAGGTCAAAGGCAAGAAACCTAACCTTGGACAGAGGGTATATATTTTTAAGTATTACATACTGTTGAAGAAATTAAGTTTTTTTTTTTAATTTTTACTTAGTGGCGTTTACCCGCAAGTAATTGCAATGAGAGCTAACCATCTTGCGCACACCAGTTTTTTTTATAGGATAGGGTGACAAACGAGCACATAGTCCACCTGATAATAAGTAGTTGCTGTGGCCTATAGACATCTACATCTATCCTCGTTTGCAAATCAAAATGCAGATGCGTTGTCACCCGTGAGGACTAAGATGGAATGCCTCTTTTCCAGTGAAAAGGGTACTTGGGACTGAGGTGAAGATATTTGTTACACAATGTCATCATAATAGAGAAGTTGCATTTTATATCAAAGTTTATGAGTTTCTAGAATGTATAATTACACAAAACAATCTCTC
Organism: Parnassius mnemosyne; assembly: GCA_963668995.1. Taxonomy (NCBI): domain Eukaryota; kingdom Metazoa; phylum Arthropoda; class Insecta; order Lepidoptera; family Papilionidae; genus Parnassius; species Parnassius mnemosyne. The sequence goes on along the minus strand of CAVLGL010000057.1, from coordinate 44,917,916 downwards.
GATGGTTTGCTCTTAATTTTTATTTTTATGCGCTTTTTTAACCATTTTTTAATTTTTCTACTTTTAAGAATATCCGTAGTTTGGTTTATTTATTTCTAATCTAATTATTAAAATATATAACTAATATTTCAAAAAAGCGGCCAAATGCGAGTCGGACTCGCCCATGAAAGGTTCCGTAGCAGCAAGTAACATAATTTACGGTTTATGACGTATTAAAAAAAATACTTACTAGATCTTGTCCAAACCAATTTTCCGTGAAAGTTTACATGGTAATGTACATCATATATATATATTTTTTTTAGTTTTATCATTCTACCACTTTGACACATTTTACCACTGGAAAGTGTCTCCCGCGCAAACTTTTCAGTTTAGAAAAAAATTATATAAGAAACCTCAATATCATTTTTGAAGACCTATCCTTAGATACCTCACACGTATGGGTTTCTGTTCTAAGTATGGGGAACCCCCAAAATGTATTTTTTTTTCTATTTTTGTGTGAAAACTTACGAAGTTTCAACAGCATAGTTCTTATAGTTTCGGAAAAAAGTGGCTGTGACATACGGACGGACAGACAGACATGACGAATACATAAGGGTACCGTTTTTTGCCATTTGGCTACGGAACCCTAAAAAGATATTAACCCTTTCATTTTTCTTACAATTTAACTTCTCCACCATGCAATCTGTTAAATGTTTCACCTCGCTCTTAAGCGTCCCGCGTCGCCCTGGTGGCAGAAAAAGTCGTGGACTCCTTCATTAGAATAAAATTATATTATACTTTAAGATTTTGTATGTGAAATTGCAACAATTTTAAATAGATCTTTTTAAAGCAAATACCTCGGAGTACCTTCAGCTTTTAATTAGCTAAATGTACTCTGGGTTAACTTTGAGATCAGGACGTCGATCACCTCAGTCCCATAGGTGCTGGCCCGCACCGCTGCACGAAACGTCGGGAATTAAAAATAAGTAAAATTAAAGGCGATACAATCCGTAACAAAAGTTTTATTCAATGTGTCAAATGTCAAACGGGGAGAAGTATATCCCCGTTTGACATAACGAGTATACATATATCCCCCGTCCGTAGCATAGAGCCAAATGAAAGATAAAAAATTATGCGTTTTTGACATTTGAAAGGGACAATTTTATCCTAGTTCATTGGACGTGGGTTGAAGTTTACATTCATACAAAAAAATCTATCTAAGTCTAAGTTTATCTCCCAATTTATCAACTGTGGATATTATATCCACCAGTGTGCCCATGCCGTGATAGCCGGGCTGAGGGCTAAAATGAAATACCTCGTTACCAGTGAAAAGGGGTTTCCGGTTTTCTACACTCACCATACAAAACACAACGATGTGAGTTTTTCAGCGCAACCCCGGTTGAGCCGACCCATACGTGCTGCAACCATAATATGGCTGCAGCGTGGCTCTACTACTTAAAAATTTTGATTTGTTAACTTAAACTTTTACCCGACTGCAGCGGAGGCCAAAAGTATGTTAAATGTATTTCCGTTTCACTGTCCGCTCGTAACGCCCAAACTAGTCATCGGATTGTGACAATTGTCTCAATCTTTTCGTGATAATTTTACAGGTAACATAAACTGACAATGACGTCATTCATTCATTTATTTTAACCTGTCAAAGTTCACTGCTGAACATAGGTCTCCCCGTAAATTACCTCATAAGGACGATATTTGCCACGATCGGTTAGCGGGTTGGCAAGAGATATTTATTTTTTATTTTCTAGTTGTCGTTATGAAGACGCTGCTGCACATCTTCTGGTTTTATTTCCCTCTTACGACACCGACGGGGCGATAGGAATATTTGCCGTAGTTGCCTAGCTTAGTAAACCGGTTGGTAAACACAGTTTGTATTGAGTGCTTATCGGAAAGACGCTGCCGGCCATCCCCTAGTCTGTTTTCCTTCTGTCGCCTCTTACGACGTCCAGGGGACGATATAAAGTACTGGATATTCTTACACCGCCACTACACGGTTCTTTTATATACTAGCTATTCGTCCCAGCTTCGCTGGGTTGGATTTGTTAATGTGACGTCATGTAGTTATAAGATATCATCAAAGACAATTTTTTTAGCATATATCACTTCTGGCACTGCTTTCTATCGGTTTTTGTTTCTATGTCTTTCAACACAAAGGTGATTCCGAACTCCGTTCGTCGTCATGTTCTTCCTCTTCCAACAATATAAATAAAAGTTGGTACTCAATCGACGTATTGTCAACTCTAAGGAACTTAATGAATACACGACAGCGTAACACCACTAACAATGCTACACTGCCGCCTTGCTCGGAATCACTGCAGCCAACACTGCTGCGTGCAGCCAAGGTCGGAATAATACATTAACGTACGAAGATTAGCATGGAAAGACAAACAGATAAAAATTTGAAAATTGTTATTCATGTCTTAATGGTGTTCCCAGTCTAATAAAAGGCAGTTATTTCGATATAGTTAACTGACAGACACTTCAATTTTATTTATATGTATAGATAATTATGAAATTTCGTGCAACAGATCCGTGCTCGAGTGCTGTATGTGATACCGACGAGGAACACGCCGTTCCTCACCATGAAGGACATATTTGCCACCACGTACCCAGACCTTGCGTCAGAGCAAAGGTTCAAAGAGGGAGACATCATTGAAGAGGCGCAGGTACTTTAAAGTTTAAAATATATATACATATATATATACAAATTCAAGACATTTTTTTCTGAGGTTAAATATATGCCAATCTCTTCAATATTGCGAATTACTAACAATTTTGCCGCCGTTTTTTCGTTTTGTTTTTTTTATTTACATTTTTAAATTTGGAAAATAGAATAAAAGAGGTTTCAATCTGTATATAAACTTTTTATGGAAACTGATAAATTTTTAAACTATAAAGTTTCTGAGGTTGATTCTTGAGATTCTGTTGTGTGTATATGTTGGTGATATTGCTATAACTTACAAATTATTTGATGGTATTGTAAAGTATTGAATGAAATTATATATAAAAAAAAAATTAAACAGTGACTTATATACATACTCATACATATAATATTGTATTATTTTCAATTTTTACAGGTGATAAAGATCCTGGGTCGGTCGATAATCTTTAAACTAGGGCGGGGCAGCACGGGCACACTGAGTCTTCGCCGTATCCAGGTGGACGAGGACCTCACTGATGAAGACGTGGTTGCCAAGTCCTATCCTATCGGTGAGTTGTTAATGCATTATTCACATCGTAATATTGAATAAGGGTGACAAATGAGCACACACTTCATCTGAGTGGACGCTATGGCCAATAGACATGTACACCTATCCTCGATTAAGAATCAAAAATCAGACGCGATGTAACCCCTGAGGACTAAGATGGAATGCTTTGATCTAGTAAAAGGGTCCTTCCCCGGTCGAACCGACCTATTCGTGCTGCAACTATAATATAGTTATTGCATGGCTCTACCACGTATAAAATACGCTTTTAATTTAAATATTTTAGGTTATGATGCTGACTGCATTTTTAACAGGAATCCCCGACGGCGATTACTCGATGCAAACATATTGCTCCGTTTTCTCCCCGGATAATATCCAGCACGGAACAAGTATTTGTATGGCCTACAAATAATTGTTCCGGGTCTGGATGTTTGTCCTTGTGCAATTTGTGTTTGTAAATTGCCTCCACGATACAGGAGAAAATCCTAGTGTGGGGATAACGTTTTATTAAAAAAAAAAAGAAAAGTAAGAATGACACTAGCGTTTTTTTAGACTTAAATTAAAAGTATTCTTTTGTAAAAAAAAAAATGTTACTCTCGCTGTAGGATTATTTAAAATATTTTTTTTTCAATAATTAAATTATTCACACGTCTTTCTTCATCTCTCAACGTCGACCGTATACGAGCGGTGCACGGTTACACATTGAAATCTTTATACATGAATGTCGTTCAAAGCCTATCGTTTTAGGCGACATTTGAAATCGTAAAAAATTATCGAAAAAATTTTCCCGACGCAAATCCATTTTTAATAAAACACGATTTTTCAATTTAGGTCGTATAATGTATGGAGGGAAATTTGAAATTAGAACATACGTCTTTTTAGTTGTAAATAATTGTATATTCACGATACAATTATAACTGGCCAGTGTCATACACAAAACCTTTTTTTTTTTCGAAACTTTCTGTGTGGTCTGTGTACAGTTTTTTTAAAGTTATGTTTTTTTCAGGCAGCACCCATCGCGTCCGCGTGCTTTGCTACAATCTATCAGACTATACATATTCCCTGAGCGACGAACCTGCGATCCTCTCTGAGAAGTACTTCACCATGGCGGACCTGGCCGTTGGGGATATCGTCCCCGCTACAGTTAAAGTTGTGACCGAAGATCGCTTGCATCTTGCTGTCGGGAGACTTACCGGTATGAAATATTTGTTGGCATTGGTCTGTCATGAATTATATGTATGCGTGCGTGCATGTCTGCGTATTGTGTGTTGTTAATTTGTTTTTACACTATCTTCACAATCTCCATAGACTATTGTAAAAAGACAATTTAAAATCATACAAAATAATGTAGTGATTATCTCTACACAGTACGACTGTTTGGCCAACGTTGTGTGTGTTCACATTGGCAGCATGAACGTAAACAATTAATGTTTCATTTAATGTTACCTATATATTTGTAACATATTATAACAGCGCGGGCGCATAGCGGCCTGGGGACTTGGCTCGCAATCGATCTATTACAAATAACCCGACTTGCAAGCACCTCACCGCCAAAGGACCGCCTCCGCAGCGAGCACGAATACACACAAACCAAAGAATCCAAAAAAAAAAACTCATGCGATTGCATCATGAGTTTTTTTTTTAAAATAAAACTGCAGTTTCTCTATCGCTGTGGGCGCGTCTAATTATCCCTTCATAAAATTCCATTTTCTAGCCCAAACCACACCTTAGATATAGATTTAAATCAGACACGTATTGTTCCATTTAAATAATATAGACAAAACATAAAATTAAACTGAAATTATTTTCGTTTGAATGAGCATTATTTTTCAGGTTTTGTTCCGCATACACACTTGTCCGACTCCGGCGTGTATAAAGACCCCAAAAAGGCTACCACGTCACAACTGACCAAGAAAAAATACAAGGTAATAAAATATTATTTTTTTATAGCTTACGAATAACACATCATTGTACGTATCTCTTCTCTTACATAGTTTTAAACCAAGTCGCTTCCCACTGTCTGTACGCTTAAATCTTTTAAACTACGCAATGTATTTTGATGCGAATTTCATCAATATCATGCATATTATATGTTATATAATTATTCTGTCCGTGTGTATTTGACTGAACTCCTCCTAAACGGGTGGACCGATTTTGATGAAATTTTGTGTGTGTGTGTGATTAAGTTGATTAGAGAATGGTTTAGATTCAAAATTGGATCCGGTAGGAGGCGTTGTTGTCAACCGAGCGAAGCCGGGGCGAATCACTAGTTAAAAATATTTTTGATGTCACATTTGGTTATTAAAATGTCTGTCTCATTAGTTACGTGATCATTTTTACCAGATAGTTGCTTTACGAATGGATGAGAACATGGCTGCTAAGATAACTGAATTGTTTATTGTTCAAATGTCTACAAGTTCATCTTCTCAATTTGTACCCATTTTTTTGCATAGACTTCGATGTATATTATATTCTATGTATGCTAGACGGGCAATTCAGAACAAAAAGGTATCTGGCACAGTAAATATGCCACGCAGTTATATTTTCATTTATGACACTTACGTTTATTAGGCAACTACGAAATAAAGTTTCATACTTATCTGAAAGAAACTTCAAATCACGTTGAAAAAGTGCGCACAATAAATAATGACAGCGTTTTCTAAGTCACATTAAACAAATCTAGTATTAGATTGTCTAAAACAAGGTTCGCGGTTTACAAAACATATAATTTGTCTTCTCGCCCGCTTGCAGTAGACTAAAGAAGTTACGGAGAATTGACCGTATTGCTCAATATAGTACATATCTTGTAGTTATCTGTTAGGCTCTCTCTTTGCGTCCAACTCGACTCACTATGACGGGGGAAACTCTGTGCTGGGAGGAGCTGTTTACGCAGCGCTCGGTGCACAAAGCACTACTCTCCCTGGTCATCAACAAGTTGAGTGAGCCTGATGGAGTCCCTCCTATTATGCTGAAGACGTGTGCCCCGGAGTTGGCACCGGTTTTAACGCGTCTTTTTCGGTACTCCGACTCCCAAGGCGTAGTCCCGAATTCATAGTAGACAGCTTTGGTCCACCCGATCCCTAAAAAAGGTGACCGCTCACACCCGTCTAACTACAGGCCTATCGCCATCACCTCCTTGTTCTCACCTTGAGGATCTGACCTGAGCTGATTAGTGACCGCCAATACGGTTTTCGTCGGGGTCGATCAGCTGGTGATCTTCTGATCTACCTGACTCATAGATAGGTGGAGGCAGTGGAGTTCAAAGAGGAGGTCTTGGCCGTTAGTTTCGACATAGCGAAAGCCTTCGATCGGGTTGGGCATAAAGCACTTCTTTCAAAACTTCCTTCCTGTAGTCTTCCTAAGAAATTGTGTATTTGGATCAATAGTTTTCTGACTGACCGGAGCATTAAGGTCGTAGTAGACGGTACATGCTCCGATCTTCGCACAACGTCCTTGTGGAACCGTCTACCACCAGCGATTTTTCTCAACCGATACGACTTATGGACATTCACAGAACGAGCTTACTCTTTTTTAAAAGGCCGGCAACGCATCTCCAATTCTCTTCGTGTTGCAGATGTTCATTGGCAGCGGTCGACACTTACCATCAAGTGAGCCGCATGCTCTTTTGCCCCCTCTTCTATAAAAAAAAATATACATAGTCTTTGTTTTTTTATTCTTAATAGGCTAAAATAAAACTTTAATGTTTTATTACTCTGTATCTTTTTATTGTTGTAAAAATTGTGTAATAAATTAATGAAAAATACTAAAAAAGATTTGAGGATTGAAAAGAAATTGCCCAGCTATAGCCTAGATGTAGAACATATTATGTATGTAGACTTAACATAAAAAAGTAACTTGTTATTTTCAGGTGGGACAAGAGGTAAAGGCACGGGTGCTCACACTAGACCCGTCGAAGCCGTCGCTAGTTTTGACACTGAAACCATCTCTGTTGGCCCCCGAACTCGAAGTCTTAAAAAGTTACGAACAGGCCGAGGTTGGGAAGGCGTATACTGGCGTTATACTGGTGAGTACTTTATATAAACACAAGCTAGTTATACCAGTTTATCAACACCACAGAGTCAGTAATAAATTATTGGGGTAATGTATACACTATTACAACAAAGTCCCAGAAAATATACAAAGTTAAATATTTTATTAAACAAAAACTATATAATATAAATGAATACATGGTTGATAATAACCCACGGGAATGTGATGATCGCTTCCAAGCTGTTTCTATAACAAATTTTATATATAGTTTGTACAACTATTGTGTAATTTATTTTGACAAGAAACAGTCCCGCTGCGTTTCTTGCCGGTTCTTCCCAGGACAGAGGTTTTTTTTTTCCGAACCAGTGGTAAAAGTAAAAAATGTCTTTCAAGGACGCAACCTTCTTACTTTTTAACTGACTTGGTAAAGTCAAATCGAGGGCTTTGATTACTGAAATTCTCGTTCGTTATATCACATGCTTGGTGTTGAAGTTGACATTTTGAGTTTCTTCATTAAATAAAACTGCATGCTTAAGTAATAAAATATTTTAAATGTCCGCGATGTCACGACCCTTTTTAGTGGAAACGAGGTATTTCATCTTAGTCCTCAGGGGTGATAACGCATCTGTATTTTGATTCTTTATCGAGGATAAATGTTTTGTTTTATATAGGATATGGGGACGAGCTAGCACGCAAATCAGCTGATGGTAAGTGGATATTGTGGCCTATAAACTGATATGATGATGACGTTGTTATCCCTGAAGGCTAAGATGGAATGCCTCGTTTCCTGTAAAAAGGGTCTCCAGTTCTTTACACTCACCATACGAAATACAGAAGCACTTAGCTGCTATATTACGCTAGTATTCTGTGAAAGCGTGGTCCTTCCCCGGTCGAACCTACCCATTCCTGCAGCCGTAATATAGCTGTAGGGTGGCTCTACCACGTAAAAAGAATGTAGATGGCTATAGGCCACGGCATCCACTTACCATCAGACGAACTGTGTGCTTGTTTGTCAACCTTATTCTATAAAAAGAACGTACTGGAACAGCGTGTATGCGTAGATATATGGATGTAAAAGAGGCGAGAGAGGTGTGTCAGGATCGCGCCAAATGGAAGTCCGTAGTCTCTGCCTACCCCTCTGGGTGACAGGCGTGAGTGTTTATGTTTATGTATGTACTGGAACAGCATGGTGGATTTTTTTTGCTTTATAGCCCTCAAAAATGAACAAGCGTGTGCCCACGTGTGTGACTATAACGTTACCTTTACTTTTTTTTACTACTCTAAGCCAGCGCTTAACTATTATCCCATCTGATGGTAAGTGGGATTAGTTTATAAAATAGGGAAAATTAAATTTCTCTTTCAGTACATCCGGGACTACTTGCTGGTGTCGTTCTTCAACGGCCTGGTGGCGCACGTGCCAGGAAGATTGGTTGCAAACCCACCACCGCCGACTCTCAATACCGTTTTCCATCTCGGACAAATCGTGAGTAGATTATTGCGAACGTGCGGTTTAGGGACATACCGCAATGAAATTAATAAATATCATATATATCAGCGCTGCGGTAACTGTGTTACTGTAACAATTATCCCAAATTGAATGTGATTTATGAGCAACAACTACTCTTACGCGAGCTCCTGTGTGTGTGTGATTCAATTCACGTTTTCGTTTCTCAAGTTTTTGTCTACTGTTTACTTTTTTAGTGACACGCATATTACGAATGCTTAAGATAATAAGTACGTGACGCGTTTCCAATTTTCCTTTTAATGGGCTTAGTATCGTCATAATAAATAAAATTAAAAAATATATTTTTGCTTATCCACGACATAATTGCCGACTGTCATTATGGCGTATTTAAAAAATTTAAATAAACTATTTACAACTTAATTACGCATGTAGTCCCAATATCTAATATTGGTACCTCAAAATGGAATCAGTTTCTCTTGTGGGGATGTGAATAACGAACACCACATATTAAATAACCGTTTATTCACGACGTAAATTCAAAGTAGCTGATCGATGCGTATCGGCGATCAGGTATCGACTGGCGAAGCGAACAAAACAACCGTTTGCCTCTGCGCAGCCGAGGGCTTCCGAACATTTTTTTTTTGCATGGACTAGCACGTTATTATAAAATATTTTTTTACACTTATTACCTGTTTTTGAGCACTTTACTTCCGTGAACGCAGCAATAATTTTACTGTGGCGGTCTTCATAATTTTCGGCCTCTGACGTAAACACGACTATACACAGATAAAAGACTAACGGTGATAATTCCGGCGACTTTGCAGACCATAGTATAGGATCTCCGTGCGCAATCCACCTATTTTCATATTCATTACTTAAGTTGTCGCTCACTGTGCTTGAATAGTTTTATTATCTGTCAATTGTTCTTGGATTGGTAGTTTAATGTCGACACGTACGTTAATTTCTTGCCGCGGTAAAGATTTACTTTAGTATCTTTGCGTAACACGTAACTTGCCACCACTTTCATTTCGTAAAATTTAATATCGCACTATTTCATAGTTTCATAGTATTCGCGGTTCAAATATTTTCGTTACATGATTGGTTAACGAAGCGTACGTAATGACGACACGTCAACTGTCAGCTGTCGGCAACGGAGTAAATAGAAGGGATGGGCGAGGGAAGACGCGCGATAAGGTACCTTACCGAGCGACCCTTACAAATGTGTGAGTGCGTAAAATAGTACGCGGGAGATATTTATGATTGACAATCAGTCAAAATAATCCATTACCACGCATTTTGAATTTAATGATAAAAGTGAAAGAATTTTTCAGATTTTTTAAATTAAGTTCTCTTCGCCATTTGCCTATATTACTTATTCTGAATTTTCTCTGCAAATTTGGCCGGTTATGAGTAGAAAACAATGTCAGACCCATGGGTAGCTGAAACATGTTCTATGAGTGGTTTTATTAAACTTTAAATGCATGCTTTTAGGTAAACTGCACTATACTTAAAGTGGACGCGAAAAATAAAAGGATGTCTGGAAGTCTCACAACTGCTCCGTTTGATCCATCTGTAAGTATATTTTCTCAACATTTTGTATGACAAAAACGCGTGGTTTTTCACTTGAAAATCTTATAGTTGCAGAAAAAGGAAAAAAAGACATCCAAGAGGAGACAAGAGACAGAGGTACCTGTACCTAAAAAGAAACAAAAGGCTGTGATATCTGAGGCTGAGGCAGAAGAGAAAACTGCGGGAGAAATAACCAAAAAAGAACGGAAAAAGAAAAAAGACAAAAAACCTGTAAAAGAAACGCAGGAAGTAGAATTGGTAGATGTAAATAGTAACGATGCAAGTGACGAAAGAGAACACTGTGACCAGGAAAATAACGACGATGAAGAAACTAAGAAACCTAAAAAGAAAAAAGATAAATCAAAGGCCAACAAAGTTACAGAAAAAAATGATGAGGAATATGAATTATTCAAAATAGACGAGGAAACTGTTGACAAAGGTTTACCACATCAAAGCTCTGAAAAGGATGTTAAGAAAAGAAAACGTCAGATATCTGAACCTATCGTTGAAGATAGTGAGTCAAATAATCAACCGACAGCTAACCCTAATATTAAAAGAAAGATTAACAAGGGCGATGATGTAGACAATAACATAGACACTTCAAAAGTAAAACAAAAAGAGAAAAAGAAGAAAAAGGAGGCAGAAGAGATATCAGAGAAAGAAAACAAGGAAAATGAAGAAAGTGACCCGATAGAAACGGATATATATGAAGATAGTGATCAAGTTCTGACGCCGCAAGACTTGGGCCTTATAGACATGTCCGACTGTTCAACCGCAAAGAGTTACAAGAAACGAATAAAATCTTTATTAAAAGCTATCAAAGCAAAGATGATGCGAATTAAGAAAATAGACAACAAAATAACTGCTATAGAAAACAAAGGGCTTAATGCCAATAACAAGAAGTTTCACACGGCTATGCACATGGAGAAACTTCTCATACAACAACGCATCCAAAAACTAATGGAAGCATTACAAACAGCACAAGACAGACTTAAAGATTTTGATTTAGATGAGACCAAGGATTATAAAAAGAAAAAACTAAAGAAAACAGATGAGGAACAAGTTGAAAAGAAAGATGTTCAAAATACAGAAACAGAAAAAGAGAAGACGAAAGTTACTGAGAAAAATAAAAAATCTAAAATAGAGAGTTTAGAGTCTGTAATAAGCATACCAAGTGTAAAAGAATTCTGGTCTGCGCCCGCGGAGTCACAGCCAAGTGCTCCGGAACAGGACTCGAGTAGCAGTGATGACGAGGTACGTACTATTTATATACATTTTAGTAAGAATCTAAAGGTATTTCTGCCGCATTATGTCATGGTGTAATCTACAACCAAGTAAGAACCTACAACCAAGCGTGATAACTATGGTAAATATCCCCCCCTGGGCTATCTATGGTGGAGGGTCTATATATACTCAGAAGTGGGCTTTTGATAGGCTGTAATGATGATGATTTCGATCCGTGGGTGTAGAGAAGTGATTTTGGAAATGTAGCTAGAAAAATTGCATGACATCCGATTGATATATGCCATCCAACCACATATCATATATGCCAGATGTAAAATGTTCGTTTATTTTTCATTATTTTTGGTTTAATTGCATTTTACGTCAACATCCGGTTGTTGTTGCCGTGTAGTGGCAGTTAAGAATATCCACTACCCCATATCTTCCCGTGGGTGTCGTAAAAGGTGACAAAGGGAAACAGGCAGGAGATGGGCATCAGCATCTTCCTGATAACAACAAACTTACAATAAAAAAATTGCGGTTGCCAACCTGCTCGCCAAGCGTGGCAACTATGGCAAATACCCGCCTATGATGACAGTAACAAAGAAACGGCTCCCAGTCCCCGGCGGCCCCGCTATTCCTGGCTACGGTGACGACCTTGGTAACGGCGGGGCAGGGGGGTGCTAAGAATCTCCGGTGGAGGTTCGGTTGCCACCTAAGACGACTTGACCTGGCAACATACAACGCACGCACCCTGAGGACTGACGAGAAGATCGTGGAGCTGGAAGAAGAGATAGACAAGTTACGCTGGCATATTATAGGATTATCCGAAGTCCGATGAGAGGGGGAGGACACGGTAATCCTCGAATCCGGCAACTTGCTCTATCACCGGGAGGGCGACCATCTGTCCCAAAGAGGTGTCGGATTTATCGTCCACAAGTCTCTTGTTAACAACGTTATAAAGATTGAGAGTGTGTGTGTCGACGAGGGTTGCGTACCTTATACTCAGAATTACCAAACGGTATTCGCTGAAGGTCATACAGGTTTACGCACCAACCTCGGCACACCCCGATGAGGAGGTGGAGGAAGTGTATGAGGATATCTCTAGAGCCATGCATTCCTCCAAAACCCAATATACGGTGTTAATGGGAGACTTCAATGCAAAACTAGGCACAAGAGAGAACGGTGAGCTGAAAGTAGGCAAATTTGGAATAGGGCAACGGAAACCAAGGGGCCAGCAGCTGGCTGACTTCATGGAGAAAGAGGGATCTTTATGATGAACTCTTTCTTCCAGAAGCGGCCACACAGGAAGTGGACCTGGTCGAGCCCCGACGGTTCCACAAAAAATGAGATTGACTTCATTCTGACGACCAGACAACAACTGTTGAGTGATGTCTCCGTGATCGCGAGGGTGAAAACTGGTAACGATCACCGAATGGTTAGAGACACACTGAACCTAAACGTTAAGTTGGAGATGTCTCATCTAATGAAGTCAACGCTCCGTCCCCCTCGTGCTCTGTTCTAAAGTCCCGAAACCTTTCAGCTCGAGTTACAAAACCGTTTTCAGTGCCTAGAAGACTGCAATGAAGTGGAAGATATGAATGACAAGCTCGTAGAAACTGTCCATGCGGTCGGAGCTAAGTTCTGCAGGACCCGCCGCAGCAGAACACAAAAACTCTCCGATCACACTCTCAATCTCATGGCTGTTAGACGGGAGATGAAGCTACATTCTTCAACAGATTTGACAGCATACAGACAACTGAACAGACAGATCTCCAAATGCATGCGGCGGGACTTACGCAACTTCAATACAGCTTGTATTGAAGAAGCGATCGAGCGGAACCAGGGCTCCAAAGTCTTTGCCAGAGATCTGTCTGCCAGAACGAGCCAACTGTCGAAGCTGAAGACCGAGTCTGGCAGCATCGTTTCCGGGGCACCTGAGAATTTTAGGAGAGATTGAGAGGTTCTATGGGCAGCTCTACACGTCATCGTTGGAGCCACACGCAAGTGTGAGTAACGATCCAAGAGCGAGTCTTATCCGACACTATTCCGAGGATATCCCGGACGTCAGTCTGAGCGAGATTATAATGGCTCTCCAGCACCTTAAAAACGGCAAGGCCCCAGGCAAGGATGGAATTACAGCGGAGCTTCTGAAAGCGGGTAGAACACCGGTACTTGAAGTCCTTCAGAAGCTCTTTAATTCCGTCCTCCATGGTGGCATTATACCGGAAGCGTGGAGCAGAAGTGCGGTGGTCTTGTTCTTCAAGAAAGGTGACAACGCTCTCTGGAAGAACTACAGACCGATTTCCCTTCTGAGCCGCGTCTACGTGCTGTTTTCGAGAGTCATTACGAATCGTCTCGCGCGCAGACTTGACGACTTCCAGCCTCCCGAACAAGCCGGTTTCCGAAAGGGCTTTAGCACCATAAATCACATATGTACCCTTCGGCAAATTGTACAGTAGTTCGAAGAGTACAATTTCCCACTATGTCTGGCGTATGTGGACTATGAGAAAGCCTTTGGTTCCGTCGAAATTTAGGCGGTGCTGCAGTCCCTTCAGCGGTTTCAAGTTGACTGTCGGTATATCGAAGTGCTGAAGTGTTTGTACAGTAGAGCTACGATGGCTCTCCGAGTACAGAACCAAAGTACGAAACCTATCCAATTGCAGCGAGTCGTAAGACAGGGTGACGTCATATCCCCGAAACTCTTCACCGCTGCATTAGAAGACGTTTTCAAGATTCTGGACTGGAAAGGATACGGTATTAACATCAATGGCGAGTACATCACTCACCTTCGATTTGCCGACGATATAGTCCTTATGGCAGAATCGCTGGAGGACCTAAGCACCATGCTCAATGACCTCAAGAGTGTACATACATACATAAACACTCACGCCTGTCACCCAGAGGGGTAGGCAGAGACTACGGACTTCCATTTGGCGCGATCCTGACACACCTCTCTCGCCTCTTTAACATCCATATATCTACGCATACACGCTCGTCGGTTAAGGGTACTCCTAATCTGGCCCATTTTTAATGTATCGCCGATTTGGTCGATAAACCTTTGTCTAGGGCGTCCCTTCCCGACCCTGCCGTTCGGTGTCTCCTAACGAATAGGTATTAGGATAAACATGGACAAAACAAAGATCATGTTTAATGTCCATGTCACACCTATGCCGGTAGTTGTTGGGAACACTAAGCTCGAAGTTGTTGACGAGTATGTTTACCTGGGACAAATAGTCCGACTAGGTAAGTCCAACTTCGACCGAGAAGTCAATCGACGGATTCAACTCGATTGGGCAGCGTTCGGTAAATTACGGCACAACTTCTCGTCAGATATACCTCAAAACCTGAAAACGAAATTGTACAACCAGTGCGTGTTGCCAGTGATGACTTACGGATCTGAGACGTGGTCCTTCACTGCTAGCCGCATGAGGAAGCTCAAGGTCGGTCAGCGAGCTATGGAGAGGGCTATGCTCGGAGTTTCTCTGCATAATAAACTTAGAAATGAGTATATCCGCAGTAAGACATGCAGGAAGTCGATGGATGCAGATGGCTCAGGACCGTGCTTTGTGGCATTCCTTGGGGGAGGCCTATGTTCAGCAGTAGACTTACGAAAGGCTGTAATGATGATGATGATGATGATCAGGTTGTTTCTTGAGTCAATTGGGTTTCGGTTAAAAACCAGTACTGTGGTATTCCACAGATTATCACTTAGCTGGGATCCCTTTTCACATCAAACAATTCTTTTTTTTTTTTGAAGATAGAATAAGTGTAATTTTGTACATGGTAGGGCCATGCTGCAGCTGTATTAATTGTATAGTTGTAGCATGAATGGGTCGGCTCGACTGGGGAAGGACCACGCTCTCACAGAATACCAGCGTAAAATAGCATCTTAACGCTGCTGTGTTTCGTATGGTGAGTGTAGAGAACTGGAGACACTTATACTGGAAAAGAGGCGTTCCATCTTAGTCCTCACGGGTGACAACGCATCTGCATTTTGATTCGCTAACGAGGATAGATGTAAATGTCTGATGACCCGATTATAATTGGCCGGTGAGGCGCATGGACATCTACATTTGTCATCGATTAAGAATCAAAATCAAATGCGTCGTCACCCGGACCCGGATTGAGGACTAAGATGGAATGCTTCGTTTCCAGTAAAAAGGGTCTCCGGTTCTTTGCACTCACGCTTCTGTGAGAGTGTGGTCCTTCTCCGGTCCTACATACTGCTGCAACCATAATATAGCTGCAGCATGGTTCTACCACATACAAACACGTGTTTCTTTCGATTTTAGGAGCAAGAGAAGCCGAAGAAGAAGCGCAAGAAGCTGACAGCGGCGGAGAAGGTGGCGAAGGCCAGAGAGGAGGAGGAGAGGGTCCGGCAGCTGGAGAGCTGCGCGGCGGACAGCGAGCGGGCGCCGCGCTCGGCCGAGCAGTTCGAGCGCGCGCTGCTGGCGCGCCCGGACGCCAGCCAGCTCTGGATCGCTTACATGGCCTTCCACCTGCAGGTCAATACTTCATTTTTTTATAGCAGAGAAGCTGAACGTGCTTGCGGCACATCTAATGGTAAGTGTCAACTGTCGCCGACGAACAACTACATCAAAGTTGTAGTTGTGGTATTTAAACAACCGGAAAAGTGCAAATAGGAGTTGAACTTCGTTCCATACAAGCTTGGGCCCGGCTTGAACAAAGTTCAAATATATCTTATTTTGAAGATTTAAACATTACAACAAAATTTGTTATTTATGACAATAAATCATATTTTTGTAGGGCCTGGGGTTTTGTTTTTATTTTGTTTTATTATTTGTAGGTTATGTTATAAAATCACTCGTTCTTGGGATAAGTTGTTTCAATAAATTGAAAAGAACACAAAAGGATGCCGTTTTTTAGTTATTATTAAATAAAATAAAATACATTTCAAACTTTTCAAAATGTCATCTAGAAAAGCAGCCGGAGGTTGTACATTGTCTGTTCTATTCCTCTCAAAACCCAAGTAACACATTATTGTCATTATGTGGGCGCAACAACCTACTGTCCTGTAAATCGAGAGAAAACCCAGGGGTCAAGTTAAATTAATTCACGAAAATAAAAACACAAAATATATCCCCAAACACAACCACAATGCCAAATTCGCACGACAAGTTTAAACTCAAAGTTACCAAGTTAAGTCTCCTTCAAAACAGGCAATGATCAACGACCATACAGCCTATTCAATCGATTTTCTAAATAAATTTCTTTTATTCAGTATTAATCTCTACATATTCGCCTCAATGTTTCAATATTATGAGTTGTTTTGATACTGAAGGCTATTTATTACAAAGGTAGCCTTTATTATCTAATATCATAGACAAAATACATAAAAATATTTAAAAACGTTTTGTTTTTGCTATGGTAAAAGCATTAGCTTTCGTTTTTCAGTTTAAATTTATTTTTATGATTGTCCCATACACTACAGAAATAAAAACCATTTAATTATGCTTATAATTTATCGTTATATTACCTACATATTTTTGTATAACTGTTACGAACGATGTCAACAACCCAATTTCATACATCTCCTTTCAACTGTCTACCTATTACGGATCATGAGATACAGCCCGCTGACAGACAGACAGACGGACAGCGGAGGTTTATTAATAGGGTCCCGTTGGTTACCCTTTGCGTACGGAACTCTAAAAATGAGTAAGCTTATTGCTCCAAGTCGTATCGCAGGTGGTAAACGATTCCACAAAAAAGTATTGCGAGGAAGAAAACTCCTATTAAATCTCAGAGTAGTAAGCCGCCAAACATACAGATGGTGTGGATGGTATTGTGAGTTTTGTCACAATGATAATTATTATTAATTTTATGAAACTGAAATGACAAACTGTCAACAGTGCACTTGATGGTAAGTGGCTACAGTCCACGGACACTTGATTCGTGCCAACTTCAAACAAAAAAAGGCTACAGATGCGTGGTCACCTTTGAAGAATGCTGCCTCCACAGTATTTATAATACTGTCGCTCTATACCCCTTTAGACCAGAACACAACAGTGCACTCACCGCTGCTATGAATTGTACCTACCTAAAGAAACTTTTTTTTAATACTCGACGAAAACAGAGGGGCGTTATATGTTTGTAGCTTGTATCTGTGTGTCTGTGTGGCTGTCTGTGGCATCATAACTCCTGAACGGAATAACCTATTTTGATTAAGTTTTTTTTTTCGTTTGAAAGATGTCTTAATCGAGAGTGTTCTTAGCTATATTTCAAGAAAATCTGTTCAGCCGTTTGAAAGATCACTAACTCTTGTTTCGGGGTGTTTTATAATTTTTTATTTAAGCTATAACTATTATAAGCCAATGCTGTCTATGCTACCCTACTTAATGGTAAGTGGTGATGCAGCCGAAGAGGATAAAGTACAGTCAATTAGCTAAACAAAACCCTATTCACTTTGGCCTTGAAAACACCCATTATATAATCGGATGGAAAGACAGATGTACACACAAGTAATTCCACTTCTTTGCTGGACGTATTACGTGTATGGTAAGTGTAGAGCATCGGAGACCCTCTGGAAACGAAGCATTCCATCTTAGTCCCCAGGGGTGAAAACGCATCTGCATTTTGAATCTGAATCGAGAATAGATGTAGATGTCTATGGACAACATAATCCACATACCATCAGGTGGACTGATTTCGTTTGTCACTCGTATGAGATATTAATTAAAGAACATTATCAGGCAACCGAGATCGAGAAGGCTCGCGCTGTGGGACGCAAAGCACTGAAGACCATTTCATTCCGCGAGGAGCAGGAGAAGCTGAATGTTTGGCTCGCCATGCTCAACATCGAGCACCGGTTCGGTACTAAGGTGAGATTTACCTGTTTAAACATGGTGAGAATTTTTAAGAAATATTTATAGTATTCGCGCAGGATATGAGTAGACACTTCATCAAGCTGCCACTACGCTTCGCATTGCGCATTAACTTCAAGTGTCTTATATTAGAAATACAGCCCTTCATACTTCCACTGCTGGACATAGGCCTTCCCCAAGCATTGGATACAGGTGGCCGAAGACCGTGCTTTCTGACATACAAAGCAAGGTCTTGGGCCTTCATCATCTACGTCAAACTGTATACTACTAACTACTTTAACTTCGTCAGATGTCAGCTACAGCGACCATCTGTCCTCTGTCATTGCATTGCAACTAAATATACTCGAGTAATAATTAAAATGAATGAATTATTGAAACGAAGATCTTCATGCGTGGGTCTAATTTTGCGGATGGGAGCTAGGTAAGAAAAAGTGTAAGATATTTCCGTCACGACCTCTTCTGACGTAGTGTAGACGGCCTTGACGTCTATAAGAAAGCGAGATGGAATAATATCCGTCTCCCTCGCACTATTTCTTATCTTGCCATGAAAGAAGTATTATTTTATTTTAAATGACGCTTCATTTTAATAGACGCTAGTAATTAATTTATGTGTATTTGTTAATCAATAATAATATACTACGAAAGGAACTTTGTTCTAACCGAGTATTCCACGACACTCACGCATGTTTTTAATTTACCACCTTGGGTTTCATTACCACTTAACACCAGGTGGGATTGTAGTCGAGCACTTGCTTATAATAAGTAAAAAACCAAGCAATTACATATAATGACAATTATTTACTTGATATTTCCTTAAGGTGGGCAGGTGGCTCAGAACTGTGCTTTTTGGCATTCCTTGGTGGAGCCGTATGTTCAGCAGTGGACTTGTAAAGGGCTGTAATGATGATAATGACGATGAAGATGATTTTCTTTATTGCCACTTTCATATACATTATATATTATTACATAAATTAATGCGAAATATCTAAGACCTCACCTTTTCACTTATGACGTCAGTATACCATTAAACCTAGTTTTCAAATGACTACTAAAGAACATCTTTATTTCTAGGAGTCACAGCAGAAAACCCTAGAGGAGGCGCTCCAGATGAACGACAAGTACCAGATCCACTCGAAGCTGTTGGACATCTACGTGGAGACTGGCAAGCCGCAGGAGTTAGTGGGGCTGGTGGAGCTCATGCTGCGCAAGTACCGGAGAGAGCTTCGCTCTTATATAGCCTGCGGGGCCGCTTGTTACCGCCTAGCGCTGCTGGACAAGGCCAGGCACGTCATGCAGAAGGGCATCTCACTTCTGGAGAAGAAAGAACGTGAGTAGCCTTCAACAACATTACTGTCACAGATCCAATATGGACCTCCTTTTAAAATAGTGATCTAGTAAAGTTTTAAGCCACGTGTATATGTATTAATTCCTTGTACTTTTTAATAGGTTGTTACTTCATTTAGTATCAGGAAACTACACTATGCAGTATAGTACGAGGTTGCAATTTGAGAAACCTTCATAACAGTTGTTGATATTAAAAATTTTACTTATACCATGAAATGGGGAAAGAGGGCGGATAAACTCCAGTCAAATGAAATTTCGTTTTATTTAAAAATTTGATTAAACAAAATCCTGGGTGATCTACAGTTGTATGGTTGATATAAAGTCCTGGTTGACCCACAGATGTAGGGTTCGTATAAAGGCCTAGTTGACCCAAAAATGTGGGGTTGATACAAAGTCCTGGTTGACCCACAGATGCGGGGTTGTTATAAAGTCCTGGTTGACTCAATGTGAGGTTAATATAAAATCCTAGTTGATCGATAGATGTAAGTGTTCGCGCCAAGCGCTAGTTTCAAGGATTGACGCGAGAGGGCGCTCGGCGCGGTGCATTCAAACCGGTTTGACTTTCGGTCGTGCGAAAAACGCACAAGGGCAGTCAGTCGTCTTTAAGCAGTGCTAACGATTGGCACGCTGTCATTTTTGTCGGGAACTCGGAATAATTAAGCGCGGACAGTAAAAATACGGTCTAGGATTTGTGGCGCGCATCCCTACTGGAGAGCTTCCCCGGGACACATTGTGTCTGACTCAGAATCTGCATAAGTGCATTCGGCAACATTAGCTAGTGCGGCCTCTGATATTCTAGAACTAACTGTTGCAACGCGAAACGGTAGCGACCTTTGATCCAGAAACTCCGTGTGCGTTTTGTGCGGTAACCTTATACCCCGCGATAGTTAGTGGCTTCTGTAAGTTAGTTAATCGCACGATAGAGTTAATTGACTGTCATCGTGACGAACGAGGAAAGTGAATGTGGACAACGCCTCGGAGGGCCCCCTCAAGTTGGAGCGGTGTCGACGCCCGGGCTGCTGCCGACGGCTAAGGTCTAGGTTCAATCACCATCAGTCACACCCAGATACACATCACATCACCTTCTTTCCCTTGCACTACACAACCACATGCGACCTGACCGACTCCGAAGGGACCAGTCGCCTTGGATATAGGTAAGTAAGCTACGTCCAAATTCCTTCCGGTCGACTGGCCGTAGTATAACGCTCCCCCATATATTTTAGTGTAATTAGAGAGATTCCACGTGGCCATATTCTGGCCCCGTCCCTCTGCTGCTCGTCGATGGGATTACTCATGGGCCCTAATCCCGTCAGCCTTGGTTGGGGCAGCTAGGGGCGTGTACAGTAAGATTGATACAAAGTCCTGGTTGATGCATAGGGGTTAATATAAAGTTTAGATTGACCTACAGATTTTATTTATAGAACAATGGTGACAAAGGAGCACACAGTCCGCTAAGATGGAATGCCTCATTTCCAGTAAAAAGGATCTCCGGTTCTCTACACTCACCACACGAATCACAATAGCATTGAGCTGCTATTTTACACTGGTATAATGTAAAGTTGAGGTTGACTCACAGAAGTAGGGTTGGTACAAAGTCGTGGTTGGTCCACAGATGTGGCGTTGCTGGTGCAGTTCGCTCAGTTGGAGCGGTCGCACGGCAGCAGCGAGCGCGCGGAGGCGCTGTTCGAGCAGGTGCTGGCCGTGTACCCGCAGAGGGTCGACGTCTGTGCCGTATACGTTGACATACTGGTCAAGAGCGGCGACGTGGAGAGAGTCAGGTGCGTGCACTAGTATCTTTATTATTGTACAATAAAAACCTTTTCATTTCATTCATTACAGCCCTTCGCAAGTCCACTGCTGAATGTAGGCCACCCCAAGGAATGACACGAAGCACGGTCCCGAGCCACCTGCATCCATCGACTTCCTGCATGTCTTACCAGGTCGTCATTCCATCTAGTGGGGGGTCGCCCTACACTTCGTCTACCGGTACGTGGCCGCCACTTGAGAACCTTTCTTCCCCATCAGTTGTCGGTTCTTGGAGATATGGCCGACCCACTGCCACTTCAACTTACTAATCCGCTATGTCGATTAATCTGATTCTACTGCGGATATTCTTATCATACAGAGAAATTCCGAGCATGGCACTCTCCATAACTCGCTGAGCGACTTTGATCTATAAAAACCTAGCCTTTTGCAATACTTTACACACTTTACTGTTGCTTAAAAGCTGTGAAATAGTGTTCGACTGTTAAATTTATTTATTTTCAGGCAAGTTATGGAGCGAATGACGTCACAGAAACTGCCAGCGCGTAAAATGAAAGTGCTTTATAAGAAGTGGATAGAGGTAGAAGAGAAAATGGGAGATCAAGAACACGTCGACAACATTCGAAAACGCGCTATGGAGTATATAGATAAGGCCACTTTTTAAAAAATAAAACAATTCTTATTAATATGGGTAATTTTTTATTAAACATCTTATTTTAATTACGTCGAATAAAAATATAAAAATAATAATTATGAATTAATACTTATTGATGGCATTTATCAAAATGGATAAAAAAACAAAGTATGAAAAATAATCCGTAACCTATATAAAGTAGGTAAATGAAGCACTTAAACACATTTGATGTATACAGTATGTAACAAACAATCCGATGATCCTTTTAGGGATGTGTAGATGTACATATAGACATGGCATTTATGACAGTAATTTTTTTTTGTGGTCGTTATGAAAGGGATTTTTGTGTTCACCATAGGTAACATACTAAATTCAATCCTGTGAAAAACTGTTATTCACATCTGAACTAACTGACACGATAAGACACGTAAAGCGGGGTCTTTGACAAACACTCTTACTCCAGGCCAATGCAGAGATAATAAACCTACATACAATTTGTCGAAAAAATATTTGTTTTTTATAGTAGAGTTTTCTGACGAAAACTTTTTTTCTATACGTTTGAATACTGATTCTAATAACGCACTTAAGGTTAATTACAGGGTTTTTATTAAATTTGGCATAAAAAGTGTACATTAAGTTTCTTTTTTAATTTATGATTATTTTATTTTTGTAACGGTGACGTCATACAATATTTTAAGGCACGTAGAAATATTTTACTATTATTATGGAGGACTATTATTATAGAGGATTCTCATCTAGTTGGACAGAATATATAAAAGGAAATATTATATAATTATTGTGGGGTATCTATATAGTTTTCTCATCTGGTTGGGATGTATAAATATAGATGAAAATGATAAATATACATAAAATATCACTAAAATAATAAATACAAAAATATATAAAAACCCAAACAGATGGAAGCCCTCGGTAAGAGAGACCTAATGGACGAGATTTAGGAATATTATTAATATTATTACTATTATTATTATTTGCTTTTTTATCTTCCGTTTTGAGGGGTAAAGAAATCTATATTCAGCGAGCTTCACACGAATTACGCACAATCCTACAGATATTTAAAATAACATTTTTATTATTCTTATTATAATCTTGTTAAATTTCTGATCGTTGTGGCTTTTTAGTATTTAAATTCATATATAAATAACTTAAATTAAAAATTTTAAAAACCATTGAAACAATATCTTCAAACGGCTGAACAAAGACGTATTAAAAAAGATAGGTTACACGCTAACATTATTGTATTTTAAAGTGGCGCAGGTAGTACTATATCTACGTACAGTTATTTATTATGACACATTGCGCTAACAAAAAGAGACAAATCATACGGCATACCTATCGTTAGAAAAAGATGAATATACATCATCAGTTGCGTATTGATTGCTGCTGAGCGCTCATTGGCGCGAGCGCGTGACATACCGATGTGGAAATGAACATACAAGCTAGCGTCAAAGTTTACACTAGCGGTTAGTGTTGAAATAATAAAACCAATTATGAACAAAACATCCATATTCAAAATATTAATGAGACGTTTTTCTTGTCTTTAATAGTTGCTGTGTAATTTGTGCACCACCTAAAACACAGGAAGGCATTTTTACCACGAATAACTAGAAGATTTACGCGCTGTAGCGAAGGTATAGCCGCGACGCAAGAGCGTGCACGACTGAATGCGAGTCGGGCAATTACCTGACTTTCGTATTGCCATTTAAGAGCGTGTATGACATATCTATACTTTAAAAACATCTTAGCAGCTGAACAGATTTTTTTGAAACATGTCTAAGAACATTCTCGATTAAGACACCTTTCAAACGAAAAAACTAAATCAAAATCGGTTCATCCGTTCAGGAGCTATGTTGCCACAGATGAACACAAACGTATACTAAACACACCTCTGTTTTCGTGGCTGGTTAAAAATATTATGATACGGGGGATAACTGTTAATCAGTGAACACATTTAGATATCGGGTCACATAAAACAAACAAAAAAAACTGCGTTGATATTACTGCAGTGTGTACATCTTACATACCTAACCATACCTAACTTCAGAAAAGTTACCTTACCAGAGCTAAATAATCGAGGTCGAGTCGACACTGAATTCTATGTAGGAGACAAGGCGCAGTTGAGGTGTGATTGCATTTAAACACAACTGTTCCGTGGTTGCACTACGCACCTCTCAGGGCATATTTGTGCTGTTTATTGCGATATATTTAAAACACTGACCCGTTATCTACTTTTATAATGTTGATAGAAGTTAAACCATAATGTTATAACTTATAATTATATTTTATGTTTTGATTCTTTCGTTTGGTTACTTATTCTTTGTTAGTTATTAATCAAATTACAAAAAAAAATATTTGTTGTCTTAAAGCAAATATTTAAACATAAAAGTTTTATTAGACCTTAAAGAGTTATCTTTCTTAATATTATCACATTTTGGCATCGGTGGGGGTGGGGGTGGTTGAGTTAGAGCAATGTCATCAGTATCGATGTTCGCTTTTGGTACTGCACTGTCATTTTGAGTAATCATATTTGGCGATACAAAGTTTGGAGTATAGTTTCCATATATTGATATTGGTGGGCAAATAACATAACCTAATTTAGAGTAGAAGTCTTCCTGGCCTTTCGTGGATAAATGTACCATTTCCAAACGTAACATTTTCTTACAATATTCCTCGACTTTGTTCATGAGAAATGTACCCAGCTTCTTTCCGCGCATTGTTTTAGTTATCACAACAGTTTCTACAAAACAACTTCTTGGCAAACTCGGAATCCGAGTTAACTTGCAGTGCCCTAATAACATATCTCTATCATTAACAAGTATCAAACTCGTGGGTAAAAAATCGCATGATGCCTGCAGTGACATCATCCTTGCAGTTTCGCTGCGAGGCCATTCTTCATTGATCATTTCGCAGCACTGTTTTAAATATTCTGGATGTTTGTGTAAAGGCAGCACCCTAAGAAGGCTAAAATCCATTATAGAATCCTGAAATAAAATTGCAGATGAACATTATTATGTAACGTGTTACCAAAACGTAATTTTTTTTTTTTGCAATTCTGTGTTTATCTGCAGCATTAATAGGTAATCTGGTTCAACGTCAATGTAGCAGTTTGACCTTGGACAAAGGTTTCTAAAGGTTCTAAGGGAACGTAACGAACAACGGATATTTGCTCTTATATTTAAAGTCATTAAACACTGTACCCAGCGACTTCGCTCGTAAGTACTTTGCTTTTAATTTTTTTGCGCGGAACCCTAAACTTTTTTAAATGAAAGAAGCCTAAGTTACTCCTTATAACATTAGCTATCTGCCAGTGAAAGTCACGTCAAAATCGGTCCAGCCGTTTCAGAGATTAGCCGGAACAAACAGACAGACAGACAGGACAAGACAAACAGACAAAAATTTTAAAAATAGTGAGTTTGTTATAAGTACCGTATATACTTTCATATGCATTTAGTAAAAAGCTGTTATTTTGACATTACAAACAGACAATTTTATTTATTTGTATAGATTAGAAGTTTTCAATACGCAAAAGTAATGTGATTTTGTGTGTTAAATGTATACTCATGTGGTGAATCATTAGTGGAAACCGTTGTAACAGGAACACCGATATAAAGATCATATCATTGGTACCGTAATGGCACCTTGAGATACCATCATCATCTAATGTCTACTACATAAAGCAACACGGGCCACCGGCGGACCGGAGGGGAGTATCCATAGCGTTTTTCCCCGATACAGAACTGTCTGCCATTTTCCGGGGGGAAATCTGCGCACACAAAAAATCGTCTCTCCCTACATAACTCACACATAACAATTAACTAATACAATGAACCCATAAACTAATAATTACACACACACATCGGTCGGTGACAGCGACAACTTGGACACAGACTGATCGATCAGTCACTCGCTCGATGTCAATATTGTATGAGCCCTCATACAATATTGACATCGAGCGAGCGAGCGAGTGACTGAGCGGCCTGTGATAGTAAGCGAGTCCGAAACAACACGACCGTTATTATTGTAATTTTTAAGATTAAGTTGTTGTCGAGAAAATTAAAAAAGAGAGTGTATAAAGAAAGAAGTTAGCTCTCTGCGAGAAAGCGTCTATCGGCCTTGTACAGTAACTGCGTTGGACGACTTTGAGAAAAGTGTAATTAAGCAAATAGTGTCATCGTTTTATCGCGACGGTGAATATCCATCCACGGCTAAAATTTTGAGTACTGCAAAAGAAAGAATGAACGGATTCCAGTGTTCTATTTCTTCTATGCGTAAAATACTCATAGAACTTGGGTATAAGTACACACAAGCTCTAGATGGTCGTAAACAATTGATGGAAAGGACTGACATCGTTTGTGCACGGCTACAATTCCTGAGAAAACTCAAGACCCTGATCATCTGGCAGATGATCATTTTGATGTAGAATTTTAATGTAAATAGTTTTAGATTTAATTTTAGATATAAGTTATTATATTTATTTTTAATATAACTTGTTACATTCCAAATATTTGTACTTATAGTTTTTTAATACATAGATAAATAATAATTTATTTTAAATCATTATTATTCTTATTTAAATAAATACGTTGTTTTATTTTTATTTTTTCACTAACCCACATAATGACAAAACTAAATTTATTATTTTAATTTATTTTTTTATTTTCTTCTTAAAAAAACGTTACCCCCACACTAGGATTTTCTCCTGTATCGTGGAGGCAGTTTACAAACACAAATTTCACAAGGACAAACATCCAGACCCGGAACAATTATTTGTAGGCCATACAAATACTTGTTCCGTGCGGGGTTCGAACCCGCGTCCCCCAGCGCAGCAACTCATTGCAAAGGCACTGCGCCACGGAGCCGTCAAATACACTATCGATAACGCTGATCGACCAACAATACTGCGCCTCACTATGCTCACCCTTAAGGCCCGTGAGTGGGAGAGAGAGCGAAATACTCCGATGATTTATGACCCAAACTGCACGGACAGAATAGTTCTAGTATAATGTGTTTAAAAATAATATATATGAAAGGAAACGCTATCTTTTTTGTAAATATAACGTAGCAAATTTCCTTTTCCAGCAAAAAAAAAACAAACTAAGTAAATCGGCATTTTGGTAGGACGTCGATTCAGCCGCGCAACTAGATTGTAGATTTAGTCTAGTGGGCAGTGCGGCAGAAAATACTTTTATTGTGCGCATAGGACCGCCTTGACTTATACTTTGACAGAGTACAAGTACAAAGACACTGATCCGCCGTTGGCCCGTGGTGCTCTATGATCTGCTGCGTTAAACTGTCGTCAAAATGTCGGCTGTATGGGCATAGACCCCTTTGTCTTTTAATAAAAAATACAAATGAACGTCAGTTATGCGGTGCTGTGCTGTCATTATCATCTGTCACTTAAAGAGTTTTGTTTTCGCGGGAACTTGACCGGCGGCGGCTTGCTGCTCCTGTATTATAGTTCAAATAATAGTTTGAAGTGGATTTTGATATGTAAAAGTAGTGCGATTTTATGTATTAACTGTCTACGCATGTGAACTATTAGTGGAAACGGTGAAACAAGTGCTCTGATGGTGATGGATTCTCAAGATAAGCTGTTTGTTTGCATCTGCCTGCTGGGTCAATTTGCCGTCAAAATCTCCCAAGGGCTGCACAATGAGACGCATCAACATATTGTAAAGCAGTGAACTATGAAGGATAATTATACACAAAGACAAGGCTGTATGGCGTAGTTCCTTTGCCTGCTCTCTCGAGCGGATAAATAAAAACAACAACAACAACATCTGTGATCTGTCACTTAAATAATGTCAAGCTCAGTTCAATAAATCAAAACTTCTAATAAATGCATTAAGATTCAATAATTATAAATAAATAATGTTACTGTAATCGTTCAGACACTTACCAAACAAATGGCTTAAGGTCCTACTATTGTATGAGTGTCCAAATTACGTAAGTGCATTTTTAAACCTTTAAATTAAAACCACAAGCCTTCTCCCATGATGGTACATGCAAACTAACCTATTTTTAGCTGTCATGTAAATGTTGCGCGTTTGCTTCCATATTTCTGTTGGTTTTGTAGGATATTTGGGACATTTTTAAAGATAGTAATAAATTGAGAAATATTATTTTAAAATAAACGTTAACATGATTGTATACCGAAAATATCTGATTATTAGTCGTATAAATATAGTATCATAACAAGTTAAGATTCAATACTTTACCTCACACTAATTAAGAAAGATAGACAGCACCACAACACCAACACCACATTCTCAACTTCTTAAAATACACTCAAGCACACATCTTTCTTCTTTCTTTAACAGTCTGTATAGTTCACTGCTGGATATACACATACATTGGTTGCCTAACAATTTTAAATAAATATACTTGTGTTCTTGATATAAATTGTCCATGGTTATAGCTTGGTTTCAGTGTCAATTGAAATGTACACAGCACTCCATCTTATTTATTCTTTGTTTGCTTAATTTTTTAGTTATTTTTCAACTGTTGTATATGTTATGTTTTGAATTTCATGATTTCTGATTGATGATCCTTTTAGGATACAATTTCTAAGCAATGGAAGATGATGAAGATGTCCCAACTCTCTCTGCCGAAACCTTTGCAGCTCTGCAAGAATTTTATGCAGAACAACAGAAAAGACAAGAAATTCTTAGTAAATTGGAAGCTGATAATAAATTAAATGAAAACATAATATTTGAAGAAAATTGGGTACATTTGTTCTTGCTAAAATGTTACTTAATGTAACATCAATCTACTGTTGAATTTGATAATTTAAAATTATATAAAGATATTAAATTAAGTAATAAAACATATATAACTAAAGCTATTGCAGCTCAGGTGCTACAGCACTTTCTAAATCTTATAGTACATGAGCAAACTGAATTCTTGTGAGAAAACTTTTTACGTTGTGGAGCCATGCTGCAGCTATATTAGTAGTATAGTTGTAGAACGAATGGGTCGGCTCGACTGGGGAAGGACCACGGTCTCACAGAATACCAGCGTAAAATAGCAGCTTAACGCTGCTGTTTCGTATGGTGAGTGTAGAGAACCGGAGACCCTTTTTACTGGAAAAGAGGCATTCCATCTTATAGTCCTCAAGGGTGACAACGCATCTGCATTTTGATTTCCAAATGAGGATAGATGTAGATGTCTATGGGCCACAGCAACCACTTACCATCAGGTGGACTGAGTGCTCGTTTGTCACCCTATCCTATAAAAAAAAAACCGAATGAAACTTTGGTCTGGTTTCCCACATAATCCATGAAGTGGCTCATGTCAAAAATATTTTGGGTTGTAAATTCCATCAACACTTGCATTTCTGATTACCCGCTCCATAATATTCATAGAAATTAAAGATCTATGCCCAGCTTATAGTTCTTATAAATGAGAGTATGTTATACTCAGTGTGAATGTCAATACAAGTTTTTTGTGGTTTAGCATGTGGCTCAATTAGAATATTGTCACTTCTGAGGAATGAGACAAAATACCCCAGAGTCAATATTTGCCATCCAGTCACTTACTATGAAACACAGCAATATTTCAGCAGCTATTATCTATACAAATAAATAAAATAAAAGGGTCTGTTTGTAATGTACTCATAAAAAAACTACAATTTTAAAAAATTTTGTCTGACTCTCTGTCTGTTTGTTCCGGCCAATCTCCCAAACGGCTGGACCGATTTTGACGGGACCTTCACTAGCATATAGCTGATGTCATAAGGAATAACTATGCTAATTTAGAAAAAGAATTAGGGTTCAGCTCAAACATTAAAACCCTAAATAACATGCAGACGAAGTTGCAGGGAACAGCTAGTACAAGTATAAAATGGACGTGCTATGATGGAGCATACTGTTACAGTAAAACATAGTGTCTAGGAAAGGACAATTAATTTATTAATTTATTTATATTGTTTGCATAATCTGTGTTACAGTTGTATAACACATTAACTTTCTTACTGTTAAATGTTTATTTATTTTATTACATAGTTATTTTTTTTCCTATATTTATTTTTGTGCGTACAGTAAATGGTAATTAAATTAAAAAGCACCCCAAAATAAATTTCTATAATTTCAGCAATTAAGTCAGTTCTGGTATGATGAGGCGACTGTGCAAACTCTAGTCAGAAGTGTAGACAAAATATTACCTGATGGTGGTAAAGTTGCACTCATATCATGTCCAACACTCTTTGTTCCTGTTAAAAGACAGATCGGAGAAAGGGCAAAAGGTTGGTATAACATTATCTGTTAATATGTGATCAACTGTGTATTGGCATTATACAGTTGAGTATATAGTAACTTTCGTAGGTTTAAAAAAATTACATTTGATTAATGATTTATTTTTTCTTTATCATCTGATGGTAAGTGATTACCATCACCCATGAACATGTGCATTACCCGAGAAATTGCAGGTGCATTGTTTACCTTTGAGAAAGGATTAGGCTCTTTTCTTGAAAATCCCTAAGTTGTATCAGTCCAAAAAACTGCAGGCGAAAAATGAAAAAAAAATTGTAAAACACGTGGTAGTGGTCCGAACATGTTTTAATTTAACAGGATTAATGTGAGCAATACCTCAGAGAACTCTCAGTATTATATGCGATAGAAGATGCACAGAATCGCAACGCCTCTTCACAAGGCCAGTGAATCAAGCTGATGGTACGGATTTTGGTTGTTGACAATTCAAGCTGCTCTGGAAGGAAAAGAGATAAGAACAGTAATCCAAATCAGGCTAAACCTGGGCATTTTAAAATTGCAAGTAGTGTACCGAATACTGTCTCAATCTACTAAGCACACCAAGCTTTTTAGAAGTCAGTCCTCTCCAAATGCCAGTGGAGCTGTACGTCACTCAATGTGTCGACGCCAACTATTCCAATGCTGTCTCTGTGAGGCAACAAGGGAGTACCCAGAAATTAAGGAGGATCAGATAAAAGGGATCTTTTTAGCGCTAAATGTGCAAAATTGTGCCTTCTGAGGGTTAAACTGGACTGGGTGTAGTTGCCCCCAGCGCGAGACTTTGTTTTACAAAGATTCAACTTCAGACAGTTGGTTCTGGCACTCAACGACGTATTATTGATAAATATTAGTACGGCCGGTGTATAACGAAAAGTGTACGCAACTACGACCTTCATGCCCGATTTGCAGAAAAACTGGTGATCCAATTGCTTAATTTGTCGGAAAAACTCATAGGAGCATAGCTTTGAAAGACGCTTTTTGTGCCAAACATGATCAAAGGCCCATGCTATGTCCAAACTAATCGCCATAGCCTCCCCCCTGATTACTTCTGGCGGTCGGTATCAGGTAGACAAGATTACTAGCTGAGCCACCTGGATAAAAACCATTACTAGTCTCTAATTTCGTCGAAGGTTAGCTCATGAGCTTGCAGTTCATAATGGGCTTGCACTATTTTGGAGCAAAAAGTGGAAGTGTGATGGACCTGTAGTTGGATGGGTCTGACTGGTCATGTTTTTAGGGTTGGGTCCACCAGGGCTCTTCAATGAGCTTGAAACGACGGCTATTGAGTTGGAGTACCGGAAAACCCAGCACACGTCTTTATCACAAGTGCATTTTTACTCAACCTGCACAAAACTATTTATTTCATACAAAAAAATTATTACATTTTCAACTTTGATATAACATCATTTAATTTTTCTTCGCAGTAACCCTTTTGGAGTTTGACAGAAGATTTGAAGTACATGCACCAGATTTTGTCTACTACGATTACAACTTTCCAGAAAAACTACCCGCAGGCTTAGAGAAAACATATGACTTGGTTGTGGCTGATCCACCATTTCTGTCAGATGAATGCATTTCTAAGACGGCGCAGACAATAAAATTATTGGCTAAGGAGAAAATTATAGTATGCACTGGTGCTATTATGAGAAATCAAGTAGAAAAACTATTAGATTTGAAACTTTGTCAGTTTCAACCTCGCCATAGAAACAACTTAGCAAACGAATTTTCTTGCTATGCAAATTTTGATTTTGATACAGTTCTTCAATGACAGTATATTTTTTCAAATGTGTATTTGTAAATAAAACAACAGAATAGCAAAACATTCCATTTTTATTGTTCTCGTCTTGTTAACAAAACTATTTCTCAAATTATGCTGGTTAACATTTGATATAGTTTATTTCCACTTAAATTCATTCTACTTTTAAAAATATCCATTCTCTCAACAAGTCTTGAAAATATGTTGTCTCACTCTCAAACGTAAATTTAATGTAGTATCTGCAAAAAATACGCTGAATATGTTCAACGACAAACTTTTACGTAAATATTATATGTTGATACAATTTTGAAATTATAATTCATACTAAAACCTTCGGGATTAGGCAATATGTGAAGTATGTAAATAAAAATTTCTAAACAATAAGCAATTAGTTTTTATGAGAGTAAGCTTCCATTATTATAGCTAGTATAAAAATTCGTAATGGGAATTTTATATACGTGGATATAAATATTTCTTAAGGTAATGATATATTTGACATCATAGCAATCCACAAGGCCACACAATAACATGACACAGTTTATATTTATTTTAGATAACAAGCCTCCAGAAATGGAGCATACTTGTTCTGCAAGGGTTACATTGAAATTTTAATACACAATTAATCGCCAAATCTTTAAGAAAACTAAAAGTAAATTTTAGGCAAATTTAATGTTAATAAATTAATTTTGATAAATGTTTGAGATGACTGACACATATATTTTAAATATCAACC
This sequence comes from Parnassius mnemosyne, assembly GCA_963668995.1. Lineage (NCBI taxonomy): Eukaryota > Metazoa > Arthropoda > Insecta > Lepidoptera > Papilionidae > Parnassius > Parnassius mnemosyne. Next base: position 44,885,122 of record CAVLGL010000057.1, on the reverse strand, counting down.
GCCATACATATTTGAAATTTTATTTTAAATACAAAAAAAACCTTATTTTGCTAACCATACAATGACATGAAATAGCTCTTGAAGTAATTAAATTATAACTAGCTTATAGAATTATATTCTCTTAGAAAGGCCTTTACGATATATTATATTATGATTGAACAATATATGAATTGCAATAAAATCTATTAATTCATTATAATAAATAACGCCGACATCGCTATTACGATTGTATTACATTTGCTTAAAGCTATTAAATAATTTGGTGATTAATTACATTTTGTGTTTAACCAACAATGCTTGACAAAACATAAATTAAAGTAAAAAAAAAATAAGTTTACAATATAGTGACAGTGTTTTTTCAAACATAAGGAATATTCACCATGATAATATTTAAAAAGTGTAGGCAATTGTTTTTTCGCGGCTCGAAAATGATGAAGTTTGACGCGCAACTATAGGAAAATTAGTATGTCTTTGACTCAAAGTAGTGTTACATTTAGTCTATTTGTATCAGAAAGTGGGTGATGTATTTTGAGAATATGTATGTAAGTATGTCTATTCCTTTGACATGCTCTGTAGCCTAACCGGTTTGATGGATTTTAATTTGAGGTCTCGTTAAATTCGTCTTCTGGGTGTGACAAAGACTAGTTTTTTTTTCTTATTTTCATTTTTTTTAATTACTGTTTTAAACGGGCTTGGTCAGTATATTTCCCACATAGACATTATCTGTGTGTCACTCATGACTTATACAATCATTTCATTACGTGATGTATCTACACTTTTTAAATATTACTGATTACAATAGTAAAACAAATGTTACATATTAAGGAAATAGAATGGTAGAATTCATGCATCAATTTTAGTTTGTATTTAAAAAAAGAAGTTAAATTATAAAATGTGAATCTTATAAAACGAAGAACTCAGTGCATATTATCTCAAATTTGTACTAAAATAAAACTAATACCTACCATATAATATTTCACTAAAATCCATAGGCCTACTTAATACAAAAAAATAATACAAACCATTAAAGTATATTTAAAAATGCTCACATATACATATATTTGTAATATTTGTCCAGCCCTTAAGGCTCTGTTATATCTACATTGAACGCAAATTATTATGACAAAATATATTATCTATTAGGTTTACATCGAGCCCAAAATTGTAATCACATGAGAATAGTTAAAATGGAATTAATTTCTTATAATTGTTCTTATCAATATACCACAAGTAGAAATTACAGCCCTGTAATGAAATTGAAACACCTATCTATCACACACCAATACTATCTACAAGGCAACTTCATCTACAATAACATAGCATTGAACTCAAAACCAAGATGGATGCAAATATGAATTAATATTAATAATATCAGTTCATCAATGTTTATAATATTTGTTTCAATTATCTATTAAAAATATAAACCTTTTTTAATGCTTTTGTATATTTATTTTTGTTTATTAGATAAACCTTTTGCAATCGACTAAATAATTTGACAATAGTTTTAAATGAACATACAGAAATAAACATTTTTCTCACTTAACGGGGTAACGCAATAAAGGCAAAGACTTCAGTGTACACTACTATACCGGCTGCTGTGATCTTAACAAATTGCGCACTAAGTTACGGTCAATTATCTGTAACTCATTTAGTATCTACGAGCGGTCGAGAAGACTAGTTCTTTGTTTGTAGTTTTCAACAATCTAACACAGATTTTGTTTAGTGTGACTAAAGAAACGTGATTATTTATGTGTGCAAGTGTTCACGTGATTTGATGATTATTTCTGATACTGTCGTAAATGACACTTGAACACACACACACACACGTGTGTGTGTTTTCTGTGTTCTGTGACAGTGTTAGTTCTGAATTGCCGGTCCAGTAGTATTATACATTGAAGTCTGAATAAAGGAATTAAATTGATTGTAAATCTACACTTTATGAATAATGGCTGATATTTTCAATCCACATGAAATTTATTCATACGTTAAAAAAAATTCAATTGTTTCACTTTTATATTCAGTCAGGTCTTAATTTATTCGACGAATACTTTTATCTGATATTGAAAAATCAGCCGTATGACATGTAATCATTAGCCTTAACAATTAGTTAAATATTAAAAAGTGATAGGGTTGAAAAAATAGGGTTTTCAGTAAACTTTACCGATCAGGCCATTTATTTCATCACTTAGTATAATCTACATAAAAAATTTTAAATTGCTAAGTACTGAATATACTGATCAGTATTTCATATTGCTTAAAAATAACCTATTTTAAATATTGAATGCTTAATATCACTTAAATTGCATATTTGTATTAAAAAAAATTAACAACAAATTAATGTTGCTTTATCAACGAAAACCACTCGCACATGAGTTAAAAAAAAAACAATGTGCTAAATTAAGCGGCAAATGCATGAAAATATGGCGTTACTTTTTGTATCCATTTCTTAATATATAAAATATATATTGCTATCATATAAATTTGCCACATTTGTATTTAATTGTTTACCATAATATAATGCGGCCTATAATTTGCATTTAGCCCGGCTTTGAACCAAAAGTTATCACTATCTTAATCTACGGTCCCTTCAACATTCGAAGAGATGATATCAAAGAGCTTACGACGTGGAAAAATACACTACATTCTTTGGGTGCTTTCTACATATAAAATATACTGTTCTTATAACATATATCAACGCACAGTCAGACAAATTTTATAACAACATTACTTATTTACGCATTAAAAGTAGTAATCGTGCAGTGTATTGAGATATCATCGTAACCTTATTGAAACTTTTCCCAAAGGTTCGCGGAAAAAGGAATAAGTGGAGAACACAAGTTTGACAAACTATCAAACACCGAATCTCTCTTAATACTTTGTCAAGTATAGAGGATTGCCTAAAAATTCAAGTGTATTATTACAAAATGTATGTCTAACTGTGCTAAGACTGACAAAGTACACGCAAACACTGAGCATCGAGAAGCAACTTAGTTATGTACTATGCGACATCACACAGGACCTGCTATCGGTATGCGAAAGTGTATTCAATTGACAATAGCTAAGGAAGACTATTCGTCCATAGCATCGACGGAGAAAATTTATTGTCTATAATAACCATTTTTACGAACAATTCGTACATACAGTTAATCTACAAATGATTTTTTTAATGGGGTTTAGTTTAAAGTATTAATTAGTACCTTATCAACTTTAATGCTACAGAATCTAATTAATATCAAAAAAATCATGCAAAATATACAGATATTTGCTTTTAGTAGAAAAGCATACGAGCATTTATTTACATATCCGATTTAAATATATGTATAATATTAAACCGTGATACGAAATTTTATAATATGAAATTGGAAACTTGGGGTCGATATGAGGTACACTAAAAAAAAAAAAACAGTCCAATTAACGATATTCCCCACTCGTAGTGGATGGAAGCCAAATAAATGTCTCAACATTGATTTGCCAACTGATCAACTTTTTGGCGTATTCTACTGCTCATGTTAAAATTTAATTAATCTTATTTCAGTTAATTTTCTTCATTCTTTTGCAAATTATTAAAAACAAAACCAGAAAGGAACTATTTAACATTGAATTTTCAATGTATATTATTCCTTATTCGTAAAGAAATAATGAATATTTATTTTACTTCAAAACAAATATGTGTTCTAATTCTTATTTTGAATCCCAAATAATATGATTTGTTGTGCAATCTTAGTTGTGCAAAATTTGCTGCATTTTAAAGTTAAGAGAATAAGTTATCTGTACCATTCTCTACTAATGTCCTCTTATTCATTCTCGTTGTCAATAATGGTAAAATAATCTAATTTCTTCTAACATATAGACCTTTACACATTGAGTAAATTGGCAGTTTTTATTATATGACAATTATATGGAGAAAAAAAATAGCAAGTTAAAATATTTGTAATCTTAAAATTACAGAATTTCATTTCTGGTATTATTTTCATTTATATATAATAATATTTAAATAAGCAATATTTAATTAGTTAATAAATATTTTATTCAATATGTAGTATTCATGAAAATATAACAAATAATTATGTTAATTAAATACATCTGTATTTAAATTAACTGATTAAAAATGCTTTTCAGATAGTTATAAACGGTCTTGCATTAGGCTATTAAACAAAAATTCATATGATTATTAATAATCAAACTCTGTAGATATTTCGTGTTACTAGTTGAATGGAAACGGATGTTCTACTATGATCAATATTACTGCCATTTAAAAATCGACCTTGAAACTATATTCATAAGGATAAAAGGCACCCTAGGTATATGTAGAGTACAAAGTTTTAAGAAGGTGGAGGATGAAATTCTTGTACATTATTATTATTATATATCAAACATTTATTCATAATCCATTATAGCCCACAGTTGAATATGGGCTTCTTCCGTTGTAAGGACTTGCCATACATTATAATATAGGTTTCACAGGGGTATTTGTCTTTAATGTATATTGCTTTGTTTAGCACTTAATAGCTAAAATAGCCTTATTTGTAATGTTGCGAATATTTATTATTAACTTTAATGTTAGACAATGATGGTCTTTTGCACTTATTTTAGGTTTTGTAGAATTCATGTATATAATACTAAAACAATTTGTTAACGTCTTGTTTGGTTGATGGGTTCTTATTTGCACGTTAGGTTTAGCCACGAACTAGATTTAATGTGAATATAGTATGTCACTTTTATTTAGTTGTGTTAGTTTATTGAAGCCTTAGTATTTGGATGATGGGTTCTTATTTGCACGTTAGGTTTAGCCACTAACTGTAGATTTAATGTGAATATAGTATGTCAGTTTTATTTAGCTATATTATTTTATTGAAGCCTTAGTATAAGTTTGTATAGAATTAAATAGTACGTGCGTAACATGTGCAACGGTCACAATTAGTCCATGAACCTTCCTCTCATATGTTACTTAAGAGCAGAGGGGAGGCTGCTAGTAGCGGTTCGGTAGTGTGTGTAAGCGTTCACTCATGTCATGCAGCAAAATGTGGGCTTTAATTGATGAAAGTCCGGTATAACGCGTTTTGGTCCTTTCGAGCCGGACATGTGTAGATTTATCTTCTTAGGATTCTCTGAGGTGTTGTTTTTTACATCTAACGTTTATGAGAGCTTTGTCGAGTGAGTTTATTGTTGCTATCTCCTCCCCCCCTCCCACCGGCCCCGTGAATACAGTAGTGAACGCTTTCATATGCGCCGGACATGCGTACACTTCTTAGAGTTTTTATCTGATTTATTGTTTTTAGCTTTGCGGAGTGATTTTGTACATTGTTCTCCCGTGAGCCCTGACCCCCCCACTACCTGTGCGTGCGCGGGTGCGTGCGGCGCGCGGGCGCGCACAGGTAGAGCAGCAGCAGCAGCAGCGCGAGGCAGCGCGCCAGCAGCAGCGCGGCGCCGCCCAGCGCGCGCAGCAGCCGCAGCAGCGAGCGCGCCAGCGCGCGCGCCGCGCTCTGCTGCGCGAGGGATCATCCCGTGCCGCACTTGCCGCTCTCGAACACGCCCTGCGACACCCCACAGGCAAGCGCCTTTTTATATACTTACCACTACAGCCTATCAATAGTCCACTGCTAACCAGCCTTCCCTACAGATTGACTCATAGTACATTTTTTTTAGTTGTTATTAAGAAGACGCTGCTAGTTATCTCCTAGTTCAGTTACCTTCTCTCATCTTTTAGAACAGCCACTGTATGATAAGGGGTAGTACATATTCCTACAGAGTCACTACTCACTACACAGCCGTTTTAAATAGTATTAGATATTTTTTATAGAAATAATGGTAACCAACAAACTCACAACCAAACTTATAAAAATATTGAAGAATTCTGTGGCCTATCACCTACATCCATCATGTTACAAGATGGTAGGCCTCCTTTTCTTTGCTACCAAGCAAAAATGCATACTATTCCAATTTAAACTGTGTGGAGAGAACGTATCTGTAGTTTTCCTTATCTAAAACAACTGCAAATATCCATGGTCTGCCATAATCTTTTACCATCAGGTGTGACCTGTAAGTTCTTTACCTCAGTTTTATAAAAATAAAAAAACCTTATAAAAAATTCGATTTAATAGATAAAAAGAGCAACACAGCATTATGTTGCTATGTATATTCTATGCGTATGGTTTTTCCTAGGTCGAACCGACCTGGTACATCCTTAATAACGGCTCTGCAACGCAATAGCTTAGTATTGAGTTGCGGAATTGGGAGCCAGGGATTAAATGAATGGCCTACAAATATTTGTTCCGGGTCTGGATTAAACATCCGTCTTTGTAAAATTTATGCCTCCAAATTACAGGAGAGAATAATAATAATACGCTACAGTGTATTTCTACCAAGGTTTTAAAGTTACACCACCGACAATAATTCGATACGTGTTTCGCCTCTAAACGAGGCAATCTTAATAATAGCTCATCACACATGTCATGTCACATGAGAAAGCCTCGTTTAGAGGTAAAATACGTATCATATTATCGGCGTACCAGCAGCCGGCGCAGGAAGCTGTAGCCTGTCTACTGTGAGAGTGAGAGTGAGACAGAGCGATGCGTACCTTCCTGAAGAAGGGCGAGAAGGCGACGAGCGTGTCGCGCGTGAGCGGCGCGGCGTGCAGCGGGCAGCGCGAGTCGCGCGCGCACGCGGCCAGCAGCCGGCGCAGGAAGCTGTAGCCTGTCTACTGTGAGAGTGAGAGTGAGAGTGAGACAGAGCGATGCGTACCTTCCTGAAGAAGGGCGAGAAGGCGACGAGCGTGTCGCGCGTGAGCGGCGCGGCGTGCAGCGGGCAGCGCGAGTCGCGCGCGCACGCGGCCAGCAGCCGGCGCAGGAAGCTGTAGCCTGTCTACTGTGAGAGTGAGAGTGAGAGTGAGACAGAGCGATGCGTACCTTCCTGAAGAAGGGCGAGAAGGCGACGAGCGTGTCGCGCGTGAGCGGCGCGGCGTGCAGCGGGCAGCGCGAGTCGCGCGCGCACGCGGCCAGCAGCCGGCGCAGGAAGCTGTAGCCTGTCTACTGTGAGAGTGAGAGTGAGAGTGAGACAGAGCGATGCGTACCTTCCTGAAGAAGGGCGAGAAGGCGACGAGCGTGTCGCGCGTGAGCGGCGCGGCGTGCAGCGGGCAGCGCGAGTCGCGCGCGCACGCGGCCAGCAGCCGGCGCAGGAAGCTGTAGCCTGTCTACTGTGAGAGTGAGAGTGAGAGTGAGACAGAGCGATGCGTACCTTCCTGAAGAAGGGCGAGAAGGCGACGAGCGTGTCGCGCGTGAGCGGCGCGGCGTGCAGCGGGCAGCGCGAGTCGCGCGCGCACGCGGCCAGCAGCCGGCGCAGGAAGCTGTAGCCTGTCTACTGTGAGAGTGAGAGTGAGAGTGAGACAGAGCGATGCGTACCTTCCTGAAGAAGGGCGAGAAGGCGACGAGCGTGTCGCGCGTGAGCGGCGCGGCGTGCAGCGGGCAGCGCGAGTCGCGCGCGCACGCGGCCAGCAGCCGGCGCAGGAAGCTGTAGCCTGTCTACTGTGAGAGTGAGAGTGAGAGTGAGACAGAGCGATGCGTACCTTCCTGAAGAAGGGCGAGAAGGCGACGAGCGTGTCGCGCGTGAGCGGCGCGGCGTGCAGCGGGCAGCGCGAGTCGCGCGCGCACGCGGCCAGCAGCCGGCGCAGGAAGCTGTAGCCTGTCTACTGTGAGAGTGAGAGTGAGAGTGAGACAGAGCGATGCGTACCTTCCTGAAGAAGGGCGAGAAGGCGACGAGCGTGTCGCGCGTGAGCGGCGCGGCGTGCAGCGGGCAGCGCGAGTCGCGCGCGCACGCGGCCAGCAGCCGGCGCAGGAAGCTGTAGCCTGTCTACTGTGAGAGTGAGAGTGAGAGTGAGACAGAGCGATGCGTACCTTCCTGAAGAAGGGCGAGAAGGCGACGAGCGTGTCGCGCGTGAGCGGCGCGGCGTGCAGCGGGCAGCGCGAGTCGCGCGCGCACGCGGCCAGCAGCCGGCGCAGGAAGCTGTAGCCTGTCTACTGTGAGAGTGAGAGTGAGAGTGAGACAGAGCGATGCGTACCTTCCTGAAGAAGGGCGAGAAGGCGACGAGCGTGTCGCGCGTGAGCGGCGCGGCGTGCAGCGGGCAGCGCGAGTCGCGCGCGCACGCGGCCAGCAGCCGGCGCAGGAAGCTGTAGCCTGTCTACTGTGAGAGTGAGAGTGAGAGTGAGACAGAGCGATGCGTACCTTCCTGAAGAAGGGCGAGAAGGCGACGAGCGTGTCGCGCGTGAGCGGCGCGGCGTGCAGCGGGCAGCGCGAGTCGCGCGCGCACGCGGCCAGCAGCCGGCGCAGGAAGGCCTCCAGCTGCGGGCGCCGCGCTCGTGCCAGCGCCTCCGATGACCACAGCGCGCGACCCGGGAACGGGATGCCCGCCACCTGCAAGCCACACCACCCTTACTACACCTGAAGCTTAATATCTTGCAGTCAGTCCTGCAGCCAACTTCGAAAGAAGAAAGACTACAGGAGCGTACTCACACCGTGGCGTGACAAACGTACACTACAAGTGATGGTAGGTGGCTACTGAGGTGCCTATGCGGCCAATAGATAGAATAGATCTATGCGGCTAACTTCAAACGAAGAAGGCAACAAGTGCGTACTCATACCGTCGCGTGACAAACGTATACTACAAGTGATGGTAGGCGATTACTGCAATGCCTATGTGGCCAATAGATAGAATAGACCTATACGGCCAACTTCAAACGAAGAAGGCAACATGTGCGTACTCACAACGTGGCGTAATAAACGTATATTACAACGTGATGGTAGGTGCGTACTGCTGTCAATAGACAACTGCAGCCAACTTTTTTTTTATAGAAGAGGGGCAAACGAGCGTGCGCCTCACCTGATGGTAAGTGACTACCGCTGCCCATGAACTACCGCAACACCAGGAGAATTGCAGATGCGTTACCGGCTTTTTAGAAAGGTGTAAGCTCTTTTCTTGAAGGTCTCTAAGTCGTATCGGTCCCGAAAAATCGCCGGTGGTAAACAATTCCACAGAGAAGTTGAACGAGAAAGATAACTCCTAGTCACATAAACGAATAGTCGTAGAACGCCAAGCATCCAGATGGTGAGGATTGTATCGTAAATTTTGACGCGATGCGTTCGTGAAATTTGGCAGCTGGAATTAGTCCGAACAATTTCTCAGAGCACTCCCCGTGGTAAATTCGATAGAAAATGCAAAGGGATGCAAAATCCCTACGCAGTGCCAGTGTATCGAGCCGATCAGAAAGAACTCGGTCGTCGACGATTCGAACCGCTCTGCGCTGGATGCGGTCAAGTGGAAGGAGCTGGCACTGAGGTGACCCGGCCCAGAGATGAGAACAGTATTCCATGTGGGGCCGACCTTGCGCTTTGTAAAGTTGCAAGCGAAATGCCGGCATGAAATACTGTCTCGCTCTGCTGAGCACGCCAAGCTTTTTAGAGGCCAATTTGGCCTTCCCTTCCAAGTGACCACGAAACTGCACACTATTCGATATGTCGACGACAAACGGGTTCTTTTTAGCGATAAACGCGCAAACTTGTGTCTTCTGGGGATTTAACTGGACTAGATTAAGTCGCTCCCTTAATCTAAGACTTTGTTAAGCAAAGACTCGACTTCAGACACAAGTTTGTCCCGGTAATCGGCGACGTTTTCCCGAGAAATATTGGCACGGCCGATATATAAGGCATCTCCAGTGCTGTCGTCCGCATAGCGATGAATGCTACCAGTTAGCAACATATCATTGATATGCAGGAGAAACAGCGTCGATGATAGCACGCAGCCTTGTGGAACACCAGCATTGATAGGCTTGAAATCAGAGCATGCACCGTCTACTACGACCTTGATGCTCCGATCAGCAAGGAAACTGGTGAATCCATTTGCACAATTTCTCGGGAAGCCCATAGGAAGGAAGCTTTGAAAGAAGCGCTTTGTGCCAGACCCGATCAAAGACCTTCGCTATGTCCAAACTAACGGCCAATGCCGCCCCCTTGGACTCTACTGCCTCTGCCGATCTATGAGTCAGGTAGCCCAGAAGATCACCAGCTTATCGACCCCGACGAAAACCGTACTGGCGGTCACTAATCAGCTGGTGATCCTCAAGGTACCTCATGAGCTGGCAGTTTATAATGAATGCCATTATTTTAGAGAACAAGGAAGTGATGGCGATAGGCCTGTAATTGGACGGGTCGAAGCGGTCGCCTTTTTTAGGGATCGGGTGGACCAAAGCTGTCTTCCATGAATTCGGGACTACGCCTTGGGAATAGGAGTACCGGAAAAGACGCGTTAGAACCGGTGCCATATCCGGAGCACACGTTTTCAGCACAATGGGAGGGACTCCATCAGGCTCACTCGACTTGCTGACGTTCAGGGAGAAGAGTGCTTTGCGAACTGAGCGCTGTGTAAACCGCACATCCGGCATGGAGCACTCACACTGCGGGATGGTCGGCGCTGTGTTCCCCCGTCATCTAGTGTCGAGCTGGACGCAAAGAGAGAGCTTAACAGATCGGCTTTCTCCTTTGCGGCATGGGCCATTGAGTCGTCCTCTCTGTGCAATGTTGCAAGAGATGGCTGACAGAAGTTCCCTTGGACAGACTGGGCGAAAGACCAGAATGCACGAGTTCCCAAAGGTACGCGAACTAGCTTCTCGCCAATTCTGCCGATGTGCTCAGACCTTGCCTTGGAAATAACGCTTTTGAAGGACCTGGAGGCGGAATTATACTTCTTTTTAAGAGCGCTGTTGTTAACATCCCAAGACGTTAATGCGTCAGCCCAGGCCCGGTAGCACTCCTGCTTATAGCGTGATGCTATTTTACATGAGCAACCAAACCATGGCTGGGATCTGCCTCTGATGAGCACCACAGAGGATGGAATAAAAAGTTCTGTTCGCGCCAAACGCTGTTGTCGGAATCGACGTTTAGGGGGCGCGCGGCTCTGGGCGATACAGGTTTGACGTCGGCCGAGCGGTGGGTTGAGAACGCGAAAAGGCGGAGTCGTCTGTAAGCGGTGCTGACGTTAGCACGCTTTCATTTTGTCGGGAACTCGGAATAATTAGGCGCGGACAGTAAATATACGGTCTAGGATTGGTGACGCGCATCCCTACTGGAGAGCTTCCCAGGGACACATTGTGTCTGACTCAGAATCGGCATAAGTGCATTCGGCAATATTAGCTAGTGCGGCCTGATATTCTAGAACTAACTGTTGCTACGCGAAACGGTAGTGACCTTTGATCCGTAAACTCCGTGTGCGTTTTGTGCGTTAACCTTATACTCAGCGATAGTTAGTGGCTTCTGTAAGTTAGTTAATCGTACGATAGAATTAATTGACTGTCATCGTGACGAAAGAGGAAAGTGACTGTGGACAACCTCGGAAGGCCCCCTCAAGTTGGAGCGGTGTCGACGCTCGGGCTGCTGCCGACGGCCAAGGTCTAGGTTCAATCACCATCAGTCACACCCAGATACACATACATTCACGACACAAACACGTGCGACCAGACCGACTTCGGAGGGACCAGGCGCCTTGGATATAGGTAAGTAAGCTCGGTCTAATTCCTCCCGGTCGACTGGCCGTAGTATCGAACGCTCCCCCATATATTTTAGTGTAATTAGAGAAATTCCACGTGGCCACATTGAGGCCCGACCTACGTCTGCTCGGGAAGTCTTCTGCTCATGGGCCCCGGAGGATTTGACCCTTTAAGGGAGCAACCGTAGGCCGTAACAAGTTCCATACCCTGAAATACCACATCAGCAATCGGTAAATTCCCAGAGAGCCCAGAGGGTCATTGACGGACACCTGATATCCGTCCGGATGAGAGGTCAGCAGAAGGTCCAACAGGGAAGGTACATGATCCCCCACATCTGGGATCCGCGTAAGCGAAGAAACCAGTTGTGTTATACCATATGCCAAGGCAAGGTAATACACAGATGTACCCGCATGATCGGTTAAACGGGAACCAAGCTATTCAGCGTGGTGGGCGTTAAAATCAGCGAGTATCACGATTTCTGCGGATGGGATCTGTTGTAGCACGAAGTCGGCAGCCATTTGGACGTGGTCGATGAGTCGGTTTGTGTCGGTATTACCGCTACGGGACTTATAGAGGCACCCGTAGACGCGGGGATGGTCGTCGCTGTCTACGCGCAGCCATATTGATGGGGGGGGGGGAAGGAAGTGGGTCTCCGGCCACCTGCACTCACCAAGCGGGACGCAGGGGTAAACCTCTATTTCACACTGGTATTCTGTGAGGTCATGGTACCACCCCGGTTCGAGCCGGCCCATCCGTGCGACAGCAAAAGCTGCCGCGTGGCAACCACTGTTGAAAACGAAGCAAACGAACTTCGAACGAAGAAAGCTACAGGTGTGTACCCACACCGTGGGGGTACAATGTGTACAATGACATAGACATTTATGGACAATTTGTCTTAATCGTCACGGTAGGCAGGCATATTTTATTTTATTGTTTTTAGGAAAACTTACAGTTATTTACAATCAATTGTTTTTATACATTTATGTAGAAATTAACTATTACAAATTTTTCACATGTACATTATAAAATAAAAGGGTAGAGTCGCATGCTAAGAAACCTGCGATAAAGCCAGGCAAATTACAAAGCCAAGCAATAATTATTTTATTTTATATATTATATTATTTAAACCAAAAGCCAATAAGTATAAAACAAATAAGAAATATGTGACAAAGATCTTTTGTAGTTTAATTCTCGCAAAAACCTTCACACGTAATTTGCGACGCAACAGCTGCCAAAGGCAGTGCAGGCCCAACACACACGCACACGCACACACACACAAGCGCGCGCACACACACATGCACACACACACAAGCGCGCGCGCAGACACACTTACACGCGCACGCACCTTGTGTCCATATTGGCGGCGCATGGCAAGGTAGAGCTCGCGGAAGCGGCGGTAGCGACGCAGCAGCTGCCAGTGGCAGTGCGGGCCCAGCCACACGCGCACTTCATACTCATGGTGAGTACCGGCGCCCGCGCCACGTACCACCCAGCCCGGTATGCTCACCACCTCGGCTACCACCAACAAAATTGCACTCTTCAATATATTTCTACCGCAATATTATAACAATAAGACTGCTCCGCGACACAGTGGCTTAGCAATGAGTTGCAGCGCTAAGGGACGAGTGTTCGAGTCTCGCACGAAACAAGTGTTTGTATGGCTTACAAATGACTGTTCCGGGTCAGGATGATTGTCCTTGTGAAATTTAAGTATTAAACCACGATACAGGAGAAAATCCTAGTGTGGAGATAACGTTTTATAAAAGAACAAATAATCAACATTATCCAAAATTCCCTTAAAAAAGCCACAAGGCATACTACATCTTTTAGTTTTTAAAAAAATCTCTAGAGTCGTGGAGCTCAGGGCCTAAGCGCTCGACATAGTTACAGTACTCGAGCAATCAGAGTTCGATACGAGCCGGAAAATATTGCAAGTAAACCTGAATGTCATCATCATCATTACAGCCCTTTACAAGTCCACTGCTAAACATAGGCCTCCCTCGAAGAAATGCCACAAAGCACGGTCCAGCGCTACCTGCTGTCAAACGATAAAAGAAACTTGCATGTGTAAGATACAAAATGTTTTGAAGACATGTGAAGTCCGCTAAAACATAATGGAGGAGCGCGGCGGCAAACAAAATTCTCTATAAACCTTTCAGAAAAAATCGGCTTAGTTCGACTCGGACTCGCAATGAAGGGTTCCGTACCATCAAACACGTTTCTAATAGGGGAGCCCCCTTTAATTTTTATTTTATTTTAATTTTTATTATTTGTTGTTATAGCGCCAACAGAAATACACATTCTGTGAAAATTTCAACTGTCTACCTATTATGGATTATGAGATGCAGCCCGCTGACGGACAGACGGACGGACAGCGGAGTCTTAGTAATAGGGTACCATTTATTACCCTTTGGGTACGGAATCCTAAAAAAATGAGACCTGTGGCCAGCAGTAGGAGGTAGTAAAGTTAATTATCTTGCTAGTATTGTGTGGAACGCTACGTTCTATTAAGTTATGTTTGATTGAAATTTAGAATACTTACAAAAATCTATAGGATGATTCAGGCCTGGTGTTATAGTAGAATCCTGAAACAAAAAAATATCAGTGTTCAAAATTAAGCTAAAATAGTTACAAGGATTCTGATAAAATTCAACGAAAGGTCAAAGACTGTATTAAGAAAATACGGACCGTATTTCGCCTCGTAATGAGGCATTTTTGAGGAAATAAAAAATTAATAACTTTTAAAAAATATAATGGTATGAAAGTTTATGTAGTAGACATTTGTTACTCTATCACGCGAAAATTTTAACGATATTTTGCGCATAGGTAGCCCTTGTCCTCCATTGACTGTAAAAAATTAATGTTAAGGAGTCTGACTCTAAGTGAGCGGTGCTGTGACAGGAGCTGTTAAGTAAAATGTACATATAATGCTATGTCGGTATGCCTTTTGTTGCTGTAATCCCTTTTCTAAAAATATTTTGATAGTTATTATTTTTTTTATTTGTAATATTAATGTTTTGTAAAAGTAAGTTGCAGCAATAAATAAATATATACTCTCTTACCGAAATTAAACCTAATTAGTCGGTATGTTATTTATTTTATATATGTATGTAGAAAATATTAGCACATACACGCGAGAAACAGGTTTATACTAGTTCAGGCACCTGTTATTGAAGACGTTTTTAAGGTGAAAGCATTGATTGAATTAATTATAGTTTAATGAAATAAAAATTAAATTAATTAAATTAAATTATTTCTTCTTTATTTCCGATATGTGGTGTTGCAAAGTTGCGCTTAACGTTTAGCTCTTGCGTAATGGGAAATGATTGTATTAAATGCGTGGTGCTCACGTGTAAAGGCGCAGGCACTGTTGCTGCGTGTCGTTGCGGTTCCGCTGCAGAATTGCGGCGGGATCGCAGCGGGTCGCTCCACGCGGACTCGCACGGCAACTCGTCGTTCGACGTTGACACGTTGTCTGACGCCTCCGCTTCCGTTTCCTTTAATCTGAATATAGAAAGTTTAAAAAGTACAGTAGCAGTGTATATTCTACTGTCGAGCACAATTCTCTCATTACTGTGAAAGGTATGGTGCACAAAAGGGCTGCTACGCTGCTCTATTGCGTGTAGTGAACTTTACACATTACTATCCTCGAAATATTTTAATTTCTTACAACGAAGAAATTAAGATATTTCAATACGCTACGAAAACAGAAACGGTTGAAAATAGTGGTTTGTGCATGAACTGAGAAAAACATTCTGTTTCATTTTGCAGATTTTTTTGTTGTCCGTGGACACCTGCAGTCAACCTCTAACAGAAAAGGAAAGATGTGTCGGACTACACCCCACCTCTGAGGACTAAATGGAATACCTCATAGCCTGTAATTATAATGGCTTTTTATATCCTTCAGACCGCAACACAACAGTGCAGCACTGCTACTTAACCGAAGATAGTTGAGAGGGTAGAACCTACTCAGACGGATTCCATTTCATTCCATCAAAAATATTTTGCCTCAAAACGGGGCATCATCATAATATGTGAATTTGGCATAGTTAACCGACGAGTGTCAGATCAGTTAGAGATTTGTATTTTTGCATGCAACTTAGACCTTAGTAAATTAACTTTCTAATTTGTATATTCAATTTTCGAATTATATAATATTTTAATATTTAATCAACAAGTCGTAATCAGTCTTGCAAAGTAACCAAAACCTAATAAAAATTAATTGCATTATAATGAAATTTTACGCACACCTATTAACCACGTGTCCAGCGACGATACAAAATATTACAATTTATTATTGGTAAAAGAATTGCATTGTAATAGACTGAAAACTCAACAGAGATCATAAAAAGGACAAAATACATTATGAGATGTACGAGCTAGCGATGTCGTAAATTAGTGCTTGAGAGCACACAGTAGCAAAATGTTTGATTTTCAACCCCTGACACAAAAAGAGGGTGTTATAAGTTTGACCGCTGTTTGTCTGTCTGTTTCTGGGTTTTATTTAAAAGAAAGTTTTATAGCGGTGGTCTTTAGACATTTTTTATCAAAATCGGTTCAGCCGTTTGAAGATCATTATCTCTTTTTGTTTCGGTTTTTTTTTTAAATTCAATTTAAGTTATTCCCCTTTAAAAGTCGGCAAAAATATATGTTAGTTTTTTTCCCTACCTGTGTAGCAGTGGATCGTCAAAGGACTGCTCCTGCTCGGGCGCAGGTTCGGTGGCGACCTGCATGTCACTCTCGGAAAGAGTCAATGACGGCGTCTCTTGAATAGGTGTCACCATTATAGGCCGTCTATTGGGTTGGTTGTCGAAGAACGAATACTGAAGCGCCATTTCCAGGCGGACATATTTTTTTTGTAGGTCTTGGAGGACCTGCAAGAATAAAAATATAATTATAGTTATTTGTTATTTTATACAGGATTATTTTTCAATAAACGCGCAGAAGGTTCAGATTGACTAATATAGGCGAATGGCGGAGAAGATTTAAAAAAAATTAAAAAAAAGTGAATTACTTTTTGTGGTCTCTTGGCTTTTGTAATTGTCGACTTGGGGAAACGTTAATAGAATAGGATAGTACTTGAAATAAATACTACATATATACTACATAATAATACTACAGCAGAGACTCATGATTATTGAATTTGAAATACTTTTATGAGTTGTCAAAACAATATCTTTTTATAAGAATTTATCTGTTCAGATGCTAAGATTCTAATGCTATTGTTTTGGCATACACTTCATATTTGTCTACGAAGCATCTGGACAGATCCTTAACTAGACGAATTTGAAACTGGTCAAAGTAGATAGCAGTGATCTATCTTAATAAATTTTAAATATATACGATCAAAGCAATCTGTCTAATTAAGAATCCGTCTGGACGCTTCGGAGGGACTTTGACCTTATATAGTGCGTAGTGTGGGGGTACCGCGATCTGTGCATGCAGCTCGTCCTTGGAGCAGTCGTTCTCGAGCGAGGAGATGACGAGCAGCTTCTGGTCGGCGATGCGCGCGCACAGCCGTTGCATGGTGTAGTGTGTAGTGTGTAGTGTGGGGGTACCGCGATCTGTGCATGCAGCTCGTCCTTGGAGCAGTCGTTCTCGAGCGAGGAGATGACGAGCAGCTTCTGGTCGGCGATGCGCGCGCACAGCCGCTGCATGGTGTAGTGTGTAGTGTGTAGTGTGGGGGTACCGCGATCTGTGCATGCAGCTCGTCCTTGGAGCAGTCGTTCTCGAGCGAGGAGATGACGAGCAGCTTCTGGTCGGCGATGCGCGCGCACAGCCGCTGCATGGTGTAGTGTGTAGTGTGTAGTGTGGGGGTACCGCGATCTGTGCATGCAGCTCGTCCTTGGAGCAGTCGTTCTCGAGCGAGGAGATGACGAGCAGCTTCTGGTCGGCGATGCGCGCGCACAGCCGCTGCATGGTGTAGTGTGTAGTGTGTAGTGTGGGGGTACCGCGATCTGTGCATGCAGCTCGTCCTTGGAGCAGTCGTTCTCGAGCGAGGAGATGACGAGCAGCTTCTGGTCGGCGATGCGCGCGCACAGCCGCTGCATGGTGTAGTGTGTAGTGTGTAGTGTGGGGGTACCGCGATCTGTGCATGCAGCTCGTCCTTGGAGCAGTCGTTCTCGAGCGAGGAGATGACGAGCAGCTTCTGGTCGGCGATGCGCGCGCACAGCCGCTGCATGGTGTAGTGTGTAGTGTGTAGTGTGGGGGTACCGCGATCTGTGCATGCAGCTCGTCCTTGGAGCAGTCGTTCTCGAGCGAGGAGATGACGAGCAGCTTCTGGTCGGCGATGCGCGCGCACAGCCGCTGCATGGTGTAGTGTGTAGTGTGTAGTGTGGGGGTACCGCGATCTGTGCATGCAGCTCGTCCTTGGAGCAGTCGTTCTCGAGCGAGGAGATGACGAGCAGCTTCTGGTCGGCGATGCGCGCGCACAGCCGCTGCATGGTGTAGTGTGTAGTGTGTAGTGTGGGGGTACCGCGATCTGTGCATGCAGCTCGTCCTTGGAGCAGTCGTTCTCGAGCGAGGAGATGACGAGCAGCTTCTGGTCGGCGATGCGCGCGCACAGCCGCTGCATGGTGTAGTGTGTAGTGTGTAGTGTGGGGGTACCGCGATCTGTGCGTGCAGCTCGTCCTTGGAGCAGTCGTTCTCGAGCGAGGAGATGACGAGCAGCTTCTGGTCGGCGATGCGCGCGCACAGCCGCTGCATGGCGCGCAGTGCCTCAGCCTCCGTCACCTGCCGCCGTCCCCGCGTGCCGCGATCGCCACGCTCGCCCCGTTCGCCTGTACCGACACACAAGTTACCTTATAACATTAATAATAATATCCTCCAGACCGAATATCGGTCACGGCGGCCCGTCTCAACAGACTAGACATTTGCGCAGAACACGGTAATAGTGTCGAAGTGTGTGTGCGAACACAGGTGCACTGTCAATTTGATACGACCGGAAAGAACTAAGGTGCAGAACCAACAGCTTTACGTGCTTTCCAAATTACGGTTTTGAAACACCGCCAACTTCCTGACTCCATGCTGCTACTTGAAAATAAAAACTCAATAACTGATTTTGGCCCGACTCAGGATTCGAACCCGGGACCTCATGATCAGCAATCGCGTTTACGACCACTAGACCAACGAGGTAGTCACTCCCTTTTTTTGTCGTGGGCAATCCTCATAGATACCTTCGACTGCGGGAACAACAGAAAGTTATGCCAGACTCTTACCGGCTTAATCCCTACGATGGTCACCATCAGCGTATATAAAGGTCCTGGGATCTCCGTTCGCAACTGGGGCCCCTTTCTGGCTTCGCTTTATTAAAGCACGTCCTGGGGGGAGTCCTAATTGCCCTCACCACCTGGCAGTGCTATCACGCTGCTAGATACCACTTCCAAGTCACCGTCCTCCTCAGGGGTTACATTGCTAGACGTTCGAGGCCCCCGTCCAGAGCGCCCGTAACTCAGATGCCGGGTTTCTGATAGGGAACACCATCATCAAAGGGAGGGCCGTGACGAACTTAGAACCGATGACGGCTCCGTGGCGCAGTGGCTTAGCAATGAGTTACTGCGCTTAGGACCGCGGGTTCGAATCTCGCACGGAACAAGTATTTGTATAACCTACAAGTAATTGTTACAGGTCTGGATGTTTGTCCTTGTGCAATTTATATTTGTAAACTGCCTCCACGATACAGGAGAAAATCCTAGTGTGGGGTAATGTTTTTTTAAGAGAAAAAAAGAACCTATTTCTGTACTACCAACACTTAGTAAGATTTTTGAAAAAATTGTTCTTGATCAAATGTTAAATTTTTTTAATATAAATAATTTACTTCATAAAAATCAATTTGGTTTCACAAGGGGTCGCTCGACAACTGATGCCGGTGTTGAGCTGATTAAATATATCTTTAATGCATGGGAGAATTCACAGGATGCTTTGGGTATATTTTTTGACCTATCCAAGGCCTTCGATTGTGTTCACCATGAAACATTAATCAGGAAACTTCAACACTACGGTGTAAGAAGTGATGCTCTTAAATTAATTATTTCATATTTAAGTAAGAGAACGCAAAAAGTTGTCATTAACAATATGAGCTCTTCCGGATCGATGGTACAAATGGTGCCTCAAGGCTCAATTCTCGGCCCCTTTCTGTTTCTTGTATATGTTACCGGAAATGTATGTAATCCGTTATTGTATACAATTCCTAGGAAATGTATGTAATTCCTAAAATCGCACGGAAATGTGTAAAATAAATTATATTACACACATTTCCTAGGAAATCTATACATTGTCTAAATAGCAGTCGGAAATGTAAATATTTGAGATATCAATGGGTATGCAGGGATAGCGGGGCGAGGGGAGGGTATTGTTTTGTGTGATCAGGCGATCTCGCTAATGCCGCGTTAACTGTCAGTGTGTACGCACGTTGCTGTTGTTCAAAATGGCTACTGAATCCCGCATCGCGCTTATGAAAGAGCGATTTTATAGTACTTTAGCGTCATTAAGAACGTTAACAAACGCTAAGAACACTGCTTATATTGAAGATGAATGTTATAAAGAGTTAATTGAAGAAGTTTCCACGGCAAAAATAACAGCTAGAAAGACTTCTCGTGATTATTGCTTATTGCGGCGATACGATGTGCTTACCATTGACCAGAAAAGTAAGCTTATTTTTCCTGTTAAAGACACTACAAGCACTATTATTTACTACGCATGTGATAGCGAGTTATTCGACATATTACATGAGGCACATATTCAAATTGGTCACGGCGGAAGAGATCGTATGATGAAAGATGTAGGGAGCAATACAAAAACATAACATGTAAGGATATAGAAACTTATCTTGAACTTTGTGAACCCTGTCAACAAAAGCAAAAAAACATCAAAAAAGACATTGTTGTAAAGCCTATTGTATCGTCAGAGTTTAACTCTAGATGCCAAGTGGATCTGATAGATTTTCAGCCCCAGCCCGACGGTGATAACAAATTTATAATGGTGTATCAAGATCATTTAACAAAATTTGTTGTTTTAAAACCACTTAAAACAAAACGAGCTGAGGAAGTGGCTCACACTTTATTGGACATATTTACTCTACTTGGTGCTCCTGCAATACTTCAGTCTGATAACGGCAGAGAATTTTCCAACCGAATTATTGAGAATTTAAAAACATATTGGCCTACTTTAAAAATTATTCATGGTAAACCCAGGCATTCGCAAAGTCAGGGGAGTGTGGAAAGAGCAAATCAGGATATTGAAAATATGTTGACCACGTGGATGCAAGACAATAATAATTCACATTGGAGTGAGGGTTTGAGATTTGTGTAACTCATGAAAAACAGAGCTTTTCACGCTGGTATTAAGCAATCTCCTTATGAGGCATTTTTTGGGTGTAAAGTAAAAGTTGGTTTACTGTTACCCAATGATTTCACGCAAAATGTAGAAACTGAAGAAGATTTGGAGAAAATTATACAAGACCTTACCAAAAAGGAAGAAGATCCCGAAGTCACTGAATATGAATTCTCTAAGCTGAACACGGAGACAAGTCAAGTTTCTAACAACGATTCAGATTAACGCGAAACAATTACGCAACCTTCAGCTTGCACCCTCCAATGCAGCGTCTGTTCATAAGAAAGTACAGACGCTAATACATGTAGAGAATATGGATGTGCAATCCACGTTATTTGCGATGTTGCTGAAGAATTATCTGATGAAGGATTTGGATCTAAAGTTTTGTGTCTAATATGTACAAAAAAATATAAAGTACAAGATAATCGTCAAAGTGCTAAGAAAAACCTACCACAACAGGCTGAAAAATGCTGAAATCGAGTGAAAAGAAGTTTTGCTCCTGTACCTATTGGCACTTCTGTACGAATTGCAGTTCCAGAGGTGACAGAGGACGTGGTTATGCCCGAAATATTATAGGTGTAGTTTTGGCTAAATCCGATAATGAGCTTTATCAAATTGGTACCAAGAACGGAATCTTAAAACAATCATATTCTCGATCTCAGATTAATTTGTGTCCAAGAGCTCTTCTTGATGCAGAGGATGTACCGAGTACGGAGATAGCACTACGGTCAGTTGCTAACCTACAATCCACTGGAACCGGCCAGGGATTTAAAAAGTGCCATTGCAAGAAAAACTGTACTACAGCAAGATGTCTGTGCTATAAAAATAAATTATTGTGTACTTCCAAGTGCCATTCCAGCTTACCCTGCAAAAATAAATATAATAGCCATATGGACTGACTCGTTATATAATATAAAGACTTACTTTAATATTGTGACATTTATAATTACTTAAATAACAGACTAATCACTTACCCAACGAAAGCTTGACTTTATGAGAATAATATAAGTCAATTTTGTGATAAATACATTTTAAAAGTTCCTAGATACTTGATTTTCGAAGCTTTAATTAGTAAGATAATATGAAGATTATTATATTTTACGAAATAACAGTTACCTGAACGCTGTTGTCTCAACGAGTGCTTTAATAAAAATTATTATTCTCATTTTAACAACGTGTTTTATTACAGAAATCATTATTTGAATACATTTCCTAATGCGATATTGGAATTATATACAATTCCTAGGAGTTGTGCACATTTCCTAGGACATTTATGTATTAAATAGTTTTTGAAACAATATTTTATAGATTTCCTAAACAGCTTCGGAATTATATAAATTTCCTAGGATTTGTATACAATTCCTAGATTTCATACATTTCCGGTAACATATACATTAATGACTTACCTTACATAGTAGGGGATAACCATGATATAGTATTATTTGCAGATGACACTTCTTTAATTTTCAAATTAAGTCGACAATTACTAAAATATGACGAAGTAAATAATGCTATGTCTAAATTAGTAAATTGGTTCGATGTTAATAATTTGCATTTAAATGGCACTAAAACAAAATGTATGAAATTCGTGACTCCAAATGTCAAACAATTAAATACCAATGTAATTTTAAATGGGGAGAAACTGAGTCTTGTAGATACCACCATTTTTCTTGGAATTACACTAGACGCGAAGCTTCAATGGAGCTCCCATATATCAAAACTAGCAAGCAGACTTAGTTCTGCAGCATATGCTGTAAAAAAAATTAGAAGTCTAACCAGTGTTGAAACAGCTAGACTAGTTTACTTCAGCTACTTCCATAGCATAATGTCGTATGGTATTTTGCTATGGGGACACGCAGCTGACACTGAAATTATATTTGTTTTGCAGAAGAGGGCCATAAGAGCAATTTATGATTTATAGCCTAAAGAGTCGCTGTGACAAAAATTTAAGGAAATTAATATATTAACTTTGGCCTCTCAATACATTTATGAAAATGTGACGTACGTACACAAAAATAAAAGTAGTTTTACAAAAATAAGTGATATTCATTCTGTAAATACTAGGAACAGACAAGCTAGTAGTACCAGTTACTCGACTCCATCGAGTCAGTAATTCATTCTTGGGGTGATGTATACGCTTTTACAACAAAATTCCAGAAAATATACAAAGTTTGACCTGTTCAAAGTTCAAAAACTTTATTAAACTAAGTTTGTATAAAAAGGGTTATTATAATATTAAGGAATTTATGGATGATAATAACCCCTGGAAATGAGGTGATCGCTACCAAGCTATTTCTAATTTGTTGTGTTGTTAATTTGTGTAACATCATGATTGTAAGCTGTTATTTAAAAAAAAGTCCCGCTGGGTTTCTTGCTGGTTCTTCCCAGGACAGAGGTTTTTTCCGAACCAGTGGTAATCAAACAAAAGAGTGACTTTCAATAAGTATTATTTATAATCTATATTGAATAAAAAAGTTTCTGTTTCTGTTTCTATTAAAAACTAGATACTTATGCAAATAAATCTAATTTTTATTATAGGTACATACTTATTATCCTGATTCATTTCCAAACTAATTTTTTACAACACTTTATGGTGAATAAACGGTTATTTAATATATGATGTGTTCCTCATTCACATATAAACGAGAAACGTATTCCATTTTAAAGTACCAATATTAGATATTAGGACTACTTGCTTAATTTAATTGTAAATAGTTTATTATTTTTTTTAAATACGCCATAACAATGACAGTCGTCGGTTATATCGTTGATAAGCAAAAATATAAATAACATATAATAAACCGGTTAAAAGTGTGAAGGGAAAATTGGAATCATAATTTGCGTCGTGTAGTTATTAACTTAGCATTAGTAGTGAGCGTGTCACCAAGAAAGTAAATATTAAGCAAAAACTTGAGAAACGAAAACGTGAATTGAATCGCACACACAGGAGCGCGCATATGCGTAGTTGTTGCTTATAAATTACATTCAATTTGGGAGTTATGCGTATTTTCAGAAACTGTTATACCGGTATATCATTATTAAATTTATATATTTGAACTTAAATATAAAATTTGGCTACTCTTTGAAAAATGACCCTGTATATTAATGTTAAGGGTAAAATAAGAGTCAATAGTCTAATTAATGTCCTAATACAAGTAACACGTCTCATTAACATGAGTTTTTAGTTACGTCCACTGCTGAATATAGGCCTCCCCCATAGATTGCCTCATAGGAGGGATATTTGCTATAGTTGTAATCCTTGGCAGACGAGTTTTCACTGCAGTTTTTTATTTTTTAGTTTCTCTTGACTAGTTGAAAGAATTTGAAAGAATCTTTGTCCCTTTTTACGACACTCACGGGATGATATGGGGTAGTGGACATTCTTATACGGCCCTTAAACGGTGAAAATTTACAACCTATATACGTCCCACAGCTGGGCACAGACTTCTAAGAGGGTTTTAGTCCGCCAACACGCGTTCTTGGAACACGCATCCTATAGTAAGTGTCCGCCGCTCTGCACTAAATCTTTGTTAACATGACTGCAGAATTCCCAGTCGGCAGACTACAAAGATAAGTAAAATTAAACTCTATAAAATCCGTGAATTTAGTTTTATTCAAATGTTTTGTACGATCTATACTTTGCGAACCGTAACGTAGTGGGAAATTAATTATTCAGGGGCCTCTGGAGAAATAATGAACTATGGGAAAGCGACATTTTTGAATCACATATTAAATGTATCTTATTTACTTGAAAGTGAATAATAATAAGAAGAGAATTTTTGAAACACAGAAAATTTGGTTTGACGATGAATGTGTGTTAAGCCCATGTAATGGCAGCGTAAAAGAGTCCACGAAAGAAATGCCACAAAGATCTTATGACTATTATAGATGGCGGTATAATCGTCACAATGGGAAAAGGCCATGTCCAGCTCTGCACTTGTATGGCTCCGTCACACTCTGCTCCTCGCGCTGCCACTACGTTGCCCTCTCTGCCCACACACTGCTCCACTCGCGTAATTAATCGCGACGCTTCGCAATAGGTCGCTCGCGTTTAAAACACAATGGTTGTTGAAACTGTAGCATTATGCACGCTATATGCATAAATATGCAATGCAATGTAATATATCTAATTATATACATGTCATAAAAAAGAAGTATGCGTCGTCGTCCTCAACAACCGAGACGGTGAATGGCATCATATTAATTGCAATAGAACGACGCTTCCGTAACTAGGGCTCGATTCGAACTGCATTAACGTGATTATTATGTGGCCGGCCACTCGCACTCATATTTCCAGTCCTTTCACTCGCGTTCAAAAAACCGACTAAACAGGGAACGATGGGCATAACGGGGAGCATGACGTGCGGCATGATAAGTTATTTTTGCCACACTACGTCTCTGCTACTTTTTTTCGCTACTTCCCATGCAACTCGACGAGTTTGTGGCAGGGGGTTACGTGTTAATGAAGATGTTTAAGCAATTAACACCTGCCACATTTTTTAATCCGCCGAAGATTGACTACCACCCTTAGTTTATAGTGGTTACAAGAAACGGTAAATAAAAGAAATAAAAACGATTCAAACTAGTACTTTTTTTAAATTGGCTTTTGCAAACAAAAAATAACCATAAGAGATCTCTTATATTTGCTGCTAGACTAATTTTAACACGGAAAACTAAAAAAAGAATCGAATTAAATGTTGGCTGTTAATCATTCATTACCTGGTATTCTCTTCCTATACTTGGTCCTCTGATGTCGCTCTTCAGGCGATCTCTCTACCGAACTCGAAGATTGACCTTCTACAATTCTTGGCTGCAATAGAAGATGATATTAGGTTAATTTGCAGATAGAACACTCTTAATAATAAAAATTAATCTTAAAATAGGTCTATAAGAGCAATCTATAATTTAATACCTAGAGTCTCTTAGACAAAATTTATAACATAAACACTCACGCCTGTCACCCAGAGGGGTAGGCAGAGATTATGGACTTTCATTTGGTACGATCCTGACACACCTCTCTCGCTTCCTCCACATCCATATACCTACGCATACACGCTCGTCGGTTAAAGGTACTCTTGATTTGGCCCATTTTTAATATATCGCCAATTTGGTCGATAAGCTTTCGCCTAGGGCGACCCTCCCCGACTATGCCGTTCACCTCTGCAACATAAATTTGCTTTGTCACTCTTTCCTCATTCATTCTTTCTACATGGCCAAACCACCGAAGCATTCCTTTCTTAATCCTGGTCACAACATCATCTTGCAAACCACACTCTTCTCTTATTAAACAATTTCTCACTCTGTCATTCAGCTTCATCCCTAACATACTCTTTAATGACCGCATTTCTACAGCATTTATTCTACTCTCATGCTTCTTCTGCCACACCCAACTTTCACTACCATACATTAAAGTAGGTACTAACACAGCATTGTGAATTGCCATACGTGCCTTTTTGGACACATTCTGACTTTTCACAATAGAGTGTAGAGCCCCATTCACTCTATTTCCTGCATTCACTCGTCGTTCTATATCCTTATCATATCTACCATCCCTGCTAAACACACATCCCAAATATACAAATTACAAACTCATCTACTTGCTCTACCAACTCCCCTTCTATTCTTATTTCACATATCGTTTTACTTTCTTCTCTTTCAAAAACCATAACTTTCGTCTTACTTGCGTTCACTTTCATTTCCTTTTCTTTTAATGCCCTGTTCATTAATGTAACCATCATTTGCAACTCGGCTGCCGACGATGCAAATATGACTTGATCATCGGCGTACAAAAGGCATTTGACGGTTAACTCACCCATTCTTAACCCGCATTCTTCTACTTTCAAATTTTCCAAACAACTGTCCATAAATAGGTTGAACAACCACGGGGAAGCCACACAGCCCTGTCTGACACCTTTATGGATGCCAAACCAGTTCGAGTAGGCACCGTTGATCCTGACACAAGCACTAGAGTCCCTATATAGAGACTTCAATGCCTGTATCAGACCAGCGGTCAACCCAAATGAGTTCAGTGTTTGCCATAACACATCCCTGTCCACTCTGTCATAAGCCTTCTCCAAGTCTATGAAAGCACAAAAAACTTTTTGGTTTTTGGCCATAAACTTCTCCGCGATCATGCGCATGGAAAAGACCTGATCCGTACATCCCATTCCCTTTCTAAATCCCGTTTGCACATCCCAAATTTTTCCATCAGTTTCTTTCATAACTCTTTCAATTAGTACCTTAGCATACAGTTTTCCCACAATGCTAAGAAGGCTGATACCACGGCAGTTTTTAGTCCTGCTGTGATCCTTTTCCCTTATATATTGGGACTATCACGTCTTTGCACCAGTCTCCCGGTACCCGCTTAAGTTCCCAACATAAATTAAACAAGGTGTACAGCAGGTCTGCCACCACTCCTTCTCCAGCCCTTAGCATTTCGAGAGATACTCTATTATAACCGGCTGCCTTACCTGCTTTCATACTTTTCATTGCTTTCATTATTTCATCTATACTTATATCTCTATCTATTTCCTCTTCTTTCAGAATTTCTATTTCATTTAATTCAAACGTCTCATCACTCATAAACACGCTTTCAAAGTATTCCTTCCATCTCCTTAAACTCAAAACTTCGTCATTCAGAATACAGCCATTCTGATCCCGTATAGCATTCATTCTAGGCTGTTGTGAATGTCCTCTGGTAGTTCTTACGAGTTTCCAGAATATTTTAATGTTTGCCTGGAAGTTATCCGATATTCTCCTATCATTCTTATCCATTCTTTCTTGCTTTTTCCTTTCAACTACTTCTTTTACTCTCTTATTTAGGTGTCTAAAAACTGCCTTCTTCCTTTCAATATCATCATACATACTGCTAGAATTACTAGCCTTGGTTGCTAGTAAATCTAGCCATGCTTTCTTCTTTGCTTCAACTTCCATCCGTACCTCATCATCCCACCATAACGTGTTATTTTTCCTTTCATTCGTTCTCTTACTTACATCACATACTTCGGTAGCTGCATCCACTAAACCTTTCTTGACATTATACCACACAGTCTCCAAGTCTAAATCATTCATACACAATTCAGCCATACCACTTATATTTTCTCTCAATATACATTTGAACTTATCTTTCACACCTTCATCTTGTAACCTCTCTGTTCTTATACGCTGTAACGCAGTGGTAGACACAGATGTCCGATGCCTCCAACATCTGAAAAGACCATTAATTCGGCATAAGACCAAGTAATGATCCGTCCCTACGTTAGAGCCCCGGTAAACCCTTGTATCTACCACCGCGCTCCTCATTCTTTCATCAACAATTATGAAATCTATCATACTTCTATCATGACCTCTTTCCCATGTATACGTGTGAATCTTCTTATGACGAAAGAAAGTGTTCGTCACAACAAGATTCTTTTCCACGCATACGGCGAGAAGGCTTTCACCATTCCCATTTATACTTTCATCGCCAAACGTTCCCAATATCCTTTCATAACCAAGCCTCCTCACCCCAACCCTTCCATTAAAATCACCTAATATTACAATATTTTCATTAACCTTGCATTTCATTAGCACCATCCTTACCAACTCCCAAAACTGCTCTCGGATATAAGTGTCCAATTAGACATGTCTGGGGCGTAGACCCCTAAAACAAACAACTTCTTTAAGCCCACTTTCATTCGTATCCATAGCAGTCTCGGGCTTACACATTCATACTCTTTCACACAATGACCCATTCTTTCTGAAAGGATGATACCGACTCCCTGGCATGCCCGCTCGGTCTCGTCTACACCAGACCAGTACGCGGTATACATGCCATGTGTAGTGGCATCCTTTCCCTTCCGTTTCGTCTCATTTACACATAACACGTCTATTCCTCTATCATACATCATATCACATACTTCATCCATCTTATCATTCATTCCTCCACATACATTCAATGTAGCCAGACGGGCTTCCGCAATCCACTTTTCGCCCCTCCGGGGGACAGAACGTGACGGGTGGCGAACCTCGTCGCCGGTTTTCCTCCCGGAGATTCTTCGCACCCCTGCCCCATTAAAGGGGCGCCGGGAACTCGGGGCCATTTCGTTAATTTTATGCCTCATGGTTCGAAAGTAAGTTGTGGTATTTTTTTACGCCGCTACCACACGGCGAGGAGCCGAGTCAGTTCTTTCGGCTTTGTCGCTCGTTTAGCACCACCTGGGGGACACGTGTAGGGTGGGCCTAGGATTAGGTGGTCGAAGCCTACGGACGCGAGCGACTCATCCCTCAAAATTTATCTATACAAATAAATAAAATTGAAGTGTCTGTTTGTACTATCAAAATTACAGCTTTTTACTAATTGCATATGAAAGCATATACGGTACTAATAACAAAAATAAAATTTTAAAGTTTTTGTCTGTCTATGTGCCTGTTTGTTTGTTCCGGCTAATCTCCGAAATGGCTGGACCGATTTTGACGGGATTTTCACTGACAGATAACTGATGTCGCAAGGAGTAACTTAGGCTACTTTTATTTTAGAAAAAGAATTAGTGTTAAAAAAAATTAAAACCCCAAATAACACGCGGGCGAAGTCGCGGGGAACAGATAGTTTTTAAAATAAAAAATCTATAGATAATAATAACCGCTCGGAATGAGGTGTTCTTTATCAAGCTACTACTAATATGAACTCTTCTTGTTTTTTATCAGAGAGTAAAAGTCCACAGCTGTGACTTTCTCTTCGTAGGGTGGATATGCCTTAATCATCACACTTGACAGACGGATTGACGATTATATTACAGCATGTTACTTTACCCTTTTCGCGCTGCTGCCCGTCGCTGGTCTAATGGTGGCACTTCACATGGCTATTTATATTTGGCATACTTGGCAAACAATTACCATGTGTGGACAAGTATATTTGACAAAGTGTTGTGGCCTTATTCGCCTATTTGATAAATATGGCCAATACCAAAAACGCGTGCACTTGTCGGTTTCTTGACGCACATCAAAGGAGTCAAATAGGCAAATACGCAAATAAACCGTCCGCACTATGGCCATATTCAGATTTCAGAAGCGCACGCGCCGTCTACCTGTACGGACGTGTAGTATTTTGTGTCTGTGTTGTGAGCGCGAACTGAAACAACTATTGAAAATGAATTGGGACGATGAAACTGTTGAAATTCCTGGAATTGTACCAACTTAGTTCATGTAATATAATTAATTCGTGTCCATAGTTTTGGTGAACACATCGCCTTCTGCTACCAAATGTTTGTGTGTCCTTTATTTGGCTGCAATGTGTGAATGGTCGTATTTGCCTCTATTTGATGTTTGAGTGTACGTCATATATTTTTCCAAAATGCAACAAACAACCAACAGTGAATACAAATAGCCATGTAAAGTGTCACAATAAGTATTTCATGTCTTTCGTAAAGAATGCTTATACTGCCATCTATCTGAAGCTATGAGATTTTTTTCACATTTCGTTAAAGATTCTTTTACGCCGCAACCACACGGCAACCAAACACACAATAGAAATATCAATAGTCATAAAACGATGGGCAGGATTACCTTAGAGTAATCTTCAGTGCTGGACATGTCGTCACTATCGTCGGGCGGCGCAGGTCCCAGCTTGAAGCGAGGGCGCAGCCCCTCGTCCTGAGCGGAGTCTGCAGCGCTCAACGTACAGGTGGGGGAGGTGGGGGCGGAGTCCCCAGGGAGCGGCTTGGGCGAACTGGTCGCCGTGTGGAACGTCTCGTCCGAGGGGAGAGCCAAGTTTGGTGAAGGCAGCGGATCCAAACTTAAACTGAGACTGGAGAGAAATATTAAAAGTGTGGGTAGGTAGAAAATTAATATTGTTCAATGCAGTCAAAAATTGCCGTTCATAGTAAAGCGTATTTATAAAATATACCGTGTGACAGTGTAAGAATATCTATTACCCTATATCTGAGATGGAATATAGATAACATATCAGAGGGAAGCTGAAACAGGAGATGGACAGTAGCAACTTCCTGATAACTGAAACTCAAAGTAAAAAAAATATATTCCTTCCTTAATAGAAGGCCAATGCTATTTGGGCCTCTGTCACAGTATGATTTGTCGTTATCGTTAAATTCATTTCATATTAAATTTTTAATGTGAGTGCAATTAAGTCCTTAGAA
This sequence comes from Parnassius mnemosyne, assembly GCA_963668995.1. Lineage (NCBI taxonomy): Eukaryota > Metazoa > Arthropoda > Insecta > Lepidoptera > Papilionidae > Parnassius > Parnassius mnemosyne. The sequence goes on along the minus strand of CAVLGL010000057.1, from coordinate 44,854,128 downwards.
TAATCAAGAGAAAGAAATATAAACCAGGTAGTACCTCAACTTTTTACTACGGAAGAGCTCTCGTTCCGCTGCGGAGAGCGGGTCGACGTCGTCAAGCAAGCAGGTGAGCGAGTCGCGATGAGGTCTCCGCAGCACCAGCTCGGATTTGCTGCGTTTCATGCCGTCCGGAGTAGGTGGGGGGGTGTCGCTGTCGTTTTCTGCAAGTCCACCATCCACTTGCATATTACGTTTTAAGTGAAACTAACTACTTATTACGGATTTTATCGCGTATATTACCTTATTTTTGCTCTATGACCTCAACAGTCTTCCAGCGGATAGGTCTTAAGATGAACATGGACAGAACACAAATCATATTAAACGTCCATGTCACACCTATGCCGGTAGTTTTTGAGCGCACTAGGCTCGATGTTGTTGACGAATATGTTTACTTGGAACAAATAGTCCGACTAGGTAAGTCCAACTTCGACCGAGAGGTCAATCGACGGATTCAACTCGGCTAGGCAGCGTTCGGGAGATCACGACACATATTCCCGTCAGATATACCTCAAAACTAGATTGTACAACCGGTGCGCGTTGCCAGTATGAACCGTATGAGGAAGCTCAAAGTCGCAGTGAGCCATGGTGATGGCTATGCTCGGCATTTCTCTGCGTGGTAGACTTAAAAATATCGCAGTAGAACCAAAGTAACCGACATAACCCAAAGAATTAGTATGCTGAAGTGGCAATGGGCCCGCCATACAGCGGGAAGAACCGACAACCGATGGGGAAGAAAGGTTCTCGAGTGGTAGCCTCGAATCGGCAGGCGAAGTGTAGGGCATCTCCCCACTAGATGGAGTGACGACTTAGTAAGACATGCAGGCAGTGCTTTGTGGCAATCCTTGGGGGAGGCCTACGTTCATCAGTGGACTTGTGAAGGGCTGTAATGCTGATGTTGATGATTACATTATTTTATATTCTTAACGTTTCGAGCATTTTACAGCACCCGTGGTCACGGGCACATCCCCACGTCATAGTTAACCACGGCTACCTTCAGTTTAAAATTATTAATTTTTAGTCCGATCTACGCAGTACGAGGCTGACACTGAAAGTTATTAGAAAATCAAACACTGAACAAACTAGCAAGTTATTAGTTTTATTATATCATTTACAAGTGGCCAGTTTTCTAAAATTTTTAGTATCGTCCTCGTATAAACTTATAGTATCTTGAAGTCTTGCAGTGGTATGCTTGTGTTGGGATTTTATTAATTATAGAATCCCAAGTAGATGACCCAGCCATCCTCTCGCGTAAACATAAGAAATCATTACATATTACTGCCTAAGCCTTCCTCGTTACTCTAATGAACGTAAACACGGTTGCTGATCCTCATGATCAATGATCCTGGGTTGTTCGAATCCCGGGCCGGCACAAAATCAGTTATTAGGTTTTCCTGTCATTAGACTCAGTAGCAGCCCGGAGTCAGGAAGTTGTCATCTTGTCAGTTGCCAGCCTCGTCGTTGCATCAATTTGCTAACAAAACCGATTCTAAAAAATGGAAGTTATCCCGGGCGACCTCACGACGTGCTATCGACAGCACTGCATTCAAGCAACTCTCGCACTCGCGTTCTGCGCCCGCGCCCTCTGCCGAGCGACGCGCACGGGAGTGGGGCACGGTGACCTTTACAAAGTCGGCGGGCGGACACGAGTGTTGAATGCGAATTTCAAATGTTAATTGTTTGGCCTAAACATACACATTTCAATTAAGAATGAAAATGCAGATGCGTGGTAACCCCTGAGTACTAAGATGGAATGCCTCGTTTTCAGTAAAAAGGGTCTCTGGTTCTTTACACTCAACATACGAAACACAGCAGCATTAAGCTGCTATTTTCTACAGACTTCAAAAAGTGAAAAACTTTTTTTATGTGTGTTACCTCATAACTTTGTTCTACGTGAACCGATTTCGATGTTTATTTTTTTTATTGAAAGCTGGTGCCTCCCATGTGGCCCTAAATAAATTTGATCAAGGTCTGACCAACAGTTTTTGAGTTATACTTAATAATATATATTGAAGTCAGTTGTACAAAATTTTTAATTTTAAATCATACGCCAGTATTCCGTGAAGTCTGTGTTGGTCCGTTCGAGCCGACCCATTCGTGCTAGAAGTATAATATTGCTGCAGCGTGGTTCTAGCACTTCATACCTGGCTCCACTGCGGCGAGGCCGCGGCGCTGTGCCCCGAGCGTGCCCAGCTCCCTCTGCAGCCGCTGCACCTTCACACGTGACACACTGACTGACCTGGCTCCACTGCGGCGAGGCCGCGGCGCTGTGCCCCGAGCGTGGCCAGCTCCCTCCGCAGCCGCTGCACCTTCACACGTGACACACTGACTGACCTGGCTCCACTGCGGCGAGGCCGCGGCCCTGTGCCCCGAGCGTGGCCAGCTCCCTCTGCAGCCGCTGCACCTTCACACTGACTGACCTGGCTCCACTGCGGCGAGGCCGCGGCGCTGTGCCCCGAGCGTGGCCAGCTGCCTTTGCAACCGCTGCACCTTCACACGTGACACACTGACTGCCCTGGCTCCACTGCGGCGAGGCCGCGGCGCTGTGCCCCGAGCGTGGCCAGCTCCCTCTGCAGCCGCTGCACCTTCACACGTGACACACTGACTGACCTGGCTCCACTGCGGCGAGGCCGCGGCCCTGTGCCCCGAGCGTGGCCAGCTCCCTCTGCAGCCGCTGCACCTTCACACGTGACACACTGACTGACCTGGCTCCACTGCGGCGAGGCCGCGGCGCTGTGCCCCGAGCGTGGCCAGCTCCCTCTGCAGCCGCTGCACCTTCACACGTGACACACTGACTGACCTGGCTCCACTGCGGCGAGGCCGCGGCGCTGTGCCCCGAGCGTGGCCAGCTCCCTCTGCAGCCGCTGCACCTTCACACGTGACACACTGACTGACCTGGCTCCACTGCGGCGAGGCCGCGGCCCTGTGCCCCGAGCGTGGCCAGCTCCCTCTGCAGCCGCTGCACCTTCACACGTGACACACTGACTGACCTGGCTCCACTGCGGCGAGGCCGCGGCCCTGTGCCCCGAGCGTGGCCAGCTCCCTCTGCAGCCGCTGCACCTTCACACGTGACACACTGACTGACCTGGCTCCACTGCGGCGAGGCCGCGGCGCTGTGCCCCGAGCGTGGCCAGCTCCCTCTGCAGCCGCTCCACCTTCACACGTGACACACTGACTGACCTGGCTCCACTGCGGCGAGGCCGCGGCCCTGTGCCCCGAGCGTGGCCAGCTCCCTCCGCAGCCGCTGCACCTTCACACGTGACACACTGACTGACCTGGCTCCACTGCGGCAAGGCCGCGGCGCTGTGCCCCGAGCGTGGCCAGCTCCCTCCGCAGCCGTTGCACCTTCACACGTGACACACTGACTGACCTGGCTCCACTGCGGCAAGACCGCGGCGCTGTGCCCCGAGCGTGGCCAGCTCCCTCTGCAGCCGCTGCACCTTCACACGTGACACACTCACTGACCTGGCTCCACTGCGGCGAGGCCGCGGCGCTGTGCCCCGAGCGTGGCCAGCTCCCTCTGCAGCCGCTCCACCTTCACACGTGACACACTGACTGACCTGGCTCCACTGCGGCGAGGCCGCGGCCCTGTGCCCCGAGCGTGGCCAGCTCCCTCCGCAGCCGCTGCACCTTCACACGTGACACACTGACTGACCTGGCTCCACTGCGGCAAGGCCGCGGCGCTGTGCCCCGAGCGTGGCCAGCTCCCTCCGCAGCCGTTGCACCTTCACACGTGACACACTGACTGACCTGGCTCCACTGCGGCAAGACCGCGGCGCTGTGCCCCGAGCGTGGCCAGCTCCCTCTGCAGCCGCTGCATCTTCACACGTGACACACTGACTGACCTGGCTCCACTGCGGCGAGGCCGCGGCCCTGTGCCCCGAGCGTGGCCAGCTCCCTCCGCAGCCGCTGCACCTTCACACGTGACACACTGACTGACCTGGCTCCACTGCGGCAAGGCCGCGGCGCTGTGCCCCGAGCGTGGCCAGCTCCCTCCGCAGCCGTTGCACCTTCACACGTGACACACTGACTGACCTGGCTCCACTGCGGCAAGACCGCGGCGCTGTGCCCCGAGCGTGGCCAGCTCCCTCTGCAGCCGCTGCATCTTCACACGTGACACACTGACTGACCTGGCTCCACTGCGGCGAGGCCGCGGCCCTGTGCCCCGAGCGTGGCCAGCTCCCTCTGCAGCCGCTGCACCTTCACACGTGACACACTGACTGACCTGGCTCCACTGCGGCGAGGCCGCGGCCCTGTGCCCCGAGCGTGGCCAGCTCCCTCTGCAGCCGCTGCACCTTCACACGTGACACACTGACTGACCTGGCTCCACTGCGGCGAGGCCGCGGCGCTGTGCCCCGAGCGTGGCCAGCTCCCTCTGCAGCCGCTGCACCTTCACACGTGACACACTGACTGACCTGGCTCCACTGCGGCGAGGCCGCGGCCCTGTGCCCCGAGCGTGGCCAGCTCCCTCTGCAGTCGCTGCACCTTCACACGTGACACACTGACTGACCTGGCTCCACTGCGGCGAAGCCGCGGCGCTGTGCCCCGAGCGTAGCCAGCTCCCTCTGCAGCCGCTGCACCTTCACACGTGACACACTGACTGACCTGGCTCCACTGCGGCGAGGCCGCGGCGCTGTGCCCCGAGCGTGGCCAGCTCCCTCTGCAGCCGCTGCACCTTCACACGTGAAACACTGACTGACCTGGCTCCACTGCGGCGAGGCCGCGGCGCTGTGCCCCGAGCGTGGCCAGCTCCCTCTGCAGCCACTGCACCTTCACACGTGACACACTGAATGACCTGGCTCCACTGCGGCGAGGCCGCGGCCCTGTGCCCCGAGCGTGGCCAGCTCCCTCTGCAGCCGCTGCACCTTCACACGTGACACACTGACTGACCTGGCTCCACTGCGGCGAGGCCGCGGCGCTGTGCCCCGAGCGTGGCCAGCTCCCTCTGCAGCCGCTGCACCTTCACACGTGACACACTGACTGACCTGGCTCCACTGCGGCGAGGCCGCGGCGCTGTGCCCCGAGCGTGGCCAGCTCCCTCTGCAGCCGCTGCACCTTCACACGTGACACACTGACTGACCTGGCTCCACTGCGGCGAGGCCGCGGCCCTGTGCCCCGAGCGTGGCCAGCTCCCTCTGCAGCCGCTGCACCTTCACACGTGACACACTGACTGACCTGGCTCCACTGCGGCGAGGCCGCGGCTCTGTGCCCCGAGCGTGGCCAGCTCCCTCTGCAGCCGCTGCACCTTCACACGTGACACACTGACTGACCTGGCTCCACTGCGGCGAGGCCGCGGCGCTGTGCCCCGAGCGTGGCCAGCTCCCTCTGCAGCCGCTGCACCTTCACACGTGACACACTGACTGACCTGGCTCCACTGCGGCGAGGCCGCGGCCCTGTGCCCCGAGCGTGGCCAGCTCCCTCTGCAGCCGCTGCACCTTCACACGTGACACACTGACTGACCTGGCTCCACTGCGGCGAGGCCGCGGCCCTGTGCCCCGAGCGTGGCCAGCTCCCTCTGCAGCCGCTGCACCTTCACACGTGACACACTGACTGACCTGGCTCCACTGCGGCGAGGCCGCGGCGCTGTGCCCCGAGCGTGGCCAGCTGCCTTTGCAGCCGCTGCACCTTCACACGTGACACACTGACTGACCTGGCTCCACTGCGGCGAGGCCGCGGCGCTGTGCCCCGAGCGTGGCCAGCTCCCTCTGCAGCCACTGCACCTTCACACGTGACACACTGAATGACCTGGCTCCACTGCGGCGAGGCCGCGGCCCTGTGCCCCGAGCGTGGCCAGCTCCCTTTGCAGCCGCTGCACCTTCACACGTGACACACTGACTGACCTGGCTCCACTGCGGCGAGGCCGCGGCGCTGTGCCCCGAGCGTGGCCAGCTCCCTCTGCAGCCGCTGCACCTTCACACGTGACACACTGACTGACCTGGCTCCACTGCGGCGAGGCCGCGGCGCTGTGCCCCGAGCGTGGCCAGCTCCCTCTGCAGCCGCTGCACCTTCACACGTGAAACACTGACTGACCTGGCTCCACTGCGGCGAGGCCGCGGCGCTGTGCCCCGAGCGTGGCCAGCTCCCTCTGCAGCCACTGCACCTTCACACGTGACACACTGAATGACCTGGCTCCACTGCGGCGAGGCCGCGGCCCTGTGCCCCGAGCGTGGCCAGCTCCCTCTGCAGCCGCTGCACCTTCACACGTGACACACTGACTGACCTGGCTCCACTGCGGCGAGGCCGCGGCGCTGTGCCCCGAGCGTGGCCAGCTCCCTCTGCAGCCGCTGCACCTTCACTCGTGACACACTGACTGACCTGGCTCCACTGCGGCAAGGCCGCGGCGCTGTGCCCCGAGCGTGGCCAGCTCCCTCTGCAGCCGCTCCACTTTCACGCGGTGCGACGCCACGCGAGCCACACGCCGCTGTAGCTCTTGTTCCAAATCCTCTAGCTCCTTCTTCTGCACCACACACACACGGAACAATTCAAGTTTTGCTCATCGTCATCAATCATACGATGGGTGATCCAAGAGTAATGATAATGAATATTAAACACGGTGATTATAGTTAAAAAATAATTTATTTTCCAACATAGTTTCCTAACAAGTCAATGCATTTTACTCGCGACAATCTAAGAAGCCCGATTTGACAGCTATAAAAATAGTTTGCGTAATGATGAGAAAAAAAATTGGTTGCTTTAAAAACCGATTCTCGAGACATATCGATTATTTAGAGTTTGTAATGGACAATGTATTTACATCGTTTGAAATTGATTCTCAAGGCATATCGTTTTAATAAATGTACGAATTTATAATATTTAACAGTTATTACATAAATCCAAACTAAGTTTAAATTTGGGCCAGTTTCAAAGCCAAGACGTAAACTAAAATCCGACACACATTGTATATTATGTAGGCACGCCACTGATATGCACCCGTACGAAGCCGAGGCGGGTCGCTAGTGAAGAATAAAATTAAAAATAAATAATTGTGGTTGGGTCAGGTAAATAAATAAATAAATTCACTGAATTCGTAACATTTTTATTCTCAATTCTTATCTTAACCGGTTCAGTGCGGATGACACGCCAGGGGTGCCATTGATGATTTTTGTCTGTGGCGTATGACACGCGAGTCGTGTCTTTTTTAATCGTTATAACTCGCTCAAATTGCGTTTTTGGAAGATTTATCCAAAACAAAATATTCATTATTTTGCAAGTAGTTCATGCCTACAGCTTCGTTTCTGGATATTTTGAAATTTTTAGGGGTTGACAACCTTTTTTTAACTTGTACATGGTTAAAAAAAGGTTGTCAAGGTCTTCTACATAGGGGGTCATTGTAGAAAGCGTGCTCGTCGCGACCCCTGCCAGCCCTTTTCAGGGCTGCAATTCTACTCAGCTGCGCACCCATGCCAACGAGGGTTAGGGCGTCCCCCCAAGGCGACGCACACCAGCTCGTCCCCGTTGGTGTGGAATGCAGCGCGCAAAGCGGCGATGGGGACCGCCACCCGTCACGCACAGCCCGACACGGCGGAAGGTGGAGGACAGAGTGCAGAGTTGGCACGTGGAATGTTAGAGGAGGCATGAGAGATAAGACGAATGAGTTGATCGAAATAATGAAAGAAAGAGAATTAGATGTCGTGTGTATGTCGGAGACCAAACGGAAGGGCAGTGGTACTGAAGAGCTCCCTAGCGGGGCGTTAGCTCTATGGTCCGGAGTCCCGGAGAAGAACGCCTGCCAGGGAGTGGGGGTGCTGCTGTCTTCTCGGTTGGTCGATGTAATGACTGAATATAAGTTTGTGAACTCAAGACTTCTCTAGGTTCGCTTTAAATTGGGACTGACGAAGTTATTCCTTTTGGCTGTTTATGCGCCGGTAGCTTCGTCGTCCAGGGCTGAGCTGGAGGAGTTTTGGGAGAATGTAAGAGAAGTTCTAGATTTGGCTAGGGGAAACGAAAGAATTGTTGTATGTGGTGATTTGAATGGATGGGTTGGTACCGCTCGACCAGGGTACGAGACGGTACTTGGAAAGTTTGGCGATAAAAGGGTTAATGATGCTGGCAAGCTTATACTGCGGTATGCAAGGAAAAGGGTCTTCTTGTGACAAACACTATGTTTAATCACAAGAAAATCCATATGTATACTAGAGAAAGAAAGAATGAGAGAAGTATGATCGATTTGTTCCTGGTGGATGACCGACTGCGAAAACAGGTTATGGATACGCGAGTGTTCAGGGGTGCTGACCTGGGAACGGATCACTATCTAGTGATTACTAGATTTAGGGGTCTGTTCGCGGGTTGGCGCTACCGGACGGCAGTGACAGAACCACAGTCGGTCTGTCGCATCCGAAGCTGGAAGCTTCAGGAAGCGGATACTAGGGACAAATATCATGCGAGGGTAGCCGAAAAGCTTGACACCATCGATGGCAGAAACGAATGTGTAGAAAGAACATGGCTGAACCTTAGGGATGGAATGGTAAGTGCAGCGGAAGAAGTGTGTGGAACAATAAAAAGAGGCAGTAGTAAAAGAAGAGATGCATGGTGGAATGATGAAGTGAAAGAAGCTGTAAAGAAGAAGAAGAAAGCATGGTTAGACTACTTGGCCTCTAGTAATGATAAGGATATGAGAGAGAAGATGAAAGAAAGATATAGGCTGCAGAAAGTTCACACGAAACCATTGATTGAGGAAGTGCGTGAAAGGTGTAGAATGGAAGCGGACGAAAGGTTGTCTCATAACTTTAAGGAGAACTCCAAACTCTTCTGGAAAGAGGTTGGAAGGACCCGAAGTGGTGCGACGGCCTTAAGAATGAACAAAGTGCTTTCGAGAACTAATGACGTCCTTTCAGAAAAATCGGACGTCATGCAGCGATGGAGCGAATTTTATAGAGAAATGTATGCGTGTGATGATCTTAGTGGGGGATCCGGGGATGACGCCGTGACTGGTACGCCAGACCCGGACCTCGATGACACTGAGGTCATCAGTATGAAAGAGATTGAACGTGCGATTCGAAGTTTGAAATGTGGTAACTGGTAAGGCTGCGGGACTAGACAGAGTTACTGCTGAAATGGTCAAGTATGGTGGGCCTCGCGTCTGGGACAGCTTTCATCTGCTGTGCAATTTGTGCTGGCGGACGGGGGATGTCCCGGATGATTGGCGATCCGCAGTCATTGTGCCTTTATATAAAGGTAAAGGTTCACATTTTGACTGCGGGTGCTATCGGGCGATCAGCTTGACCAGTTTAGCAAGTAAAGTTTACTCGAAGGTTTTGACACGTAGGATGCAAGAGAAATCGGAAAGATTTCTATGGGAGGCACAATGCGGATTTAGACCTGGAAGAGGATGCACGGATCAAATGTTTTCTTTCCGCATGATCACGGAAAAGCTTCTGGCTGCTAACCAGAGGATTTTCTGTGCTTTTGTGGATCTTGAGAAAGCATTTGATAAGATTGTAAGGAAGAAAATGTGGGAACTGTTGCCGGGGTATGGTGTGGATGGTCGGTTGCTAAGGGCTGTGCAGTCTCTTTACTGTGACTGTAAAGCCTGTGTGCGGGTAGGGCATGACCTGTCACCCATGTTTAGCGTCCAAACGGGCGTAAAACAGGGTTGTGTCATGTCTTCCTGGCTGTTCATACTGTATCTCGACAGCTGTTTACAAAAGCTGAAAGATAGCTGTTTGGGTGTGAAATTGGGTGACATTAAAGTAAATTGTCTGCTGTATGCTGATGATGCAGTGCTTATTGCACCATCAGAGGCAGAACTGCAGGCATTAGTCACGTGTATGAAAGAGAAATGTGAAATTAAAGGTCTCCGTTTGAACGCTAATAAAACTAAGGTTCTGGTATTTGAAAGGGACGAAGAGAGAACGAAGTGTGAAATATGGGTAAATCAGGAATGTCTAGAACAAGTAAATGAAATTGTATACTTGGGGAGTGCTTTTAGCCGGGATGGAAGATGTGATTTAGATGTGGACAGGCGTGTCGCTGCCGGGAACAAAGTCAATGGTTCCCTGACTGCGTTAGTCAAAAGGCAAGGTGTGGTGAAGAGTACACGCCTTGCAATACATAACGCAAAGCAAGTTGAATGCAGTGGAGATGCGATCTCTTCGTAAAATGTGCGGCGTTACCATGGCCGACCGAAAGCGAAACGAAGAGATTCGCAATATGGCAGGTTTGAAAGATGACCTTATCACGAAAATTGATAAGGGCGTGCTTCGGTGGTTTGGGCACGTTGAGCGAATGAGTGAAGACCGAATGGTGAAGAAAATATATAGCGCGAAAGTTAATATTAAAAGGTGTCGAGGTAGACCGAGACTAACTTTCGAAGACCATGTGAGCAAATTGCTCGAAGAGGGTAGCGTCAAGAGTACTCGGATACCTAGACGTGCATGTATGAAGAAGATAATGAATCTGAAAGAAGCGAAAGAGGTATGTAAGGATCGTGACACTTGGCGATCTGTTCTCTCTGGCTACCCCGTCAGGGATTGTGCGTGAAGATAAGAAAGAAAGAAAGAAAGTACATGTTACTCATTTTACTTTGTGGGTTTTAACACAAATACTTCCAAGATATCGAGAGACCGCGCGAAGCATTGACGAATCAATGACGTAGAGAGAAAAAATGGAGGTCAAAAAAATTTTTTTTATTTTTTTTTATAGGATAGGGTGACAAACGAGCACACAGTCCACCTGATGGTAAGCGGTTGCTGTGGTCCATAGACATCTACATCTATCTACCTTTGTTTGCGAATCAAAATGCAGATGCGTTGTCACCAGTGAGGGCTAAGCTGGAATGCCTCTTTTCCAGTAAAAAGGGTCTCCGGTTCTCTACACTCACCATACGAAACACAGCAGTGTTAAGCTGCTATTTTACGCTGGTATTCTGTGAGAGCGTGGTCCTTCCCCGGTCGAGCCGACCCATTCGTGCTACAGCTATACTACCAATATAGCTGCAGCATGGCTCTACCACGTATTAAACTATTCCAATATTAACATATTAAATATCAAACTATTTCCAATACTAACATATTAAATATCAAACTAAAGCCAGAAATATATGTGATTAGATTTTGTTTTTATATGTTTAAACATTAAATAATACGTTTCTCTCTTTTCTTAATGTAAAATTATCGATTTTTCAGAACATCGATTTTATTTGGTCAAAAAATGGTTTATAACGTTCACAACACTACGGTAACGAATCCAAATATATAACAGACATGTCATTGTAATAACGTCCTGTGGGAATATTAATCAACGATTAATTCGTGTTTTGAGAGCATTTTTCGAATAGAAAGTGAAAGTTAGTGCTTACGAATAATACTTATTGTCCTAGTGTATGAATAACATAGGAATTATTTACGATTGTGAATTTGATTTTTCGATTTCTTACGTCGACGTTCATACAAAGTTATCGCGGCATGTATAATGAGAAACGTCAAATCAGGCTTTTTAGATTGTCGCGAGTATAGTCCATATTTTTTCGAAACCCAGAATTTCCTTAGAAAAAAAAAACTTTATCTTGACCCTCCAAAAAAGCCTCAACGGCGTCCATCACTTCGCTTTCGTCTGCAAATTTTTTGCCTCGAAAGTGTTCCCTTCCTTGAGCCAATGAAATAGATAGAAGTCACTGGGAGCTAGATCTGAAGAATAGGGCGTGTATTAGAGGAGTTCAAATACGGTTTCTTGAATGGCACTCATCTCAACTGCGACTTTGTTAAAACTTCCAAGACTATTTTTATGAAATTGAAAAACTGATAAAATAAATGTTTTTTGGGGATTTAAACTATACAATATAACTTTAGGTTTGCAATATTACACAAAAACTGGTAGTGCCTGTCAGGCCACGCACAATGTAGAAGGTAGGTTTCCGTAGTTGCTTGATAATGAGCAGCATATTGAGTTCGCGGTTTGACCGATATAACGACTAAAAATAGGCCTAAATAGGACGATGGTTACTGAAGGACTTACATATATTCCAATCAGACTTACAGGGAGTGGCATTCAAAAAAGATTAACATACTATTCGATTTTATAAATAATACAATATTTGTTGTCATAGTGTGGTCATACTATCTATCTATACTGGATTATTTTTCAATGAGTAGCCAAATTTTAAACTTAAGTTCAAATGTATAAATAATGATATACCGCTGCAGCAGATTTTGAAAACACGAGTAAATAAGGATTTTACTCTTATTTGAAATTATCCCAAATTTATGTGATTTATGGGCAAAGCTATGATTATAACGATTCATCCACGAGGTCTTTCTGCCACAAGGACGGTGCCACTTAAAAGTGAGGTATAATATTTAACAGATTTCATAGTGGGGAAGTTAATTTGTTCGAAAAATGTAAAGGTTACCGTTTCTTTCTTAACTATTAGCTATATTTTATATCAATACGATTAGAAACAAAACCACAGATATTCATAAAAGTAGAAAAAAAAAGATAAAAAAGTGCAAAAAATTAAAGCACTTAAAAGTGAGGTATAATATTTGACAGATTTCATAGTGGGGAAGTTAATTTGTTCGAAAAATGTACAAGTTACCGTTTCTTTCTTTACTGATAGCTATATTTTATAATTATACGATTAAAAATAAAGAAACAAAACCACAGATATTCATAAAAGTAGAAAAAAAAAGATAAAAAAGTGCAAAAAATTAAAGCACTTAAAAGTGAGGTATAATATTTGACAGATTTCATAGTGGGGAAGTTAATTTGTTCGAAAAATGTAAAGGTTACCGTTTCTTTCTTAACTATTAGCTATATTTTATATCAATACGATTAGAAACAAAACCACAGATATTCATAAAAGTAGAAAAAAAAAGATAAAAAAGTGCAAAAAATTAAAGCACTTAAAAGTGAGGTATAATATTTGACAGATTTCATAGTGGGGAAGTTAATTTGTTCGAAAAATGTAAAGGTTACCGTTTCTTTCTTAACTATTAGCTATATTTTATATCAATACGATTAGAAACAAAACCACAGATATTCATAAAAGTAGAAAAAAAAAGATAAAAAAGTGCAAAAAATTAAAGCACTTAAAAGTGAGGTATAATATTTGACAGATTTCATAGTGGGGAAGTTAATTTGTTCGAAAAATGTAAAGGGTACCGTTTCTTTCTTAACTATTAGCTATATTTTATATCAATACGATTAGAAACAAAACCACAGATATTCATAAAGTAGAAAAAAAAAAAGATAAAAAAGTGCAAAAAATTAAAGCACTTAAAAGTGAGGTATAATATTTGACAGATTTCATAGTGGGGAAGTTAATTTGTTCAAAAAATGTAAAGGTTACCGTTTCTTTCTTAACTATTAGCTATATTTTATATCAATACGATTAGAAACAAAACCACAGATATTCATAAAAGTAGAAAAAAAAAAGATAAAAAAGTGCAAAAAATTAAAGCACTTAAAAGTGAGGTATAATATTTGACAGATTTCATAGTGGGGAAGTTAATTTGTTCGAAAAATGTAAAAGCTACCGTTTCTTTCTTTACTGTTAGCTATATTTTATAATTATACGATTAAAAATAAAGAAACAAAACCACAGATATTCATAAAAGTAGAAAAAAAAGATAAAAATGTGCAAAAAATTAAAGAGCAAAGCAGCACAGAGCAAAGAGCACTTAGGCATCGTTTTGTATATTTTGTATATAAAAAAACCAACTTCTCAATTAAATTACATTGTGTAACAAAAAAAACTTTACCTCACTGTCAACTAGCGACATCTGGTGAGCAGAAAATTATTAGCCCTCATTCACAACGTTTTTGCCCACTGAACGACTCTTACGAGTGTGTGCGTGCGTAGTAAAATAGTAGACAATCAGTTAAAATAATACATTACCACGCCTTTTGAATTTAAAAGATAAAAATGACAGAATGTTTGGAATTTATTTGTAAATTAATTTTTCGCCACCATTTGCCTATTCTACTTATTCTGAATCTTCTCTGCAAATTTGGCCGGTTATTGCAAAATAACCCTGTATTTTCCCGGCAGTCCAACCCTAAGATATACATGATCGTAACGAACCTTCCCGTAAACCATCACTGCCCTAAATTATCCTGAGGATCGCCCGCGTAAACCAAAAGCATGACGAATGAAACTGTATGAGGCTATATGATTGTATGAATACTTTGAATGAAGCCTACAATAACTACCAACTAAAAAATAAGCGTAAGTAAGAAAGATCTACTACCCTGCCTATCCCGCATAGAAAAAAGTAAAGCCATAGTAATAATGCATATAAGTAGTTATCTTCTTAGTTTATTTCTTACCGTTTATAATAACATTACAAAGTTATAATGCAGCTAGTTTTAGGTCATTTTCTATGGAATTGTAACGAAATTTTTAGTAATCCAAGTGAATTTTATAATTATGTCGACTATTACTCCTTAGCTGTGATAGTTTTCCTTTTAACTTCATTATATAATATACTACTATCGTGTATACTTTTCACATTTCCAAAAATAGCGGTTTAGTTGGTAGAGGGAGGGGATGGGGTGGGGAGGACACATGACCCTAATCAAAAATTAAAACTAAAACACATTAAAGCTAAATATTTCGCTATCGGACCCCTGAATCGAACAGATGTTCTTCCATACCCCCAGTGGTTATGAAAGACCTGTCCAATGATAACCTACACGGTGAAATATACAGATAAGAAAAATCATCCTCCATTTACTTTTATGTGAGGTACCCAAAATAAAAATGTCTGAGATTTTATTTAGCAGTATTGTACGCGTGATTAATATCTATAACAAATTATGCGTTTCCCACACACAAGCGGCTTGCGGTGGCGGCTAACCGCGAGTCACGGCTCAAGCCGCTGCAACAACACGCCACCGCGGTCGCAGTGGCGGCCTGAAGCGCCATTCGCTATGGTCTCTATGCTACGATTGGACGTCAGTAAACATGACAAACCGTGACGAAGTCTTATTATATTCAGCAATATTATCATATATTTTGTTTTTAATCCTAATGATTTTGTGATTACGATGCGAATTATCACAAAGTACTGGATAATTTTGCACTGTTTCTGTTGAAATCGCTGAATTTAGCACCATTTTTCACGCGGTACACGTGGCCTGTTGTTAAATTTGCAACTGACCGCGCTGCCATCGACAGACCGCGTAATCGCTAACACACACGCGGTGGCGGATGGGGCGTAGCGTGCAGCCGCAGTCAGCCGCTAGCAGGCAGCGCCATGGCCGCACGAGTTTACAGACTCACTTGTATTGCGAGCGAATACAACTGGCCGCCACCGCAAGCCGCTTTAAGCGTCTCCCACACACAAGCGGCTTGCGGTGGCGGCTAACCGCGGGCCGCGGCTGCAGCCGTTGTAACAACACACCACCGCGGCCCAAGTGGCGGCCTGAAGCGCCATTCGCTGAGGTGTCTATGTTACGATCGGACGTATGAACATGACAAACCGTGACGAAGTTTTTATTATATTCAGCAATATTATCATATATTTTGTTTTAATACTAATGCTTTTGTGATCACGATGCGAATTATCATAAAGTACTGGATAATTTTGCACTGTTTCTATTAAAATCTCTGAATTTAGCACCATTTTTCACGCGGTACACGCGGCCTGTTGTAAAAATTTACAACTGACCGCGTACTCGCTGACACACACGCATTGGCAAATGGGGCGGAGCATGCGGCCGCGACCGCTCGCAGATCGTGACAAGGCCGCACGAGTTTGCAGACTGACTTACATTGCAAGCGAATACAACTGGCCGCGACCGCGGCCGCCACCGCAAGCCGCTTCTGTGTGGGAGACGCTTTAAGCGTCTCCCACACAGCTGGCTGGCCGCGACCGCATGCTCCGCCCTCTCCGCCACCGCGTGTGTGATAGCGAGTACGCAGCCTATCGGTGGCCGCAGCGTGGTCAGTTGCAAATTTTTGCAACAGGCCGCGTGTACCGCGTGAAAAATGGTGCTACATTCAGAGATTTTAATAGAAACAAGGCGAAATTATCCAGTACTTTATGATAATTTGCATCGTGTACACAAAAGCATTGGGATTCAAAACAAAATATATGATAATATTGCTGAAAATAA
This sequence comes from Parnassius mnemosyne, assembly GCA_963668995.1. Lineage (NCBI taxonomy): Eukaryota > Metazoa > Arthropoda > Insecta > Lepidoptera > Papilionidae > Parnassius > Parnassius mnemosyne. Next base: position 44,838,039 of record CAVLGL010000057.1, on the reverse strand, counting down.
TAAGACTTCGTCGCGGTTAACCATGTTTACTGACGTTTGATCGTAGCACAGACACCACAGCGAATGGCGCTTCGGGCCGCCACTCCGGCCGCGGTGATGTGTTGTTGCAGCGGCTGGAGCCGCGGCTCACGGTTAGCCGCTACCGCAAGCCGCTTGTGTGTGGGAGACGCTTAACAGATTTGTAGCACCTTTGCACCGGATGGACGGACATCACTCCACACCGAAACGAATTCCTAAATAGAACCCTAAAAAGGTTCCGACCCTTTATATTTCTTAAAGCTTTGATACAAAATCAATTTTCTTTTTTTTTTTTTACTTCAACAGCATTTTGCAACAAAACTACGAGTGTAAAAGTATATAATTTAAAATTAAAAATTTTGTACAGCCGACTTCAATATAAGTTATTAAGAATAACTCAAAAAACTCAAAAACTATTGGTCTGACCTTGATCAAATTCATATGGGACCACACGAGAAGTATCAGCTTTCATATAAAAAAAGAATCATCGAAATCGGTCCACACATAAAAAAAAACATACGCGTCGAATTGAGTACCGTCTTCTTTTTGGAAGTCGGCAGAAAATATAAAAAAGTATGATACGTTTATTACGTGACATTAACATATCATTAATGTTTATATGAAACATTTTGTGTTTAGTGGCGGTACAAGAATATCTACTAGCCCATATCGTCCTGTGAGTATCGCATATCCTTTATAATGAATTTTACACAATATTACGTAATACTTGTGATAAAATTTACCACTCACATGTCTGTCGACGGTATCCTTGATATTGTTGGCAGTGTTGGGCTCGCACTGTTGCAGTAAGTGCATGAGGCTCTCCGTTGACGTTTCCGACGCCGGGCTGTCGGGACTTGGTGTCGTGCTCTACGGGAAAATTATAATTGTTATTGCAAATCATGGTTCAGTAATAGTAAAGTATTTGTGTATCAACAGTAGACTTTTGATAAGCTATTATAAATGAACGAATGCCAAAAATTGCGATAATTTGGACCGTCGACGGATTGTTGCTATTGTTTTATCGTTAAAATAATAGTTTGAAGTGGATGTTGATGCGCGAAAGTGATGCGATTTTGTGTTTTAAGTGTCTGAACCAATAGTGGAAACGACGAAACAAATGCTTCGATGTTGATATAAACCTCAAGTTATTTTGTTTGCTTAGGTGCCCCAATAACTTGAGTAACTGTCGTTATAGACTGTCCGCTGGGTTGAGCTGTCGTCAAAAGTTTTCCCAATTCTTCGTAATGTGACGCATCAGCATATTGTAAAGATTATAACATAATACATACATACATACATACATATAATCACAGCTCTTTCCCCTAGGGGTAGGCAGAGACCACTTCTTTCCACTTGCTACGATCCTTACACACTTGTTTCGGTTCGTCCACTTTCATTATTCCCTTCCTGGCCTTTTTTCAAGACGTCCCTGATTTGGTCTAGAAACGTCCGCCTAGGTCTAAGGCCCCTTCCAACACTTTCATTCACACTCGCCTTATACACTTTTTTCGTCAATCGTTCTTCATTCATTCTCTAATAACATAATAATCTAAATGAAATAAAGACATGGCCCAAAGGACAAGCATGCAAGCCAAAAATCTTAATAAAACAAAATTGCATTAGCTAATTCATTCATGCATTGGAGATAGACTGGTAGCAAATGCCTTATTGCATTAAGTTCGCATTTTTGTAAATGGTGTGCAAATAAAGCCTAAATAAAAAAAATGTACATATTGAATGAAACTAATTTAACTGATTTCATTGCATTTAATTTTAGCTTCAAGAAGTCAAAAATTTTAATAAGTTTAAATTTAACGCGATAAAATTAATTTAATCCGAGAAGTAGAATTCGAGTAAATAAAAAATTTGTCGTAAATAAGAAAAAAGTAGCCAAGACGAACACACATTCGGGTCAATCGGGATAGAGAGACCTATGACCGGTGTAACAGGTTTTTTCGGCAATCTATTGCAGGCATCAATCTCTCACATAAGATCAGTCACTCAGCCTGCTAGTATCTTAAACCTATTGTATACAAATCTATGTGATGAGAAAATAAATGATTTTTTTAATTATATAGCAATTAAAGCATATTCCATCTCTGGGAGTGACACAAGTCCAGCAGTAGATAGTTAGCGGGCTTACAAAAATATATGAAATATGAATGTCATATATTGTCATTACTATGGGCTATATTAATCTAATGGGGATTTTCATGTTCTTTGAAATATCCAAGTAAGCAGACAAGTGAAAAACTGGCAAAGTGTGACTAAAGTGTGACCAGAGTCTGAGTGGCTAGAACTGTAATATTAACTCTAGTTCCATCAGTCCATTTTGATATTTAGAACGATATGATATTTAGAACAAAAAAATTAATGAATGAGAATGAAAGAAACTTATACGTTTAAATGTACTTATACAATATAATGCCAAGCAACTATAGACCTAGCTAATATACACATAGGTAACACTTTATTTTATGTTAAAAATAACATGAGCAAAAAAATTGAGCAAATAAAATTTGATATAATCAACTGTCTTGGCGCTAAAACCGAGTTCTTTCAGACAACCTTTGGATGGACAAGATTGAAGTTTTCATACATGTCTTCGAAATATTTTTTTCTTATTTCTCAGACATGCAAGTGCATTGCCGTGACAAGTGACAGGCAAGCGGTAAATCAGCACTTAAAATTGCAAATAACAATATCATAATTTTGCAATTAACAATTTCATTGGTGCCGGCGGGTGTCGAACTCGGGTTGATGAAATTTACAGCAAGCGCCTAACCCTTGAGCTACCGCGGCCTGAGCAGGATTGCAAGAGAACAATAAAGAAAGTGTGTGTGGTTTGGCGTGTGTGGTTAATAATTAGAGGCGAATCGGAATAATAAACGAAATATATTGCATAATATGCATACATTAGCAAGAAAAATGCATATGATGCCTTCTGTCCCACCACCATATGACCTTGTTACATTAAACCACAACAAACCTCATCCAATCTGCATCCTTTCGCTAGCAGTTCCTTGATGCTACTTTCCACAGAAGTCTTCAACTCCTGTTTCTTGCCACCAATTTGTTCTCGCAGGTTCGATATCACAGCCTCCTCTTTTTCTATCTACGCAACATAGGGGAATAGCAACTTAAGGGATGCGTTTGGAGCACGAAATTTCATTCATATCTCATTCACAATGGAACATTTTGTATGTATTAAATTATTGTAACAAAAAAAATTACAACGATTGAGAAATTCATATAAAGTAATTACTTAAAAAATATTAATAATTCTTTCTCCCGATGTGCATATATCTGCACATTTTTAGTGTCAAATAATATAAAATTTAGTGCTCCACTTACATATAGCAAATAAAATAAAAAAAAAGCTATAGCGACACATCCAGAATTTTTAAAAGTATAATTTTTAATCAGGAAAAGGTTATTTTGTTGTTTAGTTTTTTTAATTTTAATACTCCCACAGAAAACTATTAAGGTAGTTACCATTTTCATTTTTGATCTTAGTGATTTTATAATAATATTTGCAATATTATTGTAAGTATATGTACTTATTTTAATTTTGTGCACGCAGCTGTATAGTGCGGCAGTATGTGGTCTTGCAATACCACTTACTGATGAAATTAAATATAAAAAACAAATAAAAATACCACAGTAGCGTTGTTTATAAAGTAGAAGAAACTGCATTATACAGAAATTGTAATTCTTCGTTTTAAGTTTCAAAAAATCACTAATTAAGTCTAACCAGTAAACTGAATTTGGAATAAATAGCTTAGTTCTATAAAAAAATAATATTAAATGTAAAAAATAACATGTTGACTATACCAAAAACACACATGATATATTTAACCTTTTCACTGTAAGATACGAGGACTGAATTGTACTAAAAGCTGTGCAAAATTGGACGTATCGATGTATTAACTACAAAATGATACACACAAAAATAAAACACGTATTCTACAAACTGGGGCGAAGCTAAAGTGTAATGGTGAGAAAAAAATAAACAGCAATATCATTGTTACGGCAAAAGTGAACGTGCATCGATATGCGGCCACTACTATTGGTTCACGAACTTAAATTGTGATAGAAAATACTAGTGTAATTAAAAGTTAATAATTATAACTTTTAACAAAAAGTAAAAACCGACTTCAAATTGCTAAAGAAGAGGTTGTTTATTTGATATCCTTAGGGTTAGAATTTGTTCTCCAAATATGTATGAGACCGCCCCACAAGTATAATAAAAAAAATATCAAAATTGGTTCACAATCTGCGAAGATATCGCGTAACTTACATACAAAAAAAAACATACACTCGAATTGAGAACCAACTCCTTTTTGAAGTCGGTTAATAAAAAAGCCAGTCGATATAATATTGTTTATTATATGTTTCTATGACTGTACTCGTATGTAAGTCAAATAGACTACTTCACTAAATCTTAGTGTTAGACTGCAGTCACATATTCAAAAGTAATAATAGTTTCTGATATAAATTATATTATATTATATAGTACTGTAACCGAAAGAGATTATACAGTCGAATGTTATGATCTCACTGCATTCTCGAACAAACACTTGGCAGAAAACAATTCGTAGTGGTGCAGTGTAATAGAATGTATAGGACAGTGACACGTTTGATTACAGCGGTCTGATGTAACGATATTTGTTTGTTTAGAGAATGTTATTAAGATGTTTTCTGACATTTTTATTGATGTGAAATTTATGAATGTGGTAATAAGAGTAAACATTTCATTTGCATTTTTTTATTCTCAGTTTATCATGGAAAAACGATTTCATTGGGAAGTTAAGTTAGCTTTTTTTCAACCGCTGTTCGGTTTGGCGTTTCAGTGGAATGTTCCAGGATGTATTTTACTTGCGTTTGTATGTTTTTTTTATTCAATATTTTGATGGCTGGCTGTAAGACAATAGATTCCGACGATGTGGATATAGTTATTAATTGTTACAAAGGAATATTTAAGAATGTGCGTATTCCACATTAGGACTTTAGTATGTTGGTATGTTATGAGAAGTTGGTAACCGTGTTTTAATATTTGAAATATGGTTGTATTCAAAGTTTCTGAACTAGTTAAACACGTTTGTATTTAAATGTACAAATCGTAAGTAGGTTTTCCATTAATCGCTCTTTCCACTTATCTGTGCCGCGTCCCGTTCTTGTCTGTTAATTGAGGTTAGCCCAGTTGACAATCTACAATGTAACGCTAATAGAAAACTATAAATATTTACTTTGAAATGTGTTATTTTTAATAATTTTTATAGTTTTTACTAGAATAATCAATTGTAGAAAGCAATATGACTCATTCCGCACTATCGTTAGCAACGCTTCCGTGTACAGGTGACATTTTGATGCTATCGGCAAATTGGCGCTCGTTATAAGTACTAGTACGTACGCGAGGACGTGCGCGTGTGTGTGTGCGCGTTTACGTGTTCATGTGTGGACGTGTGCGGCGTAACGTTTACGTGTGTGTGTGCATGCGGATATGTATACGTGTGCGTGTACATGTAGGCAATATCGCGGCGCGACGCGTGTGTGTATGTGTGTGTGTGTGTACGTGTGTGTGTGTGTACGTGTGTGTGTGCGCGTGTGTACTCACGTGCGCGCGCGCGGCGCACTCGGCGGCGGCGTGGCGGTGCGCGCGCGCGGCGAGCTCGCGCTGGCGGCAGCGCAGCGCGCGGCGGCGCAGCGCCCAGCCACGCTCGAGCGCGCGCCAGTCGCCTGACAGCCGCCGGCACGCCGCCGCGTACTCGCGCTCCATCGCCGTACGCTCCTGACACCGAACACGCTCACCCTCATCACCATTATACATACTTAAGTCTTTTTTGGTCTTTCGAGCCAGATTTGTATAAGCAGATCTGGCTCGAAGGACCAAAAAAGGAATTTGTTTGATTTGCGCTCCTTTTTGTGATTGAAGAGAAGAATTGAAGTATTTATTGATATAAATATAATAACTATAACAATGATATTAGAAATGAGTGCATACGGCGCAATTTATGACTTATTACGTACTGTCCGCAATTCGAACGAATATCGCGTAAAAAAAACAAAGTAATCTACCTTATTGGACAACATCAGTTATTATTTTTATTTTAAAACGTTAACAGGAAAATGCTGTCGCCCATTTCCTATTTCAATTACCCTCTAACGCCTATTACGTCACCCACTTGATAATATGGAGTACTAGGTTCTCTAACATCTGTAATACCCAACGCACATGATTCACGTAAATTATTTTAAATATAACCAGACTAAATACAGCTCGCTTTAATAATATTTTTTTTTATAAAAGTGAGAGTGACAAATGAGCACACAGTCCAACTAAAGAAATATATATATAATAAAAAGTATGTAAGTAATAGTACTGTTACAGCCTATTAAAGTCCACTGCTGAAAATAGGCCTCCATCATAGATTGCCTCGTAGGAGGGATATTTGCCATAGTTGCCACGCTTGGCAAACGGGTTGGCAACCGCAGTTTATTATTTTTAGTCGTTATTAAGAAGACGCTGCTGCCCATTTCCTGATTTCTTGCCCTCTGTCGCCTCTTACGACACCCACGGGATGATATGGTGTAGTAGGTATTCTTACACCGCCACTACACGGTGAAAATAATTGTTAGTGGATATGTGCGATGGACAAAGTGTCCCGAAACTCATATCAACCTTGGGAAAAATAAAAGTAAAATTTCATATCAGTTAGTGCATTTACACTATACTAACAAATTTATGAGGAAAATCGACACCTTAAAGCATCATTAAATATTGTGACCACAAATTTCTCAATTTTACAGTGATTTTTTCATTGACGTGGTCTTAATTAAACGTGCTATTAATCTCAGTCACAAATCAAGAAAAAAAAGTTGCTAGATTAGTTAACTACTACTAACGTAGTTTCTTTTAATCGTAGTTGAAAAAATATGATCACCTGACTTTGACTCTCTATTAAAAAAAACATACTGGACTACCCTAAGCAAGTTATTTCAAAAGATGGCCCATTTATCCTAGATTTCAAAATGAAATTACATCATTTTTAAATCTAAGTATAACTTTTCATCCTCAAAAAATAAAGTTAATTAGATAATATAATTATTATTATAATATCATTATATTATTATAATTATAATATAATAATAAAATAGAAATAAGTCATAAAATCAAAAGAGTTCCACAACACATTTTCATCTATTAAATATTGAATTCAACAAGTGCAAATGAGACAGGAATGTTTTTGTATAAAACAGTTAATGACGCCATTTAATGTGACTTAGAGCGAGACAGGTAGAGATACTATTTGATATTCGACCAAATTATGTTAGATTAGTTTAAAAAAAAGCAATTATATCAATAAATTAGGAGTCAAAGTCAAAATATTTTATGTTAAGTTAAATAATGTTCAAATTGTTTGCATTCAGGTTGAATGCAGGCTCCCCTACTTCCCTTCCTTGTACTCACCTCGTCCAGTTTCTTCTGAGCCTGCAACAGCTGTTCTTTCTCCTCGTGCCAGCGCCGCTGCCGCTCCTGCTGCTGCAGCAGGAACTGCTGGCGCTCGCGTTCCAGCTCCGCACGCTGCGCTTCAATACGTTCGCACTTGATCTCGCTCTCCAGGTCGCTGTAACAAATGCGTATAGACGGCTCGGTGGCGAAATGGCTAAGTATTAGGTTGTAGCGCTAAACGCCATAGGTTAGGTTCCGAATGCAACAAGTGTTTGTATGGCCTACGAATATTTTTTCCGAGTCTAAATTTTGTCCATGTACTTTTTTTTTTATAGACAAGCGGGCAAACGAGCATGCGGCTCACCTGATGGTAAGTGACTACCGCCGCCCATGAACAACCGCAACACCAGTAGAATTGCAGATGCGTTGCCGGCCTTTTAGAAAGGTGTAAGCTCTTTTCTTGAAGGTCCCTAAGTCGTATCGGTCTGGAAAATTCGCTGGTGGTAATTGATTCCACAAGGAAGTTGTGCGAGGGAGAAAACTTCTTCTAAATCGCACAGTGGTGGGCCGCCAATCATCCAGATGGTATGGATGGTAACGCGAGTTTTGTCGCGATGTGCGATAGTGAAATTGAGCGGCTGGAATGAGTCCGAACAATTCCTCAGAGCACTCCCCGTGATAGATGCGGTAAAATACGCAGAGATGCAACATCTCTACGCAGTGCCATTGTATCGAGTCGATCAGAAAGAACTCGGTCGTCGACGATTCGAACCGCTCTGTGAACCGCATGTACAAATAATGTATGTGAAAATTCTTGTGAGAAAGTTCAGGGGCTTTTTTTATAGGATAGGGTGACAATCGAGCACACAGTCCACCTGATGGTAAGTGGTTGGTGTGGCCCATAGACATCTACATCTATCCTCGCTTGCAAATCAAAATGCAGATGCGTTGTCACCCGTGAGGACTAAGATGGAATGCCTCTTTGCCAGTAAAAAGGGTCTCCGTTTCTCTACCCACCATACGAAACTATACTACTAATATAGCTGCAGCATGGCTCTACCACGTATAAAACGCTAGTCGCTTTTTGTTGTGCGCAAGCAACCAGAGTTTAACATCCACCGTCTCCACTGAAAATATCATATTCATTTATCACGTTCGTAACAGAGAAGAATTACAACATGAGACATGACTAAAAATTTCGAAATACTTCAAGAACAGCCAATTCAACCTAAAGCAGCACACGGCAGACAATTTATTTCTTCATAATCTTCTCATAAATGAGACCATCATGGACCATAATTTAAGAAAAAAATTCTGTGAATAAAACTAAATGATAAGAATGAAAACTAAATGTCCACGCCTCATGAGCATTACATTTAATTTTGATGAAAAAAATTAATTACCAAAATGAATCGATATGGGCTGTATGGTACTTACACATTTGTTCTTTAACTATCAAGAGCTAAAGAAGAAAATGAACGCGCTTTTAAATTTTTAATAACAATTAAATTTATAAAACTTGAAAATCATTTTACTAGCAAATGACGTGTCCTAGGCTATATGGTATGAAATAGGGAACCAGTTGACGTAATTCTGAAGCTAATAAAAAAACCCGGTTTCGATACGTCAATTTTTTCGGGAGTTATCGTGACCACATACGAAATCAACATCCGGACGTCCACGTAAAAATTTTTTAAACCGTTTTTTATCAATGTAGTAATATAAAATGATTTTTTAGAAATTATAAGATGGATTAATTAGTGTTTTATTGGTATACGGGTACTCGTATTATCGTGTAAGTGCAATATAGTTATGATAGAGGCATTTTAAGACCACAAAACTCCTTGACCTTGACGTGTCGAGAGTAACACCACATGAGTAAATAAACGAAACAGAGATAAAGCTTCATACAACAGCACGAATCGGTTGCACTGCTGCAAGCACGCGGAGCATGTGTGCGTGACCACTGGCCGCTTGTCGTGTACGCGGAATTACTGGAAAAATCCAGTTAGTCAGGGTCAGTGCGACGCACGTTGTTAGTTTTGTTATTTGCAAGTTTGAATATTTTATTGTAAAAACGTGGTATTATTAATAATGTTTGTCTATTGTACTGTGTGTATGAATAATACTAGAAAAAAAATATATATCATACTTTAACTATCCCAAGGATTACAATAGGTAAGTAAATATTTGATTATTACTTTTTCAAGTAAGTACCTTTATTTTATTCTATGATCCTTTTTTTTTTAATTAGAAGAGGGTACTACATGGTGTGTTTTTACCTTTTTATTGTTATTACAAGCTTTTACTAAACATTTGTAGGTATGTGGGTGGGGTAGGTAGTAGTAGGTATGTGTGTTAAGTTCACATATTGCAAGTAAGATTTGAACCACTTCCCGATGTCTGAGTTGAAATTTTGTATACCGTAACTTCAGTTCATTGTGGCAACCCTACCAAAATAGTTAACAATTTTGCACGATCTTAAGAAGCCTTATCTCTGCTCCGTTATCTGCTCGTGTGGCAATATACTACCTAATAACGCTTCGCGTTATGAGGCGTGCAATAGGTTTCATCCTACTTATAGCGGTTTTGTGTTTGATTAGCTCTAAAACGAAGTCACTCGTTCTTCTGCTTACAGATCAAGGTCACTTGGATATATATTTTCAACAGTAAGCTGCTATGGTCGCTGCTGGTGAATCCGGACGGGATCAGAGTTATGTAACAATTGACGTGAACAGCAGAACTACATACAGTTGTTAGTTTCTTGCGGTTACGACTGCTGAACTAGGACAGCAGAGAAGTGCAACAAGTTAGCAGCAGCACTCACGAAAACCTGTTGTTTATATTGCTACTGATGTACTATGTAAGCCTAGTACTATGAAACCGTGTAGTGGCGGTGTAAGAATATTAATTACGCCATGTCGTCCTATGGATGTTGGTCGTTACAGGCGACAGAGGACAACTGAAACAGGAGATGAGCAGCAGCATATACCTGAAAACAACTCAAAATAAAAAATGCGGTTGTCAACCGGCTTGCCAAACAAGGAAACTAAGGCAAAATTCCTGCTATGAGGCAATCTGTGGGAGAGGCCTATCTTTAGCAGTTGACTTTTATAAGCTGTAATGGATGAATGGAGGGATGGACTAGGAGAGTAGTGCGACAAGTCACGTTGACAGCAGTACTCACGACAGCGTGGTGTTGAGGTTCTCTGTGCTGGCGGCGAGGTCGGTAGTGGACCAGGAGAGCAGTGACAGCCGGGAGAGGTTCATAACAGACGCGCTGCCTTCCTGTCGGAGTTTGGCCGCTTCTGCCGGGTCGTTGTAACGGAACATGTTCGTACGTCCCAGCAACAATATGCAACCTGAAGCGTTATAAATAAATAAAATTACAATTAATTTTATTTATTTAGTATAGATAGAAAACATTCATAGGCACAGTAGAGATAATACATAAAAATATTGGATAAGGAAAAGCACAAAATAAAATGAAATTAGAAACAGCTCATCAAAATTGTAAGTAATGTTTGTGCTATATTTTTATATAATGTATTTGTGGTGTACAAAATAAAATAAAATGTTTATGAAGAAATAATGATCAGAGAATTTGTATAAGATATGAACGATGGAGATAAATTGCAGTTTTTTAAGCAATATGGATCCAACACACACGAAGTTTAAAAAGCCAAAAGTTCCTTATCATTTTAGGGAAGGACTTTCACGTCATAAAAACAAATACAAGGAAGTCGAAACAACAATTAGCGTGCTATTTTAATAGACTATCTAGACGATTTCTTTACAAAATACGTCTATCTCTGTCGTAACCTGTTGAAAGCACATAAAATCATTAATTTATTAATTCTGTAAAATTTAATAACTATATTAAATACGTAATAACTGTAATTTAACAAATGTATTAATACGTATTTAATAACTGTAAAATTTAATGTCATAATTAGTATTACGCGTGTTGGATCCAAACTTTAAAATCTACAAGGAGGCTTTTCGTGGATTGACTTTTTTTTAGCGTAAGTCGGTCCAAACGTATATACTGCTCATATAGCCAAGTTGACTAAGTGCAATAGTTTAAAGCTAATAGAAAACTATAGGAATGAATGAAGTCAACATGAAGTCAGGTGACTTAGCTTTTTTTTTATACGAGAGGGGCCAAACGAGCACGCGGTTCACCTGTTGGTAAGTGACTATCGCCGCCCATGAACAACTGCAACATCAGGGAAATTGCAAATGCGTTGTCGGCCTTTTAAAAAGGTGTAGGCTCTTTTCTTGAAGGTCTCTAAGTCGTATCGGTCCGGAAAAATCGTTGGTGGTAAACAATTCCACAAGATGGTATGGATCAATTCAATAAATTTTTGTATTTATATTTATATGTAATCCTAGTAAGGTAGATTACGTTAATGGATAAATACAAAAACTTTATAACAAGATTTTCTATAATACTACTAATTGGCCTTTGCATAAATCCAAAGCGCTTGTAGAAGGCACTCTTATGATCTATTTTGGATCCTATTTGTGAAAGTGAGTTTAAACTGAGATTTGTCTCATCTGTTGGGATGTGTATTATGTGGTGTGGGTCCTGGCTGAGTATTAGCGTTGACAATCAGAAAGTCAACACGGCTAGTTCAGCAGGGGTGAATGTGGACAATATGAAGTGTGTGTGTGTGTGTGTGTGTGTGTGTGTGTGTGTGTGTGTGTGTGTGTGTGTGTGTGTTGTGTGTTGTGTTGTGTGTGCGGCGGTGTGTGCGGTGTAGTGTGTGGCGGTGCACTCGCCCTGGCTGAGCTTGGCGGGCGCGTCGAGCAGCACGGTGTTGAGCCAGCAGTGCGCGCCGGGCGCCGGCAGCAGCGTGGCCACGCCGTCGCGCAGCGCCACGCGGCAGTGCAGCGGCAGCACGCCCGCGCCGCTCAGCACGATGTCCGGCGTCGGCACCAGCTCCGCGCTGCCGATCACCGTCTCGCCCTCCTGCCGACACCGTGCCACAACCACTTCACTCTCACTGCTATACACTCCTACTGTCCTCTGGTCCCCTCATCACGTGGTGGCTATATATCCTAGGTATCCAACTAGAGCTTACGCTACAGCTATAACACGACGTCGATCACTGTCTCACCCTCCCGCCACACTGCACCACACATCCTTCACTACTTTCCATACCTCCCGACGTCCCCTGGTCCCCTAGTATCCTCGTGTCAAATGCAGACACCTACCAACCCTTCACTCTCCCTGATATACCTCCTGGCGTCCCCTGCTCCCCTGGTGTCCACGCTATTTTAGGCCCGCCACATACATACGGAATTCCGTTTCGGGATTCCGTTTCCGATTCCGTTTCGATATTCCGATTCGGGATTCCGAACGCAGCAAGTCCATATAAAAATCTATGACCCGTCATACACGTAGGGTAGTTTTCGCTTCAAAATTTTGTAGGCTAAACGGGATTCTGTATGTGTGTGGCGACCCGCTCGGAATTCCGAAACCGAATCCCGAAACGGAATTCCGTATGTATGTGGCGGGCATAAGACGTGCTTTGAGACACGCTAACTATAGCACGATGTTAATCAGAACAGTTTCATTCTCCTGCCGACACCACGCCGACACCACACCGACTACCCTTCACTATCCCTGATATGCCTCCTGACGTCCCCTGCTCCCCTGGTGTACACGCTGTTTAAGATGTGCATAGAGCCACAATAAAACTAGCACGATGTCAATCACAACAGTTTCGCTCTCCTGCCGTCACCGCACCAACGACCCTTCACTATCCCTGCTATACCTCCTGGCTTCCTCTGGTCCCCTCGTGCATATCAAAGATTTGTAATGTATCTTACTAGACCGGCAATTCAGAACAGAAACCGTATAAACCGGGTGTGGTTTCGTAAGCGCGGACAGGTAACCGGTACGATAAATATACCATGCAGTTGTATTTTCATTTAAGAAAGTTAATGTTTTTAGGCAAATATGAAATAAATTTACATTACAAAGTGCGCACATAAATAATAACAGCGTTTTCTTAGTTACATTAAACAAAATCAGTGTTGGATTGTCAAATACAACGTTCGAGGTTTACAAAACAAAAAACCGTCATCTAGTCATCTTCGCCGTTCGCAGTCGACTAAATAAGTTACGGAGAAATGACCGTAACATAGTACGCAATGTGTTAGTACAGTAGTGCTAGTCTAGTACATACGTAGAAGTCTGATGTTCAACATGTTTTATACGTGCTACAACTATAACCACCTACACAGCTTATAGCCCGATATCCGACGTCGGAGTCAGCTCCACGCTGCCGATCAGCTTCTCGCCCTACTGCCGACACTGCAATACCGACCCTTCACTCTCACTGCTATGCTCTCCTAGTATCTCCTGATGGTTATATACATATATTCCTGACTGACTCGTTAGTCTTGTGGGTGTAGAAAGTGTGACTGCTGATCAAGAGGTCCCGGGTTCAAATTCCGGAACGGGTCAAAAAATCTGTTATTTACTTTTTCCATTAGGAAATTCTCAGTAGCTGCCCAGTCAGGAAGTTGGCGGTGTCTCACCACCGTGCCTCAGAAAGCAAGGGAAGTCTAGTCTCGCTAGTCTCGCTAGTCCTGCACCTGATCTACCTCCGATCGTGTGTCGGTTTACCGTCCCATTGGATTATGAGAGTGAGGGAATAGAGAGTGCACCTGTGCTTGCGCATACACTCGTGCGCCTATGGCTAGCCTCCTTTGAGGAATTTAGGACAGTATTAGTATATAATATATTCCTGGTGTCGTCCAACATGTTTTATACAGGCTAGAGTCTCGATATAGCTTAGCAAAGATGGCGTTATACCGTTTCTTTCGAAACTCATGGTACCTAATGGGGATAGGTTCTCTAACACTCGGTACAACAGAAATAAATAGATAATATTTTTTGTAACAAATTAAAAGTTTTAATCCATTCAATAAAACTAATTTTACGGATTTTAACGTGTTTAATTTTAACTTTCTTTATTTCCGGCCTTTCAGACATCAGAAAACGCTGTAGTTTTAATCATCAAGATAAAGATAAATGAGTATCAGTATACTTTCCAATACTGTGTTGCAGTAAAGACATATTAAATTGGTTTCAGAGCCAAATATCCTCAATGTTACTTTCAGGTTTAGTCAGTAAACCTAAATAAGCACTAACCTTGAGATGATACAGAGTAACCCCAGTCGACAACAGGTTGTCGTCGATGCCCACGAGGTGTGGCATATCGGAGTCCAGTACCACACCAAGGCCGCTCTTCCGAAGTCCGAGCGCTTTCTGTTCTTGAAGGATCTGTTGCGTCTCGCGCCATTTCTCCGTCCACTTCTCTGTCAGGACCTTCTCCTGTGCCTCCTTGCGCTGAAGCGTAGCCAGCACACCTGCCTCTGCCTCCACAGGATTCTATAAAAATGCAAATTCAACTAACAAGAGTGGCTTACATAAATAAATGGTACGTAATATTGCATTTTTTATAGGAGAGGTGGCAAACGAGCATGCGGCTCACCTGATGGTAAGTGACTACCGCCGCCCATAAATAGCAGCAACACCAGGGGAATAGCAGATGCGTTGCTGACCTCTTAAAAAGGAGTAAGCTCTTTTCTTGAAGGTCCCTGGTCCGGAAAAATCAGTGGTGGTAATCGATTCCACAAGGAAGTTGTGCGAGGAAGAAAATTTCTTCTAAATCGCACAGTGGTGGACCACCACTTATCCAGATGGTATGGATGGTATCGCGAGATTTGTCGCTATATGCGATGGTGGAATTGTGCGGCTGGAATCAGTCCAAACAATTCCTCAGAGCACTCCCCGTGGTAGATGCGATAAAATACGCAAAGAAATTCTCTACGCAGTGCCAGTGAGTCAAGCCGATCGGAAAGAACTCTATCGTCGACGATTCGAACCGCTTGCGCTGGATGCGGTCAAATGGAAGGAGCTGGCACTGGGGAGCCCCTAACCAGAGATGGGAACTTGTAAAATTGCAAGCGGTGTGCCGGCATGAAATACTGTCCCGATCTGCTGAGCACGCCAAGCTTTTTAGAGGCCAATTTGGCCTTCTCTTCCAAGTGACCACGAAACTGCACATCACTCGATATGTCGACACCGAGGATTCCGATACTGACTGAGGCAACAAGGGCAGAGCCTTGAAACTGAGAAGATACGACAAAGGGGTTCTTTTTAGTAGTAAACGTGCAAACTTGTGTCTTCTGGAGATTGAACTGGACTAGATTAAGTCGCTCCCAGTCCGAGATTTTGTTCAACAAAGTCTCGACTTCAGACACATGTTGGTTCCGATACTTGGCAACGTTTTCACGAAAAATATTGGCACGACCGGTGTATATAGCATCACCAGTGCTATCATCCGCATAGCAATAAATATTATCGGTTTGCAACATGTCATTGATATGCAGAAGAAACAGCATTGGTGATAGCACGCATCCTTGTGGGACACCAGCGTTAATAGGCTTGTAATCGGAGCATGCACCGTCTACTACGACCTTGATGCTCCGATCAGCCAGAAAACTGGTGATCCAATTGCACAATTTCTCGGGAAGCCCATAGGAAGGAAGCTTCGGAAGAAGCGCTTTGTACCAGACCCGATCGAAGGCCTTCGCTATGTCCAAATTTATTAGTTGGCTATTGCCAATACCTCCCCCTTGGACTCGATCGCCTGCGCCCATCTATGTGTTAGGTAAACAAGAACATCACTAATCAGCTAGTAATTCTCAAGGTATCGCACGAGCACGAGACAAAAGGGGTTCCGAAAAAATACTAATATCAATGTGGCACTGTATGACTTACTAGCTAATATTATGACATCTGTAGATAAGAGAAATCCAGTCTGTGCCATTTATACTGACATGACCAAGGCTTTTGATTATGTGGACCACAAGATCTTGTTAAACAAATTACATGGTTATGGTATAAGAGGAAATATTCTTCAGCTCTTAGAATCGTACCTAAGTAATAGAATCCAATGCACAGAAATTTCTAGAATATGTCCAAAGAGTAAATTAGAAAATACATATTTATCGAAACCAAGGCACATCAAATACGGGGTTCCACAAGGTAGCGTACTAGGGCCACTACTCTTTTTAATATATATAAACGATCTACCAAAAATAACGTCACACAAAATGGTTCTCTTTGCAGATGACAGTACAGCTATAATAAAGTGTGCAAATGAAATTAATTATGAAAGTGATATAAATACCTGTTTACGCGAAATTATAGAGTGGCTTAATAATAATAATTTAAAAATAAATTTAAATAAAACAAAAGTTATGCACTTCCATCAACGCCGTGAAAACCCAAACATTAACATTTCCTACCAAGGCTTTAATATGGAAGAAGCAAATATGGCGAAGTTTTTAGGTATAGTGATTGATAATCATCTCACTTGGAAGCCTCATGTTGAGGATCTATGCAAACGACTCAGCAAATCCGCATATGCGCTTTCTCAACTTTCAAAAAAGGTTAACAGCCAGGCTCTTTTGATAGCATACCATGGACTAGTTGCTTCCGCTTTACGATATGGCATCATTTTCTGGGGACAGTCTTCTGATAGGGAGCTTGTATTTAGGATGCAAAAACGATGTGTAAGATCAATGTGTGGTCTCAAAGTAACAGTTAGCTGTTTTCCTTATTTTAAATACTTAAAAATCCTAACACTGCCGTCATTGTATATACTGGAAACAGCTATTTTTGTAAAAAAGCATCCATTTCTTTTCCAAAAAATATCTGATATTAGAAAGAATCCAATACGTACCCACTACATAAATAGGTTATGTTACATAAAATGTAAAACATCATTAATGAAAAAAAGCTTCTTTGGTATTGCCCCACAAATTTATAATAAACTACCTGATTCAATAAAAAATATGACCTTATTTAAATTTAAAAAGGTGCTGAATGACTTATTAATAAACAAATGTTACTATAAAATTGATGAGTTCTTGAATGACAATTTTGACTAGTAATTTTTATCGAATATTATCATTTTTTGTTATTGTAATCAATTTAATTTTATAAATGTAGAATTTTCATTAGTATGCCAATTTCAATTATTTCTATTCTATTTTATGTTATGGCATGATTTTTCAAAAGAACACTCAATTATATTTGTATGTCTTTAAGACAAAACATTTATTGTATTTGCACACCTCATAAGGTAATAATACAATGTACATATTATAATTTTCTGTAACACCTTTTATACCTGTATTATGCAAATAAATGAATTTGAAAATTTGAAAATTTGAAATTTGAGCTGGTAGTTAATAATAGTTTCCATTACTTTGGAGAACAAGGAGGCGATAGCGATAGGCCTGTAGTTGGACGGATCTGAGCGGTCGCCTGAGCATCATTGACGGAGACATGATATCCGTCCGGATGAGAGGTCAGCAGAAGGTCCAACAAGAAAGATACATGATCCTCCACATCTGATATCCGCGTAGGCGAAGTAACCAGTTGTGTCAGACCATATGCAAAGGCAGTCATAAACAGATCTACCCACATGATCGGTTAAACGGGAACCAAGCCATTCAGCGTGGTGGAAGTAAAAATCACCGAGTATCACGATCTCTGCGGATGGGACCTGTTGTAGCACGGAGTCTGCAGCCATTTGGACGTGGTCGACGTGTCGGTATTACCGCTATGGGATCTATAGAGGCACCCGTAATCGCGGGGATGGTCGACCTTCAAAACTGCTGAGACGTCGAAGACAGAAATTGAGTTGATATTAAAAACTACTTTATAATAAAAAGTTTAAAGCAAAAACTTGTGTTTTAAACTTGTAAGAGCCACGCTGTAGCTATATTATAGTAGTAAATATTATAGTCAGTTCGACCCACATAGACCACAATCTTACAGAATACAAGCTTAATTGTGTTTTGTATATTGAGTGTAAAGAACCGGAGAACCTTTTTTTTAATAGAATAAGGGTGACAAACGAGCACACAGTCCACCTGATGGTAACATTTATCTTCGGTTCAGAATCAAAATGCGTTGTCACCTCTGAAGACTGAGATGGAATGCGTCTTTTCCAGTAATAAGGGTCTCCGGTTCTTTGAACTCACAATAAAACACAGCAACATTAAGCTGCTATTTTACACAGGTATTCTGTGAAAGCGTGGTCCTTCTTCGGTCGAGCCGGCGCATTCGTGCTACAACGATAATATAGGTGCAGCGTGGCTCTAGCACATATAACGTAGCCATTATGCTACTGTGGATAAGTAAGTACTGTGTGAGCAACTCACGGTGTTGTGTGCGATCTGTGCGCGCAGCTTGTCGATCTCGTCGCGCAGCTCTCGTATGAGCTTGACGTTGGGGTCCTCGTTGATGGTGGGCTTGTTGATGATGTTCTTCGCACGGTTCGCGTACCGGAGCGTGGACAGCGTCTCGCCGTAGTTGCAGTCAGCTGGCGATATCTGGAACAGTGAAAAGTTAATCCTAAATAAAATCTTACATTTCAATTTTATATATTATAACATTCGTCTTGGCTTGGGTAGGACGACTGGTCAAATCCCCTATGCACATAATTCCGTAGTCACATTAATAAATATTTATTATAGAAGTCGATTTATAAATCACAAATTTCACAACAACTCATGAATCCACGTTTTAAAAAAATCAAGTAGCAATTAAGCTAAGCCAACTATTTCTTATGTTTACACGAATAGTAAACAAAACATCGGGAATTAAGGTAAGTTAAATAAAACGCATAAAATCCA
This sequence comes from Parnassius mnemosyne, assembly GCA_963668995.1. NCBI lineage: Eukaryota > Metazoa > Arthropoda > Insecta > Lepidoptera > Papilionidae > Parnassius > Parnassius mnemosyne. The sequence goes on along the minus strand of CAVLGL010000057.1, from coordinate 44,818,832 downwards.
CAGAGTAATTTTATTAAACGCTTCAAAATTAGTTACAGCATACGCTATTTGTGAATTATCTAGACTGGTAAAGAGGAGGAGCGTCAAAACTGGCCTGTCAACGGAAGCTGAAAAGGAGCCTCTTATGGAATAAACTCATATTCAGCATTTTTGCAAGTCTGTCGCAAGAGGCGACAGAGCGTAACTGAAACAAGAGATCGACAGCAGCGTCATTCTGATAATAGTATTAGTAATAGTAATTATTTTTTTTTACGTCCCGCTGGGTTTCTTGTTGGTTCTTCCCAGGACAGAGGTTTTTTTTTTCAAACCACTGGTAAAGTGAAAAATAACTTTCAATAAGAATTACACATTTAATGTATATTGAATAAAAATTATTCTATTCTATTCTATAGAGAAATAAAATAAAAAAAAACTGCGAAGGCAAGGATGTAAATTACACACACTATCCTTTATCAATTATAAATAAGAAGAAACGAATGCTTTATTCATAATCAGCATCATTGCAGCACCTCACAGTCCACTGTTGAACACAGGCCTCCTCCAAGAATGCCTATAGCATGGTTTTGAATGACCTGCATCCATCGACTTCCTGCATGTGTCACAAAGTCGACACTCCATCTTGTAGTAGGCCTCGCTCAAAGAATGCCACAAAACACGGTCCTGAGTCACCTGCATCCATCGACTTCCTGCGTCTCTTACCAGGTCTCGAAATCCATTTAATGGAGGGGGGGGCTACACTTCGCTTATCAGTACAAGTTTGCCACACATTTCCACATTTTGCTGATTCGTTGGGCTATGATGGTTACTATAGATTTACTGCTCCTAATTTACGGTGTTACCAACGTTAAAATAGTTAATAGTAACTGTAAATACAAACCGCTGCAATCATGATTGTCTTCGAATTTCCACCTAACGAGTCCTTGAGGAGCCACGTCAACACGGAGTCCCGGTACGGGATGAACACGTTCTTTTTGCCCTTAGGCGTCCGATCTAAAAGAAATGGGTTACATGATAAATAAAAGAACTCCATCGAAACCAATATATTATTGGATAAATTAAAAAATATTTTTGTGCCTGAATAGAATAGAATAGAATATAATAGAGTCATTTTTATTCAATATAGATTATAGTACATAATACTTATTGAAAGTCATTTGTTACTATTACCACTGGTTCACTAAAAAAAACTGTCCTGGGAAGAACCAGCAAGAACCTTATTTTTTAAAGCACAATTTACAAGAATTTAAAATTACAATTATTATGAAAACATTTAGAAACAGCATGGTAGTGATCAGCTCGTTCCCAGGCGTTATTATTAGTCATGTACTCTTAGTAGTTAATAATCCTTACTAGACAATTTTTGCTTAATAGATAAATAATTTAAACCTTTTGATAGAAAAGGTCTGCATATTTTCCGGGACTTTGTTGTAAAAGTGTATACATTGCTCCAAGAAGGAATTACTGACCCTTTGAAGTCGAGTAACTGCTATAACTAACTTGTGCTTGTGTGTATGTATGTATGCATGAGTACTCGCGTGCATGTTCTTACGATAATTTAACTATATTTTATTATATGTAATGATAACCATATAATGCCAAGGACATAAAGTTGAATCACCATTCACCATCAGGTGAGATAGTCGTCAAGCACTGACTTGAGATAATAACAAAAAAATTGTAGCATTGGATGTATTGAGATATTTTATTTTATTTTAAAGATACAATATTTATCATATAACCTAACTGAGTCCTGTAATTCGCACGTGGATATTATATAATGAATGCCTTACCAACTTTGAAGATACAATATTTTGTGTGATACAATAGTTTAGTAGTTAGATGAATAGAATAGTTTGTGTAAGAACTGACTGTCTGCCTGCTGGCTGGAGTCTGCGAGAGCGGAGATGACAGATCCGAGCGTCACCAGCGACTTGTTGATGTGCGCGCCCTCCACCAGCCTCTGTCCAGTTGCGCCCGTAGCGTCCGCTCGTTCGCTGCGATCATTCAATATACCGTTACAGTAAAAAAAAACCACTGCTGAACATAGTGTGTGCCAACGTTTTCGGAAGTAGCAGCTCACCTGCCGGCGAGGTCGACGAGGTGCACTTTGGATAGCGTCTCGCTGGGCAGGTTGTTGTGGCGCGTGTAGCCGGCGCGCACAAACGTCAGCGTGAAGATCGCGTGCGAGCGGGACGACACGTCGTTCATCTGTGTCGACGCGGTCGTGCGCTGCTGGTTGCCGCGCTGCATGCACTCCTGGAAGATAGACAATAGTCAAATTTATGTTTAGCAGAGTTGGTGGTTTGCGAAGATTGTAATTTTTGTGGCAGTCCTAAACGTGGTCACTGACTGCAGACGCTTACATACAGCGCGAAGTTTGCAGTTGGTGACCAGGTTTGTGATTCAAAACCATCAGTTTTCATAGATCACAAATCCTCGAAAAGAAAAGAATACTGATTTCTTTCAACAATGCTTTGCGAGGCTATTGAAATTTAAAAAAAGTTGGATATAATTGATAAAGTTAAATCAAAACTTAAGCTTGAAGCCCAAGTTAAGGGCTTAAATGTTCAGTGAGTTCTATAGAGGTGAGTGTATATGTGTGCGTGAGTATGTGTTCTAACAATAATTTGAGCATGGTTTCAGTATCACTTGAAATGTAACTAGTGTTCTATCTTTTTTTGTTGTTCTGACGGTCCAATATGAAGATATATTAAAATGGCTTGAATAATTCGTTAACGTAGACAATTTAAAAAAAATATATTTTTGAAGTGATAACTTCTTTAGAATCGTTGTGATTTGAAATTCGATGCAAGGAAAAAGCGACACTAAAAGGAGACAAACATTTATATTTATAGGATTTAGCCTGCGAGAGAGTGAGATAGAATACAATGTACAGTGTTTCTTATTATCTCGGTTTCAATAAATTAATAATAAAAATAAATGAATTAATAAAACATTTTTATTAATCTTCTATATAAATTAAATGATAGAGATTTGTAGTTTGTGCGCGCAACACAAAAAAACTAGTAGATAGATTTCAATTAAGTTTTCTAAGTTTATTTTTAGACACTTGGCCATAATGTAAAATTATTGCGATATCTTAATTTAATATAAAGTTATTAAAGTTTTAAGAAACAACGATTTTTATAAGTACTACGTGTTCAGTGATGTGTGTTTTCTTTCCGCGGAGAAGAGGGGCAAGCGGTGTAGCGCGCATGCATAGGAGAGGGGAAGTCTCTTCTACCTCATTATAAAGTTAGGGCCAGCCGCGCATTATTTGCGAGAGCGATCTGATGCTGATGGTGTTTCGATATATTTTTTTTGTTCTGTTTTTTTTTTAAACGTTTACACCACACTAAGATTTTCTCATGTATCGTGGAGGCAGTTTACAAACACAAATTACACGAGGACAAACATCCAGACTCGGAACAATTATTTGTAGGCCATACAAATACTTGTTCCGTGAGGGATTCGAACCCGCAGCACCCCGCGCAACAACTCATTGCTAAGACGCTAAGCCACTGCGCCACGGAGTAAAAAATAAATAAGGTTTAGCTTCTACCGCGTGTGCACTACGTACGTGTTTACTTTTTATATTTACAAATGTATAAAAACACCTACCTGAATATCATCATAATCAGATACTAAATGGCGCGACAAATCCTGCACATAAGGTCCAAGTTTTGGGTGTTCTCTGACCCTCAGCGAGTGGCCAGAGTCTCCACTGAGCAAGTCCTTAACGCGCTCGTTGTAGATCTCCAGGTAGCTGACCTCCGTGCGGTAAGAGGAGCCAGATTCCTTACCGGCAGCCATGCGAGAGAACAGCTGCCGGCAAATGCGTGGTATCAGACCTTGGCACTCCTGGAAAGATGACAAAGATTATACTAACATTGAGCGCAAATGCTTGAATATACAAATCGTCTAAACCAGGGGTTCGCAAATATTTTCAGTTGGAGGCATAAAAGTAAATACTCCTGAAATGAAGTAAAAACATGTTTCGAAACGTGAAAGGGATTAATGGTGGAGTGATCATCTTTCCACTAATTGAAACTTAATTCTACTGAACCACCAGAAAAAACATTAGCCACTTTAATCATTATTTCGCCACTAGAAGGGTAGTCGAAACCATCAGTTTTAATGGAAAATTCACTAAGTTGGCAACATTAGACAACACTGAGTATCAGCACGCGCCGCACTATATGACTTCATCAGCATGCCTCCTTCAATATTCGTATACCTACCGCATTTTAAAAATGCTGCGTGTACGGTGCAGGTGAAATGTGCGAGGTTTCATATGATTTCATACAAATAATTCTAAAATGCAGCGCGTACGGCGCGAATGGCGCTGATAAATGTGCGTTCACCTTTAGTATTTTGTCTAGGCGCTCTAGATAGTCGAATTAGGGTACAATGATACTAGGTAGATAGGCACAAAAATTATAACATCCGCAAAGTGACGCTGAGTATTTATATTGACAATAGATTATATAAATATATTTATTATTTAAGAAAAATGGGAAATAAAATACAATGATAACTTATTCAATGCGACGTATGAGCTGGACGATCTCCACACACTTTTTCCAATCATATAAGATAAGGTTTGACACCACCACTCTCATTTCTTGCTCCACATTGGTCTTTGAGCGATATTTTCTTTTTATTACAGCTACAACTGAAAATTCAGTCTATTTTGTACCCGTGAATAAATAAGTTTAGTTTCCAGGCAATGGTAAACAGGTGCGCCTCACGGTGAACCAGAGCGCGAGGGCCGCGGAGCACTCTTTGGCAACCCCTGGGCTAAACAATTGTCAAATCAGTTTTTTTTTTTATTCAAGATTAATCTGTACAAAGCAATAACAATCAAGAAAGCTACGCTATTGCTTCAACTGGTCCCTACTGCGTGGGACGTATTGAAGAAGCGGCAAGAATCTCTTGGGACCACATGAGAAGCACCAGCATTCAAATAAAAATCATCAAAATCAGTTCACCTTGAAAAAAGTTATGAGGTAACACACATAAAAAATACAGTCGAATTGAGTACCGGCTCCTTTTTGAAGAAGTTTAAAATAGGGGACGAAGTATTTAATAGATACTGATTAGACGCCTTTACACTTATTTAAGGCGTATGTAAGGTACTATCGTCAATTTCGGTACTTTTTAATTTTTAAATTGTTTTCATTCCGTGTTTTTAAAACCGTTAAAAATTTATATAAACATGAATGACGTGCTGGATTTAGGAGATATGAACATGCTAGAGACCACTCGGAGACCTGATAGACATCGTCATCGTGTGAATCCGTTAGAAATGAGTGACCAACATTTTAGGTATAAGAATAGGTTCTCAAAACGTTACGGATAAGAAATAGTGGGTGTTTTAAGTTCAGCGGTGAGGATTTAGCACGACCCTTAACGATGCCTAATGAGTCCTAAAATTCAAGTGGTTTGTGCATTACGCAATTAGACTCACCATGAAGGAAGTGCTATTTATAACCTTGGTCAATGTACCTAACATAACGCTAGATAAAACGCCAAAAAATACATATTAGTGTTTTATTAGTAAATCCAAGACGATACACCTGATTTACATGGCGTGTCTCAACCAGTAATCAGTAGGACGTAAAAAAGTAGCGGAAATTTTTTCACGGATGTCCCGAGAATTTATTAAAACTACTACTTTAAACGAACAGCAGGAAAACATTAGGAAATTTCGCATTATTGCTAATTATCCTACAGTAATTGGCGCAATTGACTGCACTCACATAGGAGTAAAGAAAGTAAATGCTGATGGAGGTCAGTTATATATATTAATAGAAAAGGATTTTCTTCACTTAATGTACAGGTAATATACAAACATTTTAAATAAGCTATGATTGTCTCTTAATTACTTTACCAAAATATAAAATAATTTGACTATCTGGCAATCAATGTATATTAAAATATTTATTATTTTTATATTACCTTATTTAAATTGCTGCTAATCCTTGAAATGTTATTTATACAGGCAATTTCTAGTATAATTTATAACAATGTAATTAAATGATTTCCTCTTTAAGACTGTCATAGATAAGGAAGAGCGGGGACTTCTGACCGGTTTTCTTTTAAACTTACTAAGAGCACCCATCTATTATATATATATATATTGCTTAAGTTTGTAATTTTAAAGAAATAAAGCATTTAGTATCATTACTATAAAATATTAATATAATAATAATTTGTTCCCTTTTAACAATATTGTTTAAGAGTTGTGTGCTTTTTTGGTGCACAATAACATATATCAGAAAAATATAAAGTACTAATGGGCCCTCACTTTTCAGTTGGTTTGTGATGCTGACCTGAAAATCATGGACATTGTTATCAGGTGGCGTTGCAATGTACATGACTCCAGAATATTCCATGAATGTAGACTAAAACAGAGGTTTGAGGCTGGCGCATTCTCGAGAATATTACTCGGTGACAATGGCTATCCTTGTACTCCATATCCGTACCAGGAACACTGTGGAAAGATGTTTTGGTTTGTTGAACCAAAGGTTTTGTTGTTTATTCAGAAGTATGTTTGGGGATATTGTAACAGCAAAAGAAAAACCAATCTTCATCAGAACCTATAGTACAAAGACATATTCCACCATCAATGAGATAAGGATAAGACTGTTTATTGAAACTCTTTTTCAGTAGTTAAATATTTTTATTTACAATTTTTAAATAATTATTGTAATTATTAATGAAAAATTAACAAATATTTGCAACAATTATGTACCTGAAAAGAATAATTTCGTATATCAGGATATTTACAAACATGTATCTGATATTGTCTTGAACATTTAGTTTTTTTCAAAAAGCAGATGAATGCATCACCTGTGAGGACTAAGATGGAATCTCTCGTTTCCAGTTAAAGAGGTCCCCAGTTCTCTACACATCATACGAAACACACAGCGTTAAGCCGCTATTATAAGTAAGTATTCTGTGAGAGCGTGGTCCTCCTCGATCGAGCTGACTCGTTCGTGTTACAACTATGCTGCAGTATGGTTCTCCAAGGTCACACTGAAATGATCGGGGATAAGAAAAACCACATGCACGGTATAGCTAAATTGTATTTTATTGTTTTTCGAAGTATTCTCCGTTCAACTTAATACACTTTTCCATTCGTGCAAACCAATCATTAAAACAGTAATTCCAGTCTGAAGTTGATGTTGACAAAATGGCTGATTTGTACGCTTCCACAGCTGTTTCGGGGTCTTCAATCCGTTGACCGCGTAATAAATCTTTCATTCTAGGGAATGTAAAGAAATCGTTTGGGCTCAGGTCAGGACTGTACGGAGGATGGCTCATCAGCTCAACGTTTTCCCGCTTCAAAAAATAATTTGTCTTACGAGCCGAATGGGAGCTCGCATTATCGTGATGTAAGATGATGCGACAATGCGAGTTATTTTTTCGGAGTTCGGCTATCATTTCTGGCAAACAAACCGTGATATACCACTCAGCGGTAACCGTTCTGCGTTCCTGTAAAGGAATTGTAGTAACATGCCCCTTTTTCGAAACAAACGTAGCGACCATTTTCTTTGACACACTGCGGGAGCGAACCACTTTCTTTGGTTTGACCTCGTCTTCGAAGACTCAAACTGCTGACTGATGTTTTCTTTCAGGCTCGTATGAATAAATACATGATTCGTCACCTGAGACGATATTATATACGGCATTTGACTTCCCTCCGTTGAAGCGTTGCAGAGTATTCCGGCACTAATCTACACGAGCCGCCTTGTGTTCTTCGGACAAATTGTGGGGAAACCAGCGGGAAACTAGCTTTCTTACACACAGCTCATAATGTAATATCGAATGAATTGCAGTCATTCCGATACTGATAACAGCCCGAATCTGCTCGCATGTCACATGACGGTCATCTAATATAATAGTTCGCACAGCTGCGATGTTTTCAGGCGTGACCGCTATTCTTGGTCGACCTGCAGAAGAAACAGCGCTGAGCGACACACGACCGCGTCGGAACTCTGCATACCAGCAGTATATTGTCGTTTGACTCGGTGCTTCAACATCATAAATCGAAACAAGTTCGCTGAGACATTTATCTTGAGATAAGCCGCGACGAAAATTGTGATAAATTATGGCACGGAAATGTTCACGCGTGAGCTCCATTTCTGTTAAGGACGTGTCAACTTTAACCCAACATAGTTTTTGTTTTAAGACATTTTTTTAATTGTTTGAATGTCATTGAGATTCTAAGAGGCCAGTATTCAAACTCTAAAAAAGGTTTTATTGTAACTCAATCCGAAATATTCTATTCTCGATCATTTCAGTGTGCCCCTCGTACCACATATAAATATAGTTATTATTTTATTTAAAATTAACAAGCACATAACTTACTACAGTAACCTACAGGACTCTGTATAGCAGTGAATTACTGTAGTAAGGTGAAATTATATCTACTATCATTTATATATAAGCTTATTTTACTGTACTGTAAGGTACAGAATAATCTACTTCTATTGTGTCCACAGAAAAAGTCTACTTATATTTTATTCTTCAGTACTGGTGTTTTTCTAACTTTCTAATAAACCTATTTCTAATTCTTATCTTTTAATTTTTAATTTGGCCATTTTAATGTTGTATCTATGCTCCACTTCCAGCATTTCTAGTTGCCTTTTTTTAAAACTGTTTTGCTTTCTACGATTGATTTGGTATATACATGTATCTGTAAAATGAAATGAAATACTTAATGTAAGTTATTTTATTTTAGACATGTACAAAGTAATATAGAGTAATAAAAGTATGTAGTAAGGGAAATAAACCAAAAGCAAAAGAAATATTTTTATAATTATTTTTCGGTCATTTCATATTAAACTTTGCTTTTTAATATTCGAAAACATGAAACATTTTTCAGTGTTTAATTAAATACTAACTTTAAAATGTGGAAAAGTATGTGATGTATTGGAATGTGTAATTATTTTAACATACCTTTTGCAGTTTGCAAGTTCATTTTCCTGTTTTTAAATTTTTGTTATGCCACTTGTGTTATCAGTTTCATTTTCGATTATTTTTACCATTTTGTCACTATCTGTTTGTAGTTGGATCGTTGAATCTCTCTAAAAATTAATACAAATAAAAAGGTTTTAGAAAATTAGACATGTACAAACTTGTGTACATATGACTGTAACTATAATAATAAATTTTGCTCTTTAATGAATATTCAATGACTATTATTTACCTTCCAACCCTACAACATTGGCTTCTGGATTTTCTACGTTTTGTAACTATTGCTCTCTGCTTTTTATTTTTCAAAATTAATTAAGTCAGCAAATATTTCTTCTGTAATTGTAGCCACAGTCACTAGATTCTAAAATAAATCACTAAAACATTTATCAACATGTATACCTGTCGTTACCTATATTTGCCTTAATTGAATCAGGTAGCCAGTCTCTCAGTATTCTATAGGATGCATTTCGGTGAGTGTGCGCAGGAATTACACGCTTTAATTCCTCCTTCTCGTTTCCACCATCGGACAACCAGGTGGCCGTCGGGTCTTCATCCCTTTGTTGTCGATATTCCATGCATTAGAACCAAACGGTTTGCTTCGTCTTTTGTAATGCGTACAGCAAAGGAGTGGAATAATTTGCCGGCGTCTATCTTTTCATCCGAATACAATCAGGGCGTATTCAAGGCAAGAGTAAATAGGCATCTGTTACGATAAGACAGTGCGATTTACCATCTAAGGCTACATCACCACTTACCACCAGGTGGGATTGTGGTCAAGCACTGGCTTATAATAAGTAAAAAAAAATGAATTTAAATAACAAGAGCATTTATGTACTTATTATAAACATTTTTGAACGTCTCGAATCACGCGTTCACGGCACCTATGTACTCGTAATTCAATCCACTTCACGCTAGAGTCGTTAAAATTAAAACAACTTGATTATAAAAAGCGCGTCAAAAGTAAAAGTCGTGCTTGTTCAACAAATTTTAACCTAAAGAAATAACAATTTATGATATGTTTTGTATTGTTGATAAATAAATATTTAATGAAACAGAACGTTGCATTAAATGAAACCAGTATGAACGAATGAATGAGTGTCAATTTTTGTTTTTTATTTGTGGATGTTATTTAATCCAGTACTAACTTTGGTAATAACGGATCCTCAGATGGTCTGCGTTTTGTAATAAGCACACATTTTAAAACTGGTATTAACGTTAATCTACATCTACACTTCTACACTTCTACACTACTATTATAAAGAAGAAAGATTTGTTTGTTTGTTTGAATTGAATAGGCTCCGAAACTACTGGACCGATTTCAAAAATTCTTTCACCATTAGAATCCTACATTATCCCTGATGAACATAGGCTATATAATATTTTCAAAAAAGTTAGGGATCCGTATGAAAACTTCGTTAATGTAACCCAAGGGTGTGAAAAAAATACCAAAAAGAATCCTTATATCGCGTATGCTGCGGAAACTATTGATAATAGAGCAAAGTAATGTACTTCAGTTTTATAGAAGATATCAATATCTACAAAAAAGTCTGCGATACTATATGTTTAACTATAACAGTTATGTCACAATAACTACTTTTTCATGTTAAAATGTGAAATAGTAAAGCCGGTACAAAATAGGCCACATTATTTGTATAAGTACCTGTATCATGCATAACCACCAATTACGTTAACCATGTAATTTTAGTAACATATTTCACTTTTTAAATCATTGTTAATTCAGCAACCGTCCGTCGTGATGTCTCTCTCGAAGTTCGCATGTCGCAAGGCTCAGACGCGTGATATACGCGGGTGAAACCGCGGGGCAGAGCTAGTACTATAACAAACCTGGACCTTTAAGTCCTTTAAACCAATACTAAAACATTTTTTGGAATAAGACCAAACATGTTTAAGATCTACCATCTGACAACCCTATACCCGCATTCCATGTAAAAACCGATAAAAATATCATCCGACAACGAGTGGAGACCTAATAAGGCCTTCATGGAAGTATCTCAGTGAAATAACTTGTTGAATTCTAAAGCATAAAACAAACTTAAGCGATTAAGGTCGCTGATCTACGTTAAAAAGAAAACCTGACAAAACTGTCCACTACCTTCGCCGACATCAACATTAAAAAGAAACCATAACAAATTTAGATGTTTTCGCCATTCAAATTATTAAAAAAAAAAACATGCCAGAGCTCCACGACAACAATGAGTCATTAGAAATCTTAACCAAATTTAAATGACTTAATGTTTTTTTTTGTTTACGTCAGATTAGACTAACGTCAGATTATTGTTGAGTCATAGAGATATTAGCGTGGCCTTGTTACACGAGTTAGATAATCGCATATCCATGTCAAGATGAAATACACTGGCCAGGCATAAACTTTCAAAGACTGTAGGAAATAATATAGTGCCACTAATGTATGCACTAAGCACGGAAGCAGAATCTGTCTGTCTGTCTCTCTCTCTCACACTCTCTTTCTTTTTGAGAACTCTACTTCTGTACCCAAGTACTCCGATCGCTAAGTCATATAATAGTCATAGTTATCACCTAAATACAAGGATGTGTGTTTCACCGTGTAGTGGTGATGTAAGAATATCAAAGTCAAAATGATATAGGTAGCACTGGCCAGGCATCAACTTTCAAAGACTGCAGGGGATATTATAGTGCTGCTAATGTATACAGTATAACACGGAAGCAATATCTCTCTGTCTCTTTCTTTCTGAGAACTCTCACTCTAAGTCTTAAAAAAAGAACTCCACTCCATTTGATAGTCATAATTATCACCTGAATACACACGTATGTTCTACTGTGTAGTGGCGATGTAAGAATAATTAATAGAATCAGGCGTTACTTTATATGTATTAAAGTTGGTAAAAATTACCTTTCGCACGCAAGGTTGGTAAAAATTACAATCCGCTCGATAAAATAAAATATTGAAATGTAAGATGTAGCAAATAGTTCAGATTTTATTAAACGCCTTCTTAAAGTTCATCATTATAAGATTCCGTTTTGTAGGTCACTTTTCGTGACGTTGCAATAAAAACCTTGACCTAGACGGCTACAACGCAGGTAGAACAGCTGTGATAAATATCATAATATGATAAACGACATTAGCTTAATCACTTTTACGACGTATCGCATCGATAACTGTATCGGATATAAATTTATAATGAATTTAAAAAATAAAATAAACAGCAAAAGAGACACGGCTACATTCCTGACAGCTAACCTGTGCACTCAACCGTTAATGCTGAGTTCTAAAATGAAAACTGTATGTAGGTATTCATACAGCCGCTGTATCCGACAACTGGGTGCTGTAAAGTACTCCAAACGTCGGGAATATAAAATAAGTTAATATACGCGATAAAATCCGTAAAAACTAGTTTTATTTATATTATCACCATTACTACTAAGTTTATGTTATCAGCATTAATGAAATAATAAAAGAAGGCTTACCCAATGAGCATATAGTCCACATGATAGTCATTGACTGGCCCATTAACACCCACATCTATTCTCAATAAAGAATCAAAATGCAGATACGTTGTCAACCCTGAAGACTAAGATGGAATGCCTCATTTCCAGTAAAAAGGGTCTCCGGTTTCCTACACTCACCATACGAAACAAAGCAGTGTTAAGCTGCTATTTTACGCTGGTATTCTGTGAGAGTGTGCTTCTTCCCCGGTCTAATATAGCTGCAGCGTGGTTCTAACACGTGTGATAATTTTATCAGGAAGATGCCCATCTCCTGTTTCAGTTTCCCTCTGTCGCCTCTTACTTCTCTAACGGGACCATATGGGATAGTGGATATTCTACACCACCACTACACGGTTTCTATTTAAAATTAAAACTTGTACCAGAGTTAGCACTCACCGGGGAGCCCATCATGGTGAAGGTCTTCCCGCTGCCCGTCTGTCCATACGCGAACACACACGCATTGTAGCCCTCGAAGGCGCTGTCAATCACGTCCACACCCAAATCCGAGAACACCTGGAGGAAAGAGTAAGTTATAATTTAAATATATCCCATTTAGGCCAAAACGCGTACCGCTAGTGATACATTTAGGTCTATGGAACACTTTTTTTTCAGTCTGTATAATTCCAATACTGAACACGGATTAGTGTCCCCCCGGACTCATTCCCGTTGTAGAAAGAATTTGCCTTAGGAGCACGCCGAAGGTTGAATTGCCCATACAAACGAAATATATAACATTTATTCGTGGCAGAGCCACGCTGCAACTACGAGGTATTATGGTTGTAATACGAATGGTTCGGCTTGACCGAGGAAGAACTCGGCTTTACCAGCAAGCGTAAAACATAAGTTGAATATAGAGAACCGGAGTACTTTTTTACTGGAGACGAGGCATTCCACCTCAGTCCTCATAGGTGACAACGGACCTGGTTTTTTTTTATAGGATAGGTTGACAAAAGAGCACACAGTCCACCTGATGGTAAGTGGTTGCTGTGGCCCATAGACATATACATCTATCCTCGTTTGCGAATCAAAAGACAGATGCGTTGTCACCCATGGACTAAGATGGAATGCCTCTTTTCCAGTTCTCTACACTCACCATATGAAATGAAACACAGCAGTGTTAAGCTGCTATTTTACGCTGGTATTCTGTGAGAGCGTGGGCCTACCCCGGTCAAGCCGACCTATTCGTGATTCAACTATACTACTAATATAGCCACAGCATGGCTCTACCACGTTTAAAAATTATTTTTGATTATTAATCGAGGATGTGTCCATTGGCCACAGCATCCACTTACCATCAGTTGGACTACGTTTGTTTATCTTCCTTATCTATAAAATTAAAATAAAAAACAATTTTGTAATTCGAAGATATACATCATATTGTGTTATCTAGATTCCTGATAGTTTTTATCCCTTCATGTAAGCAGATTGCATTTTTTACATATTTTCACATCTAAAAGGACGTGTTTTGTCCTTGTTAGTTTTTTATTAAAGTCAACGCTATTTAAAGTATTTTTAACACGCTTTTATTAGCTTCGCGTGGATATACTATGTAACGGAATCTTTTAATGTAATTTTCACCAACATTTAAACGGCCGATTGACTTGAAAATTCGCACTCGTATCAAGTACCGATGACAATACACTAATTTAATAAATTTATCTTAGTATCCTGATCAGGATCATCAGTATAAAAAAAATCAGGATCATTACAGCTCATGAGCAATGCTTGTTATTTAAGTTTTTTAATCTCTGCGGGAAGCCCTAATTATTTTTAAAAATAAATGTAGCCTAAATTACTTCTTATAACATCAGTTATCTGCTAGTGAGTCTCATCAAAATCGGTCCAGCCATTTCGGAGATTAGCCGGAACAAACCGAGAAGACAGACAAAATTTTTAAATATTGTGTTTTTGTTATAAGCACTGTTAAACTTTCATATGCATGTAGTAAAGAGCTGTTATTTTGACATTACAAACAGCCACTTAATTTTTATATATTTGTATAGATTAGAAACGGCATCTATTGTCAATTTTTGTGATAACATGAATTTGTCCATTTTACAGATACATTTTTCCTTCATAACTTTAGATGTAACGTAACATAATTTTAACACAATATATAAGTTAAAGGTTTCGAATAAAAGGTTCTGGATTACGCATACTACTGTCTAAATAAACAAAACATTTTACACCGCTTATAATATATAGGAGAAAACGAGGGTGAAAGTTATAACAACAATGTATCAACTAAGGTTGTCATCTGTTCTACAACATAGAAAATAGTTTATAATGGTAATATAAACACTAAAAGCCTTATTGAAATAACGTTTGAGATAGATAATTTTTAGATAATTTCTAGGTCGCTGTGCGTACCTATGGCACTATCTAATAAAATCAATTAACATTTTGGAACTAAATATTTCTGTTTAATAAAAATTTAAATAAATCTAAATTCTAAAATTACAGCTATATTTAGTAATGTTACTTTGACAATTTTATAGCTTATTCAACGGTATTATAACCCTTTCAGACCCGTGCCGTGACGGTGCTACTTAACGAATATTACAGAACTGATTTGGGGCAAATAACATGCGTAGATTACAAAAAAGGGGTCTTAAAAAATCTGGGAAAATGGGAAAACTGTTTTCCACGATACTCACGATCGTACTATGTCGGGCCCAACTATAGCTACCCTCACGATCGTGAGAGTAATAACAATATTCAAATAAAATTAAAAATTAGGACTAATTATTTATTTTATAATCAATATTAACTTAATTTCTTATTGTTAATAAGTAACAAAAATATAACGCTTCTTTTAACCTCTATTTTTGGAGTAATTAGATACAATAAAAATCTTATTAAGAACTAGGAACAAGGCACACAATCGAGATCATCTGTTTATAATTACTAGAAGGAATAGACATGAGAAAAATATTAAAAAAAATTATTTTTCATTATGGAAAACGTAGAAACAATGCTTATCTTTAGTACTACAAAGATAAACATTGCATTTTGTGCATCTTACTTTTCAACGGCTTGTACAACCTGTCACTCGGCAACAGCGAGGAGCTTTTAGAGAATCACATACGGGCCAATGGTTATATCCATCGAGACGTTTATCTATAGTTGGAATAGGTGCAGGTTGATAGTGGGATGTTGAAGGCATCTTTGCCATTTCTTCGAATTCTTCTCGGGTGCGTTTTCTCGTTGAGCCGCCAAGTAGAAAATCAGATACGCATATTTTAAAGTCCAGAAAATCCATGATGTTAGAGTTCTTGACTTTATTTCTATCACATGATTGGCGATACTCGTACCACGAGTTCACCATGGCCAAGTCAAACAAATGCATTATTAACTTGATTGGCCATTTGCGAGTTTTATGCCATGATCTGTAGACCTCCATCATTTGGTCGCTGACGTCTACACCTCCCATATATTCGTTGTAATTTTTAATCATATCAGGGCAAGTTACTTCGATGTATGATTTTGTAACTTTATCGTAACGCTGGACTTTATGCAATGGCAGGGCTCCAATAGCAGTTGAACAAGTTAATACTGTTTTGGAGTCTTTCCATTTAATGACACAGATATCTTTTTTATTGTTAACAACCTCGTGATAATCACCCCGATTCATTGAAGAGTCTTTGGGAAACTGGTATCCTTTAAATCTATTGGTTATTATTGTTCCAGTGCCTTCAATTCCAAGCGTTAACATCTTCTCAAGTAATGGAATGGTCGTAAAATATCTATCAAAATAGACGAAACTTCCTCTGGGCAGGGTATTTATTAAACGTAAAACTATAGCGGGTCCAAGGCCCAAAGATCTGTCTGAAAGTGGAGTGGTGTCGCCTTGATGGAGCTCAAAATCTAACACTAATCCTTTCGATGATGTCACGACATAATTTTTAAGGCCCACTGGTCTCGGTTTGCCTTTCACAAATTGTCTGACAGGACACTTACCGAGGAATGGCACCATTTGTTCATCTATTGAAAAGTGAGATTGATCTCTAGGTATCTGTAAGCATCTGCCGCTTACAGCATCTATCAGTGACTGGACAAGCCACAGTTTGTTCTGAGTTTGTATTTCAGGTGATACAGATCCCGTATCTACTATGTGTAAGTTTACTCTGAGAAGAAAGAATCTTTCACGAGCCATTGCCTCTGCAATACAAGATAGTCTAAATCGTTGCATCCACACCATCTTGATTCTAGGATATTTAATGCAGCCCAGGATTCCATTAATACCAAAAAACTTTTTAATTTCTGTCGCAGTAACCGGAGGATTAAGTTGTTTGTTAAAACTCGACTGATAATAAACATTCGTGTTAAAAGCAAATAACTCGTAAATTTCTTCAGTAAAGTACCTATCAAAGTATTCACTTGGAGTAAATACTTCCTCCGTCGGCTCCGAGATCAGTGTAGGCATGGGTTTACCGACGAATCGTCTGCGAATCCATTTATTCGACGATGATGGACTTGCTACTGTTGAATTTCTTGCTTCTTGCTCGTCTTCGTTATCCGAGCTAGAATTAGTTAGCTGACCAGGTAGATGCCAATCATTATCGTCGTCAAAGTCCTCGCCCAAATCCGAGTCAGCCAGTTGATCCATTATAGCATCAGGGTCAAAAGCCAAGTTATTTCTATCCATAACGATGTATCAAATAGGCTGAAAAGTAAACAAGAGGGTTTTTAACATAAAATAATTGGTATAAATAATCACTAATCCGACCAACGTTGGGCCCGAACCCTCACGATTGTGACATCTAAAAGTAAAGTCGAAAAAGACAAACTAAAAACGCGAAAGGACGAATAAAAACATAATTTATCGAGAATTTAGCCTTTTTCAAACGAATTATTGCAATAACATTATAGTTTTTACTTACTTTTACGTGACAAACAGGTATGTTTAATTTTGGCGCGTAACACGTGTTTGTTGCTAGGCGGCAAATGGCGACTGAGACAAAATTATTGTAATTTTATTCCACTGCTCTTTGTCATAATAAACCGAACTACACGCACGATCGTGTGACGCTGTCCCCGTCAACTCACGGCTATTGTTTAATTTTATAAAAATTGACAAAGTCACCGTCACAATTGTGAGTACTGGGACCGAAAGGGATAATAAACGATAATTAAAAAATTGTCCATGGTATTAACTGTGTAATCAGTGTAATAGACAATTATTTCACTTTTTAGAAATTTGTCGGAATGTAACGTTTTAAAAGAAGGGCAGGTAACTAAGTTGAACTAACAGTATGTATAACGATTTCTTATATTTACACTGTGTAAATATAAGAAATCGTTATACATACTGTTAGTCCATTTCTCTATGTGATTGTGATACATTCAAAAAAACACCGCTTAAATCTTTCTACATTGCCGAATATCACAATTTTCCTGAGGCACTAACACAAATGCACGAGCTCCCATGTTACTGTGTATATGTACACATAGCGATAAGGCGTGAACGTAGGCATTAGTTCAACGCACACACGTGTAGTGGTTTCGCGCATGCGCGCTACTGAATAACTGCGTGTGGCGCGATTTTCAAATTTGTTCGCATTACTCGTGGGGTATTAAGGTTTAAGAGTTTGCAGTGTATATACTCAACTTATTTATTGAACTATAAGATGTGGGGTATTGAGGTTTAAGGGCTTGCGATTTATTTATATGGGGTATTTAGTTTTCCTAATTTCAGCTATGGAATTCCATACCTTGAAAAACTTGAGGTATGGAGTGCTCCATACCTTCCATAGTGGAAGTGACACCCCTGTTTACACATTATATACATTAACAGTTTGTAACCAAACTGAAGGGTAGACTGAATCAATCATATCCATTTTATATTTTTATTTGCTTTACATATCGTCATCATCATCATCGTAACTATCACCATCACCATCATCATCATCTAATCAACACTAACGTCAGTCTTACAAAATGTAAATGTGCTATCAAGTTCACTACTGTACGAATTTTCCAGGCGGCATCCATTTTTTCGGTAAAAAAATCGATTTTTTTATAGAATAATGGTATAAACGAGCATACAGTTCACTTACACGTATCCTCCAATAAAAAAAAACACGCTGTCACACCTGAGAACTAAGATATAATGGCTCGTTACAAGTAAATAGGTTGTTCGGTTCTTTACACTCATCATGTTTGAAACACAACAGCATTTACGCTTACATTCTTTGGGAGAGTGGTCCTTCCCCGGTCGAGCCGACCCATTCGTGCTGCAACCATAATATAGCTGTGCAGCGTGGCTCTACGATTGGAAACGTTGTTGTTCTTTTACCCATATTAAGGTTAAATGTACCACGTGCTTTCGCCTTTACTTAACTCTTTTTATATCATCTTTATATATAAAATTACGTGTCACATTGTTTGTCCGCGACGATCTCGTAAACTACTGAACTGATTTCAATGAAATTTTGCACACTGTGTGCAGTTTGGTCCAACTTCAGAGATAGGATAGGTTTCTATCCTGGTAAATGACACTCAATATTTTTTTATTACGAATTTAAGGATTTTTTATATGAAGGATCGTCGAAAAGGGCAGAACAACGTCTGCCTGGTCGGCTAGTATTTTATATATATATTATTTTATCTCGATTAAGAATCAAAATGCAGATGCATTGTCACCCGTGAGGACTAAGATGGAATGCCTCGTTTTCAGTAAAAAAGGGTCTGCGATTCTCTACACTCACCATACGAAACACAGCAGCGTTAAGTTGCTATTTTACGCTGGTATTCTGTGAGAGCGTGGTCTTTCCCCGGTCGAGCCGACCCATCCGTGCTACGAATATAATTATAGCTGCAGCGTGGCTCTACGAACGTACCGAACACGCGCTGCAGCAGCTTGGCGGACTAAGTGCTACATAATCCTCTTAGATATGAGTACAGGCAACAAGAGGCTTTATCTTTTTATACTCTACTTATTACTTGTTTTAAAACGCAAATTTTCATTGTTAGTTCCACAAAAGATGGCAACCCTTGTGTCAATGAACCCGGCGTAATATGTAAACAACTGGTTACTGGTTGAACCGAGGTCAATGTTAAAGCGTTCTAAATCTTTTGTACAAAGGTCAAATCGACTCACATAGGCGGACATAATAAACATTATTCGGACTAGAATGAAGCTATGCGTATAATATGGTGGTACTATTATATATTCTGTGGCTATGGGTACTTTATTTAAATTTCCGGTAACTAAATTGACAACTACAAATCTCAAGCTCAAAAATAATATTGAAGGAAGTGGTAAAATTAAAAAAATTGTACAAACAACTTCAAAACCGGTTATTTAGTGGTATAGTGCAATTGTTGTGAGACTATAATAGTTTTTCAAAGTACACAAAACGAATAAAATGCACACACTGTTCGCATGATTAGCATTCAGAGTGATTCAAATTTTAATAATGATACTGCTTCAAGATCTGAATGGGTGTCCTGCTCGCACTGCTTCTTGTTCAAAAGGTGGTGATAACAGTAACACTCCTATACGAACTAATAAGTCTCCTTCCAACATCGTTCACGATAAAGCTACGAATAGATCATCAAACAAAAGTTCCGACCAACCAACATGTATCAATGAGACAAGTAGTTGTGAACCATATAATTTGGAATTTCGTTTGATATATCTGTGAATTTGGAGTTACTGTTAGACAAAAAACTCAAGTGCTATAAAATTCGATATAATTCAAGAGTTGAAATTATCACATATCACTGAAATAAAAAATGAAATAACTAATAACCTTAAAGAGCTGGAAGAATCGCATAACAGTTTGCTAAATGACTACAACAATCTCAAAAGTAATTTTGAAAAACTACAACTAAATGTCAAGGATGGCGAAATGAAACTGGCGGATTTATGTGCGCAATAAAAAAAAGAGCGACAATGGGGTAGGCTTTCGAACTTAGAGATTGTTGGTCTACCAGAAAACTCAAAAGAATCTACTTCGGAATTAACAATCAAAATAGCCAGCCATGCGGGAATAAAGCTTACGGATGATCAAATTGTTTATGTGCACAGAGTTCAGCCTATGCAGAATGTTCGAGGTCGCCCAAAAACATTGTAGTGAAACTTCAGAATCCCACTATTAAAGATAATATTATTTCAGTGCTACGCCAAACCAAAGGAATTACTACTTCAGATATTTCACTGGGTGGTCCAGCCAAAAGGTTTTTTGTTAACAAAAACTTAAGCCCTGAGAATAAGCAACTCTTGAAGATAGTAAAGTCACAAACAATGGCCAAATCATATAAGTTTGTCTGGGTGAGAAACTCCCACATTTTTTAAGGAAAAGGAGGAGTCTCCTGCTATCACTAAAAACCCGAAAAAGATTTATTAAAAATTGTATGTTAAGATTAATTTTGATAACATTAGCACGCAATGTTCTAATGTTAATAGCTACATATTTAACACATAAAACAACAATCACGATTTACACATCCATTATTACATACATCAAAATGTTACACTCACACACATCTTTCAAAATCTACAGTAATACTGAATACTTCGGCTCGACCGGGGAAAGACCACGCTCTCACAGAATACCAGCGTAAAATAGCAGCTTAATGCTGCTGTGTTTCGTATGGTGAGTGTAGCGAACCGGAGACCCTTTTCACTGGAAACGAGGCATTCCATCTTAGTCCTCACGGCTGACAACGCTTCTGCATTTTTATTCTTAATTGAGGATAAATGTAGATGTCTATGGGCCGCAGCAACCACGTACCATCAGGTGGACTGTGTGCTCGTTTGTCAACCTTATCCTATAAAAAAAACCTTACACCAATAAGGTCCAAAAGAAAAGTCTAAGCTACTATTTCTTACCTAGTATAAAAATAAAATTCCTGCCTGTTACAAAACCATCCCTCACGACTCTTTTCAACCTGTATTACTTCTGTTATATAATATAATTATTGTCTACATTACTATTAATTACAGTGATAAATATAATATTCGAAGTTAATTACAATACAATAGTACCTAAATCATGCTAAAAGTGCCTTATGACTAATAGTTATAAGACACTTTTACACTAGTAATGTTTGGTTTCCCAATGAAAATGGGCGTCGCAACTTCAGCGATATTTAGAGATATGTTGGAGTTGTAAGATCTGAAGAAGATTTGGAGAATTTCTTGCATTCGCAGATAAATGTGGAACAGTATATTATTGCCGGAAATGTAATTGAACATGCAAAGAAGATATTAATGTTGAGAAATAGTCACAAAAGGCATTTTCCAATAACGCTGTCAAGAACAAAATACAAAAAGAGATTACTACGGAAAAGGTGAAGGCTAAGAAAAAAAAATGTTTCTAATGTAACAAATGATCACAAAGCTTAGCTAACATAGGTATTAATGTTTGTGAGATGAAAGCAAATATATTTTACTATATTATACGTTTTTAACGTAATAAAAATGTTTTAAAATTTGGTAAGATGATTCGATGTTTAATAAATACTTTCTACTTATATTATATATTATTATTTCCAAAACCAACATTTACTAATAGTCATTGGTAAAACCTAGCTTATACCAAACTCTTATGGTAGAAGCCCAAAACATCGTCTTATTTTATACCAAAACTTACATTTATCAGCTAATGTTGTAAATCCTAAGATTTACCCATATACGGGCTTTTACAGTATCATATACTAAGATGTTTTTAAAGTACTTAATCTTTTTTAATACATCTTTGATCATATACGAGTATACGAGCATGGACGACAGGCAGGGTCGATGTGTTATGCATGGACTTTGAAAAAATCTTTGACCGTGTTAATCATGCCAACCCTTTACGTAAACTTTACAGTTTGGGTACTCATGGTGATTTGCACACATGGGTAACCTCATACACAAGTAACATAAGGCAAGCAGTGTTACTGGGTAGTGCTCGTAGTGATTTTCTGCCGACTTCCAAAAAGGAGCCGGTACTCAATTCGACTGTACGTTTTTTTTTTTTCGTTTTTTTTTTATGTATGTTACATCAGAACTTGATTTCTGGGTGAACCGATTTCGATGATTCTTTTTTTATTTGAAAGCTGGTACTTCTCGTGTGGTCCCATATGAATTTGATCAAGGTCAGACCAATAGTTTTTAAGTTATTCTTAAATAACTTATATTGAAGTCGGCTGTACAAAATTTTTAATTTTAAATTATTATGTTTCGGTAACATCTGGTGTCCCACAAGGCTCAATACTCGGAGCTTTGTTCTATAACGCCTATTTATTTGATGTCGGTGGCTGCTTCTATCATTCAAACTATTTAATGTTCGCAGATGACAAAAAATTATCTAAAAATAAAATCAATTGACGACTGTGTTCTGATTCAAAACGATTTAATAACCTAGAAACTTATTACAGAAAAAATAGAATTACTATTAATAGTGAAAACGGAGCCAAAATAACCTTCAGTCGCAAGAAGCAGCTCATAGAGTCATAGATTACAAGTATACAATTAACAATAACCCCATAGTGTGTCATCAGTTAGAGATCTGGGTATAAGACTGGACTCAAAATTGACGTTAAACGATCGTTTAGACTTGTTGACAAAGCCTACAAGCAAATTGGGTCCATAAAGAACATCTGCAACGATTTTAACAGTATTAATTGCATTAAAGCTCTATACTTCGCATACGTAAGGAGTATTCTCGAATACGCTAATACAATCTGATGTCCAAAATATGCTAAGCATAAGCATCGAATAGTATCAATTCAAAAACTGTTCACTAAGTTTGTCTTATGAAAAGATCATAATAATTTTGCTACATACGAAGATTCTTGCAAATTCTACCGTTTAGATACCATTAGAACTCAGAACACTTCAACACGATATGTTTTTGCTACACGGCTTATGGTCTGGTAATATAGATTGTCCAGACCTGTTATCTAAAATGGCGATACTAGTACCTAAATACCGAACTAGACTTTCGCCATTATTTCACGTATCACGCACGCACGCATGCACGCACACACGCACCCACCTAAATACACCTACACACCTAAATAAATAAATATCAATTATTAAGGATAACTCAAAAACTACTGGTCAGACCTTGATCAAATTTATATGAGACTACATGTGAAGCACCAGCTTTCAAATAATCATCAAAATCGATTCATCTAGAAAAAAGTTATGAGGTAACACATAAAAAATATACAGTCGAATTGAGTACCTCCTCCTTTTTGAAGTCGATTAAAAGGGACGGCTCCGTAGCGCAGTGACTTGCGTTAAGTTGCGGCGTTTAAGGACGCGGGTTCGAATCCGACACGGAACAGGTGTTTATATGGCCTACAAATAGTTGTTTCAGATCTGAATGTTTTTAGTTGTGCGTGCAATGTTTTGTATGTAAACTACCTTCGGGATACACGAGAAAATCCTGGTGTGGGGACAATGCTTTTTTTTTAAAGAAAATAAGAGAACGTTTATACATTACAAGTACACGCTATTAAAGCTTAACGTAATCCTTAAGGTTCCTGTTATTCCGATCGTAAATTTTTAAATGTGTTTTTATAATACATTGCGTTTATTGAGGGTAATGAAACAGTTTATTACATTAAATATATTGCAGTATAAACTGCTATGACGCTATAACCATCTCGTTTACCGTTACCGTAAACGTTACAGCCTATGAAAGTCCACTGGACACAGGCCTCCCCCATAGATTGCCTCATAGGGGGAATATTTGCCATAGTTGCCACGCTTGGCAAGCGGGTTGGTAACCGCAGTTTTATTTTATTTTTAGTCGTTATTAGGAAAACGCCGCCGCTGCTCATTGTAACGTATTAAAGGTTAGTTGCTATGTGAGTATTGTTAGGGTAGAGGGTATGTTAGTCACATGAAAATAAACCAGTCTTTTGCCTACATACGCTTTTGATTGACACTCTATCCATCTCCTGATTTGTTTCCCTCTGTCGCCTCTTACGACTCGGGATGATATTGGGTAGTGGATATTCTTACAGAGCCACTACACGGTAACATCTCGTTTACGGCAGACATAAAACGCCCGGACGAAACGTTCAATAATGTGATCGTCAATACGCCTCCCAAATCAAACAACGGACGGTCGTGTTCAGCAGTAGACTTTTACCAGTTGACAAAGAAAAAGAAATGTACACGAAGTGAAACTTCCTAACGATATATCGTTCTTCATTTCTTTTTTTTTTTCATTCATTAGAACCCTTCACAAGTCCACTGGTGAACATAGGCCTCCCTCAAGGAATGCTACAAAGCACTGTTCTGAGCCTGCATTAATAGACTTTCTGGATGTCTTCTGGATCTAGTAAGGGGTCGCCCTACAGTTCACCTACCGGTATGAGGCTGCCACTCAAGAACCTTTTTTCCCCATCGGTTGTCGGCCCATTGCGCATTGCCACTTCAGCTTACCAATCCGTTGGGCTATGTCGGTCACTCTGGTTCTACCGCGGATATCCTCATTTCTAAGTTTATCGCGCAAAGAAACCCATAGCATAGCCCTCTCCATAGCTCGCTGAGCGACCTTGAGCCACGTCTCAGATCGTCTCAGATCCATCCAGTCATCACTACACGCACTAGTTGTACATATTTCACATAAATAACTAAGATAAATAATAATATACTCATGCAGCAACTGTGGTGAAACGTTACAAGAAAAAGTGACGTTTTTGATTTTTAATAAGTACCGTACTAAATTTCTCCGCTACGTCGATAAAGTAGTTTCATTTCACTTCAAATAAAGATAAACTGTTATCATTTGTATAGTTACGATATTTAACGATATTAATAAAAGGTTTGCGGCAAGTATAAAGACTGGTAAGTATTTGCTTGTACCGTTTTATTTACGCTCATGGTCAATGGTCTTTCATTCTGGATGTCAAGTCAAGTCAAGTTGAAGTCAGGTTTTACTTTTTAACTAGCGACTACACCCGCGTGTAATTTAAGTTTTATTTTTTTGCGCGGAACCCTAATTCTTTTTCTTAAATTAAAGCCTAAGTTACTTGGGAGTAGCAGGAAGCATATATTGCTTCATGGTTACTCCTTATAACATCAGCTATCTGCCAGTGAAAGTCCCATCAAAATCGGTCCAGCCGTTTCGGAGATTAGTAGGAACAAACTGACAGACAGACAAAAATTTTAAAAATTGTGTTTTTGTAATAAGCACCGTATATACTTTCATATTCATTTAGTGAAAAGCTGTAATTTTAACATTACAAACAGACACTCCAATATTATTTATTTGTATGTATATATAGATAAAATAATTTCTTTTTACTGGAAACGAAACGTTTCACGTTAGTCCGCAGTGAACAAGGGAACTGTGTGCTCGTTCGTTACCCTCAATATAAAGAAAACACATGTGCAGTTCACAAACGGTAGAAAATAGCGAGCAAAATCGCTTTGTAAAAGAGTGAAATCTAAAAAGGTACATAAAGTAATTTTATCGAACAATAATTGATTGGCTCTGAAGGTGGTACGTAAAATAGACGCTAGATAGCCTAAATACGACAAATTTAATATAAATCGGTAAGTTATGAAATCATAGATTGTTTTGAATGATGAATGAATGATGAATGGATTATTCAACATGGTTAATTTTTTATTATAAAATTTGTTAATTTTTTCACCTGTTTATTTTAACAGTTAAAAGTCATATTAGTCATCTACATATAAATCACCACATAAAGAGGAGACCGACATAATAGGAAACTATATTCTATCTCATTCTCTCGCAGGCCAAATCCTATAGATCTATATATTTGTCTCTTTTTAGTGTCGCTTTTTCGTTTCATCGACTTTCAAATTACAACGATACTAAAGGAGTACCTATTCACTTCAAAAAAGAGCTTGAGACTGGAACCATTTGACCGATTTCGTTTAATTACTGGTATCCTTCACACGTGATTAGTTGTTCGCCAACTACAAAACTAAAACACTGAGCAGGGAGCGTGAAGCTTCGATAACCAGCTTCATCTCAGTCTATTTATCTTCTGTTTAAATTCGACGTGATATTAAGGTAGGTATCTAGATAGTGAATATTTGTTTTCTTTCAAAAGGAATTTCTCTTATATCATGGAAGCAGTTTATACTTTTTATAGGATAAGGGTAAGGGTAACAAGTGAGCACACAGTCCACCTGATGGTAAGTGGTTGCTGTTGCCCATAGACTTCTACATCTATCCTCGATTACGAATCAAAATGCAGATGCGTTGTCACCCGTGGGGACTAAGATGGAATGCCGCATAAAAAGGGGTCTCCGGTTCTCTACACTCACCATACGAAACACAGCAGCGTTAAGCTGCTATTTTACACTGGTATTCTGTGAGAACGTCTTCGTGGTGGAGCTTACCCATTCGTGCTACAACTATACTACTAATATAGCTGCAGCATGGCTCATATATATGGCTATACATACATAAATTTCACAAGGACAAACATACTAACAGGTCAGGTCAGGATGATCCGTGCGGGATTCCAGCACCGCAACTAATTGTTAAGTCACTGCGCCACGGAGCCGTCTTTTATAGAAATGCTCTATGCATTCTATAAGTGACCAACCTTGACCATAAACGTCCCCAACGCTAGAGATTGTAGGTTCGTTGCCGGCTCTTTAGAAAGGAATAGGTACTTTTCTTGGATTGCCCTAAACAAACATGATGTGGATGGAATTTAGATGATTATACTGGCTCTCTAATGACCGAAATACAGCAAAACAACCACTAATTGGCAGCAAAATTAGGTAAGAGGGTATTACCTATCCAGAAGGACTGCCGGGCAGAAAAGAAGTCTTATCACCTAGTGACGTTTCTGAGCTTGTTCTATACAATAAGCTTAACGCAACAAACTGAACAAGCGGTATTCTGTGGTAGAGTAATCTATGATTAAGGTGAAAACAACGATAGAATTCGTCAACAGTTAAGTCGAAGGTTGTCGCATCAGTCGACCTTAGATCGATCGCCATTTATGTTCACGTCTTAATTTAAGCAATCAAGAAGCTTAAATATAATTGTAAGTCTTCCCAACATGCGTTAAATTACAATATAAGTATTTTTAAAGCAATAGCGAGTAGGCTTCCCTTATGCTAAGTCTGTACGCTTTGCAACCAAACCAACCTTTAATACATTCATTTTCCTGCTGTTTGCCGGACAACGTTAAAGGTGAAAACAGACTGGGCTTATGCGTATTTGGTAGACAACGTGTAAAGATCTGGAGGCGAATATATCTATATTGAAATAGGTGGCGTACAGTAATTCATTCTTGGGGCGCTGTGTATACGCTTTTACAACAAAATTCCAGAAAATCTACAAAATTTGACCTGCTCAAAGTTCAAAAACTTTATTAAACTAAGTTTATATAAAAAGGGTTATTATAATATTAAGGAATTTATGGATGATAATAAATCCTGGTAATGAGGTGATTGCTACCAAGCTATTTCTAATTTGTTTTGTGTTGTTAATTCTGTAACATACATGATTTTAAGCTGTTAATTAAAGAAAAGTCTCGCTGGTTCTTCCCAGGACAGAGGTTTTTTTCGAACCAGTGGTAATTAAACAAAAGAGTGACTTTCAATAAGTATTATTTATAATCTATATTGAATAAAAAAGTTTCTGTTTCTGTTACATACGAAGCTACGCTCATCTTTTGTGTCTATGGTTTAAAAAAGAACAATATATATTTTTGCTAAATATATATTTTGCACGGCTGTGTTAGTTTTATACCACACATAGATATACATTTTCACAAAGATTCTTCATTACAGCCCTTCACAAGTCCACTACTGAAAATAGGCTTTCTCAAGGAATGCCACAAAGAACCGTCTCGGGTAGGGATGCCCGATCTGAATCGATTTTCTGGAAGATCGATTCACGGCCATACGATCTGCCGATTTTTGAATCGATTCAAGAGAATGCGATCTTCACCCAGATCGATTCGTATGGCTATAAGATCGTATGAAAAAAATCGTATCAACTAAAACCACATCAACCAAACTAACGTCCTAACGTAAGAACTGATCTTTGCATACCTATCGTATTGCCGGGGAGGAGACAGAATAACTAAAACAAAGTTCTTACTTTGTTTTTTTTATATAGGATAAGGGTGACAAACGAGCACACAGTCCACCTGATGGTAAGTGGTTGCTGCGGCCCATAGATATCTACATCTATCCTCTATTACAAATCAAAATGTAGATGCGTTGTCACTAGGGCATCGAGAACCGGTCCCTTTCCAGGAACCGGTTCTTTCGGTTCTAAAATTTTGCCGGAACCGGGTACCCGGTTCTTTCGGTTCTTTTCTTTCTATTAGGTTGGAGACTATTTCGTTCAATGTGAATAACGATAATAATATTCACAAAGAAAATAGTTTATTGCAAATCGTGGGTTAAAGTAGTTATTCAAGTAATAATTGCAATAGTTTCTTTCTAATTAAATATAATCAAACATCTCACTAAGTAGGAACATTCATTTTACAATTGCACGATGCACGTTAACATTTATTTCACATTACTTACATAAAAATAGTTTGAAAGATTCTATTCTATTATAACATTACAATATTCTATCATAGAATACACTTTACGGACTGTTATTATAACAAAACATAAATCAGCTCACTTATGAGAAAAATAGTTTTAATTAAACATTACTTCTTAATTTTACTTAAATAAAAAAAAACCTAGAAAAATTAATGCCTGCACATTTTTATCACTCAAAAACGAGCGCAGCCTATTGCATACGAAGACAATATTCGCTCTGGCTCTACACTGGTGGGCGAAATAGTTTTTAAATGTTCATAACCTATCGATAAGTAGTACTCGTTGTCTTTGCCCATCATTTTCAAATAGAGCCATTTCAACTCAATTATAATTTCAATCAATTTAAGTAATTTTCTTGATCTGTCAATGCAGTGGCAGTATTAACAGGCTTAGACAGCTCTCTATTAAATTCCTCTTCATTTGTTAGGGGGATTCATGTAATTCAACTTCCTGTAGATTTTGACTTCCAATTGCTCTTTATCAGTGAATACTTTTTGTCTAGTTTTCGTGCGATTTTGTTTATAAAATGAGGATGACAAGCGAACACACAGTGCACCTGATGGTAAGGGGTTGCTGTAGCCCATAGACATCTATCCTCGATGACGAATCAAAATGCCGATGCGTTGTCACACGTGAGGACTAAGATTGAATGCCTCGTTTCCAGTAACAAGGGGATCCGGTTTTCTACACTCACCATACGCAGCAGCGTATTCTGTGAGAGCGTGGTCCTACCCCTTTCGAGCCAACCCATTCGTGCTATACTATACCAGTAATATAGCAGCAGCATGGCTATACCACGTAAAAATTTTCAATTCCGTGTAACATTTCATCATTTGTAGACCGGAAAAGATAGTTGCATCGTCCATACTGGCAAAATGACTGTCAGGGTTGGTTAAGTATCGCAATATTGATACTTGCATGTTTTTTATATTGTTTTCGCAATGCAGTGACCATTTTATTACTAAGATAAGTATTAATTTCAACGAATTTTCTTATAGAAAATTTTAAAGAAACATCGGCTGTAATCAATGTTGTATCGCGACGGAATAGAACTTCTACGATAGTTTTAATAACATCCAATATCTTATTTAACTCTTCTATGTTTGTCCAGTCTTCCTCAGTACCTACAATATCAGATTTAAAATCAATTAATGCTTTTGAGATCGTTTTTAACTTCAGAAATCGGCTTAACTTCGCGACTATCCTGCTCCAGCGTGTATTTACATCTAAAACCAAACAATATTCTTGTCCAAAATCAGCTATGATATGCTTTTGAAGAATTTCGTCACTTTTAGTGGGGGAAGCCTTCAAAATTTTTACCAAATTATTACAAATCCTACTGTTTGCCATAAATAGCAGAAATGATTAATAATCACGTTTTTTATAACACTACATTGCAGTGATATACTTTTTAAGAAACTTTGTAAAGGAACCGAAAGAACCGGGTTTTAAATTTTTGGAACCGGTTCTTTTCGTGACCTCTGAAACCGGGAATTCCCGGTTCTTTTGGAACCGGGAAAAACCGGTTCCGATGCCCTAGTTGTCACCCGTGAGGACTAAGATGGAATGCCTCGTTTCCAGTAAAAAGGGCCTCCGGCCACCTGCACTCACCAAGCGAAACGCAGAGGTAAACCTCTACTTCACGCTGGTTTTCTGTGAGGTCGTGGTACCACCCCGGTTCGAGCCGGCCCATCTGTGCGACAGCAAAACCTGCCGCCTGGCTCTACCACTGTTAAAGATATTCTGTTGTTGTTTTAGATATTCTGTCAATACAATACAATAAGATTAAATCGTGAATCGATTCACCAGGTTACGATCCATTACGATCCAGAAGATCGATTCAAAACAAAAATCGAGCATCCCTAGTCTCGGACCACCTGCATCAATCGACTTCCTGCATCTCTCATTGGGGGTCACTCGATCTAATGGCCGGTCACCCTACACTTACCGAGGCTGCAATTCGAGAATCTTTCTTCGTTGAGTTGTCGGTGCTTGGAGCTATATGGCCGGTCCACTGCCCCTTCATCTTACTGATCCGTCCTTATTTCGAAGTCTATAACGGATAACATAGCCCTCACCGTAGCTAGTTGAACGACCTTAAGCTTTCTTATAGGGCTTTCTAATGTTTCTTACACGCACTGGTTTTTCAATCTTGATTTGAAATTTTGAGATATACGTGACGAGAAGATGTGTCGTAACCTGCGGGAACACTGTCCAGTCGAGTTGGGTCCGTCGGTTGATCGAAATTAGACTTAAGCTTATCTACACAAAGATTCGCTCTTAATATTATATTGCACTGTGCATTAAATATTTAGATTTGCAATTCCTAATTAATTGCATAAGAGGACAGAGAGAGGTGAGCCATCGCAGATGTTATCGTTTATGATTTAATAACTTATCTTAATTACAAAAATTATGAAATAAATGACATAAAGTGAGTGGTATGGCTAACTTTAAAGCATTTAACATTATTTTTCCTTCTAGCCTCGGTCTTTTTTGTATTAGAACCGAAAACTAGATACCTCATTTATTCTTGTGGGATTATATTCGGTGTATAAATTATATAATAAATGCGTAATAATTTCTTATTCTGTTATATTGTACACATTCATTCTGTGTATACTCGTATTAAAAACCGGCCAAGTGCGAGTCGGACTCGCGCACCGAGGGTTCCGAACAAATCTGCAGGTATATGTTTAAAATTATTAAAAAAAATATATTATATGATGTAACTAAAGATTTTTGCTTTTCGCAATTTTTCCTTTATCTGTACTATAAAACGTTGCTTCGTACCAAATTTCAAGATCTGAGTTCACGGGAAGTACACTGTAGGTTTTGATTCCGTTTTTTTCCTTTTGAGGTACGGAACCCTAAAAACTGGATGAAAATCAGGACAAAATTGTAACGAAGTATTTAAATAGTCAGGAATTAAAAGTTAAAATTAAACGCATTGAAATCCGTGAAATTAATTTTATTTAATATTAAATGCATGTTATTATTATTATTTTGGGGTATCTATAAAGTTTTCTCATCTGGTTGGGCAGTATAAATATATAATTGTAAATGAAAATGGTAAACATACATAAATATGAATAAAATAAAATAAATACATAAAAAATACATAAATATATAAAAACCCAACCAGATGGAAGCCCTCGGCAGGGGAGACCAGACGGCCGAGGGTTAGGGGGAAAGGGAAAGAAACCGGCGGACGATGCGGGCGGTATCGAGGAGCACCGCCTTCTGCATTTGAGCCTGGAGCGGTCCGTCACGGAGTCCCAGTCGCCTCAGATAACCCGGGAGGCTGACTGGGATTAACCCGTTCGCAGAAACGACCACAGGTATAATTTCGGTCGGCAGACCACCCCACATGCCGGTAACCTCGTGAGCCAGGTCCAGATATTTTGTCACCTTATCTGTTTCGGCTTTCACGAGGTTCTCGTCATAAGGAATGGTAATGTCGACCAAAAAGATCCTTGACTGTGCCCGGTCCATCAGCACAATATCAGGCTTATTCGCAAGAATAGTCCTGTCTGTGATGATGGCCCGGTCCCAGTAGAGCCTGGCGCGGTCATTTTCGAGCACGGCTTCCGGCAAGTACTTATAATACGGCAGTTTCCGATCCACGAGGCCGTATTTCAGAGCGAGCTCCTGGTGTAGAATCCTGGCTACTAGATTGTGTCTGTGCAAATACTCAGAGTTAGAAAGCGCCGAACAACCGGAGATGACATGCCTAAGTGACTCACCGGGATGGCGACAAGCTCGACAGATGTCGACGGCGCCATCCTTTAGGATGTATCTCCGATAATTGTTGGTCTTAATAACCTGATCCTGTATCGCACAGACAAAACCCTCGTTTTCCCCAAAGAGGTCACCGAAACATAGCCAGTGAAGGGAGGCGACTGTGTCTACGAAAGGCTCATGTAGAGCCTTGTAGAACCTCCCGTGGAGCTCCTTCTCCTTCCATACGGCCTCCGGGTCGGAAATGCACTGTACTGCTGGGTCTTGCCATTGCTCGTTGGCTAAGGATAGAGGGGTTATTATTTATTATTATTATTATTATTAAAATAACGTTACCCCCACACTAGGATTTTCTCCTGTATCGTGAAGGCAGTTTACAAACATAGATTGCACGAGGACAAACATCCAGACCCGGAACAATTATTTGTAGGCCATACTTGTGCCGTGCGGGATTCGAACATATTTTATTTGTTTTTTGATTACAGTACAAACAGAACCAATTTCATTCATATAGCTTCAAACATAATTAATTTATAATTAAAAAATTAATATTGATTTTTAACACGCTTTTATTAGCTTCGCGGGTATCTTTCTATGTAACAGAACCAACTTGTAAACGGCCGATTGACCCTAAAAATTTGCACTCGTACACTAATTTAATAATTTTATCCTAGTATCCTGATCAGGATCACCATAAGGATCAGGATAATTCTTTCTAAAATCATCACAGCTCATGATCAATGCGTAATTTTAATTTTGCTTAATGTTTTTACTAGTATT
Organism: Parnassius mnemosyne; assembly: GCA_963668995.1. Classification (NCBI taxonomy): domain Eukaryota; kingdom Metazoa; phylum Arthropoda; class Insecta; order Lepidoptera; family Papilionidae; genus Parnassius; species Parnassius mnemosyne. The sequence goes on along the minus strand of CAVLGL010000057.1, from coordinate 44,785,321 downwards.
ATTAACCCTGCTGTATTTATTTATTACAAGCCAGTGCTTGTCCACAACATCACCAGGTGGTAAGTGGTGATGAAGCCCTAGATGGTAAATCGCACTGTCTAAGCGTAACAAAAGCCTATTCATTCTTGCCTTGATGACGTCCAGATTTTAATAGGGCGGAAAGATACGCCGGCAGATTAATCCACTATTTTACTGTACTCATTACAAAGACGAAGCAAGCCGTTTAGATCGAATGCGTGGAATGTCAACAATGGATTTACGGTTGTGGAAAGGGGAGGGAGGACCTGCGCACGCTGTTTCTTTATTTTTTACTAGCTGTTCCCCGCGACTTCGCCCGCGTGTAATTTAGGGTTTTAATTTTACTGCGCGGAACGCTAATTCATTTTCTAATATATAAGTAGCTTAAGTTACTCCTTATAACATCGGCTATCTGCCAGTGAAAGTCCAAGAACAAACAAACAGACAGACAAAAATTTTGAAAAGTGTTTTTGTTATAAGTACCATATATACTTCCGTGTGCATTTAGTAAAAAACTGTTATTTTACCATTACAAAGAGACACTGCAATTTTATTTATTTGTATAGATTACACATTATACTCTAAATAATCAAATAATATTCGACTGATAATTTTCTTAAAACTTCAACATCATCACCATCATCATTACAGCCCTTCACAAGTCCACTGCTGAACATAGGCCTCCCCAAAGGAATGCCACAAAGCACGGTCCTGAGCCACTTGCATCCCTCGACTTCCTGCATGACTTACCAGGTTGTCACTCCATCTAGTGGGGGGTCGCCCTACACTTCGCCTATCGATACGAGGCTGCCACTTGTTGCTGAGGACGTGCGCTCTAGAGTTGACACCGGTTCTAATGCGTCTTTTCCAGTACTCCTACTCCCTAGGCGTCGTCCCGAATTCATGGAAGACAGCTTTCATGCACCCGATCTCTAAAAAAGGTAACCGTTCTGATCCGTCCAACTACAGGCCTATCGCCATCACCTCCTTGATCTCGAAAATAATGGAGTCCATTATTAACTGCCAGCTCTTGCGGTACCTTGAGGAGCACTAGCCGATTAGTGACGGCCAGTACGGTTTCCGTCGGGGTCACTCAGCTTGTGATCTTCTTGTTTACTTAACACATAGATGGGCGCAAGCGTTCGAGTCCAAGGGGGAGGCATTGGCCGTTAGTTTGGACATAGCGAAGGCCTTCGATCGAGTCTGGCACAATGCTCTTCTTTCGAAGCTTCCTTCCTATGGGCTTCCCGAGAAATTGTGCAATTGGATCACCAGTTTTCTGGCTGATCGGAGCATCAAAGTCGTATTAGACGGTGCATGCTCCGATTACAAGCCTATTAACGCTGGTGTCCCACAAGGATGCGTGCTATCACCAACGCTGTTTCTTCTGCATATCAATTATATGTTGCAACAAACACATTCAAACATTCATTGCTATGCGGATGACAGCACTGGTGATGCTCTATACACCGGCCGTGCCAATATTTCTCGTTTCCCGAGGTTCGTTCCACTCTCGAGACTGTTAACATATCCTGCGCTTTGATCACTTTATTTTATTTCACGCCGATGTTGTTTATACCCTATCCATTCCAGTCCAGTAGCTTGGAAACGTCTTCCAATGCAACGGTGAATAGTTTCGGGGATATAACGTCACCCTGTCTTATATCTCTTCTTCTTTCGTACTCTGCTTCTGTACTCGCGATAGCCATTGTATTCCTACTGTACAAACACTTCAGCACTTCAATATACCGACGTTAACTTGGCACCGCTGAACAGATCGTAGCACTGCCCAATTTTCTATTTCCTTCCTTCCAAATTTAAAACGATATTTCCACAATTATTTCTTCTGCGGCCACAATGCCGGATACTAGCTATTTATATTCTCTTTGCCAGCTAGTCTTAAATACAAAACTCATTTAGACAGTTAGTTATCAATATTTAGGTGTTAGTATTTATGTAAACAATTTAATTCTTAGACAATATAATCTGTTACAATTCAGGAGAATTCCTACGAAAAACAATATGAGGCTTGAATGTGATTATTTTCTAGCCGAGTTGACTAATTGAGGTGACGTAATGAGGTGACATACGTGGTAGAGCCATGTTGCAGCTATATTATAGTTGTATTACGAATGGGTCAGCTCGACTGGGGAAGAACCACGATCTCACAGAATACCAGCATAAAATAGCAGCTCAATGCTGCTGTGTTTCGTATGGTGAGTGTAGAGAACTTGAATTCCTGTTTACTGCATACTAGGGATTCCATCATAGTCCTCAGTGATGACAACGCATCTGCATTTTGATTCTAAGTCAGAAATAAATGTAGATGTCTATAGGTCACAGCATCCTCTTACCATCAGGTGGTCTGTGTGTCCGCTTGTAACCCTTATTCTATAAATAAAAAACAATATTTCACACAAATATTTCACTATATAGCGATAGTTGTATAATGCATTACATAAAAATATTAAACAGCAATATTAAACAGAGTCCAATGCAGCAGCTAAACATGGACTTCCTCCAAGGAATGCCATGAAGTACGGTTAAAACGTTGTTGAAGTACGGTTGTGACAGTGGTAGAGCCACGCGACAGCTTTTGTTGTCGCACGGATGGGCCGGCTCAAACCGGGGTGGTACCACGACCTTACAGAATACCAGCGTGAAGTAGAGGTTTACCTCTGCGTTTCGCTCGGTGAGTGCAGGTGGCCGGAGGCCCTTTTTACTGGAAAAGAGGCATTCCACCTTAGTCCTCACGGGTGACAACGCATCTGCATTTTGATTCGCAAACGAGGATAGATGTAGATGTCTATGAGCCACAGCTACCACTTACCATCAGGTGGACTGTGTGCTCGTTTGTCACCCTATCCTATAAAAAAAAATTCTTACACTTCTTTATTTATAATTGCCACATGTAAACAAAACAAGTCTAAAGTAAATCTAAATTAGTTTTTACGCACCCTTAAGCCGGCTATATAAGTACATTCGGAATTCCGTTTCGGAATTCCTAACGGGTCAGCCACATATTCGGAATTCCGATTAAAACTACTGTACATGTGTGGTAGGTCCTTGATTTGATATGGATTTGCTGCGTTTGGAAATTCGGATCGGAATTCCGAATGTATATGGCCGGCCTTTAATCTGTACGGTTGCGATTTATAAGCTAACGAGACTGATAAGTATCGCATCCCCTCATAAATCTACCCTACTATATTACGTAAACTATTGTTCTTTTTAATTATTTTTTACGTGTTATAAGCCAATGGTTAACATGTTGTGCTCATTTGTTAATTTAATTAAAAAAAAGAGTACAGTACAGAGTACCCCACCCACATCAATAAAATATTATTCTGTAATAAAATAATATTATCCTCGTATCTGTTGATTGTTCAGTTTCTTTTAACCGAATTCCTAACGGGTCAGCCACATATTCGGAATTCCGATTAAAACTACTGTACATGTGTGGTAGGTCCTTGATTTAATATGGATTTGCTGCGTTTGGAAATTCGGATCGGAATTCCGAATGTATGTGGCCGGCCTTTAATCTGTACGGTTGCGATTTATAAGCTAACGAGACTGATAAGTATCGCATCCCCTCATAAATCTACCCTACTATATTACGTAAACTATTGTTCTTTTTAATTATTTTTTACGTGTTATAAGCCAATGGTTAACATGTTGTGCTCATTTGTTAATTTAATTAAAAAAAAGAGTACAGTACAGAGTACCCCACCCACATCAATAAAATATTATTCTGTAATAAAATAATATTATCCTCGCATCTGTTGATTGTTCAGTTTCTTTTATTCTAAATTGTTTCTAATCTTTTGCAAAAAAATGAAGATCTTAAACCTAAATATCCATCTTTAACTCGCAACAAGTAATGACACTTGAATGTTATTTTTTCCATCCACTCACCTGTTCTTGAGAAGCGTAGTGGCTGTCCCCATGATCAAAGGACCAATAGGAATGGTCGAATGTGAAGTCCTTGTACTTCTCCCGGCTGCCATCGTTTTGCTCTTTGCTATTCTGTGGACAAATGTACAGCCATAAGCAATTTGTATATTTTTAGAACGAAGTTCCTTACTGGACGGTATGACTTTGGCGGATGGAAGCTCGGCGAGAATAAGTGTGTAGACGGCTATAAAGAAGCGAGATGGAATATTATCCATCTCGCTCGCATTTTTTCTTATCTTGCCGTGAAAGAAATATTTTATTTTAAATAACGCTTCATTTTAATAGACGCTGGTAATTCATTTGTTTGTATTTGTTAACCAATAATATAATACGCTTAACAATAATAATATACCACGAAAGGAACTTTTTTCCAACAGTGTTCCACGACACTCACGCATGTTTTTATTGAATAAAATATCAGTAATCAGGCACATTGTACGCAAAAAAAAAACTTGAGGTCAATCACCACTGAAATTATTAATTGTAATTTTTAACATTGATTTGCCACGTCTTGAGCCCCATCTAATAAAAGTTATAACTACATTTTCAACTTCTTTATATATTTTTGTATTGTAAAAATCAAACATATTTTATACAAAATTGATTTGGTAGAAAATTTACGATAATGTAGAACTTTCAGGTACATTTGTCGGAAAAAGTGGTTTAATAAACGCAGAATTTTTGTTTGAAGTGTACATTATTGTATGATGCCCGGGCCACACTAATGAGAAATGCCGTTAATTATCGCGCGATAATTTTACAACGACATTAACAATGCCGTTTGCCGTTGGGCGATAACTCGAGTGGCGGTACTTCAAAGAGATTAACGCACGAATTAACACGTTGAAGCGGCTACACTACGTTTGTCTCATTGTGCACGGTGAGTCGCACGTATGGTTGTGATGGAGTGAAATTATGAAAAAGTTATTAAGTTTCTTGAGATTCTGCAAACAGAGCCATGCTTAGGCAATGATAAAATATATTCATATAATAAAAATGTACATTCATCAAATATAGAGTAGCAGCGTCAACGACCATCCATCTTGCTTGGTAAATTCAAGGAACATTAACGCCAACATTAATGCCGTTCAACGGCATTGAAATTGAAATGACTACCTATCCAAGTGTGGCCACTCACATTATCGCGTTAAAATTAAGGCAATAATTGTTGCGTTTATGCGCATTGACGTTTCTCGTTGTGGCCGCAGCATAATTGTAACACAATTCTCTGTTAGTGATTAGTAATTATTGTAAAAAAGCAATATTTCAGGTTCTGGTATGTCACCATACGAGACACAACAGAATTAGGGCCGCTACATACATGCGGAAATTCGTTTTTTTTTATATCGGATAAGGGTGACAAACGAGCACACAGTCCACGTGATGGTAAGTGGTTGTTGTGGCCCGTAGACGTCTACATCTATCCTCGTTTGCGAATCAAAATGCAGATGCGTTGCCAGCCGTGAGGACTAAGATGTAGTGCCTCTTTTCCAGTAGAAAGTGTCTCCGGTTCTCTACACTCACCAAACCAAATACATCAACATTAAGCTGCTATTTTACGCTGGTATTCTGTGAGAGCGTGGTCTTTCCCCGGTCGAGCCGACTCATTCGAGCTACAATTATACAATTAATATAGCTGCAACATGGCTTTATCACGTAAAAAAAAACTGTCTCGGAATATCGATTCGGGTTCCGTAAATACATCACACACATACGTTTATTTCCCATCGGAACAACAAGGCTCAGTTAAGAGACGCTAGCCATTGAGTGGAGACATTTTGCCAGCGAATATGGATGACGATTTTCTGATTGCGATTGCATTGTTGTTGTATCATTGTTACTAGGTGCGTCCAGCTACTATTTCCAGCTGGGTTTCCGTGGGAGCGTCATTCTTCCTCGGTCTAGCCTACACGTTAGTGCTGCAGAAGACATAATACCCCTCTACCACGTAAAATATAAATACTATTAAAGTTCTATTATATTACATTAATCCTGTATTTTAATAATAATTCGGCAACAGTAAACGTAGAACTTCGTGATTTTGTAGTCAAAATGTCACGAAAGCTACAATAGTTTTTTTTTTTATTGTTAACAATTAATTGATATCTGAGTAGTGTAAATTGACCTTGACAGTTCCGCTATTATTTGTACTCCATTTTTACTTTTAATGTTATTAGAAACCGTCTGATTTTTTTTACAGAAATGTAAACATAATAAACATATACAAAGAAATAAGTGTACCGTATTTAAATAGTTTAATATTATGATGTTTTTATTTATCCATAAAAGTAAAATTAAAATTAAGTTTAAGTTTTTTTTTTAAGTTTTTTAATAAAACGTTACCTCCAACAAGGATTTTCTCCTGTATCGTGGGGGTAGTTTACATACATGAATTTCACTTAGGACAAACATCCAAACCCGGAACAATTATTTGTAGGCCATACAAATACTTGTTCCGTGCGGGATTAAATCAAAATCAAAATCAAATGGTGTGAATTAGCCTGTTTAAGGAGTCCCCAAAGGTAGGGAAGGTTTTTATACGTGGTAGAGCCATGCTGCAGCTATATCTGTAGTATAGTTGTAGCACGAATGGGTCGGCTCGACCGGGGAAGGACCACGCTCTCACAGAATACAAGCGTAAAATAGAAGCTCAATGCTGCTGTGTTTCGTATGGTGAGTGTAAAGAACCGGAGACACTTTTTACTGGAAACGGGGCATTCCATCTTAGTCCTCAGCGGTGACAACACATCTGCATTTTGATTCTTAATCGAGGACAAATGTAGATGTCTACGGGCCACAGCATCCACTTACCATTAAGTGAACTATGTGCTCGTTTGTCACGCTTAATCTATAAATAAAACATCCCGACTGGTAAATTAACGTGGCATTATTTAAATTTAAGATAATTATCAAGGGTCATTTATTTTATCAATTTTTCGATAAAAAAATTCTCCAAGTTGTTCGGATCAATTATAGCCTTTTTTATAGCATAGGGTGACAAACGAGTTCACAGTCCACCTGATGTTAAGTGGTTGCTGTGGCCCATAGACATCTACATCTATCTTCAATTACGAATCAAAATGCAGATGCGTTGTCACCAGTGAGGACTAAGATGGAATGCCTTTTTTCCAGTAAAAAGGGTCTGCGGTTCTCTACACTCAGCATACGAAACACAGCAGTGTTAAGCTGCTATTTTACGCTGGTATTCTGTGAGAGCGTGGTCCTTCCCCGGTCGAGCCGATCCATTCGTGCTACAACTATACTACAGATATAGCTGCAGCATGGCTCTACCACGTATAAGATCCACTTATAAGCCTAGGTCACTCATGGCGTTGCTCTCTATTCACTCGTCAAGTTTTATTACAATTGGTCCAGCCATTTTGAAGATTATCCCGATCATATAGACAGACAAACAGACAGAAATGGTTATTCGTGTCTTAATGCATGAAGGCAGTTTTTTTTTCGAAATATCAGACAGATACTTCAATTTTATTTATACGTGTACATGAAGCCTATTAAATGTAAATAACAAAGTAAACCTTAACAACCTTGATAGTAAATGTTCACTGTCTAGTGTCTACTGAATGGAACGATTCCGTCTCTGTGTTTGCACACTGCATTTGGAAAAGACTGGTTCCGATTTTAAAATATCCTTATTTCACGGTTTCACGGTTGGTATGTTTGTATATTTGTTTTTTTTTTTTTAATAAACGTTGTTTCCGCACTAGGATTTTCTCCTGGATCGTCGTCATTTTCTATACATAAATTTCACAAGGACAAACATCCAGACCCGGAACAATTATTTATAGGCCATACAAACACTTGTTCGTGCTATAGAAACAGAAACAGAAACTTTTTTATTCAATATAGATTATAAATAATACTTATTGAAAGTCACTCTTTTTTTTGATTACCACTGGTTCGGAAAAAACCTCTGTCCTGGGAAGAACCAGCAAGAAACCCAGCGGGACTTTTTTTTTAAATAACAGCTTACAATCATGTATGTTACACAAATTAACAACACAACAAATTAGAAATAGCTTGGTAGCGATCACCTCATTTCCAGGGGTTATTATCATCTATAAATTCATTAATATTATAATAACCCTTTTTATACAAACTGAGTTTAATAGTTTTTGAACTTTGAACAGGTCAAATTTTGTATATTTTCTGGAATTTTGTTGTAAAAGCGTATACATCGCCCCAAGAATGAATTACTGACTCGATGGAGTCGAGTAACTGTAGTAGTACACTAGCTTGTGTCTGTTCCTAATATTTACAGAATGAATATCATTTATTTTTGTAAAACTACTTTTATTTTTGTGTACGTACATTACATTTTCATAAATGTATTGAGAGGCCAAAGTTAATATATTAATTTCCTTAAATTTTTGTTGCAGCGACTCTTTAGGCTTTAAATCATAAATTGCTCTTAAATTATATATTGTTCATTGCTAATACCTAATAAGCCACTGCGTCCCGGAGCCGTTAGATAGTTTAATTGGAAAATCTAATTAATATTCTAATGAGTTTTATTTTTCGGACAACTTCGATTTGAGGGAAACGGACCTATTGGCCTAGATTTCTTGCTAAAAATAGGTTCTAATAAAAGAGATAATTTAAAATTAAAAAATTTGTACAGCCGACTTCAATATAAGTTATTTAAGATTAACTCAATAACCATTGGTCTGACCTTGATCAAATTCATATGGGACCACACGAGAACTATCAGCTTTCATATAAAAAAAGAAATCATCGAAATCGGTCCACCCAGTAAAAAGTTATGAGGTAACACACATAAAAAATAAAAAAACATACGCGTCGAATTGAGTACCGTCTCCTTTTTGGAAGTCGGCAGAAAAAATACGGTTAGATTCCCAAATGAAAACAATATTCATCATTAATTTATCATCATTAAAGCCTATTAAAGTCCACTGATGAGCATAGGCCTCCCCCAAATGTCATATTGCCACAATTGCCACTTGGCAGGCGGGTTGGCAACCACATTGTTTTGTTTTATTAATACTTTTAAATGAGTAAAATGGGCCAGATTAGGAGTACCCTTAACCGACGAGCGTATATGGGTAGATATATGGATGTAAAGGAGGCGAGAGAGGTGTGTCAGGATCGCGCCAAATGGAAGTTCGTAGTCTCTGCCTACCCCTCTGGGTGACAGGCGTGAGTGTTGGTGTTGTTGAGTAGTTGTTTTAAGTGTGTAGTTAACTTAAACTACTCACTCAACAGATCTAATTGTGGTAAGCCGTTTATAAATTTTATGTTGTGAGAAAACCTTCTCAAATACAATTTTTATTCTGTACATAAAAGATGGTGGAACGTTGGTTCTGAAACTGAAGTAATTAACATCGCTTTTGTGACGCATCCAGATTTTGCTGAATATGCTGTCATCATTTCAGGTTCATTATATAATGACAATGTAAAAATAGTGTTAAATTCAATCGAATTTCAAAACAATAATAAAAATTTGATTGAAATTAACACTATGTTTAAATTTTTTTTGTATTATGTTGAGTTGTTTTCAAGAAAATGGAGCCGCTTATCTATTTCAGTTCCCTCTGTCGCGTTTTCCGACACCCACTGGACAATATGGGTGTGTCGAATTTTCTTACAACGGAAAACAATTTATGATAACGTAAATTAAAAAAAAAAACATTGCGGTTCTTAATTTATAGCTTCTCTTGGTAAAATTCTGCCATTTTTTTATAGGATAAGTGTGACAAGCGAGCACACAGTCCACCTGATGGTAAGTGGTTGCTGTGGCTCATAGACATCTATATCTATCCTCGACTACGAATCAAAATGCAGATGCGTTATCACCCGTGAGGACTAAGATGGAATGCCTCTTTTCCAGTAAAAAGGGTCTCCGGTTCTCTACACTCACCATACGAAACACAGTAGCATTAAGCTGCTATTTTACGCTGGTATTCTGTGAGAGCGTGGTCCTTACCCGGTCGAGCCGACCCATTCGTGCTACAACTATACTACTAATATAGCTGCAGCATGGCTCTACCACGTATAAATGTTTATTAGTGTAATTGTAATTAATTAAAAGGTCACTTAATTGTGGCAATTTACCAAAAAATAAAATAGTAAAACACAGAATTACCATTTTAGACGAGAGATTTTAGAGTTTGTTACCGATATAATAATTAAATATTTTTGTATGTATTTATGTATGTATTTGAATGTAACTTTAAAATGACAATCCAAAACACCGTTTTTAATGATTCTTTTTTTTAATTAAATAGTTTATACATCAAGAGTGGTCCCATATAAATTTTGAGAAAAAATTCCAGCTCTAAGCTTAGCAATTTGGAGTCGGTTTTTCCTTTTTGTTTATTAGAGTAAAAAAAACACCTATCCTTATTACAGAAGCCGATGACACATAGAGACATGGGAACACAGTAGTATAATGAAATGTTTTAATATACACGGCCAAACACCTTGTAGCCATCACAAGATATCTATTAGTGGCGTGGAAATGTTCCCAGGCTCGTAAAAACATGCAATATATTTTAATACATGCGTTCTTTGATGGCCTTCCTTTAACGAAATTAAATATTAATTTTATGTTTTTACGACCTTAAAACTCCATTGTTCATTTGATTTTGAATTATAGCTCTTCTTTGCGCTTAAATTAAACATTTATATATTTTACCAGCATTAGTTTTTTAATTACTTTATTATTTAACAGTGGTAGAGCCACGTGGCAGCTTATGCTGTCGCACGGATAAGCCGGCTCGAACCGGGGTAGTACCACGACCTCATAGAAAATCAGCGTGAAGTAGAGGTTTACCTCTGCGTTTCGCTTGGTGAGTGCAGGTGGCCGGAGGCCCTTTTTACTGGAAATGAGGCATTCCATCTTAGTCATCACGGGTGGCAAGTGACAACGCATCTACATTTTGATTTGTAGCAGAGGATAGATGTAGATGTCTGTGGGCCGCAGCAACCACTTGCCATCAGGTGGACTGTGTGCTCGTTTGTCACCCTTATCCTATAAAAAAGAATTACAACTAGGCCCTAGGTTTCGCGTGCGTGGACGCTTCAATATTAAATTTCCGGAGGCAGCCAAGCACCCGATGCGTTATTCACACAGTCACATGCCAAAAGGCATTCTTATTAAATATGCTGCGAAGGTAAGCTAATTTTATTTTCATTAACTACTATTACTACTACTGTTCCGCGCGACTTTACTCGCGTGTAATTTAGGGTTTTGATTTTTTTTTTTGCGCGGAACCCTAATTAATTTTCCAACATAAAAGATACTTATTGAAAGTCATTCTTGTTTAAATTACCACTGGTCCGGAAAAAAAACCTCTGTCCCGCAAGAACCAGCAAGAAACCCAGCGGGACTTATTTTTAAATAACACCTTACAATCATGTATATTACACATGTTACACACGTGGTAAAGCCATGCTGCAGCTATATTAATAGTATAGTTAAAGCCCGAATGGATCGGCGCGACCGGGGAAGGACCACGCTCTCACAGAATACCAGCGTAAAATAGCAACTTAAAGCTGCTATCTTTCGTATGACGAGTGTAGAGAACCGGAGACCCTTTTTACTGGAAAAGAGGCATTCTATCTTAGTCCTCACGGGTGACAACGCATCTGCATTTTAATTCGCAAAGGAAGATAGATGCAGATGTCTATGGGCCGCAGCAACCACTTACCATCAGGTGGACTGTGTGCTCGTTTGTCACCCTAATACTATAAAAAAAAACCACAATTAACAACTCAAAAAATGGCAACTATGGCAAATACCAACCTATGAGGCAATCTTTGGGGGAGGCCTATAAATGACTTTTAATAAGCAGTAATGTATAAATGAATAACAGATAATTGCAAATATTATTTTGATGCACAGAACATTCTGCCTCAGTTAAAATACTATGATAATATCATACCATATCTTATACAGGGTTATTTTTTAAAGAGTAACCAAATTTTAAACTTAAGTTCAATAATATAAATAATAATGTAGCGGACAGCGAAGGAGGCCGCCGCCCCGCCGCCCCTTCACACCCCGTTGCGCCACGCGCACCCCGCACACCGGCAACAGATCACGCGATGTCGCCGACCAATCAGCGCGCGGCATCGCCTTACGACGCTACTCACAAACCGAGACGCTCTCTTGCGGGATATAAGGAGGGCGTTTTGGTATGTGAGGTTGCCAGTCCCCAAAGGCGGTTTTTAGTGGGTATCACTTAGGTCCCCCGGTAGGCAGTGAGTCCCACATAACCAGGACAGACCGGCTGTCGTGGTATGCATAATGCATTTTCCGCCTCCCTCAGTGGTAGCCCTTTTCCAATTGCTTCGGGCGCAAAAAAAAAAAAAAAAAAAAGTATGTGAGGTGTTCATTTCGGTTCATTCATTCAGAAGCGGCACTAGAACAAACCTCAAGAGAAGAATCAAGACTCCATAGAAATTAAGAAGACTCCCCTCTGTATATAGTGTATTGTTAATAGTGCCGCATTGTTAATAGTTTGAATACAGTATAGTTCGACAGTACCATCTTTTCTTTGAGCAGTCCCCTAGCATAGTCAGTCATACAGTCCACTTGCAATAGTAAATTCATACAGTCCACATTCAATCCCTTATATTCTTGGTCCTTCGCCGCCGGATAAGAAGCAAGAAGCATTCAATCCATTATATTCTTGGTCCATCGTCGCCGGATTCAAGCCAGAAGAAAGAAGAAAGAAGGTAATTACAGAAGAAAGAAGGTAATTACAGAAGAAAGAAGATAATTACAGAAGAAGATAATTACAGAAGAAAGAAGATCATTATAGAAGATCTTCAAGGAAGAAAGAAGTACGTCGACGAAGAGAGAAGATCGTCTGTACTAATTCCTTCCTCGTTTCTTATTACGTCTACGTCATATACGCTTATTGTCTGTTTCCAGACAATTCTTGTTTCTTAAACCGCGTTTACGCGGCCGGGTGGTTGCTCCCTAACGGTGCCAAGCTGTGACCATCTTGTAACGCCCTTGCAGCGGGAACGGCGTCCAATACGTGCGTCTTTTTGAAGACGATCGGAGGTCGCAACGTGGGACATCATCATGCGGAAGACAAGAAGCCAGAAGACACGGAACGACGACGAAACGCCGGTAAGAATGCGGATATTCGAGGAAGCACCCGCGTCCCCGTCCGACTATCTCGCGTTGGCACAAGCGCTCTCCGCCGCGCTGCAGCCCCCGCTCGCGCCCGCATCTATGCCCGCGCCCGCGCCGCCGCGCCCCGCTATGTCCGTGTCTACAACCGATCGGTTGGGAGAGGTTAGCACATCCGCGCCGCGTACAGAGACGCTCGCCGCGATTATAGAAGATCTTCCGATTACAGAGACTAGTTCGATAGTGCGTACCATCGAGCCTGTAGCAGACGTTGTACATAGGCCCGCGCCCCGTCGGTCCGTTCAGTCCGTTCAGCCCGGTCGACAGCTAGCGCAATAGCAAAGTTAAAACAAATTGAGTATAATACCGCGGAGGAACTGCAATTAGAAGGAAGCAATTGCAAATCGAGGAAGATCTCATCAAGAAGATATACGCTAGGGACATCGCTCAACTGCAAGAAGAAACAGATAGGGAAAGTTTAAACGAAGACGAATTAGTGGAAAATAGGGTACGCGTTGATAGGTGGTTAGAGAACGTGGAGACTGTGCGGCCCGCCCTACCGTCCGTCTCAGCCCGCGCCCCGCATCGAGATAGAGCAGGCCCCGCCGAGTAGGGAAACCGGTTACGACCACGCTGAAGATGCCCAGGGGAGGGTGGTTGCGAATGATGTTCAACCACGCCGCGTAGATACGATACAGAGGGACAATAGAGTCGCCGTAGAAATAAACCAGGTGGATCGCCGTGTACGGGTTACGTCGCCGTCGCGCGTCCAACGCCGCACTCTATCGCCTATACATAGATCGCCACATCGCCACGCGGATCGTAGATTACCGTCGCCGTGTAAGGATGTAGGTGCACGTAGATCGCCATCGCCACATCACCACGCGGATCGTAGATCACCGTCACCGTGTAATGATGTAGGTATAGATAAATCGCCACATCGCCTCGCGGATCGTAGATTACCGTCGCCGTGTTATAGGGATGTAGGTGTACGTAGGTCGCCAGCGCCACAGCGTAGGTTAGAAGGAAATAGGGATAGAGATAGGTCGCTCACCCCGCGAGGGAAAGATAGGGGTATAGAACGACTAGCGGAAGCCTTAGAAGGTATGATAAGACATAGACCAGCCGCCGCGAAGCAGACGCAGGACTTGTCTATTTTTTACGGTTCGGCCGCGGAATGGTTAGCGTTTAAAGCCGCGATGAAAGAATCCACGCGTTTATATGGATTCACAAATACGGAAAATATGGCAAGGTTAAGGAACTGTTTACGCGGTGAGGCTAGGGAAGTAGTATCGGCGCTGCTGTTTACCGCGAAGGATCCAGCAGACATTATGCGGACACTGGAGCAGTGTTTCGGCCGCCCGGAAGTAATTATAGATCGTGCGTTAGAGGAATTAAAACGCCTTCCGCGCCCGGGTCAAACCGCCCAGGAATTGAATTCGTTCGCTATTAAATTACAGAATATAGTGTGTATTATGCAGAACGTCGACGGCAAAGGATACTTACAAAATCCAATGCTAACTAGGGAGGTCACTAGCAAACTTAGCCCTCACTTACGGTCGCGTTGGTGCGATCATGCGGTGCACTACGGGAGTGCGGACGAACCGGACATTGTCACGCTATCCCGGTTCATGATGAGAGAGGCTGACCGTGCGTTAAGTCACGCCTATACGTCCGTAACGCCGACTAAGGAATCGCCTAGTAAGACGAGAAGCGCCGCCGTCGAAAAGGATAGTGTCGACACGCCGCGTAGAGGATAGGGCCCGCGACGTAAAGATGTTCACCGCCCAGGAGGACACCGGTAGTGCCTCATGTATGTGTTGTGGGGGTGAACACCCTATCGCCAAATGTAGGAAGCTAGCGCAAATGGGTTTGGACGACCGGTGGAAGTGGGTGAGGGAAGATGGGGTGTGCTTTAAGTGCTTAAGCAGCAAACACCGACGCATACGTTGTAAAGCTAGGAAGTGCGGCGTCAACGGTTGCAACGCCCCCCACCACGCTCTCCTTCACACCCGCAAGGCCCGCACGCCTGAAGCGTCGGTTAAACCGGATGAAACCGTGCTCGTCGCGTCGAGTGTTAGTAGTAGTGCGTCTGTACTATTGAAAGTGTGCCCCATAACCGTGCGCGGACCGCGCGGCAAGGAAGTTAATACGTATGCGCTACTTGACGAAGGCTCTACCATATCGTTGATCGACGACGACTTAGCGCGCGAGTTAGGAGCGGAAGGACCGGTAAAGCCGCTCAATATTAGAGGCGTAAGTAATAGTCAACGCGAGGCCAATAGTAGGTTGGTTAATATAGGGATACGTGGCAAGACGCGCAGCGAGATGTATAATGTGCGATACAATAATAACGATAGCAGATTTAAAGATCGGCTCACAGTCTATGAGTAGGGAGTGCTTACGGTTGAAGCACTTACGTGACTTACCGAGTTCGGTGTGTTACGACGACGCGAAGCCGAGATTATTATTAGGCGCCGACAATTGGCATTTAATAATCAACCGTAATTTGAGAATCGGACGTCGAAGACAGCCCATAGCGGCAAGAACGCTATTAGGGTGGGGAACTCAGGGAACCGTGCCACGGTTAACGTGTAGGGAAGACGGCGAGACTGTATTACACGTAGCAAGCACTAGCGGACCGTCAGATGAGGACATCCAGGCGCTCGCCAGTCCGGTTAGGAAAGTTTCACTACTGCCGAGACGCTACGCTCCCACGGGGGGAGTAATAGGGAACCAACCGCGCGACGATAAGGCGAATACGCATCGCGATGGTATGGACAGGCCTACGTTCATAACGGCTAAGGCGAAAGTCGCTCCGATCAAGGCGCAAAGTATACCGCGATTAAAGTTGCAGGCGAACTTAATAGGCGCGCGACTCGCGGAATTCGTGCAAGGCGAACACAGAGTGGTAGCGGATAGGGTCATATATTGGACGGACTCTACTACGGCGTTCCACTGGATACAAAATGATACGGCGCGTTACACTCCATACGTGGCTCATCGGTTAGGGGAGATAGCTGAGAAGACATCACCCGAGCAATGGAGGTGGATACCAACTGCGGAAAACGTAGCAGATCAAGCAACGCGCATGAATTTCGCAACCAAAGAAGAAAACGATAAGTGGTTTACAGGACCGCCCTTCCTTTACGAGAACGAAGACAGATGGCCTCACCGACAGGAAGAGAAGGCAGGGGATGATGAAGAGTTGGGGGAAATCGTGGCGCACCAGAGCGACACCAAGGACGCTCCACACCTGCCAGACATAGAAGTATTCTCTGCCTACGAGAGATTGATCAGGGCCACAGCACGAGTACTACAGTTCGTCGATACGGTACGAGGATGGGCACAAGGATTGACATTGCAGCACATCCAGAGAGCAGAGCGGATGTGGATAGAACACAGCCAACGTGAAAGCTTCGCTGAAGATATCAGCAGCCTTCAGAGGGGAAAGAATTTGGCCACAGGCAGCGCACTGAGGAAGCTCGACCCCATATTGGAAGATGGAATGCTACGAGCCAGGGGAAGGATCGACGCAGCCGACGTGGACGGCCAGATGAAGAGACCCATCATATTAAACGGCCACCAATTCGTGAAGCTACTTGTGGAGAAGGCGCATCAGGAAGCAAGCCACGCCAACAGAGAGAGAGTGGTGAACGACCTACGCACTAGGTTTCATATCCTCCGATTACGACCTACCGTACGAGAAGCGGAGCGGAGATGCCTACGGTGCAGGGTACGCAAGGCGACGGTTGCGGTTACAGGAGACTTACCACCCGAACGGTTAGGGGCGTTTGCGCGACCATTCACGTACACCGGAATCGATTATTTCGGGCCTCTGACAGTTACGATAGGACGACGGCACGAAAAACTGTGGTTGGCACTATTCACGTGCCTAACGACACGCGTAGTGCATTTAGAAATAGTTTACTCTCTGACCGCGGACTCGGCGATATCGGCATTGCGGCGCATGGCGGCTAGGCGTGGGTGGCCACGGGTTATTTACTCCGACAATGGCACAAACTTTGATGGGGCAAATACAGAACTGCAACGGGCGATGGAAGAGTCGGCACCGCAGCTGAAGGATTACGCGCTGACTCGGCGAATCGAATGGAAATTCATCGCACCGGGTGCGCCTAACCAGGGAGGCGCATGGGAGCGTCTCGTACGCTCAGTGAAGACCGCACTCGAAGCCACTCTGCATCAAAAGAGCCCACGGGAGACGTTGGCAACGCTCCTGACAGAAGCAGAGAACACAGTAAATTCTCGACCGTTGACGCACGTACCGGTCGACATCAACGACGAAGAGGCGCTGACACCCAACCACTTCCTACTGTTGGGACGATCGGGCCTACCAGTCATCGCGCCGTGTACACCCATGGATCGTCGAGCGTGTAGAGCGGCGCAGGGGCTCGCCGACGAGTACTGGAGGCGCTGGGTGAAAGAATACCTGCCGACGCTGGTTGCGCGCGGGGACTCCCGAGATGCTCAGCAGCGCCAAATCCAAGAAGAGGACCTCGTCGTGGTTGCGGACGACAACCTGCCAAGAAATGTGTGGCCGCGGGGTATCGTGACGAAGACATTTCCTGGAGCGGACGGCGTGGTGCGCAACGTCGAGGTCAGGACCAAGGGCGGAGTGCTGCGGCGGCCCGTCAGGAAGATCGCCGTCCTCCCGAGGGAAGCTTAGGCTCACAGGCTACGCCGGTGGGAGGATGTAGCAGACAGCGAAGGAGGCCGCCGCCCCTTCACATCCCGTTGCGCCCCGCGCACCCCGCACACCGGCAGCAGATCACGCGATGTTGCCGACCAATCAGCGCGCGGCATCGCCTTACGACGCTACTCACAAACCGTGACGCTCTCTTGCGGAATATAAGAAGGACGTTTTGGTCTGTGAGGTGTTCATTTCGGTTCATTTCGGCAGCGGCACTCGAAGAGAAGAAACAGCAAGAGAATTCAAGAAGAATCAAGACTCCACAGAAGAGTGAAGACTCTCTCTATATATATAGTTAATAGTTAATAGTGCCGCCTTGTAAATACTTGAATACAGTATAGTTCTACAGTACCATCTTTTCTTTGAGCAGGCCCCTAGCGTAGTCAATTAATACAGTCCACTTGCAATAGTCAGTAATACAGTCCACATTCAATCCATTATAAATAATATACCGTTATTGCTGTACTTTTATTTAAAATTATACCAAATTGAGTAATATGATTTAAGGGCAACAACGTTTATGGCTACTGATCGACCCTTACGAATGTGTACGTGTGCAGTAAAATAAGTTAAAATAATATATTACCACGCATTTTGAATTTAAAAGATATAAAGGACAGAATATTTGAGTTTGTTTTTTAATTAAGTTTTCTTCACAAATTGCCTATATTACTTATTCGGAGCCTTCTCTGCAAATTGGGCCGGTTATTACAAAATAGCCCTGTAATATTATATCATACATGCAAAATGTTTTGTACAGCGATTGTAAATCCAATTGGGAAAAATGACTAAGCTGGAAAAATGTGAAAATTTTATTAGAATTTAGAACTTACTTTTACAGTGAGAAGTCTTGTCTTCTTGCCATCCATTTGTACAATAAGTTTGGCATTCATATCCTTCTCCCTGCAAAAAAGAAAAGATAAAGTAAAATTTTGTACAACCGACTTCAATATAAATATAATGAAAACATCACCAATGTAGTCGAAGTCAATTAAATACGCATTATTAAGGATAACTCAAAAACTACTGGTCAGATCTTGATCTAATTTATATATGTCCACATGAGAACCACCAGCTTTCAAATAAAAAGAAATGTTTTTTATAGGATAAGGGCAACAAACAAGCACACAGTCCACCTGATGGTAAGTGGTTGCTGTGGCCCATAGACATCTACATCTATCCTCGACTATGAATCAAAATGCAGATGCGTTGTCACCCAAGAGAACTAAGATGGAATGCCTCGTTTCAAGCAAATATGTTCTCCGTTTCACTACACTTACCATACGAAACACAGCAGTGTTAAGCTACAATTTTACATTGATATTCTGTGGGAGAGTGATCCTTCCTCGATCAAACCGACCCATTCGTGCTACAACTATACTACTAATATAGCTGCAGCATGACTCTACCACATATAAAAAAGAATCATGAAAATCGGTTCACCTAGAAAAGTTTTGAAATAACACATAAAAAAACAATTTAATTGAGTACCTCCTCCTTTTTGAAGGTGGTTAAAAACAAAAATAATACTAAATATAAAGATAGATAAAAGGCAGAACAATGAACTTATGTAAAATAATTAATTAAATGATATCATACCCAATTCATTTCTATTACAATAATAATAACAATAAGAATTATTTTATATTTTCTTATAAATTGTAGGCACCCAGAGGAAAAGGAGGAAAAAATGATATAGTTTAACGATATAGTAGCGACGTAGCAGAATCTACTATCTCCTATTTACCCATGGGTGTCATAAGAGGTACAGAGAGAAATGAAACACAAGATCGGCAACAGCATTTCCCTTTGACGATTCGGTAACAATTAAAATAATAAAAAATTCAGTTGCCAAACTGCCCGCTAAACTTGGCCACTATTGCAAATATCCATCCTTTGAGTTAATCTATTGTGAAGACCTACGTTTGGCAGAGGACTTTTATAGGCTGTAATGGTAACATAAATGTCCTGAGTCCTGACTGATGAATAAATGGCCTGACAATGTCATAAAAGTCCTGAAATGGTATGCGAGTAACTATTTGTTGTAAATGTATTCTGCCTATATAAAGCGTAGAAGCTTTTTATTAGGATGTAAGTTCTAACATAGTGATCTAGATTGTAAATGTAACTGTAAGCTCTCAGAAAAGAATAAATAAAATAGAGATTGGTTTTACAACCACAAGTCTATTTTAAGACGGTGCTATTTTTTAATCTCTTTATATATAAAAATTACGTGTCACGTTGTTTATCCGCGATGGACTCCTAAACTACTAAACTGATTACAATGAAATTTTGCACACTGTGTGCATTTTGGTCCAACTTGAGAGATAGGGTCGTTTTTATCCTGATAAATGACCCCTCAAAATTTTTTA
Organism: Parnassius mnemosyne; assembly: GCA_963668995.1. Lineage (NCBI taxonomy): Eukaryota > Metazoa > Arthropoda > Insecta > Lepidoptera > Papilionidae > Parnassius > Parnassius mnemosyne. The sequence continues at coordinate 44,765,139 of CAVLGL010000057.1, read as the reverse complement.
TTGCGAATTTAAGGATTTTTATAGGAAGGGTCGTTGGAAAGGGCAGAACAACGTCTGCCTGGCGAGCTAGTTGTTACATAAAATTTATTCATTGGATAAAATGCAACGTAAACAAATTAAAAATTTAAGTCATATGAATACAAAACTTAAAATTTTTTTCTTATATATTTTATTTTATTTCAGTTATGTTATAATTTATTTCATGGATAACTTTTATCTAACAATTGAAAAATAAGCCCTTAGTATATAGTTCAAATAAGACAATAAATTTTGCAATTCCTTTTAAGGGCGGAGCAGTGAACTAACAGCGAGCAGTGAGTACTCCATCGAGTCAGTAATTCATTCTTGGGGTGATGTATACGCTTTTACAACAAAATTCTAGAAAATATACAAAATTTGACCTGCTCAAAGTTCAAAAACTTTATTAAACTAAGTTTGTATAAAAAGGGTTATTATAATATTAAGGAATTTATGGATGATAATAAACCCTGGTAATGAGGTGATTGCTACCAAGCTATTTCTAATTTGTTGTGTTGTTAATTTGTGTAACATACATGATTGTAAGATGTAAGCTGTTAATTAAAAAAAAAGTCCCGCTGGGTTTCTTGCTGGTTCTTCCCAGGACAGAGGTTTTTTTGTCGAACCAGTGGTAATTATACAAAAGAGTGACTTTCAATAAGTATTATTTATAATCTATATTGAATAAAAAAGTTTCTGTTTCTGTTTCAACCATACCAGTTTATTTATTTATTTATTTTATTAGGGATAACTGCAGCCTTCATTCTGTGACATGTAATTTATTTTACTTTTACTTAGGTTGTCTATCTTTACCAATTATAATTGTCATCCATTTTTACAAGTGATATATAATAATACTTAGCATACATGGCTAAATTTTTTTTAAAAAAACGAAAGTAACAAACAATCTTTTAGTCCATTCAATATGAGTGGTATAATTTATTACCAGTGTTTCTTAATATATTTTGTAAGATTTAATATATAATATGAATTACATAAAAATAGAACTTTTAGACCAGTTTTCTCTGTAATAAGCTTGAGTCACATACATCATATTTAATTGAAGGTTGGGCGAAAAGTAGAAGTATTACATTTTTAATTAGCTTCCACTCAGATTTTTATTATAATCCTGTATTGAAAATATATAAATATACCTATGTATTATTACAAACATTTTATCACAAATGTATAATTATGTTCATATAATATGAACCTATTCAAATTTACATAAAAACCCAAATATTTATTATTAATAGAACACATTTACAAGCAGATTTTTTTTATAAAACTAAAGTAATGAAATTATAGTTCACTTGGTGGTAAGTAGCTACTGCTCAGGATAGGTAACATGTGCCTATCACAGGACATGGCTCCTTTAACAAACATTTATTTACCATAGGTGTTACAGATAGTCCCCTGTGCAGGGCATGTATAGGGGAGGAAGAAACAGCGGCCCACATGTTGCTGACATGCCTGGAGGTGTCTGCAAACAGGGTGAATGCACACTTCATGTACCCTGTACTATCTTTGTGTATTAATTAAAAATTTAGTTTTCAATCAAATTAGTTATACCTATAATTTCTAATTTTAGTACAATTATTGTATTAAGACTTATTTTGAACTGTATGCCCTTATGTACTAGCAGCCGTATGATATATTGTTATCTTATGTATACAATTGTCTAGCTGCTCATTCAGCTGCAACCACACTGGCAGTCGGTTCAGAGTTCCCACAGCGATTGCACGTCTTATTTTGTTAGCCCTCTGCCTACGCACATATATACTTACTTTGTAAATTTTAATAGTCAAATATAGTATAATATTAATATTAACTCCCGTAACTTTCGTATTGTAACTTTGTCTCAAATTGTAATTAATATTAATTATTTTGATTTAATATATGTGTTGTATTCTGTCAGAGTAATATAGTGATAATTAATAGAAACTTGAAGTTTTATTTAACATTTCGATAGGTTCACAACCATAAGGGCTAAGCATCTTAGCACACTTGGATCACTCTCCGAAGTTGCTTGCAACATCAAAGGACTGTTGAATTTCTTTGCGGAGATTTCATGGCTAATTGATGTGGAATTGTGGAAAACAGTAGCTACTGCTGTCCATGGACACCTGCAGCCAACTTCAAACAAAGAAGGCTACAGATACTTTGTCATCCCCAAGGACTAAAATGGAATACCTCACAGTTTAAACTATACTGGCTCTCTATACCCCGCACCAGGGAACTGCAGTGCAAACAATGCTCTTTGGCGGTGGGAATACCTGACTACTAAGCAAAAGAAAAGTCCATCCAAAAGTGCAGCACCTAGGGCCAAGAAGCTAAATACACATACTAAAATATAAACTGGGTTAATACTTTGAAGCATATTGTGAAAACTAAGCTCAATTGCTAAGTAATATTATCATTATGTTTCTTATTGATAAAGAGCTGCCAATTAATTCCAAATTTATGTACAATGCTTTAAGTAATAAAGTTCAATCACACATCTTGAATATATGTAACAGAAACAACATAAATAACCTTTATTTAACATGATTGCATTAAGAAATTGAAACATATTATTAAACTCATTTATATTTATCTTGTTTGAGAACATAACATTTTGTGCTTGCAGATATGGAAGGATAAGAATTTAATCATTATATTCTGTAGTAATGAAAAGTAAATATTTCTATCTATTTAATAATATTGATATTGAAATGCATTATTTGTGTATACAATTATTTGTTTGTAAACAAAAGGAAATAAACAGTTTGGTACTTTAAAACAGTTTGCTCTAAATAATAAAACACAAGCATTTACAGTTTCTTGCATCTGGGTCAGAAACTACGCTTTTTTTGGTAACTTTCATTTAAATGATCTCTCAAAGTACAGTTCCCGCTCCAAATGCAGACGAACCGTGAAAGTTATTCTTCATGACATCATTGACTTTTTGTACTTTCAAAAAATGAAATAAGAACAGATTTGTAACCCTTGTAATGTTTTGTTATTACTCAGATTAATATACTATTATTATGAAACTATTTCTACGGTTACCTATCTAACTGAATCACTAATAAATAATTAGTTATACGGTTATTGTACCTTACAAAATTATATTCTCTGATTTTGTTACAAATAATGTTTTAATATTATGGGTAATTTTCCAAAAATCACCACACCCACCTTTGATTGAACGGGCGAACCCTTACAGCCACTTTCACCGAAGCCATTGTCACACATTATATTGTTAAAAAAATTAGATATTTGTGATAATTACATCTAAAATAAACGTAACACTACAAAGCAAAATAAGTTGACATTTTTCACTTGACAGACGACTGCTGCGAGTGTCCGTCATCTCATTCTACATCCACAGATTACTACGAAGTACGATTACGAATACGAACTAGACATGAGCATGAGTCCGATATATCAAAACGTAACCAGTACTGCGTCAGTACTTCTTATTAGTTTGTGGTTTACACAACTTATCATATCGTATCAATATGCTGAACAAAGAAAACGGTTTTTACAACAACGCTCAATTAAAGTGAATCCAAACGCAAAACAACTAACGTAACTTCTCATATCTTTAAATCATAATATATCTATTCCGTAAAATTACGACGAAGCAACATAACTATCAACCTATCTACTAGATATTAGCCATCTCTGTCCAACTGATGACCGTACAAGTTAAGAAAACGAGACAAGGCGAATATCTGCCGATATCGGCCACGTTTTTCGTTAGCTGTTTAGTTGTTTGGTTACTAACCTAAATACAAACGCCAAAACGTTATGCTATTTTAAATTAAGCCTTAACATGGTCAAGTCTAATGTCAAGTGTTTATCAAAAGCTTGACTTAATGAGGCGCATTTTGTGTAAATCGTGGCACGTGCTGATGTCTTACAAATTAGTTTTGAACTTCCAAATTATAGTCAATCATAAATATTCAAATTATGTAAGTGACTAAACAAAATAAAAATAAAAATATAATATCGCAAAGAATCTGCCAGTGTCTGCCAAACTAAAGAGGCTGCCAAAGTAATATACCACACTAAAGCTTTATCCCTCTCGCAAGCATCAAAAGTCATACCGTCGGGTCTCCTGCAATCGTCTCTAAATATACTATAAAGTAAAGCTAAAATCAAGGGCACAAGCTCTTCAAATGACGTCGTTCAAAGAACCGCGATGGGAAAACATTACATTAAAGAATACCATATTCTTATAGCACGGTTATTTAACCGTGTAATAAAATCTGAAATTAAAGGTGGATTTGACCAAATACTATGTTGCACCAGAGTAACTAACCTTCGTAATTTTACTCTTTGGTCTAAATCTCAGATCACTTTGTTTGCGTTTATCTAACCCAAACTTGAGTAGCCAATACTGGGTATTATTATTCTAGTTTGTGAATCAATAATAACCGTAACATTTGATAATTATCTGTTGTCGGAGACTTTAATTGTTAACAGATATGGGTAGAAAACAACATCGATAAGTATTGTAGACAAGGAACTCGACAACCGTATTGAATTTTAGTCGCAATAATATAAAGCCAAACTTATGGGTATTTACGATATTCAGATTAGTAACAAATTTGTAAGTAGTAATTATTTGTATGGTATATTATTGATAATTATAAGTTGTGAATTTAGTAGGATATTTACTTCTAAAACTTTCTCATTTAACAGTCGCAAATCATTTAATGAATGGGCGAAAGTAGAAATTTATAAAACTAGGCGAAGGTTATACAAGCTTTATGATGAAAGATCATATGATAGTAGTGTTATATTTAGAGATTATGTAAAAACATATTCTAAAATATTTAAAAAAGTGTGTTCCACTGCTAAGGCTTTACATTTAAGCAACAAAATTAAAACTGCATCCGACAAAATTAAAATGACCTGGAGAATAATAAATAGTGAAACGGGCAAGGTCAAACCGCGCAACTCGGATTTTCAATTGAATGTTAACAATAATTTAACGCGATCTGATCAAGAAGTTGCTATGGCTTTTGAGAAACATTTTACTGATGTTCCTTTTTTGACAACAAAATCATTAAATTCTTCTCCTACTGTCGCCGAATCATTGCTCAAACAAAATGTAAAGGCTTGTTCAAATACTTTTAAATTGCATAGAGTACTGCCAAAAGATATCGTTAAATATTTTAAAACTATTGATGTTAAGAAAACTGCAGACTTATGGGGGATTTCCGTTAAAGTTATAGCCACTATATTTAATACAAGCGTCGAATCTGGTGTGTTTCCTGATTTAATGAAACATAGTAAAGTCATACCTTTATTTAAATCTGGTAGTACATTAGACCCCGCCAATTTTAGACCGATTTCTGTAGTATCATAGTAGATGTTAAGTTTCTTTAATATTAATAAATTGCTACATAAAAATCAATTCGGTTTTACAAGGGGTCGCTCGACAACTGATGCTGGAGTTGAGCTTGTTAAACATATTTTTTGTGCATGGGAAAATTCAGAGGATGCTTTGGGTATATTTTGTGACCTTTCCAAGGCCTTCGACTGCGTTCACCATGAGACATTAATCAGGAAGCTACAGTACTATGGTGTCAAGAACACAGCGCTTAAACTCATTATTTCATATTTAAGTAATAGAATGCAGAAAGTTATTATCAATGGTAATAGTTATTCCGGCTCACCTAATGGGTGTCCCTCAGGGCTCGATTCTCGGCCCATTCCTATTTCTAGTGTATATTAATGACTTACCTTCTCTTGAAGGGGATAATCATGATATAGTATTATTTGCTGATGATTCTTCCTTGATTTTTAAACTTAAACGTCAATCATTTAAATGTGATGAAGTGAATAATGCTATATCAAAATCAGTGCATTGGTTTAATGTTAATAATCTACATTTAAACGGAAATAAAACTAAATGTATAAAATTTACAACAACGAATGTTAAAAATCTGAGTACCAATGGGAAAGAACTGAGCCCTGTTGAATCTACTGTTTTTCTTGGCATCACTCTCGACGCAAAGCTTCAGTGGGGCCCCCATATGTCCAAACTAGCAAGCAGACTAAGTTCTGCAGCCTATGCTGTAAAAAAGATTAGAGGTCTTACTAGTGTCGAGACAGCTAGATTAGTTTTTTTCGGTTATTTCCACAGCATAACGTCTTATGGGATTTTACTATGGGGAAATGCGGCTGATTCTGAAACTATTTTTGTTTTACAGAAGACAACCTAAAACCGAGAGAGACTCTTAGAGATAAATTTAAAGAAATAAATATATTAACTTTAGCCTCTCAGTATATTTACGAAAATTTAATGTATGTTCACAAAAACAAAGGTAGTTTTAGTAAAAAAAGTGATGTACATTCTGTTAACACTAGGAACAAACACAAGCTAGTGATACCAGTTTCTAGACTCCACAGAGTCAGTAATTCATTCTTGGGGCAATGTATACGCTACAACGTAGTGATTATATTCTCCTTGGATATTACAACAAGGTCCCGGAAAGTTTACAGGCTCTCTCTATTACCAAGTTTAAATGTTTTGTTAAGTTGAAATTGTATAAAAAGGGTTATTATAGTATAAATGAATACGACGACCGAATCCTTTCCGATCGGCTCGATTCATTGGCACTGCGAAGAGATGTTGCATCCCGTTGCATTTTCTTTCGCATCTACCATGGGGAGTGCTCTGAGGAATTGTTCGGATTAATCGCAGCCGCCAAATTTCACGAACGCACATCGCGGCAGAACTCCCGATACCATCCACACCATCTGGATGTTTGGCGGTCCACCACTGTGCAATTTAGAAGATGTTTTCTTCCTCGCACGACTTCCTTGTGGAATCGATTACCATCAGCGATTTTTCCGGACCGATACGACTTAGTGTCCTTCAAGAAAAAAGCGTACACCTTTTTAAAAAGCCGGCAACGCATCTGTAATTCCCTCCCTAGTGTTGCAGTTGTTCATGGGCGGCGGTAGTCACTTTCCATCATGTGAGCCGCATGCTCGTTTGCCCCCTCTCCTATAAAAAAAACATGGTTGATAATAACCCCTGGGAATGAGGTGGTCGCTTCCAAGCTGTTTCTAAAATAAATTTTGTATCTACCAATCATTAATGTAAAATATGCTTTTAAAAAAAAGTCTCGCTGGGTTTCTTGCTGGTTCTTCCCATGACAGAGGTTTTTTTTTCGAACCAGTGGTAAAGTAAAAAATGACTTTCAATAAGAATTACACATGTGATCTATATTGAATAAAAATTATTCTATTCTATTCTATTCTAAGTACCTATATTATCAAATAGGTTTTTTTTTAATATTAACTGTAAAATACACTTACTTGTAGAATGTTATCCCATTTTCCTTTTGGCAACGAGTTTTACAAATCACGCACTCTCTTATTATTACTAAAAATAATTCTTATTATATAACTAAAATCAAACATATTCAAAATACACGAAATACTTTCATTTATTTGGTTAAAAATTTAAAATACAGTTAAGCGATGCAACAAACTTTGGCAAATTATGTAAATTTTAGTTCTCGGTACGAACAATGGCAGCGCTTCAAATTGGCACAAACATTTTGTAGGGTATAGCCAGTCCAGTGTACTTGTACTGTGAACCCCCGATAATCTGGCCCCTGGCTAATCCGCACCCCCTTGTAGTCCGACATGCCTTTAACATGTAGGTACCATTGAGTCGCGTTATGAATCTGCCATGGGGGGAGGCGGGGGAGTCTTTCGCGAATACGTGAACAAAGGTTGCAATTAGTTTGGTGTCATCACGAATCTAGTCTTAGTTAAAATGTGACTATGGTAACGGCCTAGCGGGCATCAATTATTTACTTTTTTTATTATTTTATATTTGATATGTAATTTGTTGGATTACCGCGGGTCAGCTGTAAATATAGAGATCAGTGATGTGTGCACTATTATAGAAGTGTCTATGCTTGCTACATATATATTTATCTATGGTGTCTATCTATATTACCGATTAAATAATGTTAATTAAGGAATGGAATCAAATGATCGATCCGCGTTATAAAAACGTAATTTTCTTTTTTTTTTCTTCTTTAACTAAACTTAATAATTTAAGTAAGGGAATTTGTATGAATCAGTTAAATAAAATTGTTCTGTTTAAATACCAAAAAGTAATGGTAATTTATTTGTTTAAAAGTAATTTTGAAATGTTTGCCGGTGAAATAAAAACATCTCCGTTTGACTGAGTACATAATGAATGTTTTATTTCTTATACAAATTGCTACCTATTTATATTTTATTAACATCATGTTAAAAAATAAAATCCCAAATTACACAGTCTGTGGTGTTCCGGAACTAAAATAAATGAATTAACATGGCTTGAATAGTCCCTTCTCGCTTCACTTACACGCGAAACGTCAGTGCGAGCTGCGCTAGCACTTCTTATTAGTATTTGGTGCCAGTGAACTTTGTCTACTGGCCTTTTAGATTACTTTAAACTCTTAGATTTATTGAAAATTGTGGTGGAGTGAGAAAAGAAAAGACAGACCACAATCGTCCTGCGATTCGATGTCGTATTATTGGATGCAATGCTATTGCCACCCAATATAGCTTAGAAAAAAATTGTTAAAAGTCGCTCACCTTATGACGTCGATATTACTTCAAATAATAAGAATTGAAACTTTTTGCAATGTAAAAAACTGCACCTTGCTTGAATATAATTGCACCAACGTTACAAATACATAAACAAAGAGAATATTATCACTACGTTTATGAATAAAGTTCAATATTAATTGCAAAAAGGTAATAAAACGAAATTTGTTAAGTGTCAAATGCACCCTATCTCCCCAGCCTATGGGGAAACAGCACAGATATAAATATATTATGTATTCTACCAAAAAAAAAATCAAATGCTTTATTTCTGTAACATACCAGGTATAGCAAGACATTTTGATAACATTACTTTTAAGTATATAAATACCTGCGTGCGTGTGCGTGTGCGTGTGCGTGTGCGTGTGCGTGTGCGTGTGCGTGGGCGTGTGCGTGTGCGTGTGCGTGTGCGTGTGCGTGTGCGTGTGCGTGAGCGTGTGCGTGTGCGTGTGCGCGTGCGCGCGCGCGCGTGTGTGTGTGTGTGTGTGTGTGTGTGTGTGTCTCTATGCTGGAGCAAATCAGAAATTACTTCATGCAAATTTTTAAGTTATTTGAATTTAAATAGGTATTACAACAATTTGAGTGTCCACTGTCAAGTAATATTTTCTAGTAATTTTTCTGTGTCAGCGTAGCTGAGGGATTTTAACCAATGTGTGAGAGTTTTTTGCAGTCATAATAGTTTAACACTTTCACTGTCCGTTTTGCAGACACAATAGTAAGACAATAGCAATGACCTATATGTAGTGCACGGGACAGCGAAAGGGTTAAGTGGTATATTTTTATTGTTTTATTAACATTGTTATAAAGCTTAAGCGACATTTTTAGATATTGTTTAGCTGCAAAAGCTGTTTTCACCGTAGTGGTGGCAACGACTGTGTCTTTCCTCCTTTTAGTCAGTATTACAGGATCATACGGTGAAGATTTATGTAGCTTAAGTATGCAGTTGAGAATGTATAGCTGTCTTACTGTCAACAAGTTACTATAAGTGTATAATGTATTTGTTGGAAATCGATAGTGTAGGAAAAGCATAATCTTTAGCAGAGATCTTTGGGTTCTTTCCACTTCCAGAAACTTTATTTTAGTGGCTCCACCCCATACAGGAACACAATAAGACAATACTGATTGTACAAACGTAATATGGAGACTCGTTAACAATGTTTTGTCAACGACATGTCTAAGTTTTTTAAATATCCACGTTAGTTTTCTAATCCTACTCATAAGTTTATCTAAATGTGGATGCCATGACAAGCGCTGGTCAAAAACCACTCCCAGATATCTAGCAACCACAACTTTCTCAATTGATTGGCTTGCACATGATGAACTTTCTCGATTTCCACATTTATGTATCCTTAATAAAAAGTCATCACTAGGTTGTGTTTCATAAAATTTGTTTTGCTAACGTTGAGGGTGAGAAGATTTGAGTTTAACCACTGAGCAATTATTTCTAGTCCCTCATCCGCGATCCTTTGGACTTCAGTCCATGTTTCACCAGAGAATACAATAGCTGTATCATCTGCGTTAGAAAAGATATCGGCATTTGCGACTTTAAGTTTACACAGATCGTTGATGTATAACAAGAAAAGCGATGGTTCAAGCACACCTCCCTGTGGTACGCCATAAGATGTGTCAGCTAACGTGCTTGTATAATCACCCAGTTTTACCTGTTGTTTCCTATTTTGAAGATAGCTTGTTAGTAATGCTAGAGGGACATCTCTAAAGCCATATCTCTCAAGCTTATGCACAAGAATGGGGACAGATACAGTATCAAATGCTTTTATAAGCTCCAGGGATACTGTAAGGCATTTACGACCATTATCAACATTTTTGACTATTAGATTTGTGAGAGCTGTAACTGCATCTTCAGTTGATATTCCACGTCTAAAGCCAAATTTGAAACAGACAGGATATCGAATTTATTTAAATAACGAATTAGTCTAGTGCATGTCAGTTTTCCAAGACCTTCGAAATTGACGTTAAAACTGAGATAGGACGATAATTGCTCACACTATCTCTGTCACCACTCTTGTACACTGGAGTTATTATTGCTCGTTTTAGAGCATCAGGAAATAATCCTGGTCGTAAACATAGATTGGCTAGGTAGCAGATAATTGGTACAAACAGATAATGAGGCATCTTCAAGAACTTAGGAGGAATTTTATCCCACCAATCTGCCTTAAGACTCATAATAACAGAAAGAACTTCTTGATTGTCAGTTTCTAGCAAAACACAAGAGGTAAGTTGTCGAGTAGAAGATGGATTGTGTCTACAGAGATTACTCTTAGTGATGTACATAGAACAGGTTGGGTTACCTGGTCAATGATTATTTCCTTAGCTAAGTCGGTACCAATGTTAGCAAAGAACTTGTTGACTGAGTTAATTGACTCAATTGGTGAGGATTTTAAGTTTAACAAGTTGCTATCAGTGCTTTTACTCAGCTTAAAGTTAGCTATTTTGTTGATAAATTGCCATAAAGATTTAGCGTTATTTTTAGTTTTAGCGAGTTGTTCCCTTTCGTATTTGCGTTTTAGCTTTTTTAATTAAATTGTTTATATAATTTCGATATCTTCTGTAGGATATTTTAGGTGTTTCATTTTCTAGGTCTAGACGAAGGGTTTTTTACATCTTATTCCGGTTATTAATGTACCGTACAATGCCTTCTGTGATCCATGGCTTACTGATACGCTTATTTCTATTTACAATAATAGTTTTTGTGTTAGAATCTAGGGATTCTTGTATGTGAGTAATCAACGTATCACATACTTCATTCGGATCATTGCAGTCTAGTAATAAAAATAAGTTTATAAATTGCAATGTTTTAACTGCCTCTTCAAAATTAAGAATCGTTTTAGTTTTCATGTATATATTTTTTGAGTTTATTTTATTAGAAAGTTTTAGCAAGAGTAGACAATGATCTGTGACAGTAGTATTAAGAGCTGCTATAAATGCCGAAAATTTATGATCGCCTAGTTTTACAATGAAATGATCAAGACAGTTCGATTCCCTTGTCGGAAATAAGTGTCCGGGAAGAAAACCATGCGTCGATAACATGTTTAGGTAATTAAGGCGATTGTTAAGCTCCCCCAAGGAATGCCACAAAGCACGGTCCTGAGCCACCTGCATCCATCGACTTCCTGCATATCTTACCAGGTCGTCACTCGTGGGGGGTCGCCCTACACTTCGCCTACCGGTACGAGCCTGCCACTCAAGGACCTTTCTTCCCCATCGGTTGTCGGTACTTCGAGCTATATGGCCGGCCCACTGCCACTTCAGCTTGCTAATCCGTTGGGCTATGTCGGTTACTATGGATCTACTACGGATATACTCATTTCTAAGTTTATCACGCAGAGAAACCCCGAGCATAGCTCTTTCCATAGCTCGCTGAGCGACCTGGAGCTTCCTCATACGGCCAGCAGTGAAGGAACACGTCTCAGATCCGTAAGTCATCACTGGTAACACGCACTGGTTGTACAATTTCGTATTAAGGTTTTGAGGTATGTCTGACGAGAAGATGTGTCGTAGTTTCCCGAACGCTGCCCAGCCGAGTTGAATCCGTCGATTGACATCTTGGTCGAAGTTGGACTTACCTAGTCGGACTATTTGTCCCAGGTAAACTTTACTGGAAACATTTGGTTACTGGAAACATAATTTGTTCTATATTTGCGATAATGTTACACAGTAAAAATACAATTCCCAAAATTGTTTTTTTTTGTTTTTGGGCCATACAAGTAAGGCAAATTTTACTTAATATTGTGTGTAAAAATAATTAAGTCAATTGCCTCGTTTCTTCGTTACTTTTGGAACATCAAGCATTTTAATATTACTCATTTTAACGCACCTACTAAAATGTAATTTTATACAACTATATACAAAAAATTTGTTAATTATTAATTAAGAAACTTATGATGGACTTTGATATTTTTAATGTATTTTGAATTATGTACAAAGAAAATATACATACCTTGCTATAAACTGAAGGCCACCATATCGCAGCCTATGATGGGTGACTTGCCACCCGATCTCGTCAGGGCCATCCGACCATTCACTGGAGTCGGAACAGACTTTGCTGGCCCCTTCCTCGTCAAGTCCTCCAACTTTCGTAACTCGCGTTCACATAAGGCCTATCTGTGCGTTTTCATGTGCCTCGCCACTAAGGCCGTTCACTTAGAGCTTGTAAGTGCCCTCAGCACTGAAGCCTTTGTGACCACGCTGGGATGCTTCGTATCGCGTCGCGGTTTGCTGGACCTGATCCGGTCTGATTGCGGAACGAATTATAAGGCACGGATAGATATTTGAAAGAGGTCGTCGAATTTCTGTCTAGCAACAGGACTTATTTAGGTACTGCGATGTCCAAGAAGGGCATCCAGTGGAAATTCGACCCTCCGACCTACCCACACTGGAGCGATATTTTTGAGGCGGTGGTTAAGGTTGCAAAAACGCATCTCCGTCGCGTTATTGGCGAAACTATTTTGACATTTGAGGAGCTTGCCACTGTATTCTGTAAAATTGAGGCGGTACTCAACTCTCGGCCCCTCTGTCCCCTCTCGTCCGATCGAAATGATTTGGAGGTTCTAACCCCGGGCCACTTCCTGATTGGCCAGCCACATAACGCCCTGCCCGAGTACCCCTTCAGGGAAATAAACTCTCCGCGGTTGAGCAGATTTGACCTGCTGCAACAGATGACTCAGAGTTTTTGGCACCGATGGTCTCTGGAGTACCTACATCTTTTGCAGCAGCGCGTTAAGTGGTCTGACAAGACGGATCCCCCTCGGATTGGAGACCTCTTGTTAGTTAAAGAACCCAACGCTTTGCCTTTGTATTTGCGCCGTGGGTGCATTGTTAAATTGTCGTATGGATCGGATGGGGTGCCCAGGGTGGCCGAGGTTTTGGCTGGAGATTCGATCTAGCAACGTGCCGTCGCGACCTTGTCCCGTTTGCCAATCTACTCGCGGACATAAGTCCTTATGTCCAGGGCGGGGGTTTGTTTAGGCCTAATCTAAAACATTTAAAACTTGCATTCAAGAGGCGCGCTCAGCGCGTTCATTCGATGGTACCAAACACTACCTGGCACCCTTCCCCGCACGCGTCTCTCCGCTGATGCTCCGTCGCCTGACGTCTGGAAGTTACTATTAGATTCAATTGTTTTTGCGACCGCTGTGTCGGTTAGACGGTATAAAATTTACGCTCGGAACCGCCTCTAATAGCGTTGTCTAATCTCGTGCGTTTTACTTAACTTCGACTGCCATTAATTTGCGTTGACGAGTTGTTGTTTGTATGGCATTTTAATATCGTACAAAGGAATTTTGCTTTGTCGGGCGGAAAGCTAAGACTTTGTGACTCAAGAGGAGATCACGTGTGCTCGATTATAATTTTGTGCTAAGTGAACATGGGATATTAAACTTTGACCGACCGTTCTTAAGTTGTGCAGTGTGTCACTTGTTTTAAGTTCAATTAACGTTGATTTAGTTACATTTGAAGTTAATTAAATGTACAATAAAATTGATAAACTAATATAAAGAAATAAAAGCTGAAAGTCTCAATTAGTGAACGCCTACTGGAGGGATCGCACATTGTGGAGAAAAGCAGTGCCTGTGGGTCTGCTGTCCGATGACATCGGTGACGTCAGGTTACATTTATACACACTTTCGCACACTACTTACATACACCTTACTTACCACCTGACTGATACCCTGTGGTCAACCCCACCTCCGGAACTCTGTAAGTTCGTGTTTGTTTATCAGCCATTAGTTATTAATTATCCATAGGCCATTGGGCCCGAACGTTCTGGTTGCTCGTCGAGTGGGTTACGATGGGCCCTAGCCCAGTCGACTTCTGTCGGGGCAACAGAGGGCCGTAACAGTGAGTGATGTACTCGCCATTGATGTTGATACCGTATCCTTTCCAGTCCAGAAGCTTGAAAACATCTTCCAATGCAGCGGTAAAGAGTTTCGGGGATATGACGTCACCCTGTCTTACACCTCTCTGCAATTGGATAGGTTTCGTACTCTGGTTCTGTACTCGGATAGCCATCGTAGCCGTACTGTACAAGCACTTCAGCACTTCGATATACCGACAGTCAACTTGGCACCGCTGAAGGGACTGCAGCACCGCCCAAATTTCGATGGAATCAAAGGCTTTCTAATAGTCCACATACGCCAGACAAAGTGGCAAGTTGTACTCTTCGGACTTCTCTATAATTTGCCGAAGGGTATATATGTGGTCTATGGTGCTAAAGCCCTTTCGGATACCGGCTTGTTCGGGAGGCTGGAAGTCGTCAAGTCTGCGCGCGAGACGATTCGTAATGACTCTCGAAAATAGCACGTAGACGCGGCTCAGAAGGGAAATCGGTCTGTAGTTCTTCAAGAAAACGTTGTCACCTTTCTTGAAGAACAAGGCCACTGCACTTCTGCTCCACGCCTCCGGTGTAACGCCACCATGGAGGACGGAATTAAAGAGCTTCTGAAGGACTTCAAGTACCGGTCTTCCACCCGCTTTCAGAAGCTCCGCTGTAATTCTGTCCTCGCCTGGGGCCCTGCCGTTTTTAAGGTGTTGGAGAGCCATTCTAATCTCGCTCAGACTGACGTCCGGGATATCTTCGTAATAGTGTCGGATAAGAGTCGCTCTTGGATCGTTACACACACTTGCGTGTGGCTCCAACGATGACGTGTACAGCTGCCCATAGAACATCTCAATCTCACTCAAAATCTCAGGTGCCCCGGAAACGATGCTGCCACATTCGGTTTTCATCTTGGACAGTTGGCTCTTTCTGGCAGACAGATCTCTGGCAAAAACTTTGGAGCCTTGGTTCCGCTCGATCGCTTCTTCAATACAAGCTGTATTGAAGTTGCGTATGTCCCGCCGCATAAATTTGGAGATCTGTCTGTTCAGTTGCCTGTATGCTGTCGAATCTGTTGAAGAATGTAGCTTCATCTCCCGTCTAACAGCCATGAGATTAAGAGTGTGATCGGAGAGTTTTTGTATTTGTCTGCGGCGGGTCTTGCAGAACTTAGTTCCGACCGCATGGATAGTTTCCACGAGCTTGTCATTCATATCGTCCACTTCATTGCAGTCTTCTAAGCACTGAAAACGGTTTTGTAACTTGAGCTGAAAAGTTTCGGGAATTTGGAACAGAGCACGAGGGGGACGGAGCGTTGTCTTCATTAGACGAGACCAACTTAACTTTTAAGTTCAGTGTGCCTTTAACCATTCGGTGATCGCTACCAGTTTTCACCCTCGCGATCACGGAGATCACTGAACAGTTGTCGTCTGGTCGTCATAATGAAGTCAATCTTATTTTTTGTCGAACCGTCGGGGCTCGACCAGGTCCACTTCCTGTGGGGCCGTTTCTGGAAGAAGAGTTCATCATAAAAAGTCCCTCTTTCTCCATGAAGTCGGCCAGCTGCTGGCCCCTTGGGTTCCGTTGCCCTATTCCGAATTTTCCTACTTTCAGCTCATCGTTCTCTCTTGTGCCTAGTTTTGCGTTGAAGTCTCCCATTATCACCGTATAGTGGGTTTTGGGGAATACATGGCTCTAGAGATATCCTCATACATTTTCTCCACCTCCTCATCGGGGTGAGCCAAAGTTGGTGCGTAAACCTGTATGACCTTCAGCGAATACCGTTTGGTGATTCTGAGTATAAGGTACGCAACCCTCGTCGACACACTCTCAATCTTTACTACGTTGTTAACGAGACACTTGTGGACGATAAATCCGACACCTCCTTGGGACAGATGGTCGCCCTCCCGGTGATAAAGCAAGTTGCCGTATTCGAGGATTACCGTGTCCTCTCCTTCTCTTCGGACTTCGGATTATCCTATAATATGCCAGCGCAACTTGTCTATCTCTTCTTCCAGCTCCACAATCTTCTCGTCAGTTCTCAGGGTGCGTGCGTTGTATGTTGCCAGGTCAAGTCGTCTTAGGTGGCAACCGAACCTCCACCGGAGATTCTTAGCACCGCCTGCCCCGCCGTTACCATGGTCTCCACCGTAGCCAGGAAGAGCGGGGCCGCCGGGGACTGGTGGCCATTTATTATTGTCATTGCTCATCGGGGGTATATTGCCATAGTTGCCACGTTTGGCGGGCGGGTTGGCAACCGAATTTTTTTTATTCTAATTTTTGCTGTTATCAGGAAGATGTTGATGCCCATCTCCTGTCTGTTTCCCTTTGTCGCCTTTTACAACACCCACGGGAAGATATGGGGTAGTGGATATTCTTAACCGCCATTACACGGCATTGTTCAGATTAATAAAATAAGTAATTCTCTTTTCTAAATCAATTAAATTAAATTGTTATATACTGTTGCTATGCCCTATCAGGGCTCATGTTTGGCTCTATTATATTCAATATAAGAACTATTTATGAACGCAATAAAATGTTTGAATTTAAGTTTGAGTTTGATCATCAATAAATAAATTAACAATAAATAAATCAACAATAACTATCAATAAGAAATAGGTGAACAATAACTAAACATATTTAGTAAAAATTTAAAAATTTAAGGCATAAAAGTTAAAATTTACAATAAGGGGGTCAACATAAAGATGAAATTTGTTGAATTAATTATAAATAATTAAAAGCTGAACAGACAATTTTTATGTTCGATTTCAATTATTATTTTCAGTCACTCATTGCCATAGATAAGCTTACTCTTTGCCTAGTATATAGTAATTTAGTAATCTGTCTGTGCTCTTTGCAGAGTACCTTCTATCTTCTATATTACATCTCTAGTTAAAACACAGTAATCTGTGATTCTATTGCATATTATTATATTCTGAGAGTTATGGCGAGAACTTGTCCGGCGGCGGTTTGCTGCTCGTATATTATTGTTTAAATATTGGTTTGAAGTGGACTTTGATATTTAGAAGTGGTGCGATTTTGTGTATTATGTGTCTGTGCATGTGAACTATTAGTGGAATCTGTAAAACAAGTGCTCTGATGGTGATGTGATTCTCAGATAAGGTATCTGTCTCCATAGGTGCCTTGAGATACCATCGCCAACTGTCAGCTGTGTGCTGGCTCAAGTTTCAGTCAAAACCTCCCACGGGCTGCACAATGTGACGCATCAACATATTGTGAAGCAGTATACTATGAAGGATAATTATAATATATTGTAACTTCAGGCTCAGAAGAGCTAGATCCCAGAGCCGTAAAGCCAGTTATTAAAAAAAAAAATATTCTGAGAGTTTTGCCGGGAACTTGACCGACGGCGGTTTGCTGCTCCTGTGTTATTGTTTAAATAATGGTTTGAAGTGGACTTTGATATGTAGAAGTGGTGTGATTTTGTGTATTACGTGTCTGCGCATGTGAGCTATTAGAGGAAACTGTAAAACAAGTGCGCTGATGGTGATGTGATTCTCAAGATAAGGTATCTGTCTCCTTAGGCGCCTTGAGATACCATCGCCAACCGTCAGCTGTCTGCTGGCTCAAGTTGCCATCAAAATCTCCCAAGGGCTGCACAATTTGACGCATCAACATATTATGAAGCAGTATACTATGAAGGATATTTATTATAATATATTGTAACTTCAGGCTCAGAAGGGCTAGATCCCAGAGCCGTAAAGCCAGTTATTAAGAAGAAAAATATTATATTCTGAGTTTTGGCGGGGACTTGAACGGCGGCAGTTTGCTGCTCCTGTATTATTGTTTAAATAATGGTTTGAAGTGGACTTTGATATGTAAATGTGGTGCGATTCTGTGCATTAAGTGTCTGCGCATGTGAACTATTAGTGGAAACGGTGAAACAAGTGCTCTGATGGTGATGTGATTCTCAAGATAAGGTGGCTGTCTGCCTAAGTGCCTTGTCATACCATCGCCAACTGTCAGCTGGCTCAAGTTGACATCAAAATTTCTCAAAGGTTGCACAATGTGATGCATCAACATATTGTGAAGCAGTGTACTATGAAGAATAATTATACATTGTAACTTCTGGCTTAGAAGGGCTAGAACCCAGAGCCGTAAAGCCAGTTATAAAAAAATATTACACTTTTTTCTATTTGGTACCTTGTACAAACTTGTACCCAGTAGATATGGGATAAGTCTATGTTCTCAGAATAATAACTAAAGGTTATTTATTGTTCTGAATTTGTTGTACCCATTCGGCCAAAGAGAATATAATCACTACGTTTACCATTCGGTAGAATCTATCAATCTACTAGTTAGTCTGTGCCGAAGAGTAGAAGTCTGTGCTTGTACCATAGATAATACAGCATATACCAGGGTAAGTATCATATTAGTCTGTGTCTTATGGTGTTGTACCTAGGCCTGGGTCGTATCGCGCTTTCGGAGAATCGTATCTAAATCAGATTTCGAGTTTCAATATCTGATATCAAAACTATATATTTCATTATCTATATATTCTGCGTACACTTGTTTATATTTTCTACTCCGCTGTTGAAATCTGATACGAGGATTTTATAGTTATTCTTACCTATTCGATGCGAATCAGTATTGTAGATATATTATAGTAAATTTATATTATGTTATCTTCTGGAGCTAATGCAGATATAGTTGTAGTTTTAACTTTATTATTTTAAAGTTTTGAATTAGTTATTTATTTACAACACTAGATACTTAATTAAAATAGTTCAATAAAATATATAATATAAAATAGTAGGTATTTACAGTGTCTTTATTATTTATTTACATCATAAATTGCATTTAAAAGGATAAAGAATGGCAACTTTCTTCTTCCACTACATTTATTCTGGCAGATCTGTTATAACTAAAAATATATTGAAAATTCTATATAAAATAATGTTATGAAATGCACTCGATTTTAGACTTTAAGAAACAATCAGATTTGAAATTTATCATTATTAGGCAATAAATTAAACTTTAAATTCTTACATCTATGATTAAAGATAATGAAATAACTTTGTAACGTAACGATGTCATAAAAATAGTTCGTAAAGTTATGATGATTAGGTTCTAAATCATATACTATTGGGCTACGCGACTGGTAAGAAATTGCCGTACCAGGAGCAGTACTACTGTATTTGTCTCGGCCGGAAGTATTTAAATAAAGATGGTTAATATATCTTTTAACTGTTAAAATAGACAGTTAAAAAAATGCAAATTTATTAAATAAATAAAATAAACGATAATTAATAAAATTATCATAAACCAGTCCATTCAAAATCATCCACGATCGATTTCTTACCTAGCCGTATTTATGCCATCTATCGTCTTCTTTTCGTTATACCTTGATGGTCAATCAATTTTCGTTCGATAAAATGACTTTATCCATAGAATGGAGTAGATGGCGGTTTACAAAGCAATTTTATGATTTATTACATTAACATTCACATGTCTAAAAATAAGTATTGTAACAATTATTTGTTAAATATATATACTTAATATCAAACATATCCAATATTTTATGCTGAACTTGTTTTTGACAATTATCATAATAAATAAATCCTTTGCAAATCTTTGTTGTTTTTATTAAAACGTACGAAATAATATTTTTAACACATAGATGTAACGCTATTGGCTGAATTCATTAGTGGTTGATGTTTATTTTATGTACTTTGTTGTTACGATATTACCTCAAATATTTGTTGATAGGTAGTAATTTAAACAAAGGGGCGCCAGTTTAATATTATTTTGTTTAGTTTACATTTTCATCAAAATATTACAAGGGATTTATATAAAAACTTGAAAAAATAATTACTAGGGAAGTTCATTAAGATTTAGTGAAATCGTTTCTTTTTATTATTTAGTGTAGTATACAAATATAAGATTTTAGTAAGACTTTAATTTTCCGCCATGTCTAATCTAATACCCATATCGCTCGCACTCTTTCGCACACGGTGAATCTAGCCACCGACCGATGCGTAACGATTTACTTTAGTCATCGTGGCGGTACGCAAATATCAGATTTTGTAATACATAGTTTTGAAACGAACCAGTAAGCGATTTTTAGATATTGTACCAATATATAGATTTCGTATGAGTATACGGTTTGCATGGCCCACCTCTAGTTGTACCCATCCCTTTAGGGATATATATTTTCTGTGGTTGTACCTAATATATAATGTACTCTGTGGTTGTACCATTCTGGTAGAAGTAGAATCTTCCTTGTAAAATCCACTAATTAGTCTGTGGTTGTACCCTCTTAAAAGTGGAAAGGTGAGGTTATTTCTGCTTTAATTTAACTTTTTTTTTATTATTTAGTGTTAATTTTTACGTCTTTATTTGTAAATTTTACTACGTTAGTAATAACTTAATCGTTTAATAATAGGATTCTTTTTCCGAAACTCCTTTAGCAGACGACTTATTACATAATATTATCACTTGTTTTTCGTTTGCAGCTATCGATTAATTACGATGTCGGAGACACCAAGACGCCCTATGAAATTCCCTTACACGTTTTCAGCGAAGATTGCACAATTCCCGCTTAAATATTACATCCAGAATCAATGGATCTGGCGTTACTGGTTCATTGGTATGGGCGTCTGTCTTCCAGTTTTCTACAAGATTAACAAGATGGGTAAATGATTATTGTTTATATAAAAACACATAGAAACTGTGATACTGTACCGATTAATGTTCATCACTCTTCGGTGTTTATGTGGTCTATGGTAAATTGTACAGAAGATAGAATAGTACAATCTGCCACTTTGCCTTGCGTATGTGGACTACGAAAAAGCTTTTGATTTTCTCAACATTTGGGCGGTGCTACACAGGGGTGTCACTTCCACTATGGAAGGAATGGAGCACTCCATACCTCAAGTTTTTCAAGGTATGGAATTCCATAGCTGAAATTAGGAAATAAATCGCATATTACTACAAACCCCATATAAATAAATCGCAAGCCCTTAAACCTCAATACCCCACATCTTATAGTTCAATAAATAAGTTGAGTATATACACTGCAAACTCTTAAACCTTAATACCCCACGAGTAATGCGAACAAATTTGAAAATCGCGCCACCATTTTCCATACCTCAGATTTTTACAAAGTGACACACCTGGTGCTACAGTCCCTTCAGCGGTGCCAAGTTGACTGTCGGTATATCGAAGTGTTGAAGTGTTTGTACAGTAAGGCTACGATGGCTATCCAAGTACAGAATCAGACTACAAAACCTATCCAACTGCAGAGAGGTGTAAGACAGGGTGACGTTATAACCCCGAAACTCTTCACCCCTGCATTGGAAGACATTCTGAAGCTACTGGACTGGAAAGGGTTCAGTTATTAACATCAATGGCAAGTACATCACTCATCTTCGATTTGCCGACGATATAGTCCTTATGGCAGAATCGCTGGTAGACCTAAGCACTATGCTCAATGACCTCAATAGTGTCTCCTAATGGATAGGTCTTCAGATGAACATGGACAAAACAAAGATAATGTTTAACATCCATCTACACCTATGCCGGTAGTTGGGAGCACTAAGCTTGAAGTTGTTGACGGATTCAACTCGGCTGGGCAGCATTTGAGAAATTACGACGCATCATTCCCTTCTCATCAGGTATACCTCAAAACCTGAAAACGAGCTTGTACCACTAGTGCGTGTTGCCAGTGATGACTTATGGATCTGAGACATGGTCCTTCACTGCTAGCCATATGAGAATGCTCAAGGTCGCTCAGCGAGCTATGGAGAGGGCTTTGCTCGGGGTTTCTCTGCATGATAAACTTAGAAATGAGGATATCTGCAGTAGAACCAAAGTAACCGACATAGCCCAACGGATTAGTAAGCTGAAGTGGCAATGGGCCGGCCATATAGCTCGAAGAACTGACAACCGATGGGGAAAAAAGTTTCTCGAGTGGCAGCCTTGTACCGTTAGAAGAAGTGTAGGGCGTCACACCACTAGATGGAGTGACAACCTGGTAAAACATGCAGGAAGTCGATGGATGCAGGTGGATCAGGACAGTGCTTCATGGCATTCCTTGGGGGAGGCCTATGTTCAGCAGTGGACTTGTGAAGGGCTGTAATGATGATGATGATTGGACTTTGTGTACACCAGGCACTTTACTTGCTTACAAGTAGATAATTTATAGTGCAATTTTGTAATTAACTATTAAGCCTAGTACAATACCATCCACCTAAAAGTATATATCCAAGGCAACTTAGCATTATTTTCCATTAGTGGCTGTACATTTCTTATTATTTATCGACCACCACTAGACTAAACACTTACTTAAATGTATTCAAACACCAAACTTAGACTTGCAATTAGTATAAACACCCAAAATCAGCAAATTTTTAAAACCTAACAACACCATCTTCTATAAAAAGCACATTTTCATGGTTTAGTGTTCTCTGTTGTATTTGCTTACACAAATGGTTTTTGGGAGATTTAAATTCGATCTTGCTGAAGTCCAAAAAACATAAAATACTACACACGTACTCCATACAGCTTTATTTATAAGCAGTGCCATTAAAATCATAATGAGATAATTATTTTTTCATTTCGGTTTTTCTGTATCTTCCATAATCCCCTGATGTGTCAAATTTACCTTTTGCTGGCAGCAAAGCTATGGTCTGTAGAATTTAGATTTAAAAGTGTGAGATATTTAATCAGATTCAAGTTTGTCCTGAACATTTTTTCTAATAGGGCAAACTATAACAAAGTTCTTTCTAAAAAGTGAATTTTTGTTTTCCTTTTCACAATGGCGGCTCATGAGTAACTCAATCCAAAGTTGAAAACTAGTATATTTCATCAGGGTCACTAACATAGTGATGAAATATTTCAACATCAATATTGTTTTTCTTTCCAGCCAACTCACCTGAGAATGTCAGCAAATGGGCTGAAATAAGAAGGAAGGAGGCAGCTGAGCACCACCATTAACTCTTAGAAGCTTATATTTTGGATGTAAATCAGTACTATTAATGTTGTAAGAAATAAAATCATGTTTTAGTCATTTTGTTGTTATGATACCCTTTTACATATTAGCAGGCAGTTTTTCTATTATCAGACAGTGTTTGATTACTTACCAAAGGAAGTGATGAGTACAAAAAATACATTAAGTATACTATCAGACAGTGCTTGATTATTTGCCAAAGGTAGTGATAAGTACAAAAAATACATTAAGTATAATATTTTATTTATCTTTACTTAACCAATTTTATATATGTGGTAGAGCCATGCTGCAGCTATATTACTGGTATAGTTGTAGCATGAATGGGTTGGTTCGACCAGGGAAGGACCACACTCTCACAGAATACCAGCTTAAAGCTGCTGTGTTTCGTTTTTCATTTTTCGTTGTGCATTTGCATGGTTTATAAGTAATTACTCCATGTCTGGCTGTTTGACAACATACAATTTTGAATGTAATTTCAATGTAATATTTGACCATTGTCTTTGGATTTGAAATCAAGACATTGAGTGCCACTATTCAGTTTCAGAGAGTACATAAAATGCTTTCATTAGCTTAACCCATTAGTATGCATGTCAATGAATAAAATTGAATTTTATACTTTGGTGTACACCCAAACAACTGAGTAGTCTGAAATTTAGTAAACATATTAATTACTGATGACAATGCATTAATTTCATAACTATGGTATGGTCTTAGTTGTATGTTGGGCTCCATCTGCTGAAGACTTCTGTTTTTTTTTCTATCCTCTGGTGTGAATTTTATGGCAAAACGTAACTTTTTGGGTTCCGTAGTTACACAACGAAGAAAACTACTTTATGCATTACTACTATTAGCTTTACATTTTCATTTGTGGGGTAGATAGAGGGTATTATTATCAAAATCGAAAAGTTTTTTAATCTGTTTTGAATACCTCTCCCTTATAAGGCTGATTTGAAAATAAGTCCTTCAGTTTTGATCTTCCTATTTGGGATCATTTTTAATCATTATAGCGGTCAAACCCTGAACTCTCTTTATACTCATTATCAAGGAAGCCACGTATTGTGATGGGCAACTACGAAACCCTACCACTACATTGTGCCTGGCCCGACACGTACTTTGCCAGTATTTTCTGCAGACTTCCAAAAAGGAGACTGTACTCAATTCGACTGTATGTTTCTTTTTATGTGTTACCTCATAACTTTTTACTGGATGAACCGATTTCGATGATTCTTATTTTATTTGAAAGCTGGTACTTCTCGTGTGGTCCCATATGAATTTGATCAAGGTCAGACCAATAGTTTTTCAGTTATTCTAATAACTTATATTGAAGTCGACTGTACAAAATTTTTAATTTTAAATTATTGAATACAAATTAGACAAGCTTGGATGATGTTTACATAATTCTTACTATAGTTTCTGTCTTGCTTTTCTATGGAAAGCATTTGACCAGCAGACCTAATGTAGTTAAACAAATACATACATATAATCACGCCTCTTTCCCGTAGGGGTAGGCAGAGACCACTTCTTTCCACTTGCTACGATCCTTACATACTTGTTTCGCTTCGTCCATGTAGTTATTAAAATAATGGTTTAAAAATCATTAATCACAAAGGGCAAAATAAATAATCAGCGTTTTAAAGACTTGAACTACTACTATTTCAATGTGTTTAGTTATAGGATAGTACTTAAAATAAAAGAACGATTCTTTTTATAGTTTTTATTCACTACAATATAAATTATTATCAAACTTTTAAATTAATCAATAAATATTCACTGCCAAAAAAGTTTATTATAACCTCAAAGAACTGCAGGAATGCAATTTGATCGCAGCTTTGTTTAGTGATTTGTATTGATAATTTTGATTACATTGACAACCTAAAGTTATAAGTTAATCTAAATGAAGCAGTGTCTCTGATTTAAATCAACCATCCATCCATTGTGGTGTGGATGGAGCAGTACTGATATGTACTAGAGATCTGTTTGAAACAGATTTGGCTATAATTGCTGCTGGAATTTAAGGTTAGTTTATCTTTAGGGGAACTTTGATTAGTCCATCTCAACAAATTGATCGAAGAATATGAGATATTGAAATGCAACTAAACGTAACAGCGTCTGCTTTATGCATATAACCCTTTTCTCTAGTCACCAGGTAGTAACTGAGTTATATGCAATCAATCAATACTCATTAAGTTTTAAAACGTTGCATAAAACAAAGCAACCATAACACATATTTCCAAATAATTGTAGGTTGAGCCAGAAATGTCTTAAATATTTTAACAAAAAAAAACTAACAATAACATTTTCTATATAATAGGGGCTACACACGATCACTTTTAACTGTCAGTTTTGACTGACAGTGAAAACTGAGTGTGTGTACGATGAAAACTGTCAGTTTTTTTATTATCAGTTAAAACTGATGATATGTTGTTGATACATATTTTTTAACTGAAACGACGGAACTGATCAGTTAAAACTGTGCGTGTGTAGGCGGTGTTTCTTCAGTCGTGTTGTGATCACGAGATTGAGGTAAATTCACTCATTCTGAGATAGTTGTGCCAATCCTTCGAAACAATTTTTAGTTCGGTTAATAAATTAACATGGGAATAAATTTTCCACTCTTTACACCACTCTTTGCGTATATTTTTTTATTTTTATTTTTTAAAATTAATAATAAACCAAGCACGGCTAAAGCGACGTCGTCGGCTGATGACATCTTGAGATGGTAATGTTGTTTCTGGTCAAAGAGAACAGTTAAAAGTGAATATGTGTGGGTGCAAAGGACGTCAGTTTTCACTGTCAATTAAAACTGGTTAGTCTAAACTGACAGTTAAAAGTGATCATGTGTAGCCCCTATAATACAGAATTCTCGGCTTGTATAATTACACAAATTGTTTTAAGACTAAAAATGCATTAAATAGACTGATGTATAGAAGACAGGTCGAAATGAAAGTGATGTGTCTATTTCAGCTTAGTTTTTAATACAAATCTCCAATAACAGGTATGCTCGTATAGAACTGCCTAAAGCGACTAATTTACCCAAGTTTGCGGGACATTCCTAATAACAAAAATGTTCCGTCATAAGTAAAAAGGGGGCATCTACATTTATTCTGAAATTAGTCATATGCACACGGATTTAGAGTATAATACATTCGGAGTCATTCAAAAGTGGAGTAACTAGTGTTTTGAATATTTTACTCTACAATACTATAACATGTGTTTTTGAATACAAACACTAGATCTAGAATATAAAATAATAGACGATACACTTTCTTTAAATATTTCCGAATAAACACACAACACGCTCTCACTTATAACACCATTTCAGAAAACATAGATGTACTCTTATGACCGTAGAGATAACCATTATTTTTATACAGTTAAGTGTTTAATCAATACATGATTATGAAAGTCTTTAAAACATATATGGGTGGAAGAGTATCCCATTCTTGTTTGAAAGTTATATATTATGATATCATACATGGTATCCATTAGGTCGGTCACATTAAAAATAATTTATCAACTTACAGACACAAAGAGACAGTTTATCATACACTGGATTATGTAGTGTTAATGAACAACCCCAGATTGCAACACGCGATAGATAAATTTCCTTTATAAAGAACTAAATAATTTATGAAAAACATCTATCCATATCTAATACTGTGTCAGTCGTACATATGTTTTGCTTGAGCATAATTCTAAAACACTGGTGATGGAAATCATAGAACGGTTGATATACATATCTAAAAAACACTTTGACAAACTATTTAATTTATAATATGTGACACACTGGATATTATAAATTACAAACAAATATTTTATACAACGGCAAAGTTGCAAGTAACGTGTTAAAATTATGCCTTTTACGTGCGTAAATATATTTATTATAAGAAATACACAAACTTATAGGTATTGTGGTTTAATATCAGAGGATTTAGCAAACTTGTATAACTATTGCAACTGCATGTTTTATAATGTGTTGTATGTAATTCTTAATTTAGCATTTATAACATTGTCTCAAGCAGCCTATCCGTTACTGGGAATTGACTTTGGGACTTGCATCTCCCTACAGGCACTTCAACTGTAATGGCAAGTGTAACAATACACCCCATTAGAGTATTATTTGTAACCTAAACTTATTTAATTTTAACATATAATATGTACAACCTTATATTTAGTGGAATATTTTAGCTCCTTATTACATGAGTGAGTCGCTTTGGTTATATTTTTCACACATGTGACTGATTGCTCTTCAAATTTATTATTTATATAAAATAAAAGAGATGGATAAAATCGATTTAATTTTATTACAAATCAGTAAAGAATCTGTTATTCTCTTTGTTAGCATTTTCCATTTTTAAATTTCTTAAATGCAATATAAATTAGTGTCTACAATATACTATGTGTGCTATGCAGTATAAAGCCTAAGTCATATCATTTTCAAAATATTTAGGTATTAATTGTTGAACAAGTCAACAAAGTGAATCTAAAATTTTCCTTTCATTCATCATACAAATACATAATTTTGCTGGCAACTTTTTACACTTAAGCCATGTATTTAAAAAGTTACAAATACTGCCATAATAATCCAGCAGCTAATTTTTTTAGGCATTTCTTTGTATCATGTTTCTTCTTGTGACAATAAGAAAACCAACATAAATTCAATTTTAATAAAACGAAAGTAATTCCTGTTTTCCATGAAATCCTATTCCAAGATGTGGATATAAAAAAAAAAACAAATACCGTCGAAATTACTATATTAAATTATTATTTAAAAAATGCAATCAACTTCAAATTTCAACAATGTTAGCATTATTGAAATAGAAAATGTTATTGTAGGTTCCTTATGAAAGCCTTTTCTATTTGCCTGCAAAAGAAAAGGATGAACGATGGAGAACGACAAAACTCTATTTTAGTTACAATAATTTTCGCAGTTGTGTAATCACTTTACTGACTTCTAAACAAAGTTTTGAATACAATATGAAAATGAAGTAAAAGTAAATCAATTATTTATTATAACAAACCACTTCACTTCAAAATTTCCTCACGAAACACAAAACGAAAACGAAAAAAGCAAATAAATATAAAACATACAAAAATCACAGTACTCCAGAATAAATATGCGGTAATGTAACATAAATTAGAAACATTAATAGATATTAATAAGATTACAAAGAATTCACAGTAACAAAATGCTAAAATTTAATTGTTTTTTTTTTAATCAACAGTACTACAGTATCGATAAATATCATAAAGCCTTGCAAATGAAACAAATCAAGCCTAGCCTGTCTTTCAATTTCTAAATCAACGGTATCTCAATGTGTGAACACCCCTTATTTTGTAAAACACTGATCACTGGCCTCAGTATAAAATGTAGTCCGAGAGGTGATTAAACGATTGATGTCACTTGAGCTTGGATCTTTTAGATTTGGGGCCCTCATCATCACCATCTTCGTTCTTGCGTTTGCTTGCTTCTTGGTCACTTTCAAGGTTCGCTTCAGGCAGAGGAGGGAGGTCTAACTCGGCGCAGCGCTTCGCGACGTACTTTTCTAATCGGTAGCCCGCTCTGTAAATTAATTGGTGGTTTTATATAATTTGTATGAGTTTGGTTTTTATGATCTTGAAAAAACATAAAATATACTTATTCTTTCGATGTAAGACTATATGATTTCGCTTTTCAAATGTATTTTTTTATATCTACTACTTCGAACTCGGGTTTCTCTGACTGGAGAAGAAACAACGAAAACTTCGCAGGTATTCTCTTCTTTGTCGTTTTATGTGAAGTTAATATTGCAATAGAAACATACTTAATGGTAAGTAAAGTGTGGCGGCGATGTTGTCGCGCCACAAGCAAACAAGTCATGCATGGTAGAGCCATGCTGCAGCTATATTGGTAGTATAGTTGTAGCAAGAATGGGTCGGCTAGACCAGGGAAGGACCACTCTCACAGAATACCAGCTTAAAATAGCAGTTTAACGCTGTTTTGTTTCGTATGGTGAGTGTAGAGAACTGGAGACCCTTTTTACTGGAAAAGAGGCATTCTATCTTAGTCCTCACGGGTGACAACGCATCTGCATTTTGATTCGCAAACGAGGATAGATGTAGATGTCTATGGGCCACAGCAACCACTTACCATCAGGTGGACTGTGTGTTCATTTGTCACCTTTATTCTAAAAAACTCCCGTCGGGCAAGGTGTTCTGACGGGGGAGCGGTCAGCGATCCAAGTAATAGTTCGGAGCTGTACTATATACACTGCTTTACTTCGGAACTTTGATAGCGCGACTTAGACTTTAGTGAGTTTAGTTTGTTGCGCGACGACAGCGCCGCCACAAAAGCATCTTTACGAAAGTACCTTAATAATATATGTTCATGGAGTAGACACTAAGCCTATTATTTATATTGCCTTCCGTGTCTTGGAATATGGATTACATTTCTATTAGAAAACAATAGAAAACACGTTAGTATGATCTGAGCTGAAATGGTTAGTCGCCGTCGTCGTATTTTGAAAATACGAGTAAATATGGCTTCTATTTTTATTTGAAATTATCGCAAATTGAATGTGTTTATAGGCAACAACTACACGTACGCGCGCTCCTCTGTGTGCGATTCAATTCAATAGTTTTTTGCCGACCGATCGACCGGTACGAATGCGTGCGTGCGTAATAAAATAGTAGGCGTTAGATATTTATGAATGACAATCATTTAAAATAATGCAACTACGTTTTTTGAATTTAAAAGATAAAAAGGACAAAATATTTGAGTTTTATTTTTAATAAATTTTTCTTCACAATTTGCTTATACTTATTCTGAACCTTCTCTGCAATTTGGCCGGTTATTGCAAAATAACTAATATATAGAAGGCCAAGAGGCGGTCTTATCACCATGAAAGAGATATATTACTTCCATACAACGGTTTACGCAAAAAATTGTTGTTCACAGAAACAGAAACTTTTTTATTCAATATAGATTATAAATAATACTTATTGAAAGTCACTCTTTTGTGTAATGTATATTTACCTTAAATTAAAGTTGGTACAGGGCGTGCAGAAGGATTTGTTTCATAATTTCCATAGTGACCAAGATAAGGCACGCCTTCTAGCTGTTTCGACTAAGGAATCTAGTCACTGGTTACACGCTTTACCATCAAGTAATCTCGGCACATTACTTGATAGGGAAAGCTTGCGCATTGCCGTAGGAATCCGACTAGGAGCGGAGATCAACCCCATCAGTGCCCCTGTGGTAGCAGCGTCGACAAGTTTGGGCTCCACGGACTTTCATGTAAGAAAAGCGCTGGTAGGTTTTCACGACACAATTCTTTGAACGATGTCATCCGTAGGACTCTTGCCTCTATAAATGTTCCCTCGGTTTTAGAGCCTTGTGGAATATTTAGAGACGATGGCAAGAGACCCGACAGTATGACATTGGTCTCTTGGGAGAGAGGTAAAGCCCTAGTGTGGGATGCTACTTGCGTAGACACTCTGGCGGCCTCTCATCTCAGGGGTACCTCGTTTAAAGCCGGGGCGGCATCAGAGGCAGCTGAACTGAGTAAGTGGCGTAAATATGAGTCTCTGAGAGATGACTACATGTTTGTGCCATTTGCTGTAGAGACTATCGGTCCGTGGGGTCCACGTGCGGTGAAGTTCCTAAAGGAACTCTGGTTCTTTTCTCGCTCAAAGGCTAAGTATAGCCATTCAGCGAGGAAACGCAGCCAGCGTTCTTGGCACGATACCGCGAGGAGTAGGACTATATGATAATTAAGTTTCTAGTTTTGGTTTTTTTTATTATCATAGTTTTTAATATTGTAGATAAAATTAAGTATTATGTATGATTTAATTTTGTTAAATTGGAGTTTAAAAACCTTAAATTAAATATATTAAATTACTGAGATTTTGTTGTAAAAGCGTATACATCGCCCCAAGAATAAAAATTACTGACTCGGTGGAGCGAGTAACTGGTTGACGAACAGAGATGACGAAGTGAGAGGTGAACATAATTATATAATTAAATTAAAAAGAAAAAGGTGTCTCGCGCCTGATCTCTCTCCGGTCGTGTCGTATTGCCGCTCCATCGGACTTTGTGCTTGCGTATACACACGTGTACTATAATCCTGTCCCTAAGCTATTGAGACCGGCCTCCGAGATCGAAATTGGGTCTGGGAGACATTATTATAGTATGATAGTGAAAGTTATGTGTGACCGAGAAGTATGAGAGCAGAATTAATGCTTTAGGAATGCCGACCGCTTTCATACAGCTGCAGCATAGGTTTACCACGTAGATTATGCTTGAAGATTTGGACGGGTAAGGAAAATAGAATATCTCCCGCCGAGCTACCTTCAGCTTGGAGAGCGGTTAATGCTCCGTATGGTAGTACAGAGCCATTCTATATATACCGCAGTACTTCGGAATTTTGATAGCGTGATTTAGGCTTCGGTGCGGTTTTTTTATTTATAGAATATGGGTGACAAACGAGCGCAAAGTCCACCTGATGGTAAGTGGATACTGTAACGCATACACATTTACATTTATCCTCCACTACGAATCAAGTCAGTCAATCAATCATGCAGATGCATTGTCACTATTAAGGACTAAGATGGAATGTCTCATATCCAGTAAAAAGGGTCTCCGGTTCTCAACACTTACCATACGAAACACAGCAGTGTTAAGTTGCTATTTCACGTTGGTATTCTGTGAGAGCGTGATCCTATTCCGATCGAGTCGAGCAGAGTCATTTGTACTACAACCATAATATAGCTGTACACATATTTCCATGTGGCAGTACAAAGCTATTCCATATATACGGCAGTACTTCGGAATTTTGATAGCGTGATTTAGGTTTTAGTGCGTTTCGCTTGTTTTACCAACCTGGCCACTGGGTGTGTGTCTTTGTTGTAGGTGAAGCAGTTGGTGAAGACGAGTGCGGCGTCAGCTAGCAGTTCACTGTCGCTGCTGTACTCGCCGGTCTCGAGCTTCCCTTTGATAGTGTTGAAGTCCATCGGCTCCTCGATCACTAGCAAATAGTCCGGCACCTGAACATAGAAATTATTATCATCAGTCCAAAAACGGGGGAAAGGCATTCTTGGTTTGAGCAGATTAGATAATCTTTAAATGATACTAATTTTACGGATTTTAACGCGTTTTAATTCTCGACGTTTCGTGTCATAGTTAGCCTAGCTACCTTTAGCTTTAGATTATTATTTAATGATCCGATTTACTGAACAAGCTTACAGTATCTTCAAGTCTTGTAGTAAGTATTTGCATTTCGTTTGTAAATTCTCCTTTTTATTTAAAAATAAAAAAACTTTTTCAAACTACTATGTATGTTGTTTTGTACATAGAGCCATGCTGCAGCTATATTATGGTTGCAGTACGAATGGGTCGGCTCACCAGAGAAGAAGGACCACGCTCTCACAGTATACCAGCGTAAAATAGCAGCTCAATGCTGCTGTCCTTCGTATGGCGAGAGTAGAGAACCAGAGACCCTTTTTACTGGAAACGAGGCATTCCATCTTAGTACTCAGGGTAATCATTATTAAGCAAGGATAAATTTAATGTAGATATCTATGAGCCACACTTACCATCAGGTGGACTGGACTGTGGACAGCTCTTTGGTCACACTTATTCTATAAAACAATGTATAAAGCATACGTCATCTATGGAGACTGGTTCGCTGAAGGGCCAGCTGTCTTTGTGCTTGAGGACGTCTCGCAGCAAAGTCTCCAACGCCTCCGTGTGCAGTTGAACTTCATGTCGACCGCCCTTCTTTCTTGAAGAGCTGCGTTCCTCTGAACAGAATTAAAAACGTTATGAGTTAAAGTTACTGCCTATATACGGCTAAGGTACCCACTGCTGGGTACAGGCCTCCTCTCACTTCTTAGTGGACTTTTCAAAAATTTTAAAAATGATACGATCAATAAGGCCCGAAACATTATAAGGCCAAGTCTCTATGCTAACTCAAAGGTACTTTATATTCACAATCGGACTATTAAAGTCCACATCTGGACTTGAGCCTCTTTAATTGTGGTGATGATTCGCTTTCATCGTCACACTTGGTACCAGATGGTGTTTTCTGATCCGATCAGTCAGAAGCCACAAGATTTTTCGTGCATTTACTCGTCGACACCCACTGAACGAAATGGAGTGATCGATTCTCTTAGACATCTATCTTTGTAGATATAATTTTTATGGCCATGTCACCGAACTCCTCCTAAACGGCTGGACTGATTTTGATGAAATTTTGTGTGCGTGGTTAAGTTCATTCGGGAATGGTTCAGGTTTACAATTGGACCCTGAAGGTGGCGCTGTTTTCAAGATACATAAATCACCCGCGCAAAGCCGGGGCGGATCGCCAGTATATGTATATATAAATATCTTGTTTTAGGTTAAAACTGTTATCATAATGAAAGAAAAATAGCAATTGTGAACTCAATTTTTTTCTCTTTATTAGGAATAGCAAACAACTACATAGTATAATGTTAGCTTAATGTAATATTAGAATAAATATGTAGTCAAATACACTATACTCATATTAACAAATGCGAACATAAACTTAAGTTATCGGACGCGATTAGATGTTAAGCAACAACAGCTGAATATGAGTACGTAGTTAGGTACAGTCGCCAGCAAACACACTAATATTAAAGTTTGTACTTAATTAAAGGTGCACACAAGCCAGTGCGAGCGACTGCACGTAATACCAAAATTAATCGTTATCAAAACATAATTACAATTAACATATTTATAAAGGTGGCCTAGGAGATATTGCTGTTAAGCACTGTGCAACTGTACATTTTATTCCATACACTATCTATGCTTTAAGTGGTGTATAATAAAAAGTATCCATCTAAATCTAAATAGCGACATAACGAAACAAACGAGTAAAAAAAATTGTTAAAATAAATCACTAAAAAATGTTACAGATGTAACACTTCAATTGAGACAGCGGATACCCTACTTTAGTACATTTAGCAGTTACGAACAGCTTACGAACGCGCACCTCCCGCCTATGAACCGTTCTTGGGACAATATAACATAATCTGTTAGTCAAGTCAGTACAGTCAAATTTATTACTAATGATACCATGAAGTACTATACACACAAGGAACTTTCGCCTGGACTGAATAGAGTGCAGTTTGTACCTATTCAACAACTGATCATATGATCACTTTGCACTACATTGCGTGATATATTTTATAAGACCTGGCAGCTCTAAAAAAGCAATAATACGCAATGTACAACAAAGAGACTATAATGTTCATGTCAACAAAGTTAGTTTTACCTAAGATTACTTAACTTCTCTTTTTTTTTTCATTTTTAAATTTAGCTTGTGTTCTCTTATTTCACTAAATTAATCCAGGTTGACTGTAATTGGCTTAATTTGGAATTTGTAAAACTTGAGAAATTAAGCTGTTGTTAACCCATATAAATAAGTGAATGGGCCTGCTGAAAACCTTTAGTGCAAAAGATATTCACTCAAGCTGAAACTCAAACCTAAGACATACGAGGCAGTAGTCACGTCCTCCGAACACTATACCTCGGATCTTGTTTTTTAAAAATCTTGTTTTAAAGATCTTTAATTGGAAAGGATATACTTTTTAAGACGTTTACCCTTACCGTTACAGCCTATTAATGTCCACTGCTGGACATAGGCCACCCCCATAGATTGCCTCATAGGCGGGGTATTTGCCACAGTTGCCACGCTTTGCGAGCGGGTTGTCAATCACAGTTTTTTTTTATTTTTAGCTGATAAGTTAATTTTACTATGCTGTTGCCCATCTCCTAATTTGCTTAAGACATTTGTCTTGTGCAATTTTTAGTGGGTATGTAAAACACCTGCACAATGTAAGAGAAAATTCTAATGTGGATACTGTGTTCGACCTAGTGGTATAATAAAAAAAAATTGTACAACCAAATTACAAGTTAACATACATAAAAAAAATACAGACGAATTGAGAACCTCCTCCTTTTTTTTTGAAATCGTTTGAAAATTACCGAACTATACTACTAACTATATCGTTATTTTTTTACCCGACTGCAACAGAAGGAAGGTAATCTGTATATTCCTTTTAGAGACTATGTATGTATGTATGTATGAATAGAATAGATGTATGAATGAAGCCTATTTCTTTAGCACACTCTGTAACCTATTAGGTTAGATAGATTTAATATATGCGGTGTCGTTATATTCGTATTAAACTTGGGTGTGACGAAGGCTGCAAACATTTTCTCTTTGCATTCAACATTTTTACGCAGTCGGTTGTTTTTAATTACTTTTTTCACGATAGGTCTCGATAACAAAGTAAATGGAATCAGTCTACCTCAGCACGGGCTTCTCTATACATGCTTACTACGCTCCTTTGTTATAACAATTTGTAATTAACATGAGTAATTAAATAAATAACTTACCATGATCACCATTTGTGAGGGACGCTTTGGATTTTCTACCTGCTGTGCCATTCATTTCACTCTTAGGTCTGTTTGGCGGGCATGAAAAAGACACAAAATTATTACATTATTAAGTATAGAATAAACTGAGCTATACTAGTTTAGAGGAAGAGCGCTCGCGA
The DNA here is from genome assembly GCA_963668995.1 of Parnassius mnemosyne. Lineage (NCBI taxonomy): Eukaryota > Metazoa > Arthropoda > Insecta > Lepidoptera > Papilionidae > Parnassius > Parnassius mnemosyne. The sequence continues at coordinate 44,729,143 of CAVLGL010000057.1, read as the reverse complement.
TAAAAGAAAATATCCGAGTTAAATGTCCGAGAAAATAAAAGTATCTTCAGTTTGCCAACTTAAAAATGAGGTGTAAAATATGACATATATAATAGCGGGGAAATTAATTTGTTCGGAAAATGTTATTTTAGCGGTAAGAACAAACCAGGCATGAGGCATTGCGACATCTAGTGAGTGGAAGATTATTAGATCTCATCAAACACTAATTACAGCACATTTAGTGCAACTAACATCAGGAAACCGACCAAGGTTTGAGACCCAACTGAAAGCAGCAAATACAAATTATAATATCATTCAGTGGGTGTTGTAAGAGACTACAGGGGTAAACTGATATCACTGAATTCAAATAATAAAACACTGCGGTTGCCAAGCATGCCAATGGCTCAACAGTGGACTTTTGATAGGCTGTAACGAATGAATGAGATTTATATGTTTGTATATAGATAAGAAATATTTTTTATATAAAAATCAATTGCTCTCCGTTAGTCTCGCAAAAACTCGAAAATGGCTCGACCGATTTCGATATAGTTTTTGGAGTGGTGTGTTTGAATGGGTCCCTGGATGGTTAAGATTCACAATTGGACCCGGTAGGTGGCGCTGTTGTCGAGACGGGGCGGATCGCTAGTTAATGTCAATTACACAATAATTTATTAAACAGGGTTTCCCAATCTTTTTTTTGACCAGGGACCACTTTGATTTCTTTGTTGTTAGCAAGGACCACAAAGTGAAAAAAATAAAACTATGTTAATCTAACAATAAGTTTTAATCACAACTTTTAATATAATTATACAATAAACAGAAAAGCAGCATTCGTTCACAGTATTATTTGTGTATTTATTGTAAAAGTTATCATACATGTTTGGTAAAAAATTGCGATTTTGATTGCGATGTGACGCGCGGTGTCGCACTGCCCGCGTGACGAGAAAAAAATAAATGTGTTATTTAAAACGATTAGGTAGGTAAAATATTTAAACCTCTCGCGGACCACATTTAAGCTCTTGCGGACCACTGGTTGCGAATCATTGTTATATAATATAAAATTTTCAACAAATACTCACTTCCGTCCCCTCTTACTGCTCTTAGTTGTGCCGTTTGGTAGAGGGGAGTGGTCCTTACTTCCGCGTGACTTGCGCTTCTTGAGTTTGACCAGCGCCGTATTGTATTCACTGTCTTCTGAATCTATTTAGAAACACATCAATATTGTGGTTAAACATACTACAAATAAATAGGATTTTTAATAAATGGTTGAATTTATTAAAATTTAGAGATAATATATGTATTTGCATATAATAGGCGTTTATCATTTGATTTATTTTTAAACATTTTCTTATGCCTGCCCCTATCTCACGTTATTTGAGATTTGCCTAGTATGCCTTCGTCTTCCATTCTCCTGTATTAGCCGTCATCTCTTCACTCACTCCTTTCTTACGCATCTCATCCCTATCCTTAATACAGTCCACCTATCTTTTCTAAGGCTTCTCTGTACTCTTATAGCCATCTAATTTCACTCTTTGCTAATATTATACTTTTTGTTTTACACTTAAATTCGAACGCACAACAATTTGAGATAATTATAGAACTAGTATGCCAGTTGTTTGTACGTCACAGTTGTCAAACCAGCTTCACACGAATATGATTGAGAAACTGTTTATCACCCTAAAAATTATGATAACTTATTATTTTTATTCATAGTGTTGCGACTATAATTTTCCGAGGGGGTAGGCAGAGTCCAAAGAATAGTGAGCTACTCGAACCAATATTAATTTATTGTTTGTATTCTATAAATTATAGTATATATAAATTATAGTGTATTTTTATACGTGGGAGAGCTATGCTGCAGCTATATTAATAGTATAGTTGTAGCACGAATGGGTCGGCTCGACCGGGGAAGGACCACGCTCTCACAGAATAATTGATGCTATAAAATTAATGCTGCTGTTTCGTATGGTGAGTGTAGAGAACCGAAGACCCTTTTTACTGGAAAAGAGGCATTCCATCTTAGTTTTCACGGGTGACAATGCCTCTGCATTTTAATTCGCAAACGAAGATAGATTTATATGTCTAAGGGCCACAGCAACCACTTACGATCAGGTGGACTGTGTGCTCGTTTGTCACCCCTATTCTAAAAAAAAATATATATTTTTGAAACAAGGATATAGCAACTGATGCTTTATACGGTATGTAAAGAATCTTTCAAAACATTTAGTTGCTTAAATAATTTATTAATTACTTATACAATATTTCCAATGACGTTTGTTTGCCGACCATACACCAATCTATTGAATGAAGTTACTCAAAGACCGGTCGCAAGCTTATTTTATCCGCATAATAAATTCACGCAGGCACGTATAAGTACGTAAGTACGCACTTGCGCCACTGCCACATACATGGGATCACTAGTGCACACGCATAACACAAACAAGTACATTAAGCTAATAGAAAATGGCGAGTGATCAAAATAGAGCACAAAAGAATGAAGAGGAAGCATTGAGGCAACTTAGATTATGACGTAAAATAATACTGCCTAAGACATATACAAATGTTATAAAACATGCTTTATAAAATTATTTTCTAAATAAGAGAATCGCTTAGAGATGAAGTCTTCAATTCTATTCGAGATTTAGTGGCATAACATGAATAGGTGATAATTAAGGAGTTAATTAAATACAAATATGCAAGAACTTTCACAGATTATAATATCTAGTGTGAATCGAGAAGAGAAGAGAGATTGATAATAAACGAGGACAATAAAAATGTGCCTATTAAACTACATGATAAATCATAAAAAACCATTTGTAAATATACTGAGAAAAACAGCTTGCTTATCTGATAGAGATCTCCAACAGATGCCGTTTTCGAATAGATGCCGATATAACTAGATTTACGCAAGACATATAGTACCCAGACTGGCGGCGGGAAACAACGTGACGAATGAAGCAAATTTGTGTGGATATGTTCTACGTCCTAAGTCTGAAATTTGAGTAGTTTAAAAAAAAAACTATTTTATCGCGTATATTAACTTTGGTCACGGGGGGGGGGGGGGGGGGGGGAGTTTGACGTCCCAATGTCATAGTTAACCAGTATGCTTGGGTTGGGATTTAATTTCATTAATTATAGGATCCCAAGCAGATGGTAGCACCCAGCCATTTTCTGTATCTCTTCTGTATTGAAATTAGGTTGTTTTTTGATTTATTGTGTTCACAGACTGCAGACTTTCCGGAGCGCACAGTGAATTTGATAGACCACAAATCCTCGCTCAAGAACACAGATTCCTTCCAAGGATGATTCGCGAGGCTATTGAAATAAAAAAAAACCGGCCAAGTGCGAGTCGGACTCCCGCACCGAGGGTTCCGAACAAATCCGTAGGTATAAGTTTAAAATTATTAAACATATTCTTATTATATGATGTAACTAAAAATTTATGCTTTTCGCAATTTTTCCTTTATCTGTGCTATAATACGTTGCTTTGTACCAAATTTTAAGATTCTGAGTTCACGGGAAGTACCCTGTAGGTTTTGATTCCCTTGAGAATGTCGAAAATTTGCGGCATAAACGGCTGTATCTTTTGATTGCATTGGCTTAGAAGTTTGATTTTTTCACAGCTTCAAGGAACAGTAGACTTGCGTATTTGATATGAATTTCAGCTTCATAACTCCACGCGTTCTTGAGAAAAAGGGTCTTGACAGACAGACAGACAGACGGACAACAAAGTGATCCTATATCTGTTCCGTTTTTTCCTTTTGAGGTATGGAACCCTAAAAACATCCTAATTTCAATAGAGAGGATGGCTGGGTGGTACCATCTGCTTGGGATCCCATACTTAATAAAATTAAATCCCAATCCAAGCATACAACTGCAAGACTTCAAGATACTGTAAGTTCATACTGCTCAGATTGGAACAAAAATTAATAATTTTAATCTGGAGGTAGCCGTGGTTAACTACGACATTGATACGTCAAACACCTCAGTCCCCTCCGTGACCATGGGTGCTGTAGTGCTCGAAACGTCGGGAATATAAAATATGTTAGGATATGCAATAAAATCCGTAAAATTAGTTTTATTTAAATGTGTAGTGTTCAGGTAAATAAGTATAAGAAATATTTGGGTACAGTTTCTTTGGGCAGAATTCCTTCAATCAGCCGGTGGGTGGTGGGTATAGCCTTGTCCACGAGTTAGGTTGGCACATCATATCATATAATACCTAAAAGTGCAGTTACAGCCTAGATTACGTCCTACTGCCTCGCGCAAAGCATAGCAGGTAAGTTTTAATGCAAGTTAAGAATTAAGAACTTCTGTAGGAATGATTTACGTTGGACTTCCGTAATTATTATTATCAAAGAAGAAGACAACAATTATGAATCAGTAACAAGAAAACATCTATAGAGGAAATTAAGAAAAAGAAAAGAAAAATTATAGAAGAAAATTATAGAAACAAAATTCACCAAACAAAAATAAAGTAACCATAAGCAAGCAAACAATTAGTGGACAAATCCAAATGAATGATTATAGTGATTATTACGAAGTATGCAAAAGGTGGCCACAATCTAGCGATTAGTTAGTTGATTTTATAGCAATGGGTATATATTATGGTGGGGTGACCAGGCAACATGCCATAATAAGGGCACGAACCAGAGGAGTCCCTCCGTCCCTCCAGCGCTCGCGCGTATTCGTGGATGTTGTTGATGGCGTTCGCCGCGCACCGACGGACTGTGTGTTCTTTAAAATACATATAATTTATTAATGCATTATTTGCACATAAATATCCTACTTTATATAATATAATAAAATATAGTTTAATTAAATAAATATGTTTAATAATTAACGTAACACATTGCACAATACACAATTTAAAAGTTCACAACTCTAATTTTAGTAATACTCGTTAATACAGAACCGTATACTTTGTTAGTGGCCCAAAATACTCGTCCTGTTATTGACGTTTGAACTCATGTAGGGTTATAGGATTCATGGGCGTGGGAGTGCGGCACATGGACGTCCAGTGAGTAGAGGTGAGTGAGTGCGGCGAGGCAGCGAGAGGTCGCAGTGAAATGAGTGAGCGACTCAGTCAGTGAGCAGAGGTACAATACACTTATCGGAATGAGTGAGTGGTACCTGCAGGCGTGGCGAGGCACTCGTGCGGCGCAGTTAGTGAGTGAGTGGTACCTGCAGGCGTGGCGATGCTCTCGTGCGGCGCAGTGAGTGAGTGAGTGAGTGGTACCTCTGCGCGCAGGCCTGCAGTCGGCGCAGAGCGCGCGGCGCGTGGCGAGGCATTCGGCGTGGCGGCGTGCGGCGCAGTGAGTGAGTGAGTGAGTGAGTGAGTGAGTGGTAACTCTGCGCGCAGGCCTGCAGTCGGCGCAGAGCGCGCGGCGCGTGGCGAGGCATTCGGCGTGCGGCGCAGTGAGTGAGTGTGTGAGTGAGTGAGTGGAACCTCTGCGCGCAGGCCTGCAGTCGGCGCAGAGCGCGCGGCGCGTGGCGAGGCATTCGGCGTGGCGGCGTGCGGCGCAGTGAGTGAGTGAGTGAGTGAGTGAGTGGTACCTCTGCGCGCAGGCCTGCAGTCGGCGCAGAGCGCGCGGCGCGTGGCGAGGCATTCGGCGTGCGGCGCAGTGAGTGAGTGTGTGAGTGAGTGAGTGGAACCTCTGCGCGCAGGCCTGCAGTCGGCGCAGAGCGCGCGGCGCGTGGCGAGGCATTCGGCGTGGCGGCGTGCGGCGCAGTGAGTGAGTGAGTGAGTGAGTGGTAACTCTGCGCGCAGGCCTGCAGTCGGCGCAGAGCGCGCGGCGCGTGGCGAGGCATTCGGCGTGGCGGCGTGCGGCGCAGTGAGTGAGTGAGTGAGTGAGTGAGTGGTACCTCTGCGCGCAGGCCTGCAGTCGGCGCAGAGCGCGCGGCGCGTGGCGAGGCATTCGGCGTGCGGCGCAGTGAGTGAGTGTGTGAGTGAGTGAGTGGAACCTCTGCGCGCAGGCCTGCAGTCGGCGCAGAGCGCGCGGCGCGTGGCGAGGCATTCGGCGTGGCGGCGTGCGGCGCAGTGAGTGAGTGAGTGAGTGGTACCTCTGCGCGCAGGCCTGCAGTCGGCGCAGAGCGCGCGGCGCGTGGCGAGGCATTCGGCGTGCGGCGCAGTGAGTGAGTGTGTGAGTGAGTGAGTGGAACCTCTGCGCGCAGGCCTGCAGTCGGCGCAAGCGCGCGGCGCGTGGCGAGGCATTCGGCGTGGCGGCGTGCGGCGCAGTGAGTGAGTGAGTGAGTGAGTGAGTGATACCTCTGCGCGCAGGCCTGCAGTCGGCGCAGAGCGCGCGGCGCGTGGCGAGGCATTCGGCGTGGCAGCGTGCGGCGCAGTGAGTGAGTTAGTGAGTGAGTGAGTGAGTGAGTGGTACCTCTGCGCGCAGGCCTGCAGTCGGCGCAGAGCGCGCGGCGCGTGGCGAGGCATTCGGCGTGGCAGCGTGCGGCGCAGTGAGTGAGTGAGTGAGTGAGTGGTACCTCTGCGCGCAGGCCTGCAGTCGGCGCAGAGCGCGCGGCGCGTGGCGAGGCATTCGGCGTGGCAGCGTGCGGCGCAGTGAGTGAGTGAGTGGTACCTCTGCGCGCAGGCCTGCAGTCGGCGCAGAGCGCGCGGCGCGTGGCGAGGCACTCGGCGTGGCAGCGTGCGGCGCAGTGAGTGAGTGAGTGAGTGAGTGGTACCTCTGCGCGCAGGCCTGCAGTCGGCGCAGAGCGCGCGGCGCGTGGCGAGGCACTCGGCGTGGCAGCGTGCGGCGCAGTGAGTGAGTGAGTGAGTGTGTGGTACCTCTGCGCGCAGGCCTGCAGTCGGCGCAGAGCGCGCGGCGCGTGGCGAGGCACTCGGCGTGGCAGCGTGCGGCGCAGTGAGTGAGTGAGTGGTACCTCTGCGCGCAGGCCTGCAGTCGGCGCAGAGCGCGCGGCGCGTGGCGAGGCACTCGGCGTGGCAGCGTGCGGCGCAGTGAGTGAGTGAGTGAGTGAGTGGTACCTCTGCGCGCAGGCCTGCAGTCGGCGCAGAGCGCGCGGCGCGTGGCGAGGCACTCGGCGTGGCAGCGTGCGGCGCAGTGAGTGAGTGAGTGAGTGAGTGTGTGGTACCTCTGCGCGCAGGCCTGCAGTCGGCGCAGAGCGCGCGGCGCGTGGCGAGGCACTCGGCGTGGCAGCGTGCGGCGCAGTGAGTGAGTGAGTGAGTGAGTGGTACCTCTGCGCGCAGGCCTGCAGTCGGCGCAGAGCGCGCGGCGCGTGGCGAGGCACTCGGCGTGGCAGCGTGCGGCGCAGTGAGTGAGTGAGTGAGTGAGTGGTACCTCTGCGCGCAGGCCTGCAGTCGGCGCAGAGCGCGCGGCGCGTGGCGAGGCATTCGGCGTGGCAGCGCGCGGCGCAGGCTCGACACGCGGCCGCAAGTCGCCCGCCGCTGCCACACGCCGCACACACGCCGCCCCACTCCTCGCCACCGCCACCGCTGCAACGCAACGTCACATTAACCAATCATACAAATACGTCACTTGTTAAAAATATAATATACACTCGCGTGTCGGGCCACGCACAATGTCGAGGTAGGGTTCTGTAGTTGCTCGTCACAGTGACGCATGAAACGCATGAAAACACAATGTATCTCTCAAGTAATACATAATATATTAAATTAGATTGTTTATTGCGATTGCCAAGTCAATCTATTTATTTAAAAGATAAAAGATTTTTAATATTGATATGGCACTATAAGATGTTGTTAGGTTAGGTTAGTTAGTTAGTTAGCTAATTACGTAATAACTTAAGACAGAAGGACCCTTAAGAATGGACTAAATAAATCAACCGACTTGGTATTACATGGATCTCACAACTTTTTACGGTAGAAGAACTGAGTTGCGAGACTTGGTTTTTTTATTACAAGTTATGTTTTTGACGGTATCTCATTTCTTTTTGTAAATAGTTATATCTAGGTACCTACCTACACCTATTATTCCCTTATATTATACCTATACAGGTACACTGATTTATTCACTGCAAATGTAACTTTGTAATCCTATATATTTGTATGGGATTACAAAGTTAATTATGCAGTTGAGGTATCTAGAAAAGTGAACCAATATTGCAAAATATTTTAATTTTTCCTTGATTTATACACTAAACACTAATTGTATTCTGAATTTGAAGCTTCTATGTCTGCTAGAAGTGTCAGTCTGAGTGACAAAATTAAGAAACTTTGACTAGTTGTAATTCTTAAACTACTGGTTCAAATTTAATGAAATTTGACATATACCGAGTTTATACAATATCTACTTGGTTACTAAATTCAGGCTTCTAGTGTAATCCACAACGAAGTTATAGGGGATGGCCTGAACTACTTCGAGAAAAGGATGGTACGGCCGTGCCGCGTCTTTATTCGACTTGGCGGGGGCACTCCCGTGTCCCCAGATCCGATGTTTAGCAGAATTACTATCCATTATACTTTTAATATTATATTACTTTTATTATTATTTGATATCTATAGTTCAAATACCTGTTGTCCAGATCTTCCTCAACGTCGTCATCAGAGAACAGCTTTCTCCTCTTTCTTGGAATCTTCTCTTTTGGCCTACATTGATCACAGAACCAGTCGCCGTCAGGTACTTTCTGTTTATGAAAAATAAGTCTGGTTAAAAAATATATGATGTTAAATATTTAATTTTTTTTGCTACACAATTTAATTTCTTTTCCACAAATCGTAATTTTATCTTAGTATAACAACAACCGCATGTCCTAGTACCTTAGTAGTCAGAAGATTACTTCACCAAGAATTGTATAAGTTTGAATCCCCACCACCACTAGAGCCAACAATTGTGAAAAAACATAATTTCGATGGTATTCGAAAATTGTTGTATTAGTTGAAAGTGACCAGGAAAACATAATTCTCACAGATATCTTATATTCCATTTGAAGACTACTTACCACTGACCTCTATATATACAAGTACGTTGGACTGTCTATGCCATACAAAATGCTTATTCCGATTTGAAGCACTCTCACTGTTCGTACCGGGAATTAAAATTGACATAATATGCCAAAGTCTGTTGTATTATTTAAATCGTATATCTCTCAAGAAAAGCCGTAATTTAAAAGAAGAAGAAATCTTATCTCTGTAGTACTTTGATTTTGTAAATCTTAAAATTGAAAGTATTTTATGTGGTTTGATTATGTTTGATTTTAGTTACATAATAAGAATTATTTTTAGTAATTATGAGTGTGCGTAATATGTAAAACTCGATACTAAAAGGAAAGTGGGATAACATTCCGCAAGTAAGTGAATTTGCAGCTAATATTAAGCTAATTAAAACTATTTGATAATATAGGTACTTAAAAATTTGTTACTTATCTTAATATCGTATGTATATTACTGATTTTTGATAAATAATAAAATTCAATAGGGTTGTCGAGTTCCTTGTCTATAATACTTATCGATATTTATTTCTACTTATATCTGTTCACAAGCAAAGTCGCCCACAACAGATAATTATCAAATGTTTATTAACAGGTTTCCAACTGAACCTATACTAAAATGATAGCTAATAAAAAGCACAAAAACTATGAATTGGCGTCCGAAATAAAATGACTATCTTTGTTCTAAACACTTCACAGATGACTGTTTTATTGGACATGAGAAACGCACCACTTTGAAAAACTGCAGTATACCCACAATATTTTCTGGTAGTACCAGTACCAGTAAGTATAAAAGTATTAAAATATTATTTCGAATGTTTTTTTTTATTTCTTCTCTCCTTATTTTCTCCCAGACTCAAGGGCCATAGCCAAGTGTAGAAAGGTCGCCTGATGATGACTTTGTGTTTAAAAGACGTAAGTTTGTTAAATCTGTATAACTATTATGACCAATTCGTTGTATCAAGGTAATAAATTTATATTGGTACTGCAAATTTATTAATGTCCTTCGTGAGTTTGTGTGAGTTTAGGTGAGAAATAACCCCTTCCTGAACGGGTTCCTACCACGACAAGGCGGGAACCCCTTGAGGGAGGTTTTCCTGGCTCCATGGCCTCCACATATCGGGCTCGGGATGCCGGTGAGGGAAGTCCTCAACTAAGAAGGTGTCCTCGCTGGTGAGGCCGCGGATGTGCTTGAAAGCGTTTCTGTGGGCCTGTTAATGTGTGGTGAAGGTGGAACATCATGGGGTTTTAGTCGGTGCAAGTCCAACATAATCCGTTCTTGCCCCTGCAATGCAGGTATGCATAGGCATTTTCTCATTTGAAACCCGGAACAAAATCCATTCTGTAGTTACGAATAAAAACGTAGATAGATCAATGCAATTCTTGTTTTATATGAGGTATAAAGCTTGCATCTAAGGCCTAGGTATTAATTGATACATTTATTTATTGTATGGTATATTAATATTATGATACATAAATAGAATGGAGGTCACGGGTAGGCCTGGGTATATAATTCTTATCGATATATTCAATATATTTTTTCAGTCTTATCTCTATTATTAGTTCCGTGGACGTTCACTTCTGCCGTCAGCACCTAAAATGGCGGAAATCAAATCGCCTCATTATGTCACGGTGTATAGCCAGTTCATATATACAGGCCAGTGCTACTTACCCTTGCCGCAATTATTGACTGAATGCATGAAAGCAACAGGATAAGATTTAAAAATTGAATGATACCAGCATCAATTAATCTTTTTCAAAAATATAAAGTTTGCAATCGCTTAAATATTTTTTTAAATTTCTGCCTGCAAATAGCAGTGCACTGCTGTGTTCCAGTCTCAAGGGGTTTGGAGAACCCGTATTATCCAGCTGTAAGGCATTCCATCTTGGCCCTCATGGATTGCAATGTGTGGCTATCTTTGTTCGAAGTTGGTTGCAGGTGTCTGTAGACTGCTTTAGCCACTAAACATCACGTGGACTGGAAGTTCATTTGTCACTTCAGTTTTATAAAAAAAAATATAAAGTTAATGTTGTTAGTTACAACTAGTATCTCAAGATACTAGCAATATTCTTCTAAGCTTATATTTACTATTTCTATTAGCTAATGTTTTTTTGGTATGAACAGTTCAAACAGCTATTCCTACAGTTGTGGGTGCACCATTGCACGTGCGGCGGCGTCGGTGTAGCTAGACAGAATTCTTGTAAACAACACGTGCACGGCACACCTGTGCCATTGCACCTGCGGTGGCGTCCGTTTTGTTTGTATAAAACGGACGGAGCGGCCGCCGTTAAAGTTAAGTCTTGGCTCTGAACTGGAACGGTGCGGTTGTCGTATTCCCTTACTAGTTTATCCTTGACTCGTTGGATAATTAATGCGTGTAAACGAATTAATTATTATTCCGAACTACAAAATTAGTCACTGTACTATACTCAATTACCCTTTCTACATGCACATATTCTGATATCATACACGCATTATTAGAAAGTGTTTGCATTCCAATAAGCACAGCCTCCAGTGTATGTAGCCACAACCGTTTTTAGCATTCAATTTATATCAAAACAAAGTTGGAATACAGTGGAGAGGTAATCTTGTAAACTACAAGATGAAGTTGATGAAAGCGGGTTGCTTATGATGACCATGCTTTGTGGCAATCCATGACGAGACTATGATGATCCCAAGTGAATTTACAGCTCTATTATTGAATACTTTTCTGTTTTATACTTAATAATATACACAATGTTATTCCTTCATATTAGGACCTATATTCAAAAAGGAAAAAAATAAAAAAAATCAAGCAACACTCACAGATAGTTTAGGTTTGAGACAGTACAAATGGTGTCCCTTGTTGCATCCATCGCACAGCAACATGTTGTCTGGATCAGTTTTCCTTCTGCACAATCTGCAGCTGGCATTCAGGATACTGGCAGACCAAGTTATACTAGAGTCTAGAGTTAGTAAATGCAGCACTATTTGGGCAAAGCTCCGGCATTCCATCAATGACACCTCCCACCTTTCAAGTGCTTCCAGGTCTAGAGGTTTGTTTTTGGCTTCGCGGTCTTTGCGTTCCTTGTCGTCTAAACCTAAAAGCAAGTATTGAAAGCAGTTTACTTAAGAATCCAAGATTTTTGAATTATAACTAAAAGTTAGTTTTGATTGAGTAGTAAAATCTAGGTCATGATTGTTATTGTAGAACTCAATATAAATTACAACAGGTTTTGTTTCTCCATATCTAAATAGATTAGCATACAAGTTCAGGTCTCCTTACATCTTAGACGAACGCTGTATTTTAGCATCAAACACCGATATTCTTGGCCTGGCCAGAAACTCTAAAACTGATGTCGCCTAGAAAATTCCATGTCGGAACATACCTTTTATAACAATTCTATTCACTTATTCGAATTCTGGTGGTATGATCGTGATAATTCAACATTCTCTAAATGTATGGGTATGCTGCTTTGGGTTTCTTAGTCTTATATTCATAGAGAGTGGAACTTTTTATTTAATTTATATCTTGAATCTTCAAAATTATACCTCAATAGGGTGCATTATTTTGTAAATGTGAAACACTGACCTCCACAAGGTCAGCCCATTGAATTATCTTACTAGCAATTATCAATATTCACTAATCTTTTTTTGCGATAATTCACTCTTTTATTCTTATCACATCATTTATGATTCATCACAGCCTATCAAGTCTGACCATAGGAATATTTGCCATAGTTGCAGCACATGGCAGCCACAGTTTCTTTTTAATATTTTGAGTTATCAGGAAGATGCTGCTGCCTCTCTCCTATTTATAACCCTAAACAATAATATGATAGCATATAATTTTCTAATATTATTACTTGGGGTCCTCCAAATAGTAATCACGCCAATCACGACTTAATTTTCATTCATTCTTTCATAACAGCCTATACAAAAATTCCACTGCTGAACATAGGCCCTCCCTCAACTTATTAACAAAGGAAAATAATCGAATGTTTGAAGAGACGGCTTCCACCCAGATAATGATTAAACAACGACCTAATTTTATAATACACTAAAGATCTAACACACAATTGTAATGTTAATAAAAAAATTATAGGGTTCCAGGAACCTATCCATCTATTACAGCCTATCCACGGCGGGTAGGCAACCGCAGTTTTTTACTTTTATTCAGCTGTTATCAGGAAGATGCTGCTACCCATCTCCCGTTTTAGTTTCCCTCTGTCGTTTCTTACGACACCCACGGGACAATATATATATCTGTGGTGTCTGGGAGAAACCTGATAACTCCATTTTCGTCATTTTTTAGTTTGGTACTATGTTGTTATTAAAAAAAAACATATTTTATTTTGGTCTATTGCTGATAAGTGTAACTATCATAGGAGTGGGAGAATCGTAGCGGTAAAAACGTGACTATTCATGATTTTTTATTAATGGTTTGGTACAAATTCGATAACTAAACTAGTCATGATATTATCAAACGCAAAAAATTAAAACTTTAGATCTTATTTCTGATAACTCCCACATATCAGCTCTGTATCAAATATTTAAAAATATTTTTACGATTTTGCTCTGGCTCTGATGATGAATGGCAACTTGTCAGTCATGATTTGATAACATCTATTGAAAACGAAGAATCTACAAGTAAATCTGACTCCGATGATGGTGATGGTGACGATAATATCCCATTGGCTTTATTATGTAGAAAGAGGAAGAAAGGTTATGGTCCTTATCAAAGAAAGCTACGAAAGGAGCGTACGGAAAAACGTCGAAAAGGCGAGGAATATGTAACTGCAAAAGGAAAATGTATACCAAAGCGTTATCCGGGTGGATTTTCAGATAATTGTAGGGCAAAATGTCAACAAAAGCTTGAGAAAATTAATTTGAACCAGCTTTACATTGACTACAGGGAATTACCGTCTAGAAAAGCACAAAAGAGATATTTGAGTGGATTGATTAAAATTAAACCAAAAGAGCATCCAAGAAGAAATTCATTTATGAAAAACAGAGAGGTAACAGTTGTTTACAATATAGATGGAACTGAAGGAAATATTTGCAAAAAATGTTTCATGAAAACATATGGTGAAGGCAGAGGTCTTATAGACGAAATCGTTAAGAAGAAAAAGAACAGCTCATCGGCTTCTGTTATTGTAAAAGCTGATCAAAGAGGTTTAAGGGATCCTGGAAATAAACGTTCTGACCATGACATCCAATACGTCAAAAACTTCATCGACAAATTTTCAACTTATGAAAGTCACTACTCCCGACGCCATACGAATAAAAAATACCTACATCAGGATTTAAACATGAAGATATTGTACAAATTGTACAAAGATGAATACGTGAAAGACAATGGAGAAGAAGGATTACAGCCAGTAAGCATTACGCTGTTTCGTAGCATTTTTCTGCCGACTTCCAAAAAGGAGCCGGTACTCAATTCGACTGTATGTTTTTTTTTTCGTTTTTTTTTTATGTGTGTTACCTCAGAACTTTTTTCTGGGTGAACCGATTTCGATGATTCTTTTTTTATTTGAAAGCTGGTACTTCTCGTGTGGTCCCATATGAATTTGATCAAGGTCAGACCAATAGTTTTTAAGTTATTCTTAAATAACTTATATTAAAGTCGGCTGTACAAAATTTTTAATTTTAAATTATAAAACACTCAATTTGAAATTCAAAAACCTTCAAACGATACTTGCAAAACTTGCGATTCGCTTACGCTTCAAATTAAAACTTGTGAGGATGCTAATGAAAAATAAAATTTAGAAGAGAAAAAGACTATTCATCAAAGTAAAGCTGAATCACATTATAATTCGAAAAGAGAGGACAAGGAATTGAGTAAGCAAAGTAATGGAAATATTGTTGTTGCTGCATTCGATCTACAAAAATGTTTAGCGACTCCTTATCTATCAGCTGGAATATCGTTTTATAAAAGGAAGCTATGGACTTTTAATTTAACTGTACGTAACATCACAGAAAAACGAACGCACTGTTTTGTTTGGTACGAAAGTATAGCACAAAGAGGTGCGGATGAGATTACATCATGTTTGTTTCGATTTATTATGGAGCTACCAGATATTGTAGAGCAGATAATCTTCTACTCAGATACCTGTGTTACCACAACCTCACAGAAAACCAGCGTGAAGTAGAGGTTTACCTCTACGTTTCGCTTGGTGAGTGCAGGTGGCCGGAGGCCCTTTTTACTGGAAATGAGGCATTCCATCTTAGTCCTCACGGGTGACAACGCATCTACATTTTGATTTGTAACAGAGGATAGATGTAGATGTCTATGGGCCGCAGCAACCACTTACCATCAGGTGGACTGTGTGCTCGTTTGTCACCTTTATCATATAAAAAAAAAAAACCTGCCCAGGACAAAACAGAAATAATATTTTACCATTAATGTTTGCATTAGCTATCAATCAAAAAACCAGTTTAAATGAAATCCATCACAAATTTTTAGTGCCCGGACATACGCATTTGGAATGCGACAGCGATCATGCAGCGATAGAAAGATTTATAAAACATCATACGAGTTTCAATTTCTGTTCCACAAGATTGGGCAAACATTATCCAAATGACTAGTCGCAGATACACAGTCCAAATGATGACACAAGAAGAGTTTTTAGGATTTTCTCAACTTTTCAAAACAATGTTTATGAAAAGAAACATTGATACCGATAAAAATCCTTTTATTTTGGAACAATATTTTTTGGATAATGTGTTCTAAAGACTCTAATGATGTGGCGTTCAAAGAGTCTTTAGACTCAAGTGAACCTTTTAGATACTACTCATTTGTTAAAAGGGGACGGGTATCATCGGTTGCTACTTTGAGCATACCAAGAGCATATTCGAGTCCTTTACCTATATGCTCAAAAAAGTACCATGATATTATGAGTTTGCTACCTTTTATAGATCGTGTTTATCATAATTTTTATAAAAATTTGAAAACCTCAAACACGAATCCTGACTCTGTAAGCGACAGTGACGAAAATTACGAATAAATTATAACACTTATGTTCTACTAACTTTTGATTTCAATATGTTAACTCCATTGTTATCGATTTAATTAGTTAATGTTAATTTGGTTAATAAATGATAAGTGCCATTTAAAATGAAACGGCTGTGTTTTTAGTTTTAGTTAATATATTTAAAAAAACCTGATTAATAAATAGTTACTGCAGCAGTGGTTAGCTTTTTCTACTTTACCTAACTGATTTATAAATTAAACTTGAACCTTAAAAGTCTTATACTGAAAAATTACGTTTTTGGACTTAACAGGTTTCTCCCAGACACCACAGATTATATATATATATATATAGTGGATATTCTAACACCGCCACTACACGGTTACCAAGAACCTATTTTTATTTATTTATTTATTTTATTCTTTTTGGAAAACTTACAGCTAACATTAACAATAAATAAATGAATAACAACTAGAAGGCCATTTAAAAGTTTTCACCTATAAGCAATATGAACTTAAAAACAATAATTCTAGTCGGTAAAAGATAAACATCGTTTAAGACAAATACAGTAAATTAACAAAATTAAACAGAAGAACACTCAACAAAAGAATTTTTGCGCTAAAATATTTTTTAATTGAGAAACACTGGTATTAAACAGATCCAAGTCAACGCTATTGGAAATGTCATTAAAAGTTTTGCATGCACGTATCATAAAAGAATTTTGCCTGTATTTATTCCGGGTATGCGGCACGTGAAGTAAGCGAGGCTTTCTTAAGAGGGTACCTCTTGTTGTAAATCCTAGCTTATTCAGTAGCTCCGGACAGTCAACATTACCATTTGCCAATTTGAAAAGATAAATCATATCTGCTATGCGCCTACGTTCGTGCAGAGGCAAAATATGAAATTTTTTACATCGCGAAATGTAGTTATCAGTGTAAAATTGCGTTTTAAATTGCAGAAAACGTAGAAAACGCTTTTGTACTTGCTCAATCCTATCTATATAAATGTTATAATTTGGGTTCCACACTTGAAAGGCGTACTCTAAATGGCTGCGAACAAGAGCGCAATAAAGTATCTTATATGTTTTAACCCATATATGCCCCGTGATTCGAAAACGAAACAAGATTTTGTACTTTCGTAAATCCATTGGAAATCCTTTGCTAGCGCAGTAAAATGCAAAAAATTGCCATCTAGTGCAAGGCTACGGAACTACCTTTTGTTTGCAACGAAGCGTTTTGAGTAGCGTTGACACTTGATTTAAATAGTCAGTAGTGCAAGTTGTGTCCTGTTTTACGTCGCGCAAAAATCATGTCGTCTCCCAAAAAGAAGTAAGTACTTGTTCAATTGAGTGAAACTTTGTACTTTTCAAAATTTTGTAGTAATTTTAGGTAAATAATGATCTTATTCGTATTTTTAAAATAAGTAAATACTATTTAATAAATACCTATAACGTCTTTATAACTTTCGTGTTTCGAAAACGATACGTTGGGCAAATATACAGGTGAGACTTTTACTAAATCTGTTTTTATGTTTTAGGTGGAATACGTGGTTAACTACAAATGAAATCGTTGATATTATCAATGATTTAGCTTCGGATGATGAAGCAACAGCAGCTGACATTTATATCGACCCTCCGGGTGATGGACTTGTGTCAGATTCGGACTCGGGGGACGAAAGAAACGTAAGTTTTGAAAATTTATCACGTGGTCAACTTTTGGCACCTGCTGAACTGACACTACATGGAAAAAACGTCAGTGACGGCAGCGAGTCTGAAGAAGAAGCTTTAGGCCCAATTACGTCACGTACTGTGACTGACTCACAGTCTTTATCAAACCGTAGGCGGAGCCGGTCATTGATAGATAATCCTCCTTTTCCACCTCCACCGCCACCTCGATCGCCTAAGGTAGTCCGAAAATGGGTAAAACGAGACTTATCCCAACTTCATGATGAGTGGATTGCACCATTACCTAGATCAGTAATTACCTTATCCGAAGCTTCAGAACCAGTTGATTTCTTTGAATTGTTTTTTAGTCACGAAGTTATCATGCTTCGTCACTCTGTTATTTATGCAGTTCAAAAAGGAAACCCAGGGTTTACCCTTTCTGATAATGACATTTATTGTTTCATCGGCATTTTGATATTGACCGGATATTCTCCACTGCCGCGACGTCGGATGTATTGGGAAAGTAACGAAGACACACACAATATCTTAGTGGCGAAATCCATGCGAAGAAACCGATTCGAAGAAATTCTTCGGCATTTCCATGTGGTCGATAATATCAACCTTTGCCCTAATGACAAAATGGCTAAAGTCCGCCCACTTTTTGATTTACTCAATAAAAAGTTTCTGCAATATGCCGTAATCGAAAAGAACATCAACATAGACGAGTCTATGATACCTTACTATGGTAGACACGGATGTAAGCAGCATATCAGAGGTAAGCCTATTAGATTTGGCTTCAAAACATGGATTGCAGCCTTGCCCTTAGGATATTGCTTATACGCCGACCCATATCAAGGCCGCTATGAAACTTTTAGTACCGGGTTAGGACAATATGTTGTGCAAAAATTGATGACCGAGATTCAGAATGTCTACAAAGAAACAAGATTCTCAGTTTTCTGCGACAACTTCTTCACAGGATTACCGTTGATAACAGCAATGAAAGAAAAAAATATTTTAGTGACAGGTACAGTACGTAGTAATCGCACTGACAAGTGTCCTTTGAAAGATGAAAAATTATGTAAGAAGGAACAGCGAGGTTACCATGACAGCCGGCTCGATCTAAACAGCGGCATCTGTGCAGTGCGCTGGAACGATAATAGTGTAGTCACTCTGTTATCCAGTGAATACGGCGTGGAGCCTATACAAACTGCAAGGAGATACTCAGCTGCTCAAAAGCAAAGAGTAAATGTACCACAACCCAACGTTGTGCACCAATACAATCGTTTTATGGGAGGGGTTGATCGGTTAGATGCAAACATTGGTACCTATCGAATAGCAATTAGGGGCAAAAAATGGTATATCCCGTTACTTTTCTGGTTGATAGACGTTGCGGTCAACAATGCTACCCTACTAGCTCGTAATTTCTCCAAAGATATAGATACGCTGAAATTTAGACGTAGCATTGCCAGAACCTTACTTCAAAAATATGGCAATGATAAGCAACATCCGGGACCTAGCAAACGGGTATCTACAAATGTACCTACATCAGTACGAAAGCATAACGCTGAGCACATGATCGGCAGGGCACCAAGTAGACTGCGATGTGCCTATTGCAAAAGCCTTACAGTCACTTTTTGTCAAAAATGTAAAGTAAATTTACATTCTAAATGTTTCTCTGTATTTCATTCTTAATTTCATATTGCAATTTAGTTTAAAATAGTAATAAGTAATAAATAATCTCATTATACATCTTTGTTTTAATTACCTATAACGAATGTAGGATATTTGCCCGTCGTTTCGTTTTCGAACACCCCTAAAATACCTACTTACTAAAAATATTTTTTACTAAAATTAGTCAATACTGATATAAGGACTTATCAGCATAAACATATCTTGAAATAATCAAAATCAGAATTCAAAAATAGTTCTGGGCATATATGGGTTAATATTATGAAATCGGTGGAAAATCTCAAAAGGAATCCAAGTGCTTTATTGGCTTTTTTAATTATATTCTCAATATATGCATCAAAGAGTAATTTAGAATCGAAAAATACACCAAGATCCTTTACTAATTGTAATCTCTCTATTCTAGTGTTTTGTAATTTGTAGTGAAAGACAATGGGATTGGGTTTACGGGTAAATGTAAGTATAAAACACTTGGACACATTCAAGTCAAGTTTGTTGTGTGAACAATATCGTTCAAGTTCATTGAGATCACGCTGCAGACCAAAGCAGTCAGAAGTATTTGTGATGGGGTATAAAATTTTCATGTCATCAGCGTATAGGATTATTTTGGAGTAAGTAAAACAGGAACCTATATCATTTATAAAAATCGCAAACAGCAATGGACCTAATAGCGATCCCTGCGGTATACCTGAAGGGATTTGCACAGTTGCTGATGTGTAACCATTGAGTACTACTGTCTGACAACGATTCTCAATATAAGACTTAAACCACCTAAACAGATCGCCGCTGATACCTACTTCGAGTAGTTTGCTGAGAAGTATAACGTGATCTAAGCGGTCGAACGCTTTACTGTAATCAGTGTAGACTACGTCCACTTGTAAGCGCTTAGACATGATGGTAGTTAAATAGTCAGAACAGACAATAAGGTTCGAAACAGCGGATCTATTTTTTAAAAAGCCGTGTTGATAATCACTGAGTGTTTGTTTGATGCCATGATATACAGACGAGTATACGATTTTCTCAAAGATTTTGGTGAATAAACAGAGCTTGGATATTGGCCTATAGTTTTCTACACGGTCATTTGGGCCTTTTTTATGGATGGGGGTAATAAATGCAGATTTCCAAGTAAGCGGTACTATTCCTTCCTTAAGCGAACGTCTGTATATTATTGTTAACGGTATAGTCAAGCTTTTAGCACACTTATAAGAATGGGCGGTATACCATCTGGACCTGCAGATTTATTCAGGTCAATAGAATTTAAGAGCTTAAAGACTTCAGTTTCGCTAACTTGTATCGAGTTTATACCCGACACAGTCTGTGATCGCCAATTATCGGGTTTGTATCGGGTGTCATAGTTACTGCGAATTTGGTGAAAATTACCATTAAAAAAATCGCTACACATATTACAAATAACATCCCCTTGGTCTGATGATATGTGTCCATATTTCATTGTAGATGGACAAGCGTTTGACGCGTTTTTATATTTCACGAAGGACCAGAAGGTCCTTGGCGATTTATTTATGCTGAGTTCTACCTTTTCTATATAATTGTTGAACATTTCGGATTCTAATTGTTTGGCGCGATTACGTAATATTAAGAAAGACTCATAGTCTGACAAATTGCCATATTTTTAATATTTGGTGTGATATTTAAACTTTTCCTTTAATATTTTTATAAGAGGGGTTTTATACCAGGGGGGATATTTAGAAGATGATTTTACTACTTTTGTTGGTATGTAAGTGCCGCACAAGTTGTTTAATCGAGTATACAATAGTGACAATGCATCGTCCACTGTGCCCTTAAAAAGATCGTGAGACCATGTAAAATTATCAAGCTTTCGTGATATAGAGGAGAAATCAGCTAAATGGTACATAAACTTAGTCCTTGGCTGGACTGGTAAAGTGTGGTACTCGACAAAATCGGCTAAGACATTGAGAGCCACATGATGAGGGTCTTCAGGCACTAAAGGGTCGGTACATTTTGTTGCGGATAAGTGATTATTACAAAAGATTAAGTCGAGGATTCTGTTGTTAACATTGGTATGAGAGTTATATTGCTGCAGATTACACGTACTTAAGGTATCAAAAAAATCGTACTGAACGGATCCCTCAATATTTTCTGGACAAAGAGAGTATCCATCATCTTCAAGAGTCCAAGATATATTTGGTAGATTAAAATCTCCCAAAATGATGAAAGCATCAGTTAGATTGGTTGTTACTATGTCGTATAATTTTGTATAAAAACAAGCTAACTGTGCAGATAACGAGTTACCCAGATTTTGTCTGCATAAGTAAATCGTACAAATATGTAATTTATATGTCATTTTCGGTTTGGAACGCCGAAGAGTTAACGATACCCATATGTCTTCGGCAGAAGAACGCCAGTCGACCCGCTCCTCCACTGCAAGCTCACGCCTAACAGCAATAAGCACACCACCTCCCAACGTTTGATTTGTAACACTGTAGTTTCTATCACGTCTCCAAACAACATAACGGTCATCAAAGAGCTCGTTATTACAAAAGTCATCGTTAAGCCACGTCTCCGTCAAGCATATAACATCATAATTGTTAATACATACATTCCTCAGAAAAGTTGATGCCTTTGTTCGCAGACCACGTACATTTTGATAGTAAATTTCAACAGCCATCATTAAAATCATACAAAAACACGGAAATAGCGACGAAAATAACATACCATAACATAAAATGAAGTGTGAATACGCACCTAAAGTGTGGTGGTGAATAAATAATATTAATAAAAAGTATATGAATGTGTTTAAATACAGCAAGTAACATCGCCAATTTGTTTAAAATGTAGCAATCGTTAAAAAAATAAGATGCGTAATGAATAATACAAATATTTACGAAGAAATAATATTGATTATTTATACAACAGTAAAATACCGCAAGAAGTAATATAATATTTTTCAAGCTAAACACTATTTTAACTAATATCACAAATGGTGTAAGGTATAAATAAAAAATGCACCCAGCAGCTATTAAGCCAAGCGACAACAGAACAACAACGTGTACCGTCAGTGATAAAACAAATAAATATAATAAACTTAACGTACCAGTGTTTCTCAAACTTGTTTCACTAATTACAAATAATACAGAAATAGACAAATTTATATTCAGAGAATCTTCTTTAAATCTGCCTCCGTTTTTATTGCATGTGTAGGAGAGGTCGCATTCTTTTTCATTAGAATTGTACAGTTTTTTACCCATGTATAAGAAATTTTTTTCTCCATAGCAAGAGCTTTTGCCTTATTAAGTAGCTGTTTATTCTCAAACGTAAGGTGGTCATTGATGAAAATCTTACCATCACTGCTGAATCCTAAATCCGCAGCAGTTAAAGATTTACATTTTTTAGCAGCAGCTATAAAATTATCTCTCAGGTAACGGGTGTGAAGTGACACAATGATGTTTTTACTGTTTTTATTATTACGCTGAGGTACTCTTGCGATGTAGTTGATTTGCTCCTTGGGAACTTCGTAACCTATTTTACTACCAATAATGGAGATGATAGTAAACAGATTTTCAGACGAGGTTACAGGAACGCCTTTGATCTCAATGTTGTTCAGGCGCGATCTTTGCTGATTTTCGCGTACAGCAGCCTCAAACTTGTCCAATCGATTTTCAACACGTACAACGTCATCTTTAGTTTTTTGTAAAGACTGAATTTCTCGATCGATCTCGGTCAGTTTTTTAGTGAGTCCCTCAACCGAAGTATGCACATGGTTCAATGAATTTTTAACGTCCATCATTTCACTCTTCATAACCTTAAGATCTGAAAGGTCGGCCTGGATAGTCTGGACACTTGCAATTAACTGTGGTAATGACGATATTTGTTTAGTAATCTTACTAAGCTCCAGTCGAATATTCTCCAGATCACCGTGAGATGGTACTCTTCCTTGTACTGTTTTCTCGGAAGGAAGATTGGGACTCGCGGTTCCTGTCTTACAGGTACTGCATTTCCAAGTAGTCTTTCTATCCCCAAGTTTTCGATATCCTGCCTCTGTTATTCCTGCACATGGGAAATCGAAACGGTTGAGGCACATCGTACACTGCACACCATCCCTGGCTTCACTATTACAGCGGTGACACGTAAACATGTTGGATAAGATAAAGTTTGAGAAACTCTGACTACAGAAACAATAACGATCGACTGGCAACAGCGCAATGCATACGTTTATTGCGTTTACTGTCTACCGACTGACTATGATGACTATGCTAAAAGCTATGACTGACTATGCTAAAAGTAAATGAAATGAAAAGCGCCAACTTACCTAGAGGCCTTTTAAGATATTTATGGTGAATAGCTTGTGAAATTTGTAGCAGAGCAGATGCAAGTCCTCGAACAACTTCCGGACTTGCCCCTGCCTCGGCTATATTCTCGGGCTCCTTCTTTATTCCATTCACCTTCGGCGCTTCAAGATAATGCCCCGGGTCGCGGTATTTGTTTTCTGGTATCGCTTTTATGCCTTCCTTATCAACATCTAAGAAAATAAAAATTTTTAAATTAATTTTACATTGCTTTGTAACCAAATTTTTGTTATAATATATATATATATATATATATATATATATACAGGTGGTCCCAGTAATGGTGGATAATCTGGTACGTACGTGTACTTCTGCTCACATTTGTGGTGTGGTACGGACATCACGTCCGCAGTTTAATGCCTAGAGCGGATTTTTTTCTTTTAATATGTTCCCTAATAATGATGTTTCTAAATTACTCTTAAAAGTTTTCAACTACTATGGGTAGCAACCCTTTTACAAGACTACACTAAACATAAGTTTAAATTTTTTACTTTATTTAACTGCTAAGTTTGAGCACCTGTGGTGAAAACAAAAACGTATAGGATCTGTGCGGCCAACCATTTAAAAAGTTTGCCTATATCATATGGATTCTAAAACATTAACATACCATGTACTTAATGTCATTACTTACTGAGCTATAGCCGTCAATGTGTAAAAGTAGGCATTCCATTACAAAATTACAAAATTATTGGCAGATAGTTTTTTTTTTAACTTTGCATGTCTTTATTAGGTTGTTTTATTTGTCGCCCTTGAAAATTTTACTTTACTATAACAAGGCGAGCACCTTTTTGGACGAATTCTAAGCAGTGTGAGCGAGACAACAAAACATCTAATGGGTTAATATCAGGTGATCTTGGTGGCCACAATATCGGTGCCTTTCGGCCGATCTACCGGTCACGGTTGGCTTCGTTTAAGTAACTCCTTACTTGGACGGCGTAATGTGCCGGACAACCATCATTTTGGAGCCACATTCCTCGCCGGATGGCTAGTGCCTCATCTTCTAATAAATTGGGCAGCTCATTTTGCAGAAATTCTAAATAATTGGCCCTATTCAGTTTACCCGGCAATTCTAGGGGCCTATGATTTTTCCGTTTAGTATTCCTGTCCAATAATTTATTTTAAACTGGTATTGCGACCTATCTTTTCTCATCAAATATGGGTTTGTACGCTGCCAACTGTGCAGATTATGCAAGTTATGGTATCTGTCTCTTTTACACGTTGACTCGTCGCTCCACAATTTTTTTTCTAAAAAGTCAATTAAATCACAATTAAATCATTTGATAAGTTATAATTAAATTTATTTCTTGATTGCCACTTGCAATTTTCCTATTATTTCACATTCGCAATGTATTATGGTTTAATGCGTAATTCGTCATATTTTTTTTAATTTTTTTATTATCACACGCACACGAGAGCTGAGAAGCTCAGTCACAATTGGTACTAAACGGACGTGCGACGTATTCCTTTTTTTTTCTATGTATATTTGCCCGCAATTCTCTATCTAGAAATTATACGACCTAAGTTTACAAGCTAATGAGTAAGCCATGCAAGATGTATTACATGATCACTGCACAACTTCAGTGAAGAGACTTTAATATACTAATATGAATTGGTTCAAAAAATGTATACTGAGTTGTACCACACTACACTCACCATCAGGCAATCGAAGCACACCATTTGGCATGTGGTAATCGTCCCGGTACTGCTGGCCTGGTCCCCAGCTCAGGTAGTCAGCCTGCTTGTCGTAGCCCTTCAGCATTATCGTGCCTCGCCACGCTTCTCGGTCCTAGAGGGTATAATATTGTTTTTTTTTTGCTTGCATTCTTAGAAATTTTAAAGCGAGTACTTACTTTACTTAACGTAAATAACTTTTAAAAAGAGCTAAGCAGAGTTTAAATTTTTAACTATTCGAGGCAGGTGAGTTGGCGAGCATGGAGCAGGACACATTTGCACTGGAAATGCTCCTAACACACAATATATATATATATATATATTTTTTATAAAAACGTTACCCCCACACTAGGATTTTCTCCTGTGTCGTGGAGGCAGTTTACAAAAATAAATTGCACAAGGCCAAACATATGAAATGTTTGTTCCATCACCAAGACACTGGACTTTAAGCACTTACTTAAAATATGTCTTTTTAGTAAACAATAGGTGACAAACGAGCACAAAGTACACCCAATAGTAAGTGGATGCTGTGATACATATTATTTTGAATTAAGAATCAAAATACCAGTGTGTTGTCATCCCTGAGGACTAATAAATAATATTTTATTATTTATTATAAAAAAACTTGTTTATCACTCACCATACAAAACATGCTTGTGTTACGAGTACATGGATTGACTATAAAAATAATAAGCTACTTAATCTTTGTAGATGTACCTTGACTTTAAGCGCCCCTAAGCACCCATGGAAGATCTTCTCCTCAAGTTCTAGAATGTGATCTCGCAAAGATAGTTCTAGCGCTTCAGTGAGAGTAACGTCTGGAGGCACGTTTAGTGAAGGTTGGAAACGCCGCTGTCGCGTCATGTGATGCGATGGCGGAATTGGAGGCTGTGGATAAAATGTTTTAGTAAAACTTTTTGAGAGGCTGGTTAAGTTAGCAATCAATTGGTTTATGTTTGTAATTTACATATTTATATTATTTTCAAAGAGGAAACTCATAAGGAGGTTATGCAAAATATTTGTGATGAGCTACTGTAATGATAATGAATAATTATTATCAGCTTTTTGCATTTCACTACTCGACATGTTCTCTTTGATAATGTTTTACTAACTACAGAGCACAATTACAACTGAGCGTGATTTTTTTTTATGAAATACTTAGAGACACAGTATAGTCATTGTACTGATTTTATCATAAGTGGTAAAAAAATTGTAACATGGCATTTAAAACCCCCAGTTTCTTGCCTGTTCTTCTCCGAGGTCTCTGTTTTTCTAAATGGTAGTTTTCTAAATTCTAATGGTAGATTTTGACGTTCATGAAGACCTTGAAACAAGACTAAATTGAATAAAAAAGTTGACCTTGCTAATGAATGTGATTGTATGTAATAATTTACAGAAGAATGTCTAAACAAAAGCAAATTCTGTCACTAATGGCAAGAATTGGCTTTCATCAGACTTGGTTTAATGACCTAAAATAAGTTTTCAATCTTTTAGATTGTTATAATATAAATATTTCTACACTTTATGGAATCTAAAGAGCATACAAATGAAGACCTGATTAATATAATGTTATTACATAAAACCACTTACGGTTTCCACAGTGGGGTTCAGTAAATGCAATGGACACTTTTTCACATGGTTTATTAAATTCGTGCCATTCTGTTCCAGAGAGTGACGAAGTTCGTTCTCGCGTAGTCCACGTTTGTTCAATGACTGGATCAAACTTTCAATTTGTTCTTCTGTGTGGTACACTGACCAATGTGGTCGATCCACCTGGAATGACATTTAATTTATGCAACAATCATAAAATAAAAAGGAGAAGTTTAATATGTAAGCCTCAAAAGGACTTAAAGAGCTGGACTTTGTACCATAAATAAATAAATGTTTTTTTTTAGTAAAGCTTAAATGACTTTCAATAAGTATGCTTGTAATCTATATTGAATAAAAATTATTCTATTGTATTCTACAATTTGGCCTAGTTAAACAAGCAGGTAAAATCCCCCATTATTAAGGGTTGCTTTTCCATTAGAGATTAGATATGAGCGTCGCGCCGGCGCGCCGCCATCGCCGTAAATTCAAGTCGACGCGTGGCCGCCGTCGCGACGAGTCTCAACTTTCTTACCCGAAATTAAATGTAATACTACCCCAGAAGGGTACCAGCACCCCTGGTAATGGAGAATCCCTTGCTGAGCACCCACGACTAAGCTACTCCACTCTACTCCACGGCGAAGCCGGCCTTGCTCTTTCTGACCGAGACGCAGATGTCCTCTCCGGCTGATACTTCGTATCTCTTCTACCCGGGGTACAAATTAGAACACTCCTTTGGGCCTCGGGGTGGATTTTGCGTATACATCAAAGAGGACATCTGTTCTCGACGCTTCGGCAGTCTTGAAGGTTCGGACCTGTTCATCCTTTGGCTACGCATAGACAGCGACGAACATCCGCATGTCTACGGGTGCCTCTATAGGTCCGATCCTGCGGGGAGATTTTGCCATAGCATATGGTCTGACACAACTGGTTACTTCGCCTACGCGGATTCCAGATGTGGAGGATCATGCACCTTTCCTGTTGGACCTTTTGATGACCTCTCATTTGGATAGATAACAGGTCTCCGTCCACTCCCCTTTTGGCTCTTCGGACCATTGTCTAGTCCAGAATGTGGTCCCACTAACACTAACATCGCGGTTGCATTCTTCAGGGCTAGCTAAAAAAGGCGACCGCTCAGACCCGTCTAACTACAGGCCTATCGCCATCATCTCTTTGTTCTCCAAAATCCAGATTTAAGCATCTCCTCAGTTTCAAGGCACTCTCCTTGTTGCCTCAGTCATTATCGGAATCCTCGGCGTCGACATATAGTGACGTGCCGTTTCGTGGTCACTTGGAAGAGAAGGCCAAATTGGCCTCTAAAAAGCTTGACGTGCTCAGCAGAGCGGGACAGTATTTCATGCCGGCACACCGCCTGCAACTTTACAAGGTGCAGGTTCAGCCTCACATGGAATACTGTTCCCATCTCTGGGCTGGGGCTTGTTGGGGGTTTATTAAAATATAAAGCCGTTTTTGATAACAACAATATGGTTTTCTTTAAGTTTTTTTTTTTCAAGAAAGCTCTCCCTGATAAAACAATATATAAGGCCCATGGCGGCCACGCCGCGCCGCCGCGACGCCGTCGCCGCGGAGGAAGTTTCCAGGCCACGCCGCCGCCGTGGAATTGGTCTTCGGCGCTCATATCTACTAGAGATGTGCTATACTATGTTGCTATGGATGCGTTTGACATCCACCAATCATATTTGTTACGGCTCTCAGTTGCCCAGACAGAAGTCGACTGTATTAGGGCCCATCTGTAATACACTCGACGAGCAACCAGAGAGTTCGGGCCCAATGGCCTATGGATAATTAACTAATGGCTGATAAGCAAACACAACTTACCGAGTTCCGGAGGTAGGGTTGACCACAGGGTATCAGTCAGGTGGTAAGTAAGGTGGTAAGTAGTGTGCGAAAGTGTGTATAAATGTCACCTGACGTCACCGATGTAATCGGACAGCAAATCCACAGGCGCTGCTTTTCTCCAAAATGTGCGATCCCTCCAGTGGGCGTTCACCGATTGAAACCTTCTGCTTTTATTTCACTATATTAGTTTATCAACTTTATTGTACATTTAATTAACTTCAAATTCAACCAAATCAACATTGATCGAAATTAAAACAAGTGACACGCTGCACAACTTAAGAACGGTCGGTCAAAGTTCAATGTCCCAGGTTCACTTAGCACAAAATTATAACCACGAGCACGAACGCGATCTCTTCTCGAGTCAAAAAGTTTTAGCGTTCCACCCGACAAGCAAAATTCCTTCGTACGATATTAAAATGCCACACAAACAACAACTCGTCGACGCAAATTAATGGCAATCGAAGTTAAGTTAATCACTCAAAACTATTACAACAAGAATTATAATAAGACCAGCCTCGTTTTCACGTAAAACGCACGAGATTAGACAACGCTATTAGAGGTGGTTCCGAGCATAAATTTTAGGCCGTCTAACCGACACAGCGGTCGCAAAAACAATTGAATCTAATGTAACTTCCAGACGTCAGGCGACGGAGCGTCAGCGGAAAGACGCGCTCGGGGAAGGGTGCTAGGCAGTGACTGGTACCATCGAATGAACGCGCCGAGCGCGCGTCTTGAATGCAAGTTTTAAATGTTTTAGATTAGGCCAAAATCGAGTCAAAAAGTTTTAGCGTTCCACCCGACAAGCAAAATTCCTTCGTACGATATTAAAATGCCACAAAAGCAACTCATCGACGCAAATTAATGGTAATCGAAGTTAAGTTAATCACTCAAAACTATTACAGCAAGAATTATCATAAGACTAGCCTCGTCACGTAAAACGCACGAGATTAGTTGTCTAATCTCGTTTGCGTTGTCGCAAAGGAGGCGGTCTTAACGAGACCCAAATATTCGATAGTAAATTCCGTCTAATCGACACTACGGCCGCACCCAACTCACCTCGCCCACGCGTCAGGCGACCGAGCGCTCGGCCGAGAGACCCGCCCGGGAGAGGGGGCCGGCGGTGACCTTTAAATTCCATCGGAAGGACACGCCAAGACCCGCGTTTTGAATGCAAAATTTAAATATGTTAATATTTGGCCTAAACAATATTCATTGGTCATATGGATCAGTTTAGCACTGGTGGAAATAGGCTGAAATAAGCTGTTTTTATATGGATGGATGCGTGCTATGGATGGTCGCGCGTAGTGTAGCTATATGCAGATCAGAGCACTTACAGTAGGCGCGCGTTTTTCATCGAAAGTGTACATGCCACCGTGAAAGCAAAAAGTTATTTTATATCTCGCAATGTGCATGGAGGAAGATGAATTGCTGTTCACCTCTTTACTCCAACGAAGAAATCATAGATTCTGGATGCAAAATGATATTAAATATTACTCAATACAATCAGTATACTTTACCAATGTAAACAATTCCAAAACAGTTGACGATGAGACGTTTCAGAATTCTTACAGAGTGACAAGAAGTCAAATCATTACATAATATGATCAAACCATATATCAAGAAGGAAGATACTCGCTTCAGAAAATGTATCGATCAGTACGAAAGAAAGATTAGCGGTTTGTTTAAAATAAGTAGTCTTTGTTTAAAGTACTCGTAAGTTGTTAGCTGCGCATTTTCCTCGCACAGCTACCTCGCGGCGACGCATCTTCATAGCACATCTTACCTGTCCCTCTACATAGCTTAGCATCAGCGGAAACGGTCACATAGTTTCGTAGCTTAGCTTTCACATCCTTGCAGCATAGCTGCATAGCACATCTCTGGTGGAAAAGCACCCTAATAATAACTAAGAAGTACTATCTCACTGAAATTCCCAATTCTTTAATTATCCATTACATGAGACATCCGAGTGAATATCCCATAGTATTTTAAATATGTTTTTTGCATAACTTTTTTCATTGTATCCTGCATTCATTATAGCCTATCAAAACGTGTAATATATGTTCAATTTAACACTTTGACTGTCCAGTTTTTAGACACAATAGTAAGACAATAGCAATGACCTAATATGTAGTGCACGGGACAGCGAAACAGTTAAATAATAACAGCTTACCTTTCCATGCACATAACATGTGTTGATATCAGCAGTGCACAACATGAGGTCCCGTGCCCGTTGCAACGCTAGCGGGCTGGGTGGTGATCCTTGTTCTGTGCCATTGATTTTGTGGGCGATTCCGTTTATTTGAATCAGTGGCTTCTTGGGTGATCCGTTCCGGGAGTTAGCAGCGGACTCATTCTCTTTGTCACTGCCGGCTGTAAATCAAATGTAAATTACAAGAATTTAATAATAAAACTTAAAACGAAAAGTTTTCGTCTAAACAGATGTTACAGAATGCCTCAATAGTCACATTGTCTTCATACATTTCTGGGATGTCATTGTTTTTATTCGTAATATAGGTAAAATTGTATTCATTAACCAAGTTGCACATAAAAACCCAGCAATTAAAATAATTGCATCTTACAATTTCCGCCATTTTATCAACAATCACCAGTGCAGATTTTGAACACAATATCCACTTAAAAAAATAAATCTAAATTTTTTTTAATTAAAATATGAATCACTGTTATGAGACTGATATAGAGTGTCTAAATTCAACAATTTTATCACTTAAAAGCTCTCTAGAAATTGTATCAAATAAATATGCATCGGCTCAAGATGAGATAAAAGAACACATATTGGCCATGAATGATCTGGTAAAATCATGTGAATATAATGAGGAGCGCTTTGACTCCTTAATAAAAAATCAGAGTGAGTATCAGCGCTCCATACCAGGTTCATCGGGGACAATATGTGTAAATAACAAAGTTAACAGTAAGACCTCATTATTTTCACCTACACTCTATGACAGTGCCATGACAAAGGATATAAACTTAAAAAGCAATGTAAATATTAAAAAAAATAAAGTTATTATGTATTGTGATGACATAGGCAAAAATTTGGGCATGATGTTAAATAACTGTTTAAAAGGACATATGATCACTAATTATTGCATGCCTGGAGCATCCTATAGTCATATAATGAATAAAGTTTTAGCAAGTAAATTTTGTCCTAATAGCACATTAATCATTCTTGTTGGGAGAAGAGGCAATGTAAACAAAAATCAATTATTAAAATATATTGATAATCTAAATACTTTAAATGTACATAAAATTATCTTGTTTACATTGCCTTACATACAGGGTTGGCCGCAGGAAAATAAAATAAGATATGATTTAAATTTATTAATGAATAACTTTTCATGTAATAATAATTTAAACTTGACATTTAATTGTTACAATTATAATGATAGAATTAATTTAATAGATATAAATAATTTAATTAAGAAATTTTTGACTAGAGATAGGTATTACCTATCAAAATATAATTTAAGACAGACAGCAAATGTGCTATCTTATTATTTATATATTAACTCTCTGCTTATTATTTATATATTGACATCTGCTTCTTTTGAGCAGTGTAATGACGTAATATGCAATTTGGAATCAGTTCCAAGTAATTTAAATTAGAAAATGAGACAATAGAGGTAATCTCTAGCAGTTATAATAACTTAAATAATTTAGAATGTAGCTTACAAATCTTTAATTGTATGACTCCACAGAGTATTAATGAAACTTGTTTACACCTGGTGCATCAAAATATACAAGGTATGATAGGCAAAGAGCTAGAAATTGAGTTGTTCTTATCTTATATATTCATATCTTATGTATTACTGAACATTGGTTAAAAGCTTATAATTTAATGTTTAACTTCAGTAATCACCAGGTGGTCAGTTCTTTCAATAGAGATACGGTTTTAAGAGGTGGCTCCTTAATATTAGCTAGTAAATTATTATCATGTAAAGAACGTAAAGACATTGTGAGCCTCTCTGTTGAGCGAACTGTAGAAATGGCATGTGTTGAGTTTGAGCACCTCATTGTTGTGAGCGTCTCTACAGACCCCCATGTTGTACATATGATACTTTTGAAAACATTATGGAGGAAGTTTTTGCTAAGCTTAATAAACAGAATAAATCTGTTGTAATATGTGGAGACTTTAATATCAATCTCCTAGAAGCTTCCTCCATCAATATTAAATTTAGATCATTGTTTAAATCATATGGTCTTTTTAATTTATTTATAGAGCCAACGCGTATTTCTCAATCTAGTGCAACATGTATAGATAACATTTTTACAAATGTGAAGCCGTTGCATAAATGTATAATTCAAAAATTAAGTTCTGATCACTGTGGACAAGTAGTTTCGTTACCTTATGTTCACAAAAAGCGAGTAGATGAGAAAGTTGTGTCTGTTCCAGTAAATGCACGTCGCTTGGAGAAATTTAGAAGTAACATAGTGAAAAAACTTCCATCACTTTCATACCAAAATGATCCTAATTTTTTGTATGGAACATTATTTAAGCTTATTTGCAATGAATTTAATAATACTTTTACTTCTAAAACATTCTCCTTGAACAGTCGGAAGTCATTCAATGAATGGGCGACAGTAGGAGTCCATAAGAGCAGGCATAGGTTATATGATCTTTCCCATGAAAGGTCATATAATTATAGCGTCGAATTTAGGGAATATGTAAAAAAATATTCAAAAATATTTAAAAGAGTGTGCTCCATAGCCAAGTCTTTACATTTGAGCAACAAAATTAAGACGGCTTCCAATAAAATTAAAATGACATGGAGTATAATTAATAGCGAAACTGGTAAGACTCTCGCAATTCAAATTACCAGTTAAGTGTTAACAACAAATTAACTGTATCAGATCAGGACGTAGCAATGGTTTTTGAGAAATATTTTACTGATATTCCGATCTTGACCACTAAGTCACTGAATTCTTCTCCTGCCGTCGCCGAATCATTACTTAAACAAAATGTTAATGTGTGTACAAAGAATTTTACATTTCATAAAGTGTCATCAAAAGATATTGTAAAATATTTTAAAACTATTGATGTTAAGAAAACTGCGGATCTGTGGGGGATTTCCGTTAAAGTTATTGCGTCTATAATAGATACAATCGCGCCTCATTTAGCTATTATTTTTAATACTAGTATCGAATCTGGTGTGTTTCCTGATTTAATGAAGCATAGTAAAGTAATACCTTTATTTAAATCTGGTAGTACATTAGACCCCGCCAATTTTAGACCTATTTCTGTACTACCAACACTTAGTAAGATTTTTGAAAAAATTGTTCTTGATCAAATGTTAAATTTTTTTAATATAAATAATTTACTTCATAAAAATCAATTTGGTTTCACAAGGGGTCGCTCGACAACTGATGCCGGTGTTGAGCTGATTAAATATATCTTTAATGCATGGGAGAATTCACAGGATGCTTTGGGTATATTTTGTGACCTATCCAAGGCCTTCGATTGTGTTCACCATGAAACATTAATCAGGAAACTTCAACACTACGGTGTAAGAAGTGATGCCCTTAAATTAAATATTTCATATTTAAGTAAGAGAACGCAAAAAGTTGTCATTAACAATATGAGCTCTTCCGGATCGATGGTACAAATGGGCGTGCCTCAAGGCTCAATTCTCGGCCCCTTTCTGTTTCTTGTATAAATTAATGACTTAGCTTACATAGTAGGGGATAACCATGATATAGTATTATTTGCAGATGACACTTTGATTTTCAAATTAAGTCGACAGTTACTAAAATATGACGAAGTAAATAATGCTATATCTAAATTAGTAAATTGGTTCGATGTTAATAATTTGCATTTAAATGGCACAAAAACAAAATGTATGAAATTCGTGACTCCAAATGTCAAAAAATTAAATACTAATGTAATTTTAAATGGGGAGAAACTGAGTCTTGTAGATACCACCATTTTTCTTGGAATCACACTAGACGCGAAGCTTCAATGGAGCCCCCATATATCAAAACTAGCAAGCAGACTTAGTTCTGCAGCATATGCTGTAAAAAAGATTAGAAGTCTAACCAGTGTTGAAACAGCTAGACTAGTTTACTTCAGCTACTTCCATAGCATAATGTCGTATGGTATTTTGCTATGGGGACACGCAGCTGACACTGAAATTATATTTGTTTTGCAAAAGAGGGCCATAAGAGCAATTTATGTTTTAAAGCCTAAAGAGTCGCTGCGACAAAAATTTAAGGAAATTAATATATTAACTTTGGCCTCTCAATACATTTATGAAAATGTAATGTACGTACACAAAAATAAAAGTAGTTTTACAAAAATAAGTGATATTCATTCTGTAAATACTAGGAACAGACACAAGCTAGTAGTACCAGTTACTCGACTCCATCGAGTCAGTAATTCATTCTTGGGGCGATGTATACACTTTTACAACAAAATTCCAGAAAATATACAAAGTTTGACCTGTTCAAAGTTCAAAAACTTTATTAAACTAAGTTTGTATAAAAAGGGTTATTATAATATTAAGGAATTTATGGATGATAATAACCCCTGGAAATGAGGTGATCGCTACCAAGCTATTTCTAATTTGTTGTGTTGTTAATTTGTGTAACATCATGATTGTAAGCTGTTATTTAAAAAAAAATAGTCCCGCTGGGTTTCTTGCTGGTTCTTCCCAGGACAGAGGTTTTTTCCGAACCAGTGGTAATCAAACAAAAGAGTGACTTTCAATAAGTATTATTTATAATCTATATTGAATAAAAAAGTTTCTGTTTCTGTTTCTAAGTGACCAGTGTGGAATTTACCCATAGCTGCCATAGCATAGTTAGTGGTATACATAGTGGCACGTTACCTCTCTCGTCGCGGTACACTCCTGCGGCGACGGCCATCTTGTGTCGGCAAGTTCCGCGCTCGTCCCCGTCGCCGCCCGCCTCCACGAACAGTCCGCCCACGCGCTTCATCACCCAGTAGCGCCGAAACGCTCGGTCCATACCTGATATAGGTACATGTCAATATTTGATTTAATTAATAATTAATGAGGGCTGACCGATGGGCACACAGTTCACCTGATGGTAAATGAATCTCTGGCCTAACTACTGCCTCTATCCTCGACTAAGAATTAAAATGGATGTGCACTGTCGCCCCCGAGTATGATCCTTCCCTGATCAAATTATCCCATTTGTGCTGCAGTCAAGGTTTGTTTAATTTTTTTATGATTATGAATTTTATTTAAATACATAATTTATTAAAAAAAAACTTACCAAGGTATGATGTGTAGCTAAACAAAGATGATTGTAACTCTTTCAGTTTCTTCTCGTACTCATGACGCTTCACTTCACTCTCTCTGTTTAGTTTATCTGTGGCTGCTTTTAACTCTTCATCAACAGCCTTAGCCGCTTCTCCTGTCAACTTCTGTTCCTCTTTCTTAGCAAAGAATTCTTTCTTTAGCTCCTGGCGTGTTGCTATTAATTGTACTTCTCGTTTTCGTTCATTGATCTAAAAATATGTATAAGATTAGGTTAAGTTACAGCCTATTAGATCATTCCACACCTGGGCACAGGCCTCCTCTAATTTCTGAGAAGGTTTTAGGACAAGTCCGTCGCGCTGCCCCAATGCGTTGTTGGCGAACTTCACATGTCTTCGAAATATTTTTTTTAATTTCTACGACATGCAAATTTCCTCACGATGTTTTCTTTCACTATAGAGCAC
Organism: Parnassius mnemosyne; assembly: GCA_963668995.1. Classification (NCBI taxonomy): domain Eukaryota; kingdom Metazoa; phylum Arthropoda; class Insecta; order Lepidoptera; family Papilionidae; genus Parnassius; species Parnassius mnemosyne. The sequence continues at coordinate 44,692,812 of CAVLGL010000057.1, read as the reverse complement.
GTGGTAAATGAATTTGTGATTAACAATTTCATTGGTGCCGTGGAGTTTGTACTTGGGTTACCATGTAGTTGTATAAGATTAACATGGATATTAAAAAAAGAATACTACATAGTAACTCTCTCAATGTTACTGATACTCCCATAAGCTTATACAAAGTGACGATGAAGTTATCACGTTAAATGAAAAGACGTATCCTACACAAAGTTCTTTAAACATACACAACTAAAAAAAAATATATAACAATTAACATTCTAGTCGCGGTAGCTTTTTCTTCGTTTTAATATTAAACAACATCATGTAAATGCATCAGATATCATCTGATGAATACTAGAAGTTCAAAGACCCATTGCCCGAGAAGGCGAAGGCGAAGATACCTAGTTCAAACGTTGCCAATTCGAGGTAGTCATATAAAGTAATAAATTAAGAAAACAATGTACTTATGGCTAACAATATAAGGCATAATACTTATGCGCGAAATCATGCACCCCAATTTGATAGTATATTTTTTATATTTAATTAAATGGTGTTTTTATAAACTAATTTGCTTAATTCCGCGTAAAGAAAGAAAAAAAATTATGAATGATGATTTCGAGAGTGGTGTGTCGTGCCTAGTGTTGTGGTACTGGGGATGGTAATGCTAGGATTGACGGCGACGGGTATAGTGCGCGCGATGTCCCCTTAAAACTGGGCAGGACACATCATTTTCTTTCTTTACGAGGAATTAAGCAAATTAGTTTATAAAAACACCATTTAAATAAATATAAAAAATATACTATCAAATTGGGGTGAGAATTCTATGAGGTCTCTGACACTGTTCTAATTTGTTATGGCATCACTATTTACCAACAGACATATCAAACTTTTTTTACTGACAGGGCGAAGTCAACATGTAAAGATGTTGTGTGGATAGACTTTTATTCTGGTACCCTTCTGTTCCAAAAGGTTTATAAATTACTAGCTGATATCCGCGACTGCGTTCGCGTTGCTTGTTTAAACTTTTCGTATGTGCTAAGGATTTTCCTTCGCACATACGAAAAGTTTAAACAAGCATCAAAAAGACAAAATTTCTTTGTAAACAATGTTATTCGTGGCTCCATTTGTATCTAAAATATATAAATGATCTAGGTTAGTAACGCGAGAGCATGCGACATGACACAGTTGGCCGTATGAAAAACCCCGTATAAAAATCGTGGTTTCTTAAAACTTTAATAACTTCATATTAAATCAAGAAAAAAAAAATACTGCGATTTTTTTTTTTTGGTAAAGGCCAAGTGTTTAAGAAATGAACTTAGAAAACCTAGTTGCAATCTATCCAGTAGTTTTTCCTTTATGCGGACACAACTGTAAACCTCTATCATTTTATTTATAAGTATTATCCTTCAGAAAAATAAGAGCAGTGCGACATAACAACAATCAATATCAAACCTGCAATAAACGAAGCGACTGCCTTGCAGCCTTATACTCTTCAAGTCTCTCCTCGGTTATATCGCGAATGCTCGCATAACTTAGAATTTGATTCATCAGGCATTGTAGAATTAAAAATTTTTCCTCTGGAAATATGAAAATAAATATACGAATGTGAAAACTGTTATGAAGTGATAATGCTCAGTAGTAGGAGACCTATAGCTGCTATTTTAAATAAAATGATTTAATTCCATGGGTGTCGCAGATTACGTAGTTCATGCATCATAAATTCGAATTTACAAATTTTGAAAATGGCACATTTAATTAAAATGCAACAATGTGTTTTATGGGTAAGGCTGGCTTTTCACTGTGGGATATATCTTTTAACCAGTGTGCGTTCACCATTGGATTATCCCGTGTACCCCGCAAACCATTCTGCGACGGTGAGGAACGGTGTGCGGGGTACAGGGGGCGAAATACAATATGAAAATATCGCTCGATCGATCGAAAAAATATTTATTATTTGAGATGTAATATATATTGTTGCGTGCCACTATTAATGTCTTGTATATGGTAACACTAGTTAACACTAGCGCCCTCTAGTGTCGAGTAGCAGAACTAGGATAGTCAAGATCCTTCTAGAAATATCAGGACCAATATGTACTCGAACATTCTAGATGTTTCTATAGTAGAAAGTTCTGGAAACTACCTGAGGCCCTATATAAGGCCAGTATAGACGTCGACCGAGTCAGGATTGAATTGGCGATACAAGAGAATACTTCGAAGCAAAATAACTAAAGTGATCATTAGTACAATTGTGTTTTATTATTAGTATGGTTTTAGATAGTAATTAGTGTTCTGTAATTCAAGTGTCAATTTTGGTAATTCAATCGGCAGTTTTTAATTGTCTCGAACCCCAAGCTCGTAACAATCGGTGTCAGAAGTGGGATCAAATATGCCGATTTTACTTAAAAACGACACGGTCGGTATCCGTACCGGAAGTGAACGCCAACAGGAGACGGACCAGAGACGATTTGGTGTTGCAACGTCGCTGACGTCGGAGGGCCAGCTGCCGACCACGGAGGCCGGCCCGTCAGCAGCTCCCGCATCTGCAGCACCTGACTTAGGTGCTCTGATGATGATGCTGCAGGAGCAGGCCCGCCGACAGGAGGAACGGGCCCGTCGGTTGCAAGAGCAGCTGCAGCGCGGTATGGAAGAGCAGATGCTCCTCAGGAAGGACCTTCACTCTACTTTCGGGAAAGAGATAAGGGAGGTGAAGGATAGGGTTGCTCAACATGACAACTGCCTGTTGGAAGCTGAAACCCGAATCGACCAACTGTACAACCGGGTTGACAACATGATGGCTGACGTGAAGAAAACGCTGGAGACCTCAAACTTGGGGATGGAATTACAGCTCCCGTGGTAGCTACAACACCTTCGCTACGTGGATTCAAAGCGCCGCCGTTCGACGGGACTTCTTCCTGGTCGACCTACAAAATCCAATTCGAGGCTGTCATGAAGGCGAACGGCTAGAATAAGACTCGGGCCATGACTGCTCTCACCCTAGGCCTGCGCGACCAGGCCTTAACAGTTCTGGAAGCTCTCGGTAAGGAAGTGACTTACGAGCAGCTCCTTGAGGCATTGGAGGAGAGATATGGCGACGCTCACCTGGAACACGTCTTTCGTGCGCAGCTCAAAGATCGCGTGCAACGCAGCAACGAAAACCTGCAGCAGTGGGCCCTTGAGGTGGAGAAGCTGGTTCGAAAAGCATACCAGTCTGTACCTGCGCTCATTGTAGGGAACCTGGTGCAGACATTCATCGACGGCATCCGCGACCTTGAAGTCAGAGCTGCTGTGAGGCTCGGGCACCACGAGACGCTTAAGGACGCGTTGGCTCATGCACTGGAGTTGGAAGGCGTGCGGCAGGATTATCGTTCCTATCGCGTCAGGGAGGTTGCAGCGGCTACAGTTCGCGACCGCAATAAAGGATACAGCCCTAGGTGCTACGGCTGTGGGGAAAGGGGCCATCTTCGATCCAGTTGCCCTAAACGAACTGTAGAAAGGGAAGGTGATCGATCTCGAGAGGGTAGTGTAGCTAACAGCACCGCTTAGCAGCAGCAGGGAAACTGGCAGGTGCTGACTGATGTAAGAAGAGGTACTCCTAAGATTGTCCATGTGGATCGACTGGCGCTTTATTATGGGGCCAATAATGCTCGGGACGAGCATGTCTTTGGAGGGGGCAGTGTTGCGCGCCACTATTAACGTCATGTACATGGCACCACTAGTTACCACTAGCGCCCTCTAGTGTCGAGTAGCAGAACTAGGACAGTCAGGATCTTTCTAGAAATATCGGGACCAATATGTACTCGAACATTCTAGATGTTTCTATAGTAGAAGGTTCTGGAAACTACCTGAGGCCCTATATAAGGCCAGTATAGACCGCGACCGAGTCAGGATTGAATTGGCGATACAAGAGAAAACTTCGAAGCGAAATTACTGCGAACTAAAGTGATCAGTAGTACAATTATGTTTTATTATTAGTGTGGTTTTAGATTGTAATTAGTGTTCAGTAATTAAAGTGTCAATTTTGGTAATTCAATCGGCAGTTTTTAATTGTCTAGAACCCCAAGCTCGTAACAATATTATAGCTCAGTGTTAACGGTTTTACTTTAAAGTATGGTGAGCGATATTAATTTAATTTCGAGATGCAATATACATTATATTATATCCCACAGTGAAAAGCGGGTTTAAGACATGAAAAGGATTGTCAAAATGAAAACAGAAAATATAGAAGTAAAATATAGTCTGTTAACATAGATAGTATTGGTACACCAGGAGGAGCATTTTATATTTAGCTTTTATTTTATACCTTTTTATTGTGTTTATTAAATTAAATGAATGTTTTTGAATTCTAAGAATAAAATAGAATACTATTTTATTCTTATGGCTTTTGTAATATAAAACTAATATAAATAATAAATACAAGTTATGTAGCAAAGAACTATTCACTACTGCGCTTCATTTTAAAAATGCCAAATACTCCTGCGGGTGTACGCCGCACGCAGCGACCTTTGATAACACGGCGGCGCTTATGATAAGATGCGGCATGTGCCAAGGCGCCGCGATACAAAGGCGACCGTGTCTAAGTGAACAGACTATACTCAAGTATTAATTTTCTTTAAAACTAAAAAACAAAAATGATATTGATATTAATATTATGTTGGTCTTACATTCAATTGTTATTTTAAGTGTGTGTGTGTGTGTGTGTGTGTATGTGTGTGTGTATACGTGTGCGTGCAGGTGTGCGCGGTACCTAGCGGCAGGTCGGCCACGTGCGCGGCGGCGAGCGCGCGCAGCGGGCGCGGGCGCGTGATGCGCATGCGCAGCGCAGTAGTGTGTGTGTGTGTGTGTATACGTGTGCGTGCAGGTGTGCGCGGTACCTAGCGGCAGGTCGGCCACGTGCGCGGCGGCGAGCGCGCGCAGCGGGCGCGGGCGCGTGATGCGCATGCGCAGCGCAGTAGTGTGTGTGTGTGTGTGTATACGTGTGCGTGCAGGTGTGCGCGGTACCTAGCGGCAGGTCGGCCACGTGCGCGGCGGCGAGCGCGCGCAGCGGGCGCGGGCGCGTGATGCGCATGCGCAGCGCAGTAGTGTGTGTGTGTGTGTGTATACGTGTGCGTGCAGGTGTGCGCGGTACCTAGCGGCAGGTCGGCCACGTGCGCGGCGGCGAGCGCGCGCAGCGGGCGCGGGCGCGTGATGCGCATGCGCAGCGCAGTAGTGTGTGTGTGTGTGTGTGTGTGTGTGTGTATACGTGTGCGTGCAGGTGTGCGCGGTACCTAGCGGCAGGTCGGCCACGTGCGCGGCGGCGAGCGCGCGCAGCGGGCGCGGGCGCGTGATGCGCATGCGCAGCGCAGTAGTGTGTGTGTGTGTGTGTATACGTGTGCGTGCAGGTGTGCGCGGTACCTAGCGGCAGGTCGGCCACGTGCGCGGCGGCGAGCGCGCGCAGCGGGCGCGGGCGCGTGATGCGCATGCGCAGCGCAGTAGTGTGTGTGTGTGTGTGTGTGTGTGTGTGTATACGTGTGCGTGCAGGTGTGCGCGGTACCTAGCGGCAGGTCGGCCACGTGCGCGGCGGCGAGCGCGCGCAGCGGGCGCGGGCGCGTGATGCGCATGCGCAGCGCAGTAGTGTGTGTGTGTGTGTGTATACGTGTGCGTGCAGGTGTGCGCGGTACCTAGCGGCAGGTCGGCCACGTGCGCGGCGGCGAGCGCGCGCAGCGGGCGCGGGCGCGTGATGCGCATGCGCAGCGCAGTAGTGTGTGTGTGTGTGTGTATACGTGTGCGTGCAGGTGTGCGCGGTACCTAGCGGCAGGTCGGCCACGTGCGCGGCGGCGAGCGCGCGCAGCGGGCGCGGGCGCGTGATGCGCATGCGCAGCGCAGTAGTGTGTGTGTGTGTGTGTGTGTGTGTGTGTATACGTGTGCGTGCAGGTGTGCGCGGTACCTAGCGGCAGGTCGGCCACGTGCGCGGCGGCGAGCGCGCGCAGCGGGCGCGGGCGCGTGATGCGCATGCGCAGCGCAGTAGTGTGTGTGTGTGTGTGTATACGTGTGCGTGCAGGTGTGCGCGGTACCTAGCGGCAGGTCGGCCACGTGCGCGGCGGCGAGCGCGCGCAGCGGGCGCGGGCGCGTGATGCGCATGCGCAGCGCAGTAGTGTGTGTGTGTGTGTGTGTGTGTGTGTGTGTGTGTATACGTGTGCGTGCAGGTGTGCGCGGTACCTAGCGGCAGGTCGGCCACGTGCGCGGCGGCGAGCGCGCGCAGCGGGCGCGGGCGCGTGATGCGCATGCGCAGCGCAGTAGTGTGTGTGTGTGTGTGTGTGTGTGTGTGTATACGTGTGCGTGCAGGTGTGCGCGGTACCTAGCGGCAGGTCGGCCACGTGCGCGGCGGCGAGCGCGCGCAGCGGGCGCGGGCGCGTGATGCGCATGCGCAGCGCAGTAGTGTGTGTGTGTGTGTGTGTGTGTGTGTGTGTATACGTGTGCGTGCAGGTGTGCGCGGTACCTAGCGGCAGGTCGGCCACGTGCGCGGCGGCGAGCGCGCGCAGCGGGCGCGGGCGCGTGATGCGCATGCGCAGCGCAGTAGTGTGTGTGTGTGTGTGTATACGTGTGCGTGCAGGTGTGCGCGGTACCTAGCGGCAGGTCGGCCACGTGCGCGGCGGCGAGCGCGCGCAGCGGGCGCGGGCGCGTGATGCGCATGCGCAGCGCAGTAGTGTGTGTGTGTGTGTGTGTGTGTGTGTGTATATACGTGTGCGTGCAGGTGTGCGCGGTACCTAGCGGCAGGTCGGCCACGTGCGCGGCGGCGAGCGCGCGCAGCGGGCGCGGGCGCGTGATGCGCATGCGCAGCGCAGTAGTGTGTGTGTGTGTGTGTGTGTGTGTGTGTGTATACGTGTGCGTGCAGGTGTGCGCGGTACCTAGCGGCAGGTCGGCCACGTGCGCGGCGGCGAGCGCGCGCAGCGGGCGCGGGCGCGTGATGCGCATGCGCAGCGCAGTAGTGTGTGTGTGTGTGTGTATACGTGTGCGTGCAGGTGTGCGCGGTACCTAGCGGCAGGTCGGCCACGTGCGCGGCGGCGAGCGCGCGCAGCGGGCGCGGGCGCGTGATGCGCATGCGCAGCGCAGTAGTGTGTGTGTGTGTGTGTATACGTGTGCGTGCAGGTGTGCGCGGTACCTAGCGGCAGGTCGGCCACGTGCGCGGCGGCGAGCGCGCGCAGCGGGCGCGGGCGCGTGATGCGCATGCGCAGCGCAGTAGTGTGTGTGTGTGTGTGTATACGTGTGCGTGCAGGTGTGCGCGGTACCTAGCGGCAGGTCGGCCACGTGCGCGGCGGCGAGCGCGCGCAGCGGGCGCGGGCGCGTGATGCGCATGCGCAGCGCAGTAGTGTGTGTGTGTGTGTGTGTGTGTGTGTGTATACGTGTGCGTGCAGGTGTGCGCGGTACCTAGCGGCAGGTCGGCCACGTGCGCGGCGGCGAGCGCGCGCAGCGGGCGCGGGCGCGTGATGCGCATGCGCAGCGCAGTAGTGTGTGTGTGTGTGTGTGTGTGTGTATACGTGTGCGTGCAGGTGTGCGCGGTACCTAGCGGCAGGTCGGCCACGTGCGCGGCGGCGAGCGCGCGCAGCGGGCGCGGGCGCGTGATGCGCATGCGCAGCGCAGTAGTGTGTGTGTGTGTGTGTGTGTGTGTGTGTGTGTATACGTGTGCGTGCAGGTGTGCGCGGTACCTAGCGGCAGGTCGGCCACGTGCGCGGCGGCGAGCGCGCGCAGCGGGCGCGGGCGCGTGATGCGCATGCGCAGCGCAGTAGTGTGTGTGTGTGTGTGTGTGTGTGTGTGTGTGTATACGTGTGCGTGCAGGTGTGCGCGGTACCTAGCGGCAGGTCGGCCACGTGCGCGGCGGCGAGCGCGCGCAGCGGGCGCGGGCGCGTGATGCGCATGCGCAGCGCAGTAGTGTGTGTGTGTGTGTGTGTGTGTGTGTGTGTGTGTATACGTGTGCGTGCAGGTGTGCGCGGTACCTAGCGGCAGGTCGGCCACGTGCGCGGCGGCGAGCGCGCGCAGCGGGCGCGGGCGCGTGATGCGCATGCGCAGCGCAGTAGTGTGTGTGTGTGTGTGTGTGTGTGTGTGTATACGTGTGCGTGCAGGTGTGCGCGGTACCTAGCGGCAGGTCGGCCACGTGCGCGGCGGCGAGCGCGCGCAGCGGGCGCGGGCGCGTGATGCGCATGCGCAGCGCAGTAGTGTGTGTGTGTGTGTGTGTGTGTGTGTGTGTGTGTGTATACGTGTGCGTGCAGGTGTGCGCGGTACCTAGCGGCAGGTCGGCCACGTGCGCGGCGGCGAGCGCGCGCAGCGGGCGCGGGCGCGTGATGCGCATGCGCAGCGCAGTAGTGTGTGTGTGTGTGTGTGTGTGTGTGTGTGTGTATACGTGTGCGTGCAGGTGTGCGCGGTACCTAGCGGCAGGTCGGCCACGTGCGCGGCGGCGAGCGCGCGCAGCGGGCGCGGGCGCGTGATGCGCATGCGCAGCGCAGTAGTGTGTGTGTGTGTGTGTGTGTGTGTGTGTGTATACGTGTGCGTGCAGGTGTGCGCGGTACCTAGCGGCAGGTCGGCCACGTGCGCGGCGGCGAGCGCGCGCAGCGGGCGCGGGCGCGTGATGCGCATGCGCAGCGCAGTAGTGTGTGTGTGTGTGTGTGTGTGTGTGTGTGTGTATACGTGTGCGTGCAGGTGTGCGCGGTACCTAGCGGCAGGTCGGCCACGTGCGCGGCGGCGAGCGCGCGCAGCGGGCGCGGGCGCGTGATGCGCATGCGCAGCGCAGTAGTGTGTGTGTGTGTGTGTGTGTGTGTGTGTGTATACGTGTGCGTGCAGGTGTGCGCGGTACCTAGCGGCAGGTCGGCCACGTGCGCGGCGGCGAGCGCGCGCAGCGGGCGCGGGCGCGTGATGCGCATGCGCAGCGCAGTAGTGTGTGTGTGTGTGTGTATACGTGTGCGTGCAGGTGTGCGCGGTACCTAGCGGCAGGTCGGCCACGTGCGCGGCGGCGAGCGCGCGCAGCGGGCGCGGGCGCGTGATGCGCATGCGCAGCGCAGTAGTGTGTGTGTGTGTGTGTGTGTGTGTGTGTATACGTGTGCGTGCAGGTGTGCGCGGTACCTAGCGGCAGGTCGGCCACGTGCGCGGCGGCGAGCGCGCGCAGCGGGCGCGGGCGCGTGATGCGCATGCGCAGCGCAGTAGTGTGTGTGTGTGTGTGTGTGTGTGTGTGTGTATATACGTGTGCGTGCAGGTGTGCGCGGTACCTAGCGGCAGGTCGGCCACGTGCGCGGCGGCGAGCGCGCGCAGCGGGCGCGGGCGCGTGATGCGCATGCGCAGCGCAGTAGTGTGTGTGTGTGTGTGTGTGTGTGTGTGTATACGTGTGCGTGCAGGTGTGCGCGGTACCTAGCGGCAGGTCGGCCACGTGCGCGGCGGCGAGCGCGCGCAGCGGGCGCGGGCGCGTGATGCGCATGCGCAGCGCAGTAGTGTGTGTGTGTGTGTGTATACGTGTGCGTGCAGGTGTGCGCGGTACCTAGCGGCAGGTCGGCCACGTGCGCGGCGGCGAGCGCGCGCAGCGGGCGCGGGCGCGTGATGCGCATGCGCAGCGCAGTAGTGTGTGTGTGTGTGTGTGTGTGTGTGTGTATACGTGTGCGTGCAGGTGTGCGCGGTACCTAGCGGCAGGTCGGCCACGTGCGCGGCGGCGAGCGCGCGCAGCGGGCGCGGGCGCGTGATGCGCATGCGCAGCGCAGTAGTGTGTGTGTGTGTGTGTGTGTGTGTGTGTGTGTATACGTGTGCGTGCAGGTGTGCGCGGTACCTAGCGGCAGGTCGGCCACGTGCGCGGCGGCGAGCGCGCGCAGCGGGCGCGGGCGCGTGATGCGCATGCGCAGCGCAGTAGTGTGTGTGTGTGTGTGTATACGTGTGCGTGCAGGTGTGCGCGGTACCTAGCGGCAGGTCGGCCACGTGCGCGGCGGCGAGCGCGCGCAGCGGGCGCGGGCGCGTGATGCGCATGCGCAGCGCAGTAGTGTGTGTGTGTGTGTGTATACGTGTGCGTGCAGGTGTGCGCGGTACCTAGCGGCAGGTCGGCCACGTGCGCGGCGGCGAGCGCGCGCAGCGGGCGCGGGCGCGTGATGCGCATGCGCAGCGCAGTAGTGTGTGTGTGTGTGTGTGTGTGTGTGTGTATACGTGTGCGTGCAGGTGTGCGCGGTACCTAGCGGCAGGTCGGCCACGTGCGCGGCGGCGAGCGCGCGCAGCGGGCGCGGGCGCGTGATGCGCATGCGCAGCGCGGCGTCGTCCGCGCCGCAGTAGCCGCCGCGCTGCACGCTGCGCCACGCCGCGCCTCGTCCACCACTCGCACCGCCCGACGACAACATGTGCAGCCTTCAACATACATTTATTCATTCATTACTGCCTCTTTACACTCGGTAATAAGGTACAAATTTGATTGCAGGTGAAAGAGTAAAAGAAGCTTTATTCGTACTGAGTTGACACATTATGTAATCTGTTGCGGGCCAAACAAGTATAGCGAGATACATAGTTTACTGAATACTAGCGAACCGCCTCGGCATCGCACGGTTGATTTATGTATGACGACAAGCGCCACTAACCGTGCCAAATTTAGAATCTAAACCACTCTCGAATCAACTTAATCGCACACACAAAATTTTATCGACATCAGTCCAGCAGTTTAAGAGTCAGTCACATACACACAAACAGAACAATTAAATATGCAATAAACAGCCTATCTATAGTCAACTCGTGATCATAAGACTTTTGATATGGCCTACAATATGTAGTCAACGTGAATTTGAATTGAAATATAGGCTCGGATCTACTAACTACTAAATGTTGTACTAATTTGATAATTCATACTAAGTCTTTCAAAAAGTAACATGAATGTAAAAATAATACAAAATACTTATAATATCGTAGTAAAAGAAAACTGAAAGTGAAAAAAGGTGGGAGACAGACCACTTAATACTCAGCTAAATGTTGTGCACTAAGGAAAACTGTACCAGGCTTTTAATTATTTATTATTATTCATTTATTTACTTTATTACGTGGTAGAGCCATGCTGCAGCTATATTATGGTTTATTAATGGTTCAACTCACCAGTGGAAGGACCAATCTCCTTCAGAATACCACCGTAAAATAGCAGCTTAATGCTACTAGGTATAAACTAGCGTTTTATATGGTGAGTGCAGAGCACCAGAGACCCTTTTTTACTGCTAATGAAGCTTTCATGTTAGACCTCTGGGATGACAAAGCATCTGCATTTTGATTCTTAATCAAGAATAAACGTACATGTCTATAGGCCTCAGTAACCACTTACCATCAAATAGACTGTGTTTGTTTGTCACCCTTATTCTATAAATAAATATTGCCCCATAGGGGGGATATTTGTTATAGTACTCTTGCCATGTTGGTACAAGCCCATTTTTTATGATTTGGAATTGTTACCAAGGAGACTGATGATGCTTGCTGTCCATCTCTTTACAGGATAAGGGTGACAAACGGGCACACAGTAACGGTGGTAGAGCCCTGCAGCAGTTTTTTGCTGTTGCACGTATGGGCCGGCTCGAGCCGGGTTGGTACCACGACCTCACGGAATACCGGCGTGAAGTAGAGGCTCTGCTTCTGCGTTTCGTCTGGTGAGTGCAGGTGGCCGGAGGCCCAATTCCCCCCCCCCCCCCCCCCCCATCAACATGGTAGCGGAATTAGACAATAGACTACCCCAGGAGGGTACCAGTACCCCTGGAGAATCCCTCGCTGAGCATCCACGACCATGTTATTCCAATCCTGAGCGTGGGTGCTCAGGCTGCCCCGCGTATTCTGGGGGGGGGCAAAATTCCGCTCAAAAACAAAACTGCTCGGGGCAAGCTGAGCAACAATACCAAGGCGACCCCTGCCACGCTATCCGTGAATTTCTGCAACATCAGGGGACTTCACTGTAACCTAAACGCCGTCCACTACCATCTCGAGACGGCGAAGCCGGCCTTGCTCTTTTTGACCGAGACGCAGGTTTCCTCTCCGACTGATATTTCGTATCTCTCCTACCCGGGGTACAAATTGGAGCACTCCTTTGTGCCTCGGGCTGGAGTTTGCGTGTATGTTAGAGAGGACATCTGTTCTCGACGCCTCGGCAGTCTTGAAGGTTCGGACCTGTCCATCCTTTGGCTACGCGTAGACAGCGACGACCATCCGCGCGTCTACGGGTGCCTCTATAGGTCCCATAGCGGTAATGCCGAAACAGACCGACTCATCGACCACGTCCAAATGGCTACAGATTCCTTGCTACAACAGGTCCCATCCGCAGAGATCGTGATCCTTGGCGATTTTAACGCCCACCATGCCGAATGGCTCGGTTCACGTTTAACCGATCATGCGGGGAGATCTGTTTATGACTTTGCCTTGGCATATGGTCTGACACAACTGGTTACTTCGCCTACGCGGATTCCAGATGTGGAGGATCATACACCTTCCCTGTTGGACCTTCTGCTGACCTCTCATCCGGACGGATATCAGGTTTCCGTCGATGCCCCTCTCGGCTCTTCGGACCATTGTCTGATCCGGAGTATGGTGCCACTCACGCTCCCTTCGCGGTTGCGTTCTGCAGGTTGCCGCCGTGTTTGGCATTACAGGTCGGCGGATTGGGACGGAATGCGGTCTTTCTTTGCATCCTACCCATGGGGGCGGGTTTGCTTCTCGCCGGATGATCCCAGTGCTGTTGCTGACTCTGTCACTGATGTGGTGCTACAGGGAATGGAACTATTTATTCCATCATCTGTGGTACCCATCGGAGGCAGATCTCAGCCTTGGTTTGGTCGCTCCTGTAAGACTGCATTGCGCAGTAAGCAGGAGTGTTATCAAGCCTGGGCTGCAGCTTCGGTGACTCGGGATGTAAACACCAGCACACTTAAAAAGAAGTATAACTTCGCCTCTAGGTCCTTCAAAAGAGTTATTGCCAAGGCAAAGTCAGAGCACATAGGCAGAATTGGCGAGAAACTAGTTCGCCTTCCTTCGGGAACCCGTGCATTCTGGTCTCTCGCCAAGGCTGTCCAAGGGAATTTCTGTAAGCCATCACTACCATCTCTGCACAGGGAGGATGACTCACTGGCCCATGACGCAAAAGACAAAGCCGACCTTTTAGGCTCCCTTTTTGCGTCCAACTCGACTCTTGATGACGGGGGGAAAACACCGCCGACCATCCCGCGGTGTGAGTGCTCCATGCCGGATGTGCTGTTCTCACAACGCTCGGTTCGCAAAGCACTGCTCTCCCTGGACATCCAGAAGTCGAGTGGGCCTGACGGAATCCCCCCAATTGTGCTGAGGACGTGTGCTCCGGAGTTGGCACCGGTCCTAACGCGTCTTTTCCGGTACTCCTACTCCCAAGGCGTAGTCCCGAATTCATGGAAGACAGCTTTTGTCCACCCGATCCCTAAAAAAGGCGACCGCTCAGACCCGTCCAACTATAGGCCTATCGCGATCACCTCCTTGTTCTCCAAAATAATGGAATCCATTATTAACTGCCAGCTCATCCGGTACCTTGAGGATCACCAGCTGATTAGTGACCGCCAATACGGTTTTCGTCGGTGTCGATCAGCTGGTGATCTTCTTGTCTACCTGACCCATAGATGGGCGGAGGCAGTAGAGTCCAAGGGGGAGGCGTTGGCCGTTAGTCTGGACATTGCGAAGGCCTTTGATCGGGTTTGGCACAAAGCGCTTCTTTCAAAGCTGCCTTCCTATGGGCTTCCCGAGAAATTGTGCAATTGGATCACCAGCTTTCTTGCAGATCGGAGCATCAAGGTCGTTGTAGACGGTGCATGTTCTGACTACAAGCCTATTAACGCTGGTGTTCCACAAGGCTGTGTGCTATCACCGACGCTGTTTCTTCTGCATATCAATGATATGTTGCTAACTGGTAACATTCATTGCTATGCGGATGACAGCACTGGTGATGCTCTATACACCGGCCGGGCCAATATTTCTCGGGAAAACGTCGCCGAGTACCGGAACAAACTTGTGTCTGAAGTCGAGTCTTTGCTGGACAAAGTCTCGGATTGGGGGCGACTAAATCTAGTCCAGTTTAATCCTCAGAAGACACAAGTTTGCGCGTTTACCGCTAAAAAGAACCCCTTTGTCGTATCTCCTCAGTTTCAAGGCACTCCCCTTCTTGCCTCAGCCAGTATCGGTATCCTCGGAGTCGACATATCGAGTGACGTGCAGTTTCGTGGTCACTTGGAAGAGAAGGCCAAATTGGCCTCTAAAAAGCTTGGCGTGCTCAGCAGAGCGGGACAGTATTTCATGCCGGCACACCGCCTGCAACTTTACAAGGCGCAGGTTCGGCCTCACATGGAATACTGTTCCCATCTCTGGGCAGGGGCTCCCCAGTGCCAGCTCCTTCCACTTGACCGCATCCAGCGCAGAGCGGCTCGAATCGTCGACGACCGAGCCCTTTCCGATCGGCTCGATTCATTGGCACTGCGAAGAGATGTTGCATCTCTTTGCATTTTCTTTCGCATCTACCATGGGGAGTGCTCTGAGGAATTGTTCGGATTAATCCCAGCCGCCAAATTTCACGAACGAACATCGCGGCAGAACTCCCGATACCATCCACACCATCTGGATGATTGGCGGTCCACCACTGTGCGATTTAGAAGATGTTTTCTTCCTCGCACAACTTCCTTGTGGAATAGTTTACCACCAGGGATTTTTCCGGACCGATACGACTTAGGGACCTTCAAGAAAAGAGCCTACTCCTTTTTAAAAGGCCGGCAACGCATCTGCAATTCCCCTGGTGTTGCGGTTGTTCATGGGCGGCGGTAGTCACTTACCATCAGGTGAGCCGCATGCTCGTTTGCCCCCTCTCCTATAAAAAAAAAAAAAAAAAAAAACCTAATGGTAAGTGGATGGTGTGGCCCATAGACATCTACATCTATCCTCGATTACGAATCAAAACACATTTGCGGCGTCTCCCGTGAGGACAAAGATGGAATGTCTCATTTCTTGTAAAAAGGGTATCTGGTTCTCTACACTCACCATATGTAACACAGCAGTGTTGAAATGCTATTTTACTCGGGTATTCTGTGAGAGTGTGGTCCTTCTCCGGTCAAGCCAACCCATTCGTACTACAACTATAGTACTAATTAGCTGCAACATGGCTTTAGCATGTTTAAACATTTAATTCCTTGCTTACCTCTTATAACACGCACAAAATATTATGTGATAGTGGATTCTCACAGCAATACAATTAGAAATATTTATTTTATCGGATTTGGGACTGCTCTTTTGCCTCCCACCACTTTACCAGTCATTATTTGATATTAAAAGTTATCAGGTTTTGTTGAGATATGGACAAAGAATATAAAAACATCCTGCTGACACTATCATAAGGTTTGTTATTTTAAGCTCTTAAAGTATAGAAGGGTTAGTTAGCACAGCCATGCAAAGTATATGTAGTAATTTGTTCCATAATTCTTAAGTAACATACACAAGTACTAACCTTAAAACTTCACTAACAGTGGTTGGGTCAAGTGGCAGCTTGCTAAGTGGGGTTCCAAGATAAGTCTGAGACCATTTGCTAGCCTTTGTGGCTAACTCTATTGCCTTTGACACTCCAATATCACTCTCAAGCTCTGTGTCCTCTGAAAATGCATTATTAGAACTTTACATATTGGTATGAATATCAATAATATTTTCTTTTCAGTTAGAAACAAAAAAGAAAAAACATGTAGTAAAAAAGTTCATGAATCACCTGTTGACTCTTGCATACCGCCACCCTCATTATACTCCTCAGCTTCATCTTCTTGAAGTGTGAATATAGTGGTGAGGAACATTTGGACCAAGTCACTGAACGCACCAGCATATTCCTTCAATGTCAATGCCTTCCTGAACAGCTCCAAATCAAAGTCATTGTGGAATACATCCTTAAGTTTTAGGATGTCACTGTACATGTGAATAAACTCTAGTACTGAGAGGAAATCACCAAAATGTTTGTGGGGTATACCTTGAACTTCTACTGGGGTAGCTTTTGGTATGATCTGGAAATTCATGTTGATGTTTAAGCACAGTAGTGGACACTAAATGAAAATATGACAATTTAGTACTATTTATTATTTATCATCAGGTATATCATATGTTATTAGCCGCCTTTACACATACGCTCCTTAACGCGTGAATCGCCTTTCGCGCGGGAAAGAGTGCGCATGTAAAGATAGAAATGAAAAATGGCAATGCACGCTCGCTCGCTCGCACATCCGCTCATACCTCAGTCATGCGTTCAAGTCTGTGCGCTCAAACATAATTTACACGCGCGGTTTGGTGCAAACGATTGCCGTCGTGAAATGGCGCACATTAGATTAGGGAGCAAGGATCTTACAGACAGAGTTACAGAGTTCTTGGCAATATTCAAGTCTGATGCATGCAATCTTACGTTTCTTTTTATTTAATAATATGTTAAGAATAATATATAAAAATAAATAAATAAATATATAATCTATTATATGCTTAGACCAGCAAACATAATTATTTGTGTAATATTCCTTCTAACCCTTTCGTCCATTTTTTTAGAACACTAGTCTACAGAATGTTCATTTAACAAAACTGCGTGATTATACACTCCAGGTCACGGAAGTTTCCCGTGCTGAATCACGCGCAATTAGCCTTTATAAGACGCTCTTTCCTCTCTGAATAAAAATACAGAAGTAACAGCGCGCGAAAGATTCAATACACCTAAATATGGATAAAAACAATCACTCACGATAACGCGTGCATGCTTTCCCACATATAATCGTGCACACTCCGATCGCGAGTGAAAGAAAGTGTCGTGTAAAGGCGGCTATTGACCAAGTGATTAATCAAGGAATTAACCAGGCTTTAAGAATAAAGTTTTTTTTTATAGTATAAGGGTGACAAACAAGCCCACAGTCCACCTGATGGTAAGTTGTTGCTGCGGCCTATGGACATCTACATGTATCCTCATTTGCAAATCAAAATACAGATGTGTTGTCAGCCGTGAGGACTAAGATGGCATACCTCTTTTCCAGTAAAAATGGGTCTCCGGTTGTCTACACCCACTATATGATCACAGTAGCATTAAGCTGCTATTTTACGCTGGTATTCTGTGAGAGTATAGTCTTACCCTAGTTGAGCCGACCCATTTGTGTCAAAACTATACTATTAATATAGCTGCAGCATGGCTCTACTATATGTATATAGTATATTCAATTATGTGCTATATGGTGGTGGCATAAGAGAATTCATAAGCTCATTTTGTCCAGTGCGTGTCCTAAGAGGGGACTATAGCTACTGCCAGGAAAACATGGCTTCAGAACTTCAGATAGATGTGATAAATAATTAAACCGCTATCTAACTTTTTTAAGTCAGACATAAATATCCAAACCAGTAATGAGGAGCACTATCAAAAGCTGAAAACTTTTAGTACTGCAATTATCAATGTTAAGAGTGGTGATTAGGACAAATCTTTGCGATAAGGGAAGAAGCCCAAGCCTAACAGTGGACTTTTATGACACCCTGCTTGACAAAATGGGGTGATTAATTCTCTTACACGGCCATCTATCATCATCATGGAGGTCTAAAGCCGGGTAAACTACCTTATGGTCCTCTAACTCCTGATCTTCCTTGATCTTTTGCCACTCCTTTAGATGTGCTTGCAATCGCGCATTCTTCTCTTTCTTTTTAGCCTTCTCCTCTTCTTTGCGCTGTCTCATCTGATTCTCTGCTCTTCGCATCTTCTCTGCTAGGTCCTGTGCATTCTTCTTGGCATCTGGATTTAATGGCGGTTTGGGTTTTGGTGATGCTGATTATGAAATAAAAAAGTAATAAAATTTGATATTTCTTTTGTATGAAGACTTTCTAGTATTAAAGATGATATATCATTTTTTATTGCTATTTTATTTATACTTTTTTATGTTTTAAATATACAACACGACAATAGTATACCTTCAGATTTGTCAGTTTTTTTGACAAATTTGTCCATAGACTCCTGTCTGCCCTTCTTGTCAGGACTGCCTTTTTTTAAGGATTTATTTAGTTTGGATGCAGAGCCAGGTTTAGCCAAACTCTTGGATGCTGCAGGTGATATGCTGGACTTCATCAGCTTTTTAGAAGCTGCAAATTCAGGAGGGCTACCAGTAAATATCTGGTCAAAATTTACTCTGTTGATGTTATATCTTTCAATAGCAGATTTCTGAAAGGTAAACAATTTTTGCAAATAAAATATGATCATGTTATGAAAATACTATGATTATTATGAACATATGAATATAATAAGCTGAATACCTTAATTATTATTACCCCACCAGGGCCTTGTTCTACAAACTGTTTGAGGAATAGACGGTTTTTATCACGCGAGTAAATGCCTTTACGCCGACGCACTCGGTCATATGGAGCTGTACCTATCTGGCCTGCAGAGGTTTGCTCAGATTCCTGAAACTGTTCTACTTCATAGCAGTATGATGATGCAGGGAGAGTTGTTGTGCTGTAAAATAGTTTTAAACTATCAATCCTTTCTAAATCTAAATTGCATATGGATAATACCACTTTCAAAAAAAACCTTGGCTAAAATGTTTACAATGAAACAACTATTAAGTGCTGTAAAATAATTACAATTTTAGGCAATTGAATACTTAAATTAAACATTTTTTACAAAAATTTATAAATATTGTAAACAATTTTGTCTAACTGACCATGTAAATGTATCCCTCTTTGTATATTAAATGCCACATAACACGATTTTAAAATGGGGGTTTTTACTCTGCATATATATTTGAAGAGGATGTGACTGCAGCCTAGCTACCTTATACAATGAACTGACAAGTCAGTGACAAAACAACACACAGATATGAGTAATAGGGACAATATTGTATGAAACCATTTTAAGCCAATTATGTTTTTCTAAATCTTGATGTGTACATTTAGGATACTGTATACTGTGTTTTAATCATATTTATTTACTTACTAGCTGTGCCCGCGGCGTAGCTCGCGTATATAGATTTTACATAAAGAATTTGTCGTTTAGGTAAGAGAATATTAAACGATTTATATCATTACTGTATCAATAAGTGGTAACAAATAAATCATTATCATCAAAGTTCTAAGTAGTTTATGATAGAGCTTCGGTGTAAACGACGTTAGAAGTAGACTTAGACGGGGTGTACACAAAAAAGGTTACGGGGGCTACTAACGCGGGAAAAAGCAACATAGAGTTGGCCATGTGCAAAACAGTCAGTACTGAGGTCCACTCTTACAACGCGTAAATTTTGACCTTGCGCTATATTTACGGTCATCGCATAACACACGCTGACTGTAACTGGGAACTGAACGCGCTTAAAACTGAAAGGAAAGTTACTTCTTAATAGAGGGTTTTTTGGCAGTGCTGCCAGATCAAAAAAACTCATTCAGCGCTAGGACAACACAAAAAGCGCTAGATTTCATGAAAACAGCGCTTTAAAAAAGCCCTAGATTTCGCGCTAAATTAACTACAAACAAAGTTTGTGTTTTTTATTATAATTTATAATTCAAGAAAATATAATCATAATAAAGAAAACAACATTAAGTTTTTTTCTGGCAATATTTTTTGATGTATCAATACTTCGCAGGACATCGACTTATAATTATGGCAATTGCTGTCAACAGTAGTTAGTACTACTCTAAGTAACTTTTAACTTAGCTGTGCTCTAAACAACTGACTAAAACTGAATAAAACAAAATAAATGCGTTGCCAAAACCATGAACGAAAACTTTAATGAAGGGGATTTCCCCGCTTATAGTCGTCGATAAAAAAAATCAAGTTGATCATCCTAAAGGGGAAGCCGGGAGATCCATAGCACAGGGTATCCTAGTTTGGACTCGTTTCCCATGGTCTTTGTTTTGTGGAAAAAATATGTTTGAAAAAGATAAACTGCAATGTACTATTTGTGGAAAAAAATAATAAAGGTCATTATTATTATTATCGGTAATGTGGACTAACAGTGCTGCTATAAAAGAGTTGATAACCCGCTAGTCGCTACAATTTTGAAATGTGTGCTAAATACACCAAAAAGCGCTGGATTAAGTGCTAGGTGCTAAAATTTCGAAATGCACGCTATACATTCCAAAAAAGCAAATCAGAAAAGTTTGTAATTTGTACAACTCCATCTATTACGTCCTTTGTGTGAGAAAACATCCTTTTTTAAATCTCTTTTATGTTTTAAGTACATATAAATATATTAATTATTATGGAACATTTTTTTTACACACAAATCTTTTTATTACTATTTCTGAGATTTTTATGGCGCCATTGAACAAATTCGAACCTACATTTTAAAATAATAATCATTACTTTCGATAGAATTAACCAATTTTAATAAAACAAAGATTAAATGTAACTTGAAAATACGCTTTATGATTTTCTTAACGATTTCTTTGAAAAAAAAAGATGTTTACTTTAGACGTGATGCCTTCATATAAAAACAGACAAACAGACAGACAGATAATTCTAAAAATTATAAAAATGTACTTATTTAATTATTTTTAGTTCCCCATAATGATTTTAGTCACCAAAATATATATACAATGTACAGAAAGAGACACAACATGTTATCATCATTTTTATTATATGTATATATTTAATTAAAGAGAGATGGCGCTGCTAACATCAACTTGATGACTCAAACATAGCCACCGTTGAGCAAATTCCCTACCCATACTTCAGAATATTTATCATAACTTTTGATGGAATGAACCGATTTTAATGAAATAAAGACTAAATGTATCCCGAAGGTACACTTTAGAATTTCCTTAACAATTCTTATGATATAAATTAGTACTTTAAACGTGATACGTTAACAAACAAACAGACAGACAGACAGACAGAAAATTCTAAAAATGGTAGAAATGTATTTAATTACTTATTTTTAGTACCCCTCAATCACTTTTATTACAAAATTATAAAATGTACAGACATCTGCTATTTACAGTTTTATTATATGTATAGATTTTAAAAGACCACTTTAGAACTAAATTAATTATATCATTATACTCAATATAGAAAGGAAAAAAAAATAACATTACCTGTTAAAAGGGAAAATACAAATTAATACATATTCATTTTCTTTTTTGTGAAAATATAAATCTACATACTCCAATATCACTATCTATTTTGGACAAGGACTAGTAAAATTCAAGCTATTTACAAAATGGATTACGATACGAATCTACACAGTGAACTGTGCACATGTTTTTGTAGTCAACTGAAGTAGCAAAGATAAAAGTTGAGGCACGTAAGTCTAGCGCTGAACGGAACGTGAAGGGGATAGCTGCATATGGGTACTGTCGCGCACGAATTGAATCGCACGAATGCGACTGGAGAGCCAATCAGCGCGTGCGAACGATATGCACGAACCAATCAATTCGTGCGAACGATACGCACGCCCGCCCTGCAACCCGCAACCCCATGATACCTATCTTCAACTTATGCGTAATAACGGTCACCGCTAGACTTTCGTGCCACTACTTATACTTTATAATTAATTTATTTAATAAATGAAGTTTTAGACTAATATTATATTTAAGTTTCAATAGACTAAGACAATTAAATAACGTAATATTTTTCTTTGCGTTGCTATTCAAGATTTTTTTGTACAGTCAACTGAAACAGTCGAAGATACATTATAACTTATGTATTTAATGAATGAAGCTTTAGAGTAATATTGATATTACAGTTTTTATAGACTCGGATAAATAATGTATTTTTTTTTGTGTTGCTATTCAAGATTTTTTGTACAGTCAACTGAAACAGTCGAAGATACATTATAACTTATGTATTTAATGAATGAAGCTTTAGAGTAATATAGATATTACAGTTTTTATAGACTCTGATAAATAATGTATTTTTTTTTGTGTTGCTATTCAAGATTTTTTGTACAGTCAACTGAAACAGTCTGAGATACTTTATAATGTATTTAATAAATTAAGTGTTAGAGTAATATTGATATTACAGGTTTTATAGACTCTGATAAATAATGTATTTTATTTTTGTGTTGTTATTCAAGATTTTTTTGTACAGTCAACTGAAACAGTCTGAGATACTTTATAATGTATTTAATGAATTAAGTTTTAGAGTAATATTGATATTACAGGTTTTATAGACTCGGATAAATAATGTATTTTATTTTTGTGTTGCTATTCAAGATTTATTGTACAGTCAACTGAAACAGTCTGAGATAGTTTATAATGTATTCAATGAATTAAGTTTTAGAGTAATATTGATATTACAGTTTTTATAGACTGATAAATAATGTAAATTTTCTTTGTATTGCTATTCAAGATTTTTTGTACAGTAAACTTAAATATTCTTTATACATCATAATGTATTTAATAAATTAAGTTTTAAAGTAATATTGATATCAAAGTTTTAATTCACTAAGATAATTAAATAATGTAAATTATTCTGTGTGTTGTTCTTCAAGACTTTTTGTACAGTCAACTGAAATATTTACAGATACTTTATAAATAATGTATTTAATAAATTAAGTTTTAGAGTAATATTGGTATCAGTTTTAATTCTCTAAGATAATTAAATAATGTACATTTTTCAGTGTGTTGCTATTCAAGATTTTTTGTAGTCAACTGAAACATTTAGAGATAATTTATAAATAATGTATTTAATAAATTAAGTTTTAGAGTAATATTAATATTAAAGTTTTAATATACTAATATAATTAAAAAATGTAATTTTCTTTGTGTTGCTATTCAAGATTTTTTGTACAGTCGACTGAATCAGTCAGAGATATTTTATAATTTATTTAATAAATGAAGTTTTAGAGTAATATTGGTATCAGTTTTAATTCTCTAAGATAATTAAATAATGTACATTTTTCAGTGTGTTGCTATTCAAGATTTTTTGTACAGTCAACTGAAACATTTAGAGATACTTTATAAATAATTTATTTAATAAATTAAGTTTTAGAGTAATATTAATATCAAAGTTTTAATATACTAATATAATTAAAAAATGTAATTTTCTTTGTGTTGCAATTCAAGATTTTTTGTACAGTTAATTGAATCAGTCAGAGATATTTTATAATTTATTTAATAAATGAAGTTTTAGAGTAATATTGATATTACAGTTTTTATAGACTAAGAAAATTAAATAATGTGAAAAAAATTGTGTAGCTATTTAAGATTTTTTCCATTTGTTTTACATTCACAGCAACCAATGTTATCTATTGTAATAATTTCCTTATGTATTTAACCTTTCGAAGAATCCTTGTATATGACCATGTTTTATGCCAGGTGATAAGACATGTTAACAAAATACAATTAATATATTTAGGCTACTTTATGGTAAGTATTTCATTAAAAAGAAGGTTTGACAATATGTATACAATCAATATCATAATTTGTATATACTAAGCAAAAATAAATAATAAACATGATAAAAGTTTAGGAACAAAAGTATTACTGGACTCATATATGAAACACCTTATACAAATTATTCAATTATTATTAATGATTGAGTTCTTATTAGATCCTTATTAAAATATCTATATCATTACTGTCTACGAAAACGCCAGTCAGTTTTATTTTTCTCCTCGAATTAAAAAGTATTCAATTACTTTGACACTTTTATTTGCAATAAGTATTTACATGATTAATAAAAAATGTCAATTTATAATAATATTATCAGAAAAAAATATGCCATTTGCTAATATTTCGTTTTAATAAAATAAATGTATAAAGTGCACAGGAAAATATAACTGATTAGACAACTAACTATAATCATATGAAACTAAATAAAATATATTAATTCTTATTACTTACCTTCCTGGATGTTGTTTCTGAGCTGTTACTGACAGAATGTGAGCCTCACGCCACAAATCACCTTCAAGGCATGCTTCAACTGACTCCCCAACAAAATATCTTTCTCTTACAAAATTAAAAACATCCTCTGACATTTCTGCAAAAGAACTTCTATTGGTTTTTGAGGCTAAGTATAGAATTGGTATGCGAAGCTCCATGGGAAAGTCTTTCAAAGATTTCCTTGCAGCTTTCTCACTCTCCAATGCCTCTGCATAAGTTAAGTTATTCTTCCCTGTCATCTCACAGGTCCACACCATGGAATTAACCAATATGATCCTCTCACAGTATTCCCTTGAAAAAAATAATAGTATATAGTTGAATAAACACTGAAAAATTTCAACATATATTAATGAAACTATGACACATTATGTCACGCTTGCGTTAATATGCGAGCAGCCGCGCGGAAGTAATGTCAACGGTCTCTCTCAACTGATATCTGCACTTTTATTCACAAGAACGCGAGATATGTGCGAAATATTTATATCTAAACAAACTCACTCATAATCCTTAAATATCTCGTCGGTGATCTCGCAATGGAAGACCTCGTCATCGTCGCGAAGGTACTCAGACGCCGTCGATTTCTCAAAGGCTTTTCTTTTCAATAGAGGCATGTTAAAAGAGTTCGCGGGTCACTACGGTGGGAAAACTAGTCTCAATATGATTTAAATTATCACTTTTGTAGTTTTACACAAAACTTTATGCCCCACATTGATATTTATATTATATTAAATAGAGTATTAGAAAATTAATAACATTTATCAAGATTACTACAGGAAAATTGTTGCGTGGTTTCAGTTGACAAGCCAAAAAACGGCGCGCTCTGCGCTTCTTTTTACGCCAGAAACATATGAAATGTGTTGGGGCACTGGACAGAGATTACTAATTGGTAACTTTTTAAACGTTTAAATTTTGCTTTTAGTTACAATTTATATATATATATGTATATATATTAAAATTAGGTATTTAAAACGTGATATTTGTCACAAAAACATAATATGATCACTACCGTATTTTATAAAAACGTCATATACTCATTGAAAGAGTCATTGACGTACAAACTTAAAAAAGAATACAATAAGGAAAGAATTTCTGGTGGTATGCTAATTTAGCTTGGTAGTTATACTAGATCTGTTTTTTTTTTTAATTAATTGAATGTAAAAATTATATAAAATATAATGTCGTAGAAAGAGATAACGAAAAGTGAGTGAAAGCGGGTGACAGACCTCTTTATACGCAGCTAAATGTTGGTCAATTAAACGCAGCTAGATAAAAGTGTCTAATGGCCATAGCATCCACTTACCTTCAGGTAACTGTGTGCGCTTATTCTATAAAAAAAACATACACACAGTCTCAAAGTAGCTTATTACTATAAAGCATTAAACGGATAACTACATATAAAAAGGTGAAGAATTGACCGATTAAAATAAAGTTTTTCTTATTTAATAGCATTAATAGATAAAGAATGACGTTTGAAAAAAAAATTTGATTTCTTATACATAATTGTAAAATAGTTGCCGTGTGGTGGCATCGTAAGAGAAAACATTGCTCCATTTTAGTGACCTTGGTATCGTAAGACGTAACTATAGGAAATTCAAAAAATGTACACGGCATTATCATCTCGTTTATGTCCAATATCCAGAATCGTCGGGCAGCAATGTCAAAGGGTTCTCTTTTCAGGCGAGAGGCCCCCCCGAAACCAAAAGATATTTATGAAAAAATAAACATTGATAAAATAAAGGGAATTTAATAATTGTAAATGACATCAAAACATTTATTTAAAATCTATTAAAAAAAAAAGATATTTTAAATCCTTAATTTCGGTATCGGTTTTTCACATTCTGATGTCGGTGCCTAGTTGGAATATCTTAGTGCATAAAAATGAGGAGAGCTGACCCCAAATAAAGGGACAAGTCCAGGAAGACGAAGAAAAAGAATTGGGGCTGAGATATAGTGTATAGGAAAATTAAAGCCTGAACTATAGAAGCCTATAGAAATTCAGAATGTCAGCTCTTACTTTTAATTAAAAGTTATTACTAACCCTTTTGAATGGATTGAGGAATATCACTCTTAATGTCGTCTGAAAGGTTCCATTAAAATCTTCATCCCTCATTTTACCACCCTTAAAGGTGGAATTTTTTCTCTAAATATATCTCTCCTGAAGTACGCTTCTGATCACCCCTGAAGTATGAAATATTTCATTATTTGATAACAAAACAATCGTCAAAATCGGTACGAAAATTGATGAGATGTCACGTAAAATAATAACAAAAAATAAACAGTCGAATTGACAAGTTCTTCACTTTTTGAAGTGTGCTAAAAAGTCAAAATTTCAACATAATTTTACATATATATGACTTTAGTGTTGATTCTAGTGTCATCTACTAAAATTACACAAAATAACCCAACGTAAAAAGGGGTTAAGTTGGTCAAAAATTGCTGATTTTCATGTATCAATTTAATTTGGGCAAATTAAATTGAAATAAGGCTTTAAAGCTTATCTACAAGACAATGTTTCAGATAAATGAATGTATTGAACACTCGTAATGTACTGATCAATAAGAATGGGGATTATCGTGACTAGTTTTTTTTCTAACTTATTATAGGCCAGTACTTGATTACAATGTCCCCTTGTGGTAAGTGGTGAAAGTAGATGGTAAATGACACTGTCTTTGCTTAACAATTACAAAAGCCTTTTCATTGTTGCCCAGATTGTAAAGAGATGGTGAGACAAATCCATGTCACACCTATGCCGGTAATTGTTAGGAGCATTACAATTGAAGTTGTATACATATTTTATATTTATTTATTCATTATAAGAGTTTTCGTGTATGCTATGCCTCCCAATTGTGGGTACGTAAAATTCCAATCTACCAATTCTGGAATTTAAATCCTCTCAAACAATCTTCTCACCGTAATTATTACTTTATGTACCTTTAGATTTTTTTACGGTGTTACCATTAACCATCCATTGTGTGGGTAGTAAGTACAGCATGTAAAAATAAATGTAATATAAGAACAAATAATACAATGTGTTAATTTTACACTTGATCAAACGAAATGTGCGGATACTAGATAAAAAATTATCGGCAAAAAATCGAAAAATATTTTTTTTATGTAAACTGTTTAAAAAATAAAAGCATTTGAATTTTTTTTTTGTTAAAATTCCCATCCTTCGGTTTTAAATTATTTTCTCTATAAGTAAACGGTATATTTTTTTCAAAGTAGTTTTATTTGGAAGTTAGAAAGATTAACTAGCAACAAAAATTAAAAAAACCTACGATATCAAGCAGGAAATTTGTCAAAAAAATAATAATATAATTTTTTTTGTTAAAAAAATACTTTTCTTTTTAATTTTTGGTCTGTAACTTCAAAACTAGTACATTGAGATAACCTTTTTAGCATGTTTTATTAAACTACGTAGCTTATTGTACAAGTTCTCCAAAATAACATGCGTTCTATCTCTTTTCATTTTTAAAATAATAATCATCAAAGAATGCCTTCGGTATGTTGATTTGCGCTTATGCGCCGCACCTACCTCTAATTTGAACACCCCTGGTCGAACAATAGCAGGTAAAGATAAAAAGAGATAGATCAATGAAAGGCGAAACAAGTGAGTGAGAGAGTGAATTGTCGTTTGGGTCATTTGGGAAATTTGGGTCTCGTTCTCGTAAGGCATGCAGGCAGCTTTAGCTATTTTAAACAGTTCATCTTGTAACGTTACCTAATTTGCACGTTGAATACGCTCACCATTTTTTTCGTCGTTATGCCTTCTACGATAGACTCATTGTCTGCTCGTGAAGTAGCTGACATTCATTACATTTACGGGTTTTGTGATGGCAACGCTCGCGCCGCCTCTCGAGAGTATCATCAGCGATTCCCGACAAGACCTGCCGTTGACTACAGGGTTTTCTTAGCAGTACATCGAGAATTAAGTGAAAATGGACTGCATCGCCCACATCGTGAACGTGCTTCTACTGTACCGGTGGATGTGGATGAACAAGTGTTGCGTTTGGTGTACCAAGACCCCACAATTAGTACTCGACGAATAGCACTCCAATTGGGGATCAATCACGTCCAAGTGTGGAAAATTTTGAAAAAGGAATGTTTGTACCCTTTTCATTTTCGAAGAGTGCAGAATTTGCACGAGCCAGATTACGTCGGAAGAAGTGTTTTCTGTTCGTGGCTATTGCGGCAAAGACGATTAGTCCCGAAATTCTGTGACCGTATTTTGTGGACCGATGAGGCAAATTTTAACAGAACTGGAATCACAAATTTTCGAAACCTTCACTTGTGGATGCCGGAGGAAAAAAATCCCTTAGCAGTTCGGCCAGCGTCCTTTCAAATCGAATTTTCGATTAATGTTTGGGCTGGAATGATAAGTGATTACTTAATCGGACCATTTATTCTTCCGTCAAGGTTGACAGGCCCAGCTTACCTAACATTTCTACAAGAAGAGTTACCTGACCTGATGAGTGATGTGGATCTACAAACAAAGAGGAAGATGTGGTTTCAGCATGACGGCGCTCCAGCTCACTTCAGCACCATCGTGCGTGATTATTTAAACGAACTATACGGAGACAGATGGATTGGACGAGGCGGACCAGTAGCGTGGCCGGCACGAAGCCCTGATATGACCCCCCTAGATTTTTTTTTGTGGGGCCACATGAAACAGATTGTGTACAGTACTCCAATTAGTACAAGAGAAGAATTGTTACAAAAAGTAATGGCTGCGGCTAGTCAAATAAAAGAAAATCGTACAGTATTAAAAAAAACAGTACGCAGTGTGGCATTACGTACAACTGTATGTATGGATGAAAATGGTGGTCATTTTGAAAATTTAATAAATTAAATCATTTTTCTACGGTTTCTTTTGTTTTGTTCCATAATTTTGACAATTAAATCATTATTAAATCACTTTTGAATTTTGTGCTCAGATTACCTACCTTATTTTTAGTGATTATCTTAACAACGAAAAAAGATAGAACGCATGTTATTTTGGAGAACTTGTACAATAAGCTACGTAGTTTAATAAAACATGCTAAAAAGGTTATCTCAACGTACTAGTTTTGAAGTTACAGACCAAAAATTAAAAAGAAAAGTATTTTTTTAACAAAAAAAATTATCTTATTATTTTTTTGACAAATTTCCTGCTTGATATCGTAGGTTTTTTTAATTTTTATTGCTAGTTAATCTTTCTAACTTTCAAATAAAACTACTTTGAAAAAAATACACCGTTTACTTAAAGAGAAAATAATTTAAAACCGAAGGATGGGAATTTTAACAAAAACAAAATTCAAATGCTTTTATTTTTTAAACAGTTTACATAAAAAAAAAAATTTTCGATTTTTTACCGATAATTTTTTATCTAGTATCCGCACATTTCGTTTGATCAAGTGTAAAATTAACACATTGTATAATAACTTTGGTAGTAATTAAAATTTTTATAGTGCAACATTTATTAAAGTTTCGTTCAAAATTTATTTTAATTGGTTTAACCTTACTTACTCACTTTAAAGTTGTTTTTTTATGTAATGATAAATCTTTCATATTTTTCTATTTTAACATTTCACTTTTTGAATACTGCAAATTTTTCGTTATAACTTCAATTCTTCTCTTTTTTTTGCAATATATTTTTAATTTTTTTACTTAATTTGGAATACATCCAGTACAAATGTCAATACATGAAAAATGAAAACCACAGAGCATAAATGAAAAACAAATCAGATGTTCATGTGTTAACACAATCACAATTCCCTAGATCATGTTTACTTGTTATTTAAATAAATAAACGCTTAACTTTTCGCATTGTGATGTTGTAAATAATTATTAACAATGCCAAAAGAACAGTATCGCGAAACTTACATTGGAAGAAAGATGTAAGTAGTGTAGGTTATGTTTACATATTCAAATTTGTATTCCAATTAAAGTATTTGTTAAATGTTGTTAGTATGATTTATTGAAGAATAATATACTATTTTGCATTGCTTTCAGATCTCATGTTACATTCAATGTGGACAGTGCATCAGATATACAGCAAGCAGCCAATATACAAGTGATTACAAAGAATTTATATGCTCAAGATGGACAGAGGACACCAGCTACTTACGGCGTGCTGGACAGACGCATGGTATGTAATTGGTTTTGCTATTTTAGACAGTATTGACGATTTTAGATTATTTTATACACCCTATACCATTTGCTTTTAACTGGAATATTTATTAGTAACTAGCTGGTACCCAGCATGTTGCTGCCACAGAAGAAATAATTAAAATATCATTTTAAATTTGGAAGAGTTGTATTGTTTAATTAGGTATGATAATGATATATAACTTTCAAATAAATGTGTTGGTATGATACACGCACTGCCTACTGTAAGTTAATTTTACTATGCTTATAACCATCCCATAAGTGCCAGCAATAAGTTGACAAAGTTTTACCGCAATCTGATGAACTGTATTAGTCTTGTGCCTGCTTGGTCATTTTAAAGATCGCTCCATACTAGTTCATTATGGACAGTAAACTAGTTTGTTCTATTAGTTCTATTGGCTCTATTTGGTCATCAGTACTACTAAACAGTTTAAACTGTATCTATCTGTAAAATCTGTATGGAATAATTATCTCAGTCAGTCATTCTCAGTCGTTTGATATCTGCTTAAATTGTAGTGTTTGTTGCACACACAGTTGATGACTTCTTGATCAAAATAAAAGTCTTAAGCAAATTAGTGTTGATAAAACAATTAACAGTAGTGAAATAAAGTCCCACATCCATAACATGAGAAAATAAAAAGCATCCAAGGATGCAATCAATATTAAGAAAATAATAATAAGCACAAAAAATGCTCCTCAATTATTGTTATAACATACCTCAAATTTTATTAAATTTTTACACGTTTGTTGTAGGTGCCGAAACGAAGTTTAGCAAATGTGTGTTTGTATCTATTTATTAAGTATGATAAATATGATAACTTTCCTATGATAAGCTAAATTAGACATTATTGCATTGACATACCTAAGATGTAACTTTCTTTATCGTTTCATTTTAACGGATTTGATCAATGGTAACATTATAGGCACTCCTCGGCTCTTGTCTTGCGTATTGTAAGTGTAGGTATACGAAAAGAGCTGTTAGACCGATTAACAGTCAGTGTTCAAAAACGTTTTTTCCAGTACATTGCTAAAAGACGTTTCCTATTCCTTCATCCGTGTAGTGGCGGTTAAGAATATCCACTACCCCATATCTTCCCGTGGGTGTCGTAAAAGGCGACAAAGGGAAACAGGCAGGAGATGGGCAGCAGCATCTTCCTGATAGTAGCCAAAATAACAATAAAAAAACTGCGGTTGCCAACCCGCTCGCCAAGCGTGGCAACTATGGCAATATACCCCCCATGAGCAATGACAATAATAAACGGCCCCCAGTCCCCGGCGGCCCCGCTATTCCTGGCTACGGTGGCGACCATGGTAACGGCGGGGCAGGGGGTGCTAAGAATCTCCGGTGGAGGTTCGGTTGCCACCTACGACGACTCGACCTGGCAACATACAACGCACGCACCCTGAGGACTGACGAGAAGATTGTGGAGCTGGAAGAAGAGATAGACAAGTTACGCTGGCATATTATGGGATTATCCGAAGTCCGAAGAGAGGGGGAGGACACGGTAATCCTCGAATCCGGCAACTTGCTCTATTACCGGGAGGGCGACCATCTGTCCCAAGGAGGTGTCGGATTTATCGTCCACAAGTCTCTCGTTAACAACGTTGTAAAGATTGAGAGTGTGTCGACGAGGGTTGCGTACCTTATACTCAGAATCACCAAACGGTATTCGCTGAAGGTCATACAGGTTTACGCACCAACCTCGGCACACCCCGATCAGGAGGTGGAGGAAATGTATGAGGATATCTCTAGAGCCATGCATTCCTCCAAAACCCAATATACGGTGTTAATGGGAGACTTCAATGCAAAACTAGGCACAAGAGAGAACGGTGAGCTGAAAGTAGGGAAATTTGGAATAGGGCAACGGAACCCAAGGGGCCAGCAGCTGGCCGACTTCATGGAGAAAGAGGGACTCTTTATGATGAACTCTTTCTTCCAGAAGCGGCCCCACAGGAAGTGGACCTGGTCGAGCCCCGACGGTTCGACAAAAAATGAGATTGACTTCATTATGACGACCAGACGAAAACTGTTCAGTGATGTCTCAGTGATCGCGAGGGTGAAAACCGGCAGCGATCACCGAATGGTTAGAGGCACACTGAACCTAAACGTTAAGTTGGAGAGGTCTCTTCTAATGAAGTCAACGCTCCGTCCCCCTCGTGCTCTAATCCAAAGTCCCGAAACCTTTCAGCTCGAGTTACAAAACCGTTTTCAGTGCCTAGAAGACTGCAATGAAGTGGACGATTTGAATGACAAGCTCGTCGAAACTGTCCATGCGGTCGGAGCTAAGTTCTGCAAGACCCGCCGCAGAAGAACACAAAAACTCTCCGATCACACTCTTAATCTCATGGCTGTTAGACGGGGGATGAAGCTACATTCTTCAACAGATTTAACAGCATACAGGCAACTGAACAGACAGATCTCCAAATGCATGCGACGGGACTTACGCAAATTCAATACAGCTCGTATTGAAGAAGCGATCGAGCGGAACCGAGGCTCCAAAGTCTTTGCCAGAGATCTGTCTGCCAGAAAGCGCCAACTGTCAAAGCTGAAGACAGAATGTGGCAGCATCGTTTCCGGGGCACCTGAGATTTTGAGTGAGATTGAGAGGTTCTATGGGCAGCTGTACACGTCATCGTTGGAGCCGCACGCAAGTGTGAGTAACGATCCAAGAGCGAGTCTTATCCGACATTATTCCGATGATATCCCGGACGTCAGTCTGAGCGAGATTAGAATGGCTCTCCAGCACCTTAAAAACGGTAAGGCCCCAGGCGAGGATGGAATTACAGCGGAGCTTCTGAAAGCGGGTGGAAAACCGGTACTTGAAGTCCTTCAGAAGCTCTTTAATTCCGTCCTCCATGGTGGCATTACACCGGAGGCGTGGAGCAGAAGTGTGGTGGTCTTGTTCTTCAAGAAAGGCGACAACGCTCTCTTGAAGAACTACAGACCGATTTCCCTTCTGAGCCGCGTCTACGTGCTGTTTTCGAGAGTCATTACGAATCGTCTCGCGCGCAGACTTGACGACTTCCAGCCTCCCGAACAAGCCGGTTTCCGAAAGGGCTTTAGCACCATAGACCACATACATACCCTTCGGCAAATTGTACAGAAGTCCGAGGAGTACAATTTGCCACTATGTCTGGCGTATGTGGACTATGAGAAAGCCTTTGATTCCGTCGAAATTTGGGCGGTGCTGCAGTCCCTTCAGCGATGCCAAGTTGACTGTCGGTATATCGGAGTGTTGAAGTGCTTGTACAGTAGGGCTACGATGGCTATCCGAGTACAGAACCAGAGTACGGAACCTATCCAATTGCAGAGAGGTGTAAGACAGGGTGACGTCGTATCCCCGAAACTCTTTACCGCTGCATTGGAAGATGTTTTCAAGCTTCTGGACTGGAAAGGATACGGTATCAACATCAATGGCGAGTACATCACTCACCTTCGATTTGCCGACGATATAGTCCTTATGGCAGAATCGCTGGAGGACCTAAGCACTATGCTCAATGACCTCAATAGTGTTTCCCAACGGATAGGTCTTAAGATGAACATGGACAAAACAAAGATCATGTTTAATGTCCATGTCACACCTATGCCGGTAGTTGTTGGGAACACTGGGCTCGAAGTTGTTGACGAGTATGTTTACCTGGGACAAATAGTCCGACTAGGTAAGTCCAACTTCGACCGAGAGGTCAATCGACGGATTCAACTCGGTTGGGCAGCGTTCGGGAAATTACGGCACATCTTCTCGTCAGGTATACCTCAAAACTTGAAAACGAGACTGTACACCCAGTGCGTGTTGCCAGTGATGACATACGGAACTGAGACGTGGTCCTTCACTGCTGGCCGGATGAGGAAGCTCAAGGTCGCTCAGCGAGCTATGGAGAGGGCTATGCTCGGAGTTTCTCTGCGTGATAAACTCAGAAATGAGGATATCCGCAGTAGAACTAGAGTGACCGACATAGCCCAACGGATTAGTAAGCTGAAGTGGCAATGGGCCGGCCATATAGCTCGAAGAACCGACAACCGATGGGGAAGAAAGGTTCTCGAGTGGCAGCCTCGTATCGGCAGGCGAAGTGTAGGGCGTCCCCCCACTAGATGGAGTGACGACCTGGTAAGATATGCAGGAAGTCGATGGATGCAGGTGGCTCAGGACCGTGCTTTGTGGCATTCTTTGGGGGAGGCCTATGTTCAGCAGTGGACTTGTGAAGGGCTGTAATGATGTAATGATGATTCCTTCATCGTTTGCAAACTACACAAGGCAAAACTGTATGGCAGAGCATAAAATAAGAACAAACAAACATTAATTTTTATACATTAGATAAATGCAGACTCACGAGTAATGTAAACAATACCTTCCTATCGCTAAATGTTGCTATGTTATGAGATTTTTTGAAGTATTGAATATTTTGAAAGCAATGTTAGCTCTATTATATGTTAAGCTGTAAAAATTTTTAATGTAATGGCATTGCTGTTTTACCATTAAATATTCTAATCTCAATATACAAATCTAATAAGGGATCCTAAGGATCCCAAACTTGAGATATTTTATATAATATTATGTTAAATATACTTTGCTCTTTGTTTATTCAGGGTACAAATCAAAAGGATGCCAACTGTGAGACTTGTGGCCTGGGGCTGGCAGATTGCATTGGTCACTATGGTTATATAGAGTTGGCACTACCGGTGTTTCATGTTGGTTACTTTCGTTCAATAATAACCATACTGCAGACTATATGCAAGGTAAATTTATGTAGTGATATAGCATTTATTATGGCAGAATCGCTGGAGGACCTAAGAACTTCAATAGTGGCTCAATAACCTCAAAAGTGTTTCCCAACGAATAGGTCTTAGGATGAACATGGACAAAACAAAGATCATGTTTAATGTCCATGTCACACCTATGCCGGTAGTTGTTGGGAGCACTAAGCTCGAAGTTGTTGACGAGTATGTTTGCCTGGGACAAATAGTCCGACTAGGTAAGTCCAACTTCGACCGAGAGGTCAATCAACGAATTCAACTCGGCTGGGCAGCGTTCGGAAAACTACGACATCTTCTCGTCAGACATACCTCAAAACCTTAAAACGAAATTGTACAACAAGTGCGTGTTGCCAGTGATGACTTACGGATCTGAGACGTGGTCCTTCACTGCTGGCCATATGAGGAAGCTCAAGGTACTCTTCAAGATCTTTGGTGACATCAGAAAGTTGCTAGGATTCTTGACGAGTTTGGGTGGCCTGCATAGTATTATTTCTTGCCTATGTGAAGTAGTGTAAACCAGCCCTTGTAACACTAACACTTACTAACTAGTGTTAAACTCCGGAGGGTACCATGCACATAAAGTCCACTGCTGGACATGGGATTCTCTCATTGTATTATCATTTTAATAAAATTATTATATTTCAAAGGCACTTATTTATTTATTGACTAGCTGTGATACCCGTTGGTTATATTGTAAAATTAGGCATCATAATACATTTGTGATCAAATTGAATGAAAAATAACTTTCAAATAAATTTGTCGGTACGATACGAGTGTCACCTACCGTAAATTAATTATACTATGCCTATAACCTTCGCGTGCAAGTGCAAGCAAAAAGTTTACAAAATTTTAGCACAATCTGATGAACGGTATGGCAGGGCAAAAAAACGAACAAACAAATATTAATTATTATATATTAGGCTAGCTGGTACCGGGTGCGTTGCTGTCGCAAAAGAAATAATTGTGCATATAACGTTTTAAATTTGGAAGATTTATTTTAATTAGGAATGATAATAGATTCATTGAAATTGAACGATATATAACTCTCAAATAAATTTGTCGGTACAATATGCTCGTCACCTGCAGTAAGCTTTATTTGTACTATGCCTATAACCTTCGCGGAAGTGCCAGCAGTAAGTTGACAAAGTAAACAAATGGTATGGCAGCGCATAAAATACGAACAACGAATTTTAATTATTATTTATTAGATTTAAAACTTTGTATGGTGTGGTGTATTGTTAATGAATATTTTACATATATTTTTTATTAAAAGTTAACATTTGAAAAAGCTTCGATCGAGGTTGAGTTCTTACCAATACCATGAATACAATGAATTTGTCAAATTTTGCTTAGATTTAATTCCATATGTTTACAAATCATTGTCCCCCCGTTCAAACCATATTTGGAATTGAAGTAATTGTGGTAGGGTTCATTTATTTTTTTATCTCCTTTGGCCATTTTTCAACTAGATACACCTCACCGGCTGTGAAACTAACTGTTGTGCTTGCGACCGAATTTACATTAAAACGAAAAGGTTTATACTTTATTATCATACCTTGTATTTTTACAGGACTGTGCAAAAGTAATGTTACCGGAAAAAATAAAAAAATCATTCAGACGCAAATTCATAAATCCAGAACTATCATACTTACACAAGAAAACATTGCGAGCGGCTGTGCTAAAGAAGGCGAAAACGTGTACAAAGTGCCCTTATTGTGACTCTCTAAACGGCATTGTCAAAAAGAGCCCCGCTGGAATATTGAAGATCATACATGATAAGTACAGGACAAAGAAACCAACCGATCCAATCGTTCAGAATGTGCTTAAAAACTTTCACGAGGCCAAGGAATCTAATAAGGAGATAGCAGCAATGATAAATAGTGGTTTGATCATAGAATTAAGTCCATTAGAGGTAAGTTATTTTCATAAGAATGCTATTTGTAACCCTGTGCTGCCACCAATTGTAGTTTATGCATGTAACAAAATAGTATATTTCATTACGAGTGCGGAAAGCCTGTCAGCAAAGAGTTCCGACAAATGTCTACTCGAGCCGAGGCGCAGCCGAAGGTGAGGGTTGACAGTCGGAACAAGTTGCAATGACGGTTCCGCATGTGTACTGAACAACTATTTTTAATACAGTTGCGAAAAAATGAAGCAATTTACAAACAACTAAACTCGCAAAGAACATTTTAGGAAAATAGCGCCAACTTTTTGATTTTTTTGTTTTTTCTTCACCCATTCTGGGTAGGCAAAGGGAACTATGCCCATACAGCCAAGTCTTCAGTAGAATTTTTTTATTGATATGAAATGAAGATGAAATTTAATGAGATGAAATGAAATGAAACCTAACCTAACTCATTGAATCAAATCATTAAATCTGATATTGAAACAAATTAGTAGTTTTTTTTTAGAAATATTTGCCTGAATCATAAAAACTTCTATGAATTTTTTGTAGTAAAAACTTCGTGGTTGGTTTTTTCTTTTTAATAGACATAATTTTGACAGTTGGGAAAGAGAACGCACGAGTTCGGAAAAGGTAAAGAAAAAGCTCGAGTATGTAATAGCCCACATCTCGAACGCTATATGTCCCTGCAATATGCCACTTTTTGAGCAACTGTATTAAAAAGATATTTTTAAAAATAAGAAGAATGCTAGTATATAAAATAAGCAAACATTAACAGTCTTATTACAAAATGTGGATTCTCGATCAGGCTCAAAGATCTTTTCTACCGACTTCAAACAGGAGGAGGTACTCAATTCGACTGTGTTTTTTTTTTCTTTCTTTTTTTATGTGTGTTACCTCATAACTTTTTTCTGCGTGATCCGATTTCGATGATTCTTTTTTATATGAAAGCTGGTGCTTTACGTGTGGTCACATATAAATTTGATCAAGGTCTAATCAATAGTTTTTGAGTTCTTTTTAATAATTTATATTGAAGTCGGTTGTACAAAATTTTCAATTTTAAATGATCTCAAACTAATTCCAAACTTTAGTTACAGAGCCACAGTCTTTGCGAAATTTGACATTTGCTGTCAATTTCCATATTTTACGTTTTAGTTTGCATATTTTCCATGGAACTTCTTTATTCACACAGATTCTAATTGAGACAAATTACAAACTACTTTTTGTGATAACATCCAAACTTTTGTTATAGACAAAGGAATAAACACACATGATGCATTATATTTTTTATTAATTCATTCATTACTGCCAATTGCAAGTCTACTGCTGAACATAGGGATCCCCCAAGAAATGTCCAAAGCATGGTCCTTAGCCACCTGCATCCATCGACTTCCTGCAATTCACTCCATCTAGTGTGGGGAAGCCCTACCTTTTGAGGTATGAACCTACCGCTAGAGAACCTTTCTTCCCCATTGATTGTCTGATGATAAATTATTATTACAAAAAGAAATTAAAAAAAAAACAATAGCTAAAAAAAGCAAAATGTTTTGTGATAAAGCAAACAAAGGGACTGTTTAAATATAAGCTGTGAACTGTTACAGAGCACTGTACAAGTGTGACGTATCTGGTACTGGGCTTAAAATTATGTCTGCTAAGTGAGGACCAAATTGACAAAGTTAGGATAGCAATTGCTTTGCAATAGTCCATGACAATGATTTTTACAAGCAACATAATCATACTGCATTGAGATATTATTTATATATTTATTCAAATAGGCACAGTAACCAAGTTACATTAAAAGGAATTTGATATACCTGTTTAATCACATCTTGTACATGATTAATTATATCTATAATTATATCTTCTTACGTGGTAGAGCCATGCTGTAGCTATATTAGTATTATTACTATAGTTGTAGCACAAATGGGTCGACTCGACTGGGGAAGGACCACACTCTCACAGAGTAAAATAGCAGCTTAAAACTGCTGTGTTTCGTATGGTGAGTGTAGAGAACCGGAGACCCCTTTACTGGAAACGAGGGATTCCATCTTAGTCCTCACGGGTGACAACGCATGTGCATTTTGATTCGTAATCGAGGATAAATGTAGATGTCTATGGGCCACAGCAACCACTTACCATCAGGTGGACTGTGTGATCGTTTGTCATCCATATTCTATAAAAAAAAACGAGATTTGTGTGGCCTAATACCAATGACATAGAGTATGTAAGTATTCTGTTTGAAATGATTTTATCATTGAACTATATATAGGTATAATCAGTCCAAGCGGCTGTTGTCTCTCTCGGTCGTTCGAGCACAGCGCGACAGCAAAAGACCACTAAAAACCTATTCATCATATTTCTTACAGACCGGATATCTTTTTCAGAAAGCCATCATAAAGAAAAAATATAAATGAATTCTATAAATTTTTTAATGATTTTTCAGGTGTTAAATTTATTCCGACGTATACCAGATGAAGATATTCCATTGCTGGGAATGAATGTAAAGGCCTGCCGTCCCGAGGATCTGATTTTGACACGATTGCTCGTACCGCCACTGTGTATTCGGCCTAGTGTCGTCTCTGATATCAAGGCTGGCACGTAAGTTTATATAAAGAAAAAATATAAATGAATTCTATAATTTTATTTTCCCATTCCCAATTGCAATGTGAAATGTGTTGTGCGCAAATGCGTTATGTCTACGATGAATGTCTAATTTCATGAATAAATCTATCATAGTTCTCTAGTTATTACAGCATCCACTTACTATCAGGGTGGACCATGAAGCAAATGAAAAGAGGTGTTATAATTAGATTCCAGTATGTAACAACGCGTGACAATTTGCGGGGTGAGGGGATGTTAAGCCCCGCCCACTTTACACTATCCACATCTACCGATTAATAGTAAAACTACTCGAATTGTTCCATATCGATGTTGAGATGTAGTTTAGCTACCTTGACGATAGATGGCGGCCTGTTCGAAAATGATTATAATTTATAAAATAATATTTTGACGATTAAAATTTCTTTATGTCTGAATGCAAAACAAATGTCAGTACTTTCGTATGATTATTTTACCAATACTGAGCTCTACGTACCTTTATATTTTTAGTTCACATGACACAAAGTGTCGCCATCTAGTGCAGAATATATTTAATTATATTTGTAAGCCGACGCAAAGAGATTTTTCTAGAACTATTTTAAAAAATTAGGTGGAAAATTACTTACAAATGAAATGTGATGTCATCCATAGCATCACAGCGTCTATCTGAGTAGTTTTTACACGATAAAACACAACACTTCATCCTTTTCTTCTTAATAATACGAAAATACACCGATTTGCGATTTTCAACACATAAGCGCACAGGACGAATGCTGACAGTATACTAACTAAAGCCACATCCACTATGATGACGTCAGGACCTACTTAGAATCACAGTGCACAGTTGCTTATGCCGTCTCCTCTTTGTATTTGCTTCACGGATGGACTATGTGCTCGTTTCACCCATATTCTATACACTCCTTATCTATATAAAAAAGAATTCATAAATAACGATGCAGTTTTTCACAATTTCGGCTAAAGGCTATCTGCTCTTTTTTTTTGCTCTTTTTTTTTAGTTTAAAAAACGTTACCCCCACACTAGGATTTTCTCCTGTGTCGTGAAGGCAGTTTACAAACATAAATTGCACGAGGACAAACATCCACACTCGGAACAATTATTTGTAGGTCATACAAATACTTGTTCCGTGCGGGATTCGAACCCGCAGCCCCCAGCGCAACAACTCATTCCTAAGCCACTGCGCCACGGAGCCGTCGTATTTAATAGGCTATTTGATTTTTCTCAAATAAGGTTTGATTACGACTGTTTTTCAGCAACGAAGACGACCTGACGATGAAACAATCGGAGATCCTGTTGATCAACGACGTGATCGCGCGGCACATCGCCAGCGGCGGCAAGAGCGAGCTGCTGCAGGAGGACTGGGACTACCTGCAGCTGCACGCCGCGCTCTACATCAATAGCGAGATGTCCGGCATCCCGCTCTCCATGCAGGTATAGTAACCTATTGCAGGACCACTGGGTCTACCGCCATGCTCTTTTATAGAGGGACGAACTCCCTCTCCTTTCCACCATCGGACAACCAGACGGTCGTTGGGTCTTCAACCCTTTGCTGTCGATACTCCACGCATTAGATCCAAACGGTTTGCTTCACCTTTTGTAGTGCGTACAGCAAAGCAGTGGAATAATTTGCCGGCGTCTGCATTTCCGTCCGAATACAACCTGGGCGTCTTCAAGGCAAGAGTGAATAGGCTTTTGTTACGCTAAGACAGTGCGAT
This sequence comes from Parnassius mnemosyne, assembly GCA_963668995.1. NCBI lineage: Eukaryota > Metazoa > Arthropoda > Insecta > Lepidoptera > Papilionidae > Parnassius > Parnassius mnemosyne. Next base: position 44,651,878 of record CAVLGL010000057.1, on the reverse strand, counting down.
TTATCATCTAGGGTTTCATCACCACTTACCACCAGGTGGGATTGTGGTCAAGCACTGGTTTCTAATAACTAAAAAAAAACTAGCTAGCGGCACACTTGATTGTAAGTGTGGACCGCTGCCCTTAAACACCTGCAACACCAGGAGAACTGCAGGTACGTTGCCGGCCTTTTAAAGGGGAGTAACTTCGTTTAACTAATGTAACTTTCGAGGTAAGTTCTGCAAGACCCGCCGCAGAAGAACACAAAAACTCTCCGATCACACAATTAATCTCATGTCTGTTTGACGGGAAATTAACCTGCGGTTTCTACAGATTTGACATCATACTGGCAACTGAACAGATAGATTTCCAAATGCATGCGGCGGGATTTACGCAACTTCAATACAGCTCGTATTGAAGAAACGATCGAGCGGAACCAGGGTTCCAGTCTTTGCCAGACCTGTCTGCCATAAAGAGCCAACTGTTAAAGCTGAAGACCGAATGGCGCAGCATCGTTTCCGAGACACCTGAAATTTTGAGTAAGATTGAGAGGTTCTATGGGCAGCTGTACACGTAATCGTTGGAGCCACACGCAAGTGTGAGTAACGGTCCAACAGCGAGTCTTATCCGATACTGTTACTATGATATCCCGGACGTCAGTCTGAGCGAGATTAGAATGGCTCCCCAGCACCTTAAGAACGGCAAGTCCTCTGGCGAGGATGGAATTACAGCGGAGCTTCTGAAAGCGGGTGGAAAATCGGTACTTGAAGTCCTTCAGAAGCTCTTTAATTCCATTCTCCATAGTGGCACTACACTGGAGGCGTGGAGCACGGATGCGGAAGCACGAAGTGCGGTGGTCTTGTTCTTCAAGAAAGGCGACAATGCTCTCTTGAAGAACTACAGACCGATTTCCCTTCTGAGCCGCGTTTACGTGCTGTTTTTGAGAGTCATTACGAATCGTCTCGCACGCAGTTTCGACAACTTCCAGCCTCCCGAACAGGTTTCCGAAAAAGCTTTAGCACCATAGAACACATACATACCCTTCGGTAAATTGTACAGAAGACCGAGGAGTACAAATCGCCACTATGTCCTGCGTAAGTAGATAGTCTAATTAATTTTATTAGAGATAGAGAAAGCCAATTAATAGATTCAGGCGTTACTGTGAGGAAATACATTATATTAAAGTTGGAAAAATTTACTTTGCCAATATCCGCTCAAAAAAAATAAAATGATGTGTCTTACCAAGTTTGAAGAGCACCTCCCGCCCTCCCACAATTGTGTGCACTATCCCCGTCACCACTTATCCCAGCACCACTACTCCCACCATCACTACACTAGGAAAGACACACCACCGGCGACAATACTCTATCGAAGTGCTGAAGTGTTTGTACAGTAGGACTACGATGGCTATCCGAGTACAGAACCAGATACGAAACCTATCCAACTGCAGAGAGGTGGAAGACAGTGTTTTGTTATATCCCCGAAACTCTACCGCTGCATTGGAAGACGTTTTCAAGCTATTGGACTGGAAATGATACGGTATTAACTTCAATGGCGAGTACATAACTCACCTTCGATTTGCCGACGATATAGTCCTTATGGCAGAATCGCTGGAGGACCTAAACACTATGCTCAATGACCTAAATAGTGTCTCTCAACGGATAGGTCTTAAGATGAACATGGACAAAACAAAAGTCATGTGTAATGTCCATGTCACACCTATGACGGTAGTTGTTGGGAGCACTAAGTTCGAAGTTGTTAACGAGTATGTTTACCTGGGACAAATAGTCTGACTAGGTAAGTCCAACTTCGACGTTGAGGTTAATCAATGGATTCAACTCGGCTGGGCAGCGTTCGGGAGATTACGACACATCTTCTCGTCAGATAAGACGTCAAAAAAGTCAAAACAAGTTTGTACATCCAGTGCGTGTTGCCAGTGATGACCTACGGATCTGAGACTTGTTCCTTCACTGCTGACCGTATGAGGATGTTCAAGATCGTACAGCGAGCTATGGAGACGGCTATGCTCGGGGCTTTTCTCCGTGATAGACTTAAAAACGAGGATACCCGTAGTAGAAGCAGAGTAACCGACATAGCTAAACGGATTAGTAAGCTGAAGTGGCAATGGGCCGGCCATATAGCTCGAAGAACCGACAACCGATCGGGAAGAAAGGTTCTTGAGTTGCAGCCTCGTACCGACAGGCGCAGGACATCACTCCGGAAAAATTACCGGTAGTAAACAAGTCCACAAAGAAGTCGGACGAAGAAGAAAACTCCTAGTAAATCCAATAGCATACTAAATCGCATAGAGTTGCGGACCGCCAAACATCCAGATGATGAAAATGGTAACGTGAGTTTTGTCGCGTTGTGCGTTGGTGAAATGCTTAGGGTTACTTTGTCGTGTGACTTAATATTACATTTTAGAATATGGCGACGCTTTCGTCGAGCTACAAGCGAAACTCACTGAAGCCTAAATCGCGCTATTAAAGTTCCGAAGTATTGCGCTATATATAGAATAGCTCTGTACTTACCACGCGGAGCATCATTGATTGACCGCTCTCCTTACTAAACCTTGCTGGCGGGTTCTCCTTTTCCTTCCCCGGCCAAAAGTATGAAACTGGTTAATAGTTTTATGATGGCAAGTGGGTTTTTCACGTGGGGGAAATGCTTAAAACATACTTCGCTGGGTCAAAAACGGATTATGTCGGGTTCGCACCGACTATTATCCCACAGTGACCTTTCCCACATATGGACAGGGCCATGGGAACACATATCCACGGTACAAATGGTTCGTCGATGTATTTACAGTCGACGAAACGAGACTGTTTATCGTCAATGATAAACTAGTTTATAAAACAGGTTTTTTTTCGACTAGTTTATGCCGTCGACAAAACATGAACGATGAATAATTTACGTCAATATAAACTACTTATCGTTCTACTTTGCTTCGCTAATTGGTAAACGACGACTAGAGTAAATTGTTAGATAAATAAAACTTAAATTGGCGGTGGATGACTTATAACCTAATACATCTTTACATTCATTACACGTTGCTTTAAAAGTTTTATTGTCTTTTTCAAAATGGTGCCATATCACACTACTGTTTTTACGGGCCGATGCCGACATAATTAATATTTACACTATTTTACCACTTTAATACTTAAGTAACACTATTACTGTTCACACTATTTACTATTAACATTAACTTAATACTATGAATAATTATTTACATTTTAGTTACCGTCTCCAATTAGAAAAGTACTAAATACGTGTAACATTGACCTATACAAAGCGCATTTCAATCGAGACTAAAAAAATAAAGTTCAAAATTCTGCCCTACGCCTTATATTGACATGCATATTTCATATCTATATGCATTGTAATAGAGCTTATTATTACAAAACACCGCCCACTCAATTGTTCGAGAGTCGAGCACGTGGAGAAAGAGAGATAGTCGTCAGAACAAGGTGTGAAGAGAACGGAATGCTTGATCGACGAGTGACTAGTGAAATTGTTTCGGCAAACGCTCGACGGTGTTTGTAATGCGCGATGTAAAATGTCGTTCACGAGTAAAATAGCTTATCAGTAGACTATAAACTGTCGAAAAAAAAACTGTTTGTTCATTCAACGCCCACACTTAATCCACGGCTTTAACAATGCCGGCCCCTCTTCGTGAGGACATTTGCTCGCCCCTTTTCTCTTAGTAAGACGCGCTAGCTCTGGCCTCGCCAAAGTTGTGGAGGATAAGGGCGACTTCACCTTGATTGCGGAGAGGCTGCCCCTCACTTCACAGTCCAACCAACGTGCAAACCGGAGTGTCCACTAGAGCCAAGCCGTTCCCACTTCCCAACCCTGGCTACTAACTCCCGCCAATCGGCTACTAACAAGGTTTAGACAGGAGTAACATTTATACTTTATTATCTTTATCATATTTTTCAGCCCAAAAAACCGGGAAGGGGTTTGGTACAACGGCTAAAGGGTAAACAGGGTCGGTTCCGCGGCAATTTGTCCGGGAAACGTGTCGACTTCTCCAGTCGAACCGTCATCTCGCCGGACCCCAACCTGCAGATACAAGAGGTAAGTAAATGATAGATTTTTTGAGATTGCATGAAACCACTATACACAAATACGTAGTCTTTAAATGGTCTTGGGACGATCTAATTTGAGAGATTAGCCGTGTTTTTGGAACAACCTTTTTTCTCTCGAATCACCTCTCAAATGGTGATTGTAGTTTAACTTTTTACCCTTAATAGAATCAGGCGTTACTTTGCGGAAGTCCATTATATTATTAAATTAAAATTTATTGTCAACTTTAATTTTTACCCTTTTCAGGGTTCGGTACCCAAAAGGTAACCAACGGGACCCTATTACTAATCCCCCGCTGTCCGTCCGTCTGTCTGTCAGCGGGCTGTATCTCATGATCCGTAAAAGATAGTTAAAATTTTCATAGAAGGTGTATTTCTGTTGCCGCTATAATAACAAATAATAAAAATTAATAGGGTCTCTCCTACTAGAAACGTGTATTACGATGGTACAGAACCCTTCAGGTGCGGGGCTGACTCGCACTTGGCCGGTTTTTTATGTATTTCCCGTACAGAGTAGTGTGAGATTTGGTATAGTTAAAGTTTATATGGAGAAGGAGTGCAGTTAGCAGTTGAAGAGGAGCAACTTAAAAATCAGATACATTATGTGTTACCAATTGCATAAAATAAATAAAATAAAAAATTCATTATTTACGTTCATATTGTCAATGTCAATTGTTTAATAAATAATAGTCTATGGTCAAACAGTTGCATAGAGTAGAGGTTGGCGTCGAAGAATTTTAAACTACTGCCAATAAATAACTACTGACAAAGTGACTGAAGAGCCGTGGTAGCTCACGGGCTAAACGCACGCTGTAAATTTTACAGTACGCGTGCAAACCCGGGTTCGATCCCCGCCGGCACCAATGAAATTATTAATTTCAATTTTAAGTGATGATTTACCACGTGCTCGGCGGTGAAGGAAAACATTGTGAGGAAACCTGGATGTCTGAGAAATAAGAAAAAAATATTTCGAAGACACATGAAGTTCGCCAACACGCATTGGGGCAGAGCGGCGGACATTTCCTTGCCTTAAAACCCTCTCAGAAATAAGAGGTCTGTGCCCAGCAGTGGGACCTATATAGGCCGTACCTTTAACTCATTAATTTTAATCGAATTCCCATAAAATAATACAAAGGGCGGGTTTTATAGTCATTCTCTACCCATCAAGTATTCGACTTTCGTGTTAGTAATAAGTGTCTTCCAGAAAAAAAAAGTGTCTTTGATTCTTTACACTCACCCTTACAGGTGCAGTGGCGGTGTAAGAATATCCACTACCTCATATTGTTCCGTGGGTGTCGTAAGAGGCGACAGTGGGAAATTGAAACAGGTTATGGGCAACAGCCAGTGTGTGTTGCCAGTGATGACTAATGGATCTGAGACGTGGTCCTTCATTGCTGGCCGTATGAGGAAGCTCAAAGTCGCTCAGCGAGCTATGGAGAGGGCTATGCTCGGCGTTTCTCTGCGCGATAGACTTAAAAACGCGGATACCCGCAGTAGAACCAGAGTAACCGACATAGCTCAAAGAATTAGTACGCTGAAGTAGCAACGGGCCGGCCATATAGCTTGAAGAACCGACAACCGATGGGGAAGAAAAGTTCTCAAATGGCAGCCTCGTACCGGTAGGCGAAGTGTAGGGCGTCCCTCTGCTAGATGGAGTGACGACCTGGTAAGAAATGCAGGAAGTCGGTGGATGCAGGTGGCTCGGGACCGTGCTTTGTGGCATTCCTTGGGGAAGGCCTATGTCCAGCAGTCGACTTGTGACAGGCTGTAATGATGATAATGATGATGATGATGGGCAACAGCATCTTCCTGATAACATCTCAAAATAATAAATGTAATGGATGGATGGATGGACTTACCGTAGACAACACAGCAGCATTAAGGTGTTCCGTTTGTGTAGGTGGGTGTGCCGGTGCACGTGGCCAAGGTGCTGACGTACCCGGAGCGCGTGTTCCCGGCCAACCTGGCGTGGCTGCGGCGCCTGGTGTGCCACGGGCCCGACGCGCACCCCGGCGCCAACTACGTGCAGCAGCGCGGCCTCAGCCACAAGAAGTACCTCAAGTACGGCAACCGGGAGAAGATCGCGCAGGAACTCAAGGTCACTGCTCTCTTGCTAATACTTATTTTGCCATAATATCTATAGAAATAAATAAAATTGAAGTATTAAAAATATTGAAAGTATATACGGTAATTATAACAATTTTTAAAATTTTTGTCTGTCTGTCTGTTTGTTCCGGCTAATCTCTGAAACGGCTGGACCGATTTCGACAGGACTTTTACTGGCAGATAGCTGATGTTATAAGGAGTAACTTAGGCTATTTATATTTTAGAAAAATAATTAAGATTCCGCGCAACATAATAAAAAACCTAAATTACACGCGGGCGAAATCGCGGGGAACAGCTAGTCTATATATAAAAATCTCAATCGCTATCCGTTCCGTCTCGCTAAAACTCGAAGGTAGCTTGACTGATTTTGATGAAATTTTTTGTGTGTGTTTGATACCTGGATGGTTTAGATTCACAATTTGATCCGGTAGGCGGTGCTGTTGTCGGGATTCAGAAGTCACCCGTGCAAAGCCAGAGCGATTCGCTAGTACACTATGAAATTATTATTATTATTATTATTTTAAAATATATTCCCAAATACCCAAACACCGCCCAATTTCAAGATGCCGTTAAGTCTCGTGCTGTCTCTATCATTTTAAGTCAAAGTGACAGTGACACTACGAGACTTAATGGCATCTTAAAATTGAGTGGCGTTTGAGTTTTTGGCTAGTAAAGTCATAGAAATTGAAACGGCAACGTTTGCAATAATTTACCGTATTATTTTATACATATATATATATATAAATCAGTGGCTCAGGACCATGCTTTGTGGTATTCGTTGAGGGAGACCTATGTTCAGCAGTGGACTTGTGAAGGGCTGTAATGATGATGATGATAATGATGAATTTCAAATTATTCGGCGACCAACATCATACCACATGTCTGAGAGATAACAGTATTTCGAAGAAACGTGAAGTGAACTATTACGAATTCAAGCAGCGCGGCGAGCTATCGTTCCATAACCTTCTAATAAAAATAATAAGGTATTTATTTCGGACAAGAAGTATCCATAGTGGTAAAGTAACATTTTATACTATTAGGCAGCCTGTGTCTAGAAGTGGGTATAGACTGTAACTTTACTATACTGACCTAACAACATTTTGTGACAGTGCGGTGACATAGTGGAGCGGCACCTAGTGGACGGCGACGTGGTGCTGTTCAATCGGCAGCCATCGCTACACAAGCTGTCCATCATGTGTCACCGAGCTCGCGTACAGCCGCAGAGGACATTCAGGTGAGGGTACTTCCTTCTTATTTCCTAACATGTCAATTAGCAACTACATATTATGATGTATTGGTTGCTATAGTTGGGTCACAGTCTAACTATTACTAACAGTCGATCATCGAAGACGTCTAGACCGGGCAATCGTGTTGTGTGGTGCGGGCTGACCACCGGACGGACAGTTCCCGAGCGGCCCTTAGTCTTAGAACTGTCCGGTAGGGCTGTCCTATCACGAAAATTAATCAAAATAGTTCACATCGACATCACCATACAGCCTTTCACAAGTTCACTGCTGAACATAGGTCTACCCCGACAAATGCCACAAAGCACGGTCCCGAGCCACCTGCATCCACTGACTTCCTGTATGTCTTACCAGGTTGTCACTCCATCTAGTGGGGGACGCCCTACACTTCGCCTGCCGGTACGAGGCTGCCATTCGAGAACCTTTCCTCCCCATCGTTTTCGCTTTTTCGATCTATATGGCCGGCTTATTGCCACTTCAGCATACTAATTCTTTGGGCTATGTCGGTTACTCTGGTTCTACTGCGGATATCCTCGTTTTTAAATCTATCACGCAGAGAAACGCCGAGCATAGCCCTCTCCATAGCTCGCTGAGCGACTTTGAGCTTCCTCATACGGCTAGCAGTGAAGGACCACGTCTCAGATCCATAGGTCATCACTGGCAACACGTACTGGTTGTACAATTTAGTTTTTAGGTTTCGAGGTATGCCTGACGAGAAGATGTATCGTAATCTCCCAAACGCTGCCCAGCTGAGTTGAATCCGTCGATTGACCTCTCGGTCAAACTGGGACTTACCTAGTCGGACTATTTGTCCCAGGTAAACATAATGGTCAACAACTTTGAGCTTACAGCTCCTAACAACTAGGTGTGACATGGACGTTAAACATGATTTTTGTTTTGTCCATGTTCATCTTCAGACCTATATGTTGGGAGACACTATTGAGGTCATTGAGCATAGTGTTTAGGTCCTCCAGCGATTCTGCCACAAGGACTATATCGTCGGCAAATCGAAGGTGAGTGATGTACTCGCCATTGACATTAATACCGTATCCTTTCCAGTCCAGTATAGCTTGAAAACGTATTTCAATGCAGCGGTAAAGAGTTTCGAGGATATTACGTCACCTTGTCTTACGCCTCTCTGCAGTTGGATAGGTTTCGTACTCTGGTTCTGTACTCGGATAGCCATCGTAACTCTACTGTACAAATACTTCAACACTTTGATATACCGACAGTCACCTCGGCACCGCTGAAGGGACTGCAGCTACGCCCAAATTTCGACGGAATCAAAGGCTTTCTCATAGTCCACATATGCAAAGCAAAGTGACAGATTATACTCCTCTGTCTTCTGTACAATCTGCCGCAGGGTATGCATGTGGTCTATGGTACTAAAGCCTTTTCGGAAACGGGCTTGTTCGGGAGGCTGGAAGTCGTTAAGTCTGCGTGCGAGACGATTCGTAATGACTCTCGAAAACAGCACGTAGACGCGACTCAGAAGGGAAATCGATCTGTTAGTTCTTCAAGAGAGCGTTGTCGCCTTTCTTGAAGAACAAGACCACCGCACTTCTGCTCCACGCCTCCGGAGTAGTGCCACCATGGAGGACGGACTTAAAGAGCTTCTGAAGGACTTTAAGTATCGGTTTTCCACCCGCTTTCACAAGGTCTGCTATAATTCCATACTCGCCCGGGGCTTGTCGTTTTTAAGGTGCTGGAGAGCCATTCTAATTTCGCTCAGACTGACGTCCGGGATATCATCGGAATAGTGTCGGCTAAGACTTGCTCTTGGATCATTAATGACACAATTATCACAAATGAAGACTGCAGCTTCATTTGCCGTCTAACAGCCATGAGATTAAGAGTGTGATAGGAGAGTTTTGTATTTTTCTGCGGCGGGTCTTGCAAAACTTAGCTCCGACAGCATGGACAGTTTCCACGAACTTGTTATTTATATCGTCCACTGCATTGCAATCTTTTAGGCACTGAAAACGATTTTGTAACTCGAGTTGCAAGGTTTCGGGACTTTGGGTTAGGGCATGAGGGTCACACCTCTCCAACGTAACGTTTCGGTTCAGTGTGTTCTAACCATTCTCTCATTAACACCTTATAGTGGGTTTTGAAGGAAGGCTCTAGAGATATCCTCATACATTTACTCCACCTCCTCCTCATCGGGATGTGCCAAAGTTAGTGCATAAACCTTTATGTTATTGCGTAAACCATTAGTGTATGACCTTCAGCGAATACCGTTTGGTGATTCTCAGTATAAGGTACGCAACCCTCGTCGGCACACTCCCAATCTTTATAACGTTGTTATCGAGAAACTTGTGGACGATAAATTCGACACCTGCTTGGGACAGATGGTCGTTCTCCCGGTGATAGAACAAGTTGCCGGTTTCGAGATGCCCTCTCTTCGGATCTCGGATAATCCTATAATATTCCAGCGCAACATGTCTATCTCTTCTTCCAACTCCAGGATCTTCTCGTGGGTCCTCAGGGTATTGGGTTATGAGTTGCCAGGTTGAGTCGTCGTAGGTGACAACGGAATCTCCACCGGAGATTCTTAGCACCCCCTGTTCTTCCGTTACCATGTTCGCCACCGTAGCCAGGAATAGCGGGGCCGCCGGGCACTGGGGGTCGTTTATTAGTGTCATTGCTTATGGCCACGCTTGGCGAGCGAGTTGGCAACCGCAGTTTTTTTATTGCCTTTTGTTGTGTTCAGAAAGATGCTGCAGCCTACCTTCTCCCTCAGTTTCTCTCTGTCGTCTTTTACGACACCCACGGAAGGTTATGGGGTAGTGGGTATTCTTACCCGCCACTACACAGGGTATTCTTACCCGCCACTTCACATTACATGTGCGGTAAAACTGTGGGTTGTACTGTTTTAAAGATAAGAAATTAAAGTTTGATCAGTTTTCACATACACAGGAATTTGTTTGAACGTGAAATAAAATCAGTTTTGCATTGTTTTTATTACTTCCCGTTGTGACAACCCTAGCAATTTATTGTTTATGTCGGTTTTTCCGACAACATCAAACGCGTTGACTGGCTGTATGTTCTTCTTAGGCTGTGGTTGGGTGACACTTTATGGTTTCATTTTATGCACATCTTGTATTTTGCACAGTCTTTTTACAACAAGATATGTAAAAAAATATAGTTTTTTTTATCTAACTCTTTAAGATATCCTTAAATGTAAAATATATTAGTTTACTGCATAACCTAATGAAAATATTTAAGGTAATACTATAACAAATAAACTAATTGCCAATCATTAGCTGAGATGATATATAGCTATGATGATATAGATGATATAATGATGTTTGACAACCTGTTAAGAGATGCAGGAAGTCAAGAAAACTTCACCTCTGCCAGCTTTTCTAATCTGCCGTTCACCAGATGTCGCTAGTTGGGACTAACGAACGACATCTGGTGAGCGGCTAATTATAAGCCCTCATTGGCTCACCAGGGCCGTACTTTTTGGCATATCTAAACATGTTTTAGATAAATGTTTTCGTTGTGTATTCAACCAATTGTCAAGTGTAATTTATTATATAACCTAATTGAAATGCACAAATAATAATTTATACTAAAAACATTATATAAATATCGATAATTATTTTTAGAGATTTTCGGATTTTGACTTTTTTAAGTTAGCTGCACTAATGTACAAAATAATAATATGACATGTAATAATATTTTAATATACGAAGGAAAATACGGATACCAAATGTATGAGCAATTTGGAACTACTAATATGGTTATGTCCAAAGTTTTCGACTATGTAAATAATTAAATATTATTAAAAGGCTTGTATTTAATGGAGTAACAGGATATAAAATTTAATTTATTTACTGTGAGGATGTAAATTGCACTTGAAAATTAAATATACAAAAACGTGAATGGAATATGTATCTTGCTTAAGGTGTCACTCATTTGCGGTGTCCCACTAGGGAGTGCGTTTGGTCCACAGTTCTCTCATATATACATGACCGTGGTCAAAGGTTATTACTTAACATATATTGCAAACGACAAGATATAATAGGCAAAGATAAGACAATATTTAGGTCATAAGATTTATATAATGCTGCACCTGTGGTCGTAATTGTGTGAGTTTGTTGTGCAACTAGAATACATGCTTCTCGCTTGCTAATTTAACGACTTCCAATTATATTCTCAAATATCACGTCATTAGTCTCAAACATAGTTCACTAAGTTATCCATAACATGACTAAGTACCATATTTTAGGTTCAACGAGTGCGTGTGTACACCATACAACGCAGATTTCGACGGCGATGAAATGAACATGCATCTACCGCAGACTGAGGAGGCCCGAGCAGAGGCGCTCATACTTATGGGGGTATGTGTATTATTATGCAAAGCTGTTTGTTTTAATTAAAATTAGCTCAGTTGGTCAGTCTCGGTTTAATCTTTTAACTTTTATCATTTACCCCCACACCTACATCAATAAATAATAGAAAGCTATTTTTACCGCGTAGTAGTAGTGTAAGAATATCCACTACCCCATATCGTTCCGTGGGTGTCGTAAGAGGCGACAGGGGGAAACTGAAACAAGAGGGCAGCGAACTCAAAATTATATAACACTGTGCTTGACAACTCGCCTGCCAAGCGTGGCAACTATGGCAAAAATGAAGAAATCTATGAGAGTGGCCTATGTTCACTTTTGTAGGCTATAATGTATGAATAACCTTTAAAACGGAAAGTCGGTCAGTTTCGAGACGGAATTGAATAGAGTATTTTTTTTTTAATTCAATATATTATATTACATGCAATTTTTATTGAAATTCGTTTTTTATTATCACCTATATTTTTTGAACCAGCAAGAATCCCCAGGATACATAGGAATGGTTGTACAAACTATTTTCAACAATAGTAATTATTATATATATTCAAATTATACTTACAGTGTACTAACCTAATAATTAATTAATGTTGGTAACTTATGCCCAATGATCTGAAAACAAAAGCATAATTCATAATCCCTTAATTTTCTCGACTTAACAATAACAAGAAAAGAATCGTCACATGTTTTCCAAATTTATCGAAAGCCAACTCACACCGACACGGTCATCCCCGCGTCATCGTGTCATCCGTGACAACATAAAGTAGCCGCTTTTTATTGTTACATTAACCGTTTGTTCACTGTCTCATTAAGCAAAGAAAATTATTTAAAAGAACTTAATATAATTTATCAAATAGCGGTCTCTAACGGTTTTTCAAAAAATCTCATTAACAATTTAATTAAAAAGAAACAAAAGCATATTGTTCGCAACTCTGTACGCGGTTCAACCTCAAAGTGTTCATCGATATGTGAGCAGTTTGACCTACTTAGGCTCCATATCTGAAAAAGTAGCTAAGACTCTTCGACAAAACGGCGTTTATGTGGCGTTCAAAACAAACAATTCTCTTAGAAATATCTGTAATAATAAAGATAAGTTGGATATTCGTCAAAAGTCAGGTGTTTACAAACTTGTTTGTAACGAATGCCACGCCGTTTTCGTAGGTCAGACTGGTCGCAACTTCGAAACACGTTATAAAGAGCATTTAGCCGCGTACAGGAATTGCAATCCCGATAAATTCCATTTTGCTAAACATCTTTTGGACACTGGACACAACCTAGCCAACGACCACTCCTTTAAAGTCATACGTGTAATAAAGGGCTGCGACTGTGTGTGCTGGAACAGTTAGAGATATTAAAAAGTAATAACAGTAACGTTGCACTGCTGAATGAACAAACGTTTCTAACTCACCTCTCCTAAATATCTTTAAGTCTGCTCTCTAATAGCAGGCAACCTCGCAATATGATCGTTTGTCCCTCACGGTGATCGGCGATTGGTTGCGTGGTTGGAGAGTAGGCGGGCGTTGCGCGGCGGTTTGTTTTTAATTTTACAAACGGCTGCGTAAGTCCGGCAGTGATTGGTCGCATGTTTTATCGCATGACACAGTCGCTCGCTCCTTAAGCAGGGAGAGGTTGCGTCAGCGGTCTGTATAAAAGGCAGTTGTTTTGGCTCGCCGCTCACTTAGCGGTTAGCCACTGTAGAGTCTTATCACCAGCATATCACCTGAAAATGCCTCGTGTAGAGGCGAAACACGTGTCGTATTTTCGTCAGTGGTGTGTCTTTCCTAGTGTAGTGGTGCTGGGAGTAGTGGTGCTGGGATTAGTAGAGACGGGGATAGTGCACACAATTGAGGGAGGGCGGGAGGTGCTCTTCAAACTAGGTAAGACACATCATTTTATTTTATCTAGCGGATGTACGCAAAGTAATTTTTTGTCAAATTTAAAAGCATAATTTACAAAACCCTTTACCATTAGAACAAATCGAACCTGGTGACACCGCGGAACGGCGAGCTGCTGATCGCCGCCACGCAGGACTTCATAACGGGCGGGTACCTCATCACGCAGCGAGACACCTTCTTCACGCGGGCCGAGGCGCAGCAGCTGGCCGGCTGCCTGCTGGCCGGGCCCGACAGCACCATGAGGATCGACATGCCCGAGCCCGCCATCCTTAAGCCGAGGATGCTGTGGACGGGGAAGCAGATTTTTAGGTGAGTTACTTGTTTACATAATGGTTTCTTTTTTTAACGTGCAGTGGCGGTGTAAGAATATCCACTACTCCATATCATCCCGTGGGCGTTGTAAGAGGCGACAGAGGAAAATTAATTAGAAGATGGGCAGCAGCGTCTTCTTAATAACGACTAAAATAAACTGTGGTTACCAACTCGCTTGCCAAGCGTGACAACTATGGCAAATATACTCTCCCCTATGCGACAATTTATGTGGGAGGCCTATCTTCAGCAGTGTACTTTTGGTAAGCTGTCAGTGAATGAACGCCTAATTCTTGTATATTGCATGCATATATGATTTCTTTAAAGTAACAAAGTTCTATTTGTTGGTCTTCTTCATTGTGTTTATATATTTTTTTTCAGTTTAATAATGAAACCGAACAAACGTTGCGAGGTCAAAGCCAACTTAGAAGTGAAAGGCAAGAATTACACGGGCAACCAGGACATGTGCGTGCAGGACTCTTGTAAGTGTTAATTGGATATATATTTATTTCTAGGTCCCATTACCACGCAACTTTGTTCTCTTTGTTTGTCGTTAATGAGGGCTGATAAATTTACGTTCTACATATGTCGCTAGTTGGGACTAAGGTGAACTTACTAGTTACGCAAATGATCACTCAGTGTCATCATTAGTGAAAAGTTATAAGTATTTCAGTTTCTTTTGTATGTTTGTTTATACCCAAAAACAATGCCTCAGTGCTGTAATATTTTTTTTTTTACTTTTTTAATTCTTTTACTTTTAGGTATATGCGTAGTTTGGTTTATCCATTTCTAATGTAATTGATATAGAACATAACGTATATCTTAAAAAGAAACACTATGTAAGCTCTATACTTTTATAATAAATTAACTTCCCCCTCTATGAAATCTGTCAAATATTTCTACCCATTCCAAAGTAGCGCCGCCCTGGTGGCGGAAAAAGTCGTGGATGCCCATTTCATTGGACTAATTAAGGCCCTCTTGTACGGTGTGTAGATATGAAAATCTTACCTCACTACTCGCAATTTTTAAATTTTATATCTCAAGTCTGTTTATTTATATATTTTTTCCTTTATGTTATGTTATGTTGTTTGTACTTATACAATTTTAGGAACTGTTAATTATTAGACTTGTTTAATATTATTATAAATGTAAAATGCCCTTACACCTTGGCCAAAACACACGTAGTACGTCTCTTAAAGTTAGTAATTTGTATTATTTAAGGCAAGGCGATATAAACCTTTTCGTTACGGTTCACTTTTTTGACCTACTACCCGTACGTTTCGGTGTAATTTTGAAGACGTTTCACGTCAAAATAGTAGGTAAATATTGGTACTACAACTTTGATGTTAAATTAATATCAAATATTCCCTTTTTAATTAAAGTTATATAATAAATTTTACTATTATTGCGCGCCACTATTAATGTCTTGTACATGGCAACACTAGTTACCACTAGCGCCCTATATTGTCGAGTAGCGGAACTAGGAGAGTCAAGATCCTTCTAGAAATTTCGGGACCGATATGTACTCAAACATTCTAGATGTCGCTACAGTATAAGGTTCGGGAAACTATCTGAGGCCCTATATAAGGCCGTTATAGACCACGACCGAGTCAGTATTGAATTGGCGATATAAGCGAATAGTTTGAAGCGAAATAACTGCGAACTAAAGTTATCAGTAGTACAATTGTGTTTTATTATTAGTGTGGTTTTAAGTTGTAATTAGTGTTCCGTAATTAAAGTGTCAATTTTGGTAATTCAATCGGCAGTTTTTAATTTTCTCGAACCCCTAGCTCGTACCACTATTATAAATAACTTCGCCCCGCTTTTCTCCGCAACACGAACATACTTTGTATATAGAAGTTATTGTGTTACATTTTAATATAATTTGGAGTAACTACCTTCTTACTCTAAATGATATTAAAAGGTAACACAATAACTCCAAATATAATAAAATATATATACTTTTAGTCTGTACGTAAGCAGTTACGTGCGATCTCGAGTTCTCGAGCACACGTGTCTCAAAGCGAACTGCGTCATCCATCAGTAACCCTAGATTTTTGGTAAACACGTAAACTAATGGGTAGGCAATTCTGTTTGCTTGTATAAAATTCAATTAAAATATTTTCGAACGATTAATAAGGAAGACTCCAGAATTTAAAAAAAATAAAGCTTTGTGCAAATACATGAAAATGTGTTGTCAACAGATGTAATAATAAGGAACTCGGAACTGCTGTGCGGCTCGATGGACAAGAGCACTCTGGGTTCGGGGACCAAGAGCAGTATCTTCTACATCCTGCTGCGAGACTGGGGGGAGGAGTACGCGGTCAGGGGCATGTGGAGGTGAGGTGATAAAAACTAGTGGTCACCTAGTGATTGAAAAACGACCGTAATTAATCAAATTCTTAAGCTTATATATTAAGCAAGCTGTATTTCACTCTCAACCGCACATAAAATACAAATATCTTAGCGGTCAGCTACCGCAGAGTCTACATCACCTGAAGATGCCTCGTGTAGAGGCGAAACACGTGTCGTATTATCGTCAGTGGTTTGTCTTTCCTAGTGTAGTGGTGCTGGGATTAGTTATGACGGTGATAGTGCACGCAATTGTGGGAGGGCGGGAGGTGCTCTTCAAACTAGGTAAGACACATCATTTTATTTTATCGAGCGGATGTATATATATATATATATATATATAATTATTCTGTCAGTGTGTATGTGACTCGATTACTAAACGGCTGGACCGATTTTGATGAATATTTTGTGTGGGCGATTAAGTCGATTCGAGCATGGTTTATATTCACAATTGGATCCGGTAGGTGGCGCTGTTGTCGCGATCCAAAAATCACCCGTGCGAAGTCGGGGTGTATCGCCAGACTTATAAAGTTGCTTTGAATTTTCGCCGGCAATTGAAAATGTTAATCGCAATTGGCTACATGTTCTGTGCCAGTTTTTAAAAGAGCAGCATCGCGGACACTTGTTCTATAATCCAGTTAGAAATGTGTGATATAGGATATATGTCAATGAAATAGAGAGGCGTGTTGCTGCTTCTATGACTTTAATTATACTGTTTTTATTCTACCTTAACACTAATATATATAGTCGTGGGGGCTATACTACACTACAAATGAACGGTCTGTTTCCACCCGTGAGACTAATGTAGACTGGTACTTCACTCAAGCATGACAAATACAAAGACGGTACTATATGGTTTCCCATGGACAGGGCTATATTCGGAGTACTGCGTGAGAATCCGTAATAAAGATATCTGTAATAGAACCAGAGTAATAATAATAATGTCCTCCAAACCCAATTTCGGTCACGGCGGCCAGCATCAACGGAGATTAACCATCTACGCGGGACAGGATTATAGTGCCGGAGTGTATGCGCAAGCACAGGTGCACACTCTATTCCCTCACTCTCATAGTCCGATGGGGCGGTAAACCGACACGACCGGAGATCAGGCACAGGACCAACGTTTCACATGATTTCCGAGGCACGGGGTTGAAACACCACCAACTTCCTGACTTCGAGGCTGCTACCGAGAATTTCTTGAGAATTATCTGGGCTTCTTATTATTTTTTATAGGATAGGTTGACAAACGAGCACACAGTCCAGTCCACAGGTGGACCTGATGATAAGTGGTTGCTGTGACCCATGGACATCCACGACTATCCTCAATAAATAATTAAAATGCAGATGCGTCGTCACCAGTGAGGACTAAGATGGAATGCCTATTTTCCAGTAAAATGGGTCTCCGGTTCTCTACACTTACCATACGAAACGCAGCAGTGTTTAGCTGCTATTTTACGCTGGTATTCTGTGAGAGCGTGGTCCTTCCCCGGTGGAGCCAACCCATTCGTGCTACAACTTTACTACTAATATAGCTGCAGCATGGCTCTACCACATATAAAAAGGCGAGAGTGAATAGGCTTATTTTACCATCTAAGGCTGCATCACCACTTCCAACCAGGTGGGATTGTGGTCAAGCACTGGCTTATAATAAATTAAAAAAAACAATAAGTAATTCTTCACTGGGATTCGAACCCGGGGGGACCTCATGGTCAGCAATCGTGTTCATAACCACTAGACGAACGAGCCAGTCAAGAACCAGAGTGACCGACATAGCAAAAAGGATCAGTAAACCGAAGTGGCAATGTACCGGCCATACATAGGCTGCACTAAAAGTATCGGGAATGGAATATTTCCACTGTTCCTGTCATATTAAAATCTTTTTAATTGAAAACTCCTTGGTTTTAAAAATCGAATACCATTTATTTA
The DNA here is from genome assembly GCA_963668995.1 of Parnassius mnemosyne. NCBI lineage: Eukaryota > Metazoa > Arthropoda > Insecta > Lepidoptera > Papilionidae > Parnassius > Parnassius mnemosyne. The sequence goes on along the minus strand of CAVLGL010000057.1, from coordinate 44,633,632 downwards.
TTTAAAAAAAAGATTCTCGGTCTTGTCACAAGGTTTTGTCAAACTTGTTTAGTCGTTGAGAAAATGGAATTCACTCGAGAAAATTCAAGAGCGATGATTTATTATGACTTTCGAAGTGGTTTAACACAAAAACAGTGTGTTGACCGGATGATTTCTGCATTTGGTGATGAAGCTCCATCCAAAACCACAATTTATCGCTGGTTTGCTGAATTTCAACGTGGACGTGTCAAGATCAGTGATGATCCCCGTCATGGTCGTCCAAAAACTGCAGTCACCCAAGAAAACGTTGATGCTGTGCGTAAGCTGATTGAGGACATGTGACATACCGCGAAATTCAGGCAACTTTAGACATTGGCATGAGTCAAATACAAATAATCTTGCATGAACAATTAGGTGTAAAAAAGTTGGTTTCCCGATGGATACCGCACTCGCTCTTTGAAGAGCAAAAAGCGGCTCGCGTTACTTGGTGCGTCAGAACTCTCTAAAGATTCCACGCAGGATCCTCAAATGCTGTATACAACATCGTATCAGGTGACGAATCCTGGATATACGCGTACGAACCCGAAACAAAAAAACCAGTCACGAGTTTGGGTGTTCGAAAATGAGTTAAAGCCAACAAAAATTGTTCGTTCACGGAGTGTTGCAAAAAAAATGGTGGCCACGTTTGTCTCCAAAACCGGCCGTGTTACGACTATTTCTCTGGCGGGACAAAGAACGGTTAATGCAGAATGGTGTGCTAGCATTTGTTTGCCACAGGTCGTTTCTGAACTCAGTAAAGAGAACTGCAACCGCCGCATCATCCTTCATCACGACAATGCGAGTTCTCACACCGCACACAGAACAAAAGAGTTTTTAGAGCAAGAAAACATAGAATTATTAGACCATCCGCCGTACAGCCCCGATCTAAGCCCTAATGATTTCTATACTTTCCCTAAAATAAAGAATAAATTGCGTGGACAGAGATTTTCATCACCTGAAGAAGCTGTGGACGCCTACAAAACGGCCATTTTGGAGACCCCAACTTCCGAATGGAATGGTTGCTTCAATGATTGGTTCCATCGTATGGAAAAATGTGTCAAATTTCGCGGAGAATATTTCGAAAAGCAATAAATACATTTTTAAATAGTAATGTTGTGTCACTTCCTTGATTCCCGAAATTTTCAGTGCCGCCCTCGTATAGTTTAAAGAATCGACAAACGATGGTGAAAAAATGTTCTCGAGTGGTTTCTCAATTCAAAAATTTCATTTCATAAGTCAGGAATTGGATGGGTGCCGGTAAGCTCGGAAGCGTGTTTTGTGGCATCCCTTGGGGGGTTTTACTACGTACTACATTAGTCCTTATGACTGAGTTCCTTATCTATGTTAACGTTGTGGGAGGAGGTTTTTTTTTATAAGATAAGGTGACAAACGAGCACACAGTCCACCTGATGGTTAGTGGCTGCTGTGACCCATAGACATCCACATCTATCCTCAATAAAGAATCAAAATGCAGATGCGTTGTCACCCGTGAGGACCAAGATGGAATGCCTCTTTCCAGTAAAAACGGTCTCCGGTACAGTCACCATACGAAAAACAACAGTGTTAAGCTGCTATTTGACGCTGGTATTCGGTGAGAGCGTGGTCCTTCCCCGGTCGGTTAGTTTGGCTTTGGGTTAATTTGTAATTTATGATTTATTTACAGACTAGCGCGTATGGCTTCTTACTACATGATGAATAGGGGATTCAGCTTTGGCATAATCGACGTGACGCCGGGCAAAAAGCTTATCGAAGCAAAGAATAAATTACTGGAGTCTGGGTGAGTATTGCATTTTATAATAAATATCTGAGATTCAGTTATTCATTGTGTCATTAATAATATTAATGGTATTTAAAAGTTGAAGGTGACAAACGAGCACATTGTCCACCTGAAGGTAAGTAGACGCTGTGGACGAAAGACATTTACATTTATCCTCGTTTAAGAACCAAAATGCAGTTGCGTTGTCACATCTGAGGCCTAAGATAGAATGCCTCGTATCCAGTAAAAACCGGCCAAGTGCGAGTCCGACTCGCACATAAAGGGTCCCGTACCATCGTAAAACACGTTTCTAGTGGGGGAGGTCCATTTAAATTTTTATTTATTTTTATTTTTATTATTTGTTGTTATAGCGGCAACAGAAATATACATAATGTGAAAATTTCAACTGTCTACTTATTACGGATCATGAGATACAACCCGCTGACAGACAGTCGGATGGACAGGCTTAGTAATAGGGTCCCGTTGGTTTCTCTCTGGGAACGGAACCCTAAAAAGAGTCTCTGGTTCTCTAAATTCACCATACGAAACACAGCAACATTAAGTTGCTACGTTAGTATCCTGTGAGAGCGTGGTCCTTCATTGCTCGAGCCGACCTATTGGTGCTATAAGCATAATAAAGCTGCCGCATGACTCCACCACATATAAAAAAATCGTTTTGAAAAAACCATTAAAAGCGATCCGGTTCCCTATACAAATGAACATAAAAGCAAATATTAAATAATCTAAGATTTGTTTTCGTTTTTAACTAAAGATTACTCAAATTATCACTTGTATATGTTACAGTCAAAACTCATACCTGGTCAAAAAAATCATTTTTTAGTTTTAACTAAGAACATTTGTCAATACCTCTTTTAACTGATTTTTGCAGTCAAAAGTAGTTTTGACTAAGGATGTTGGTCAAAACCACTTTTAACTGCAAAAATATTGGGTAATAGTGATTTTGACCAAATTGATATAATTTGAATAATTGATAATATAATTTGAATTTAAATGACTAACATTTTTGGTCAAAACAACTTTTGACTGATAAGTCAAGAAAGAGTTAATAGGGCTCTACACGCTTTTATGAAGAGTCAGAATGTGTCAAAGAAGGCACGTATGGCAATTCATAATGCTGTGTTAGTCCCTACTTTAATGTATGGTAGTGAAAGTTGGGTATGGCAGAAGAAGCATGAGAGTAGAATAAATGCTGTAGAAATGCTATCATTAAGGAGTATGCTAGGGCTGAATCTGAATGACAGGTGAGAAATAGTGTCATAAGAGAAAAGTCTGGTTTACAAGATGACGTTGTGACTAGGATTAAAAAAGGAATGCTTCGATGGTTTGGTCACGTAGAAAGAATGAACGAGGAAAGAGTGACAAAGCAAATTTATGTTTCAGAAGTGAACGGTAAAGTCGGGAAGGGACGCCCTAGACTAAGATTTATCGACCAAATCGGCGATACATTGAAAATGGGCCAGATTAGTAGTACCCTTAACCGACGAGCGTGTATACGTAAATATATGTAAAGGAGACGAGAGAGGTGTGTCACGATCGCGCCAAATGGAAGTCCGTAGTCTCTGCCTACCCCTCTGGGTGACAGGCGTGAGTGTTTGTATATAAATTTAACTGACTATTTTAAGGTATTCGAAGTGTGACGGCTACATCCTGGAGATGGAGAAAGGCACGTTGCAATGTCAGCCCGGATGCACCATGGAGGAGACCCTTGAAGCAATGATGCTCAGCGAATTGAGCAGTATCAGGTAACATTTAATTATTTGTACTATCAGACTATACAAATAAAAAAATATGAATAAAATTACGCAAAATATGTATTTTTATAAATACTTTTTTAAGTTACTTTACTAATGACTGGCCATTGTGAGAGAGCGGAACCTGTACTAGGATACCCTGTTTTTACCGCGTTACTCCCAACGCCTCACCCTCCGGGGGAGGGGGGCACACTCGGACTATCATTAGTAGATATCACAATGTGAAATTATCACACATAAAGTAGTTATATTTTTAATAATATTATAGTAACAAACGTGCTAGGCTGAAGTAGCTCGACTAACCGATAACCGACGGGAAAGAAAGATTATCGAGTGGTGGCCTCGTGCCGATAAACGAAGTGTAGGACGGCTTCGCATATAAATGAAGTGATGACCTGGCATGAGACGTAGGGAGTCAATGGATGCAGGTGGCTCAGGACCGTACTTTGTGGCAATCTATGGGAGAGGCCTATTGTGTATGTAAAATTATTTTTTTTTAAATTTATATATAAAAATTACGTGTCACATTGTTTGTCCGCGATGAACTCCTAAACTACTGAACTGATTTCAATGAAATTTTGAACGCTGTGTGCAGTTTGGTCCAACTTGAGAGATAGGATACTTTTTATCCTGATAAGTGACCTTCAATATTTGTTTATTGTGAATTTAAGGATTTTTGCACAGGAAGGGTCGTCGGAAAGGGCAGAACAATGTCTGCCTGGCCAGCTAGTATAAATATAATTTACTGTCGATTTTTTAAAAATCGGGACCACATGGGAAGTATACCCTTTGAAACGAAAAAAAATTTCACAAATGGATTCAGGCGTCTTCGATTAATCGGTGAAAATACATAAAAAAAATTCCGACGAATTGTAAACCTCTCATATCCTGTTTGAAGTCGGTCGATAAATAAAATAAAAAAAAGTAATAAATAGTTATTTTATGTACATAAAATAACTATTTATTATAATAATATCATATAAATATAATTTATATATTATCTCTATTAAACCAAAATTGTGTTGTACAAATTGGCGTATTGCGTCGAGCGCTTGGTCTACGAGCTGCAGGACCCGAGATCAAATCCAAAGGACGGAAAGAAAAAATAGTTTTTTTCTACAAAATTTTTAATTTAAATTGAAATTTAGGATTAAGCAAAATATTTACTAGCTAGTCGTGTCTTCCAAAAGTAAGTTTGAATGTTGTCATAGATTCCCAAACTCTACAGAAATAATGTCGTGTAGCACATGCAAAAATCGATGTATTTCGACATCTAAAACATGTTACAATGAATTAACTGAGAATTATAAGAGTAATTGGCTATGTCCGATCTGCACCAGACCAAAGAGCGAGAACACGACAATTAGAAGCTCACTAACTTACATGGCTTTAGAGGAACACGCTAATCAAAGTTTCAACGTCACTCGTCGCGTAAAGAACAACGAACGAAAAATAATAGGACCTACTACGGCTGGACTAGATCTTGATGACGTTCGATCCATAGTCAGAGAAGAAATGAAATCGCTGCTAGATGTATTTAAGAGAAGTATATTAGATGAATTTACCTCAAAAACTAATGAAGTCCTGGCTTCAATCAATTTTCTCGAATAACAATACGAAAGTATTAAAAAGGACCTATCAGTTAAAAACGAAGTGATTAAGTCACTACAACATGATAATAAAACTTTACAGACCACAATTGATGACCTAAAAGCTAGACTTACATTACTTGAAAACCAATCTAGAGCCAGTAACCTAGAAATTCAATGCATTCCCGAACATCGATCCGAAAATATTGTGTCGACAGTAAAACAATTGGCTGCAACAATTAAATGTAACTTATCTGACACTGACATACAGAGCTGTAGCCGAATAATGAAGCTTAACAAGGAGAGCCCTCGACCACGCTCCGTAATAGTCAAATTCAGTAGCCCAAGGATCCGAGATACTTTTCTTGCAGCAACAATAGCTTTTAATGAACAAGCAAAATGCAACGAGGACAAATTTAATACCAGCCACTTAGGAATTGGAGCTAAGAAATGTCCTATATATGTTGCTGAACACCTATCACCAGCCACAAAGGCATTGCATGCAGAAGCACGTATCAAAGCTAAGGAACTTAAATACGAATTCGTCTGGATTAAGAATGGTCGCGTTTTATGAGGAAAAGCTTATTAAAAATTCTCAATCTCTTCTAAATTTATCGTAGCTTACTGATAATAATCTTACATGTGTTGGTATACTAATTTTATTTTTAAATTCGATTCATTAAAATGTTATTATCAAAATGTCCGAGGAGTTCGCTCTAACTTAACAGATGTAAATAACCAAGTTCTTAATTCAAACTATGATATAGTTGTTTTAACTGAGACTTGGCTCAGCGATAGTGTGTATGATGCTGAGATCTTCGACGATAGATACCACATATATAGACGAGATGGCGATACATCTCCTCTTTCTTGTCATAAGAAAATTGGTGGCGGAGTTTTGATAGCAGTAAAAAAGGACGGATTAAGCTAGCGCAGGCAAATTAGATGGGAAAGTCTCGGTGAAGACTTATGGGTCACAATTGAACTTAACACAAGTAATCTAAAGGAATGGCTACATGTGTGCGCAGTATATATCCCTCCACCAGTTGATCGTAACACATTAAAACATTTATTAATAATACTACGGATACCATTAATAATAATAATTTAGGCACGGCTAACTACTCAATTTTGCTGCTTGGTGACTTCAATATGAGTTCTATCACGTGGGCACTTCAACCCGTCATTAACGGTCAGTACGCATACCCAAGTAACTACTCTAACTGTCTTTTTAAAAGTAGCTTAATAGATTTTTTCACTTTGCACGATCTGAATCAATATAACACTAACAAAAACGCAAGCGGAAAGATAGTAGATCTAGTTTTGTCTAATGTAAACATCAATGTGGTCGAAAGTCAGTATCCTATACGCAACGTAGACATTTTACATCCACCATTAGAATTTTTCCTTAAAATCAACTTATCAATTAATTTCCCCGCAACTAAGAATAAATCTTTCCACAATTTCGAAAGAGCAGATTTTGATTCCATTATAGCATTCTTAAACAATGTTGATTGGCTACAAAATTTAGGCGTACTAAATAATGTTAATGAAATGATATCGAAATCCTACGAAATCCTGCAAGTAGCACTAGACAGATTCGTCCCCAAATCGTACAAATCTTCAAAATCTTATCCTATCTGGTTCACACCCGCTCTAATTAAACTCATCAAACGGAAACACAAATGTCATAATAAAATTAAACTGTTTAATAATCCATTAGATAAAATTGAATTCTCTTACCTAAGGAAGGATTGCGATAAACTAATAAAACAATGTTATTATAATTATATTGAACACATCGAGGAAGCTATTAGCAATAATACGAGGTATTTTTGGACACATATGAAGAACATGCGTCGTAAAGGCTCAAATTATCCTAATAAAATGTCTCTGAATGATTGTGATGCAAATAGTAGGCAAGAAATATGTGATATGTTTGCTAGTCATTTCTCATCGGTTTTTATTAAGGATGATATTAATAAAAATTTTGACACACAATCAGCCTCCAAAACAAAAAAACATATAGGTAATATTTACGTATCTGAACGAGAAATTGAGAAAAGGCTGAAAAAGTTAGATACATCAAAAAGTGCTGGTCCAGACGGTATTCCGCCTATATTTATATATAGGTGTGCAAATTCTTTGGCTGCTCCGTTAACTATTATATTCAATACTTCCTTGAGTTCTGGCATTTTCCCCGACAAGTGGAAAGAAGCGCGGATTGTACCAATTTTTAAAAGTCAAAATCCTACGAGTGTTACTAATTATAGACCTATATCCATATTATCTACAATGTCAAAGGTCTTTGAGATCTTAGTCTATGAATCATTTTTCAAGAATCTAGGACGACGTATAAACTGGCAGCAACATGGTTTTTTGTCTGGTAGATCTACTGTCACAAATCTGTTCTTACATGTCACCGATTTAATTGAGAACGTTGATAATAAACTACAAGTGAATGCTATATACACAGACTTTCCAAGGCCTTTGACAAAGTAAATCTCGCACTACTTGTCAATAAACTAAGAGCTTTTGGTATTAATGGGACATTATTAAACTGGTGTGCATCATACATTCAAAGTAGATCTTCGACCGTGGTGATTGATGGGTACTCCTCGCAGCCATATATTGCATACTCCGGTGTACCGCAAGGCTCGAACTTAGGTCCAGTATTTTTTAACATCTTTATAAACGACATTGTTTCGATATTTCAACACTCTAAAGTCTACCTATTTGGTGATGATCTCAAAATAGTTAAAACTATTAGAAGCAACTCTGACGTCGAATTACTACAAGATGATCTCAACAGCCTTATTTAATGGTGTAATAACAACCAAATGTTTCTCAATGCCAAAAAATGTCAACTTATTAGGTTTACCAGAAAACATAATTATATACAGAGTCAATACTATATTGATACTGAGAAACTAATTGCAGTTCGAGCGATACGTGATTTAGGCGTTATACTAGATAGCGAATTAAAATTTACAAACCATATCGATAACATAATCACCTCATTTTTAAATAAAACTAATTTTACGGATTTTATCGCGTATATTAACTTATTTTTATATATTCCCGACGTTTAAGGTGCTTTCCAGCACCCGTGGTCACGGGGGACTGAGTTGTTTGACGTCCTGCTGTCATAGTTAGCCCGGCTACCTTCAGTTTTTTAATATTAATTTTTGGTTCGATTTACGCAGAATGAGCTTACAGTATCTTGAAGTCTAGCAGTGGTATACTTGGGTTTGGATTTGATTTTATTAATTATGGGATCCCAAGCAGATGGCAGCACCCATCCATCTTCTCTATTGAAATTAGGATGTTTTTTAATTTCAATAGCCTCGCGAATCATCCTTGGGAGGAATCGGTGTTCTTTTACGAGGATTTGTGGTCTATCAAATCTAATGTAATGGCGGGGACGATCTTGAACATGTTCACAAACTGCAGACTTCCCAATACGTCGGTGCTTCACGTCAGCTATATGTTCTTTAACGCGGGTTTTAATAGATCTTTTTGTTTGTCCTATGTACGAGAGACCACATTCACAATCCAGCTTGTACACTCCTGCATCTTGTAGAGGGATTTGACACTTGACGGATGGTAAAAATTGACTAATCTTCTTCAGCGGCTTGAAGTACGTTTTAATGGAAGCTCGCTTCAAGATGTAGCCAACCTTGTCTGTGACTCCTCTGACATAGGGTAGTACAGCAGGCACACGCTCGACTGTGGCTGGCTTCACTCGGTCACTGTGACGTAGGCGCGGGACCCGAAGCTTGTTGTCTTGCAGTACTTGCTCGACGTGCTGAAGCTCGGCGGCCAGATGTTTTCTGTCACAGATCCCTCGTGCTCTCTGAAACAAAGATTTTCCCACGGTAGCTAACTGTGAAGGATGATGGTGAGATTCACCATTTAAATATCGGTTGGTATGGGTATTTTTTCTGTACACAGTATGACCAATAGTGTTATCAGGATTTCGGATGACTAAAACATCTAGAAAAGCTAAAGTATTGTTTGCCTCTAACTCCATTGTGAATTGTATTTTAGGGTTTATGGAATTAAGGTGGTTTAAAAATGCAGTTACTTTGTCAGATGGTAAAATTGTGAAAGTATCGTCTACGTACCGCTTGTAGAATCTTGGATTTACAGGAAAAGTAAGAAGGGCTTTCTCCTCAAAGTCCTCCATGAATATGTCGGCGACTACGGGAGATACAGGTGAGCCCATTGCCACTCCGTCTACTTGCATGTAGAACTCTTCTTTCCACAATAAATAGCCAGATGTGAGGCAGTGTTTGAGTAATACTGCATATTCTGTAGGCATGTTGTTATCTTCTAGCTTTCTAGTAACAATTGAGATGCAGTCTTCAATAGGTAGGCATGTGAATAGTGACTGAACATCAAAACTGACCATAGTTTCATTGTCAGCGAGATGTAGGTCTTTAATCTCACTAACAAAATGGTATGAATCCTTTGTGTGTGCTCTGGTATGTCCTCTTAGTGGTGACAGTATTTTTGCCAAGTGTTGAGCCAACTTATTAGTTGGTGAATCGATCTGGCTTACTATAGGACGTAGTGGAGCGTTTGGTTTGTGTATTTTCGGTAACCCATACAACCTCGGTGGTTTGGCACATGATGGTATTGTCGAATTCACGTCAAGATCTAATTTTTCGGAGTATTTCTTTATTAAATCAGTAGTTGTTTTGAGTGTATTAGTTGTAGGGTCTATTTTGACCTTTTTGTATGTACTTACGTCCGATAAAAGTTGTTGTATTTTGAAATTATACTCTGACGTGTCCATTATTACCGTAGCATTTCCTTTATCCGCGCGGAGAATAGTGAGCTCTGGTCTGTTGCGTAAGTTGTACAACGCTTTAAATTCGTCTTTGGGAAGATTTAGTTTCGGCGCTGAACTTCGACGTAACAAGGACGAAATGTCTTGACGTATAGCCTCTAAATCCTCTTTACCGATATTATTCTTAAACAGACAATCCTCAACACTACAGATAATTTCTTCGTACGGGGTTTTTTGCGGCGTTATAGCAAAATTTAAGCCTTTCGACAATACTCTTATTGTTGGTTCGTCCAGTGTTTCTTTTGACAAATTATAGACCGTGCGTTGTTTATTGTTTGCGTCTGTGGTCAACGGTTGTTGCGTTTCGTTTCTACGTTGACATGGATGTTTGGCATTTGATTTGATAGTTAATTTTTGGTATTTTTCTATTTGTTTGTCTTTGCATTCATTGTATTTCGATATTTCGCGTTTGTTAATCACCTCAGCTACTTTACAGTACAGCTACAAACTTTACAGTACTCTGGTTAGAAGTAAACTAGAATACTGCAGTCAAATTTGGAATCCGCACTACAAAATCCATAGCATTAGAATCGAAAGAATACAAAAGCGACTGCTGCGCCATCTTGCGTACCGTTCGAATAGCTATCAAACTAATGATTCCTACGAAAGACAGTTGGCACAATTTAACATCACATCACTACAATCGCGTAGAAGTATCTCAGACATGATGTTCCTATATAAAACGCTCAATAATAGTATTGATTGTCCAGCAATAGTTCAATTATTTAACTTTAAGGTGCCATCAAGAATGCCTAGAAATCCGCACGCCTTTTTCAATGTATCCCTTTATAGGTCTACCTTGGGAAAGTATTCCCCTCTAGCCAGACTGGCTCGCACTTACAACGAACTGTCCTCGAAGATTTCTGGCCTCGAAATTAATTGCGATAGTTTATCCACCTTCAAACCAAAATTAATCAATTTCTATGAATTAACGAATTAACGAATTATTAATTATAACATTGGAATTGTTTTTGATTTTAATAGTTTGATTAATATAATATAATATGACAATGAAGATATTTATAATATTGTCAAATAATTCTATTTATTTTTCATAATTTGTATTTATTCAATGATGTAATTCAGTTTTTATTCCTTACAAAATAATCAATGCATGTTGTGATTACCCATAAAAAGAAATACAATTGTAATGTGTTGAATTTTTTAAGAAAATAATCTTTGTATTACTGTTGTAATTTCTGTTGGTAATCCTAATAAATAAATAAATAAATAAATGCATGTTTTTACATAGTATAAAACTAAGGGTATAGACGGCGACGGAAGCGATTTTCGATTCCCGCCGTCTGTATGCTGTTAAACTACGCAACGGATTTTGATGCGGTTGCCATCAATAGAGAGAATGATTCAAGAGAAATGTTTATATGTATAATATATGCATATTACCTATATATTATATAATTCTTCTGTCCGTGTGTATGTGACTAAACTCCCTAAACGGCTGGACCGATTTTGATGAAATTTTGTGTGTGTGATTAAGTTGATTAGAGAATAGTTTACATTCACAACTGGACCCAGAAATCTACCGTGCGAAGCCGGAAAGCATCGCGCTAGTACGTAATAAAAATTACTTGTAACGTTGCCATGTTTTTGATCCACTACCGTTTCCGAATGAGGGTAGTCTGTCCAGAGAAGAAGCAGCGAAAATAATTCGGCAGGTATCCTCTTTTTTTAGCGGGCTTGTGATGGGCTGTAGTTATGATGATGGTAAGCAGTTGTATGGATGCTAGTAACCTTAAGCCGCGTATCGATTACACGCCCCTGGCGCGCGCGCCATAAATGACCGTCCAAACGTTCCAAGTGTATCAACTCAGCGCTCCTGGCGCGCGCGGCAGCCGTTCCAGTGTATGGCCGTTCAACATGGATGTCGGTCGTGTACGAGCAGCTGCCACTTTCATAGTTCCATGCATCTTCTCTGAGCGCTCTATTATGATAAAAACTACTTTTGCTATTCCACAGCAGATATAATTGTATTAATTTACGGTATCTTTGGTTATCCATAGCTCGAAACGCAACGAACACGCGAATAATGTAAACAGTCGCCCAAACTAGCGCGCACGCCAATACTTAAACTACTTTGATACGCGGTAACAAAACCGACACCAGATGGAGCGGCCCGCTCCACGTTCGAGCGTTCCAAAGAACAATTAGGCGCGCGCTCCAAGGCGGTATCCATTTCGCGCAGCTAGAGCGCGCGCCAGTGTTCGACCTCTTGGAGCGCATAATCGATACACAGCTTTATAATCTACAGATGCATTGTTATCCATGAAGATTAAGATACTGGCCCTCTCGTCATCTTCGTAAGTTACCAGTAACTACGGTCGGCCACGAAGACCGACTCCTAAACAGATTGTATATAAGTATATGTTACGCTGACTTCTTACAGAGAGCTGGCTGCGAAGGCTTGCTTTCGAGAGCTGCATCCGACCAACGCACCGCTTATAATGGCGCAAAGTGGCTCAAAAGGTATTATCAACATTAATGAATATTTCGTTATTTACGTTGGCTACACTGAAAGTTTTACGTAAATCATAAATAAAACAGTTTATATGTAAGCTAATATAATATAATATTTGCTGTTTTTTAAAGTGTTTTCCATTAAATTTTAAATAATTCGAAATAAATAAAATTGAAGTGTCTGTTTATAATGTCAAAATAACATCAAAATAATGTCAAAATAAGGAGTTTGAAGGAGTTTGTATATTTGGGTTCAAAGTTTACGAGAGATGGAAAGTGTGAGAGTGATATCGAAAGAAGAGTGAATGCAGGAACATGGTGAATGGAGCTTTGCACTCCTTTATGAGCAGTCGGGAGGTGTCTAACAAGGCTCGTTTGGCTGTGCATGAGGGGGTGTTGATTTTGACACTCATGTATGGAAGTGAAAGTTGGGTATGGCAGAAGAAACATGAAAGCAGAATAAATGCAGTTGAGATGAGTATGATAGGAGTTAAACTGAGTGACAGGATAAGAAAACGTTGTGGTCGGAAAGAAGATGTAGTGACTAAAATGGAGAAAGGTATGCTGAGATGGTTTGGCCATGTCGAGAGAATGAACGAAGAACGATTGACGAAAAAAGTGTATAAGGCGAGTGTGAATTAAAGTGTTGGAAGGTGTAGACCTAGGCGGACGTTTCTAGACCAAATCAGGGACGTCTTGAAAAAAGGCCAGGTCAAGAGTACCCTAAACCGAAGAGCATGTATGAAGGGAATAATGAAAGTGGACGAAGCGAAACAAGCATGTAAGGATCGTAACAAGTGGAAAGAAGTAGTCTCTGCCTACCCCTACGGGAAAGAGGCGTGATTATATATGTATGTATATGAAACTATATACGGTACTTATAACAACAACACAATTTTTAAAATTTTTGTCAGTTTGTCTGTTTGTTCCGGCTAATCTCCGAAACGGCTGGACCAATTTCACTAGCAGGTAGCTGATGTTATAAGGAGTAACTTAGGCTACTTATATTTTAGAAATAAGAATTAGGGTTCCGCGCAACATAATTAAAACCCTAAATAACACGCGGGCGAAGTCGCGAGGAACAGCTAGTTTTAAATAATCCGACGAAAACAGAGGCGTGTAATATATTTGTAGTATCTCTGTGTCTGTCTGTGACATCATAGCCCCTGAACACATGAACCGATTTTGATTCAGTTTCTTTCGTTTGAAAGGTGTCTTAATCGAGGGTGTTCTTAGCTGTATTTCAAGAAAATCTGTTCAGCTGTTTGAAGATCATCGGCTCTTTTTTCGTTTTTTTTTTAATTTTTAATTTAAGTTATTCAATCGTTCAACCCATTTTTGAAAACGTAAGTACCTTTTGTCTCTGTCGCATATAGTCTGGGTGGTAAACAGTATAGATGCGTAGTATTTCAGGAATCTCTCATATTCGTCTTTACACCCGCAAAAAGAAATGGGGCAGTAGTAACTACGTGGTAGGGCAATGCTGCAGCTATATTAATAGTATTGTTGTAGCACGAATGGGTCGGCTCGACCGGGGAAGGACCAAGCTCTCACAGAATAGTAATAGCGTAAAATAGCAGCTTAATGCTGCTGTGTTTCGTATGGTGAGTGGTGAGTGTAGAGAACCGGAGACCCTTTTTACTGGAAAAAAAGCATTCCATCTTAGTCCTCACTGGTGACAACGCATCTGCATTTTGAATCGCAAACGAGGATCAATGTAGATGTCTATGGGCCACAGAAACCACTTACCATCAGGTGGACTGTGTGCTCGTTTGTCCTCTTATTCTATAAAAAAAAGGTTATCTTACGCCGCCACCATTTCATCCGTTTTTTGTAGTTATGACAGCTCTTTACGTTGGCCCAACATTATGGCGAATGTTGTGGCTAAGATGTTAGCCAAGAGTTTGTGATGGCGTCCATACGTTGGAAGGTCGTTCAGTTTGCTTCGGTTCAGACCAATGTGCGGACAAATTTATTAAAATCTATATTGAGCCGCTAACGCCTGCTGCGGTTTATTTATTCACAGCATACCGCTACTACGTGAATGTGTATAAGAAATGGGTGATTGAAAGGAAGTGGAAAAAAAAACGTAATTTTATTTATTTGGTTCCATAAACAATTTTCGGCTTGGTTGAGCTCAATAAAGCGAAAAGTTTCTTCATTGCTCATTGTTACTGCCATTTTGTAGACACTACTTACGATGCGCGAATATAAAATTTAAATCAGGTGCGTGCAATCACTCTGGAATCTCGTAGCAAGCTAAGCGTGCGCCCAGCGTGTGGACGCGGCGGCCATAAACCTTTGATCTTTTGTAAAAAACCAACATCACACGGATCTCGAGCCAACTTTTGAGCCATCATTCCAATACATACCAATTTAAGCAAACATTGGTATGTATTGGTATATGTTGGCCAAGGTGAAGAGCCGCCTATAGATGAATAACCAAATGACGTAATTCAAATCGTTTTATAGGGAGCGTAGGAGTAGGAGTATAAGTCGTTGGATCCTGGAATTAAAATACTGCAGACCACTAATAAGTATATTTAGTAACACGCAAGTACAAGTTAGACAGTGTATTTATTGAATCCAAAAACACTTTATAAAATAAGTAATAATAATAATTAAATTTACATTATGTTGTTTTGTCTTAAATTATGCTCTGATTGGTCGTACTATCAAACAACACAATACCTGTGCAGACGGCCATTGATACTCCGCCCACGGCGCCATCGATGAGAACAATAGGTAGGAACGCATGCGCCCTAATGAGCGGGCTTTACTAATCGGCGACGTAGGACATCACGCGATGTATGACGTAGTGGTGGCGTGATCTTATGGTCCGTTCTAGCTACTAATTTTCTCGCCACAGTTTCTATATAGAAAGAAAGGAAGATATATGACAAAATTACCGTGTAGTGACGGTGTAAGAATATCCGCTACCCGATATCGTCACGTGGGTGTCGTAAGAGGCGACAATAGAAAACAGAAACAGGAGAGGGGCGGAGCATCTTCCCGAAAACAACTGAAAACAATAATAATGCGCCTGCCAAGCGTGACAAATGTGGCAAAATTTCCCCATCCTAAGGAGAAGGCCTGTGTTCAGCGGTGGACTTTTAATAGGCTATAACGTTATAACGTATAACACAATGTCTCAATTATTACGTGTAGTGTGTCTACAGTTTACAAGATGAGTGCAAAACTAGATGTAAGGGAAAGTTAATGTACGAAAAAAACCCAATGAAAGTCGTTCTAACACTGATTTTATTGTAAAGGAATATACTTCATATAATTATATTATGATTGCTATAAAAATCTTATTTTTTTATATAGGATAGGGTGACAAACGAGCACACAGTCCACCTGATGGTAAGTGGTTGCTGTGACCCATAGACATCCACATCTATCTTCAATAAAGAATCAAAATTCAGACGCGTTGTCACCCGTGAGGACTAATATCGAATGCCTCTTTTCTAGTAAAAAGGGTCTCCGGTTCTCTACACTCACCATACGAAACACACCAGTGTTAAGCTGCTATTTTACGCTGGTATTCTGTGAGAGCGTGGTCCTTCCCGGTGGAACCGCCCTATAAGCAGAAGTACGGAACCGATATATAAGCAGAAGTACGGAAGTCATACAATTGGGCGTAATTAACAAAGAATATTATTTCTAAGTAACCCAAATTAATGAGTAATGCATGTTTTATTAACTATTATGCAGTAGCCCGTACATCACGAAAACGTTTAAAACACCGAAATGATTATTGTGTTTGTTCCAGGTTCGAACATCAACATCTCGCAGATGATCGCGTGTGTGGGCCAGCAGGCGTTGAACGGGAAACGAGTGCCCAACGGCTTTGAAGACAGATCGCTGCCACATTTTGAGAGACATTGTAAGTTATCTCTTATCTCTTACATAGTATAAAACAAGGTCGCTTCCTGCCGTCTGTACGCTTAGATATTTTAAACTACGCAACTGATTGTGATGCGGTTTTCATCAATAGACAGAAAGATTCAAGAGAACGGTTTATAATGCAGGTATATGTTATATTATATAATTCTTCTGTCCGTGTGTATTTGACTGAACTCCACCGAAACGACAACGAAATGAAAAGGCCTATGTTCGGCAGTGTACTGTTATAGGCTGTAACGGATTGATGGATACATGAAATAATCCTTCCGACTACCGTGGGAATTACTTCATTGGTTACTCGAATCTGACCACACTTGGGATAAAGAGTGGTGTATTTTTTTGAAAGGAAAGAGTGGTGGATTTTCTTACGATGTTTTTATGTGTTAGATCCATGATGCAGCTATTTTATGGTTGTAGCACGAATGGGTCGGTTCCACCGGGAAGGTCCACGCTATCATAATACCAGCGTAAAATAGCAGCTTAATGTTGCTGTGTTTCTTATGGTGAGTGTAAAGATCCGAAGACCCTTTTTACTGGAAACGAGGCATTCCAACTTGGTCCCCAGGGGTGACAACGAAAAATTAAATCTTGGTCGAGGATAGATGTAGATGTCTATGGGTCACTTACCATCAGGTGGACTGTGAGCTCGTTTGTCACTCTTTCTCTATATTTTGGATAGATTACTTGTAGTAACCACGATCAATGTTTCCGCAGCCAAAATCCCGGCTGCACGTGGGTTCGTGGAAAACAGTTTTTACTCGGGGCTGACTCCTACTGAGTTCTTCTTTCACACTATGGGCGGCCGCGAGGGGCTCGTCGACACCGCGGTCAAAACTGCAGAGACGGGATATTTGCAACGGAGACTAGTTAAGGTAATGGATAGGGGATAATGAGGGTTTATCACATTACAAAGTACTAAAAGTCCAGTGCTGAAACTAGGTCTTTTCATAGATTTTTTTGTAGGAGAGGAGGCCTGCAACACCAGTGGAATAGTACGTGCCGGTCTTACTACTAGTTTATTTTTTTGTCTCACTCACCTGGTTGGGTTGCATAAATATATAAAAGAAAATTATATATATTATATTTAATAAATATATTTTAAATATTGCAAAATAAATAACATAACATATATAAATAAAAACCCAACCAGATAGAGACACGGTGAAAGCCAGAGGTTTAGGGGGAAAGGGAAAGAAAACGACGCATGATGCGGGCGGTATCGAGGAGCACCGCCTTCTGTATTTGAGCCCGGAGCTGTCCATCATGGAGACCCAGTCACCACAGATGACCCGAGAGGTTGACCGGGATTAGCCCGTTCGCAGAGACGACTACACGAATAATTTCGGCGGGCGTACCACCCACACGTTGGTCACATCGTGATCCACGTCCAGATGTTTTCTTCGCTCATCTGTCTCGGTGTTTTTTTTTCTCTTTATTTGGAATAACAAACAATCGTAAAATATAATCACATTATTAAACACAATACTATATTTAAGCTTAATAATCATACAATCAACACCGTTATCCACATATTACTATTGGGTCAGTGTACTAAACAATTAAAATTAAATTTTTAATGTTTTATTAAAACGACCCGTTCACTAGTAGATACAGAGAAAAACAAACTGATATATATATATATATATATATATATATATATATATATATATGAATGTACATGCGCACGCATATACACATACATAGTTAATACATAAATGTAAATAATTAAATTAAACATAAATAAACAATTACATTAAATTGCATCTGATACAAGTAGATTATACGTGGTAAAGCCATGCTGCTGCTATTAGTAGTATAGTTGTAGCACGAATGGGTCGGCTCGACCGGGGAAGGACCACGCTCTCATAGAATACCAACGTAAAATAACAGCTTAACGCTGCTGTGTTTCGTATGGTGAGGGTTGAGAACCGGAGACCCTTTTTACTGGAAAAGAGGTATTCCATCTTGGTCCTCACGGGTGACAACGCGTCTGCATTTTGATTCGTAATCGAAGGTAGATGTAGATGTCTATGGGCCACAGTAACCACTTACCATCAGGTGGACTGTGTGCTCGTTTGTCACCCTTATACTATAAAAAAAAAGATAGAACCTCCCTCATACACAGCTTTTTTAAATTTGGAAGAAGTTAATCCAAAAATATCCATTTCATTAAATTTCTTGTTGTATTGTTCCATTATACGATTTCAAGATGCACGAGCACCGGCATTTGTTTTACTTGGTTTAGGAAAGAAAATTTGATGTGATTGAAGCTCACGTATACGCTTCGAGCGACTGGGTATACGAATGTATATTTGATTGGTGAGTTCATTACAGTCAAATTTGTTATGACAGATATTGTAAAGCAAAGTTTGATCCAAGAGTATTCTTTTTGATTCTAAAGAAAGAATACTAAATTTTCTTAATAAAAGAATTTTCTTAATAGTGTTCACGAGGTTCTTGTCACACAGGATAGTAATGTCGACCAAAAATATTCTTGACTGTGCCTGGTCCATCTGCACAATATCAAGCTTATATGCGAGAATAATCCTGTCTGTGATGATGGTCCGGTCCCAGCAGAGCCTAGCGCGTTATTTTCGAGCACGGTTTCTGGCAACAAGACGGTTTCCGATCCAGTTGGATTAAATACGGTCACATATACGTAGAATATTGCACAGAAAATGGTAGCGTATTTGTGTTTTGATCTGGGTTTTCTGGTTCACATTGCAGAAACTTTCTAACGAGTCTGCATGTGTTTAGTATCGTGGCCTTCTGCAGCAAATGATAGGTATTTGGAGATAAGTCGATGGAATTATGGGACTGGTGAAATTGTTTTGGTATTATTCCTGTTGTAGACATAGTTTTACAGATGCCAGATTCGGGCTGCTTCATCTTTTAATTCAGTGTATTTGCTCAGTTTTTCTGCTATTGTTGTCTGCAAGTTTGCAATGTCAGCATGTTTGGTATATCAATATGTATTAAATATCCAGTTTGGTTTATCTTGTTTATAACTGTAATATCTGGTCTTTTGAAATGGATTGTCCGATCGGTAAGAATAGCGCGGTCAAAATATAGTTTTGTTGAGGGGTCCTCTAATACAGTTTCTGGATTGTATTTGTAGTATGGTGTAACGGAATATATAAGTTTGTATTGGTGGTGTGCTAATTTTTGGTGTATAATATTGGCTAACTTGATCGTGTCTATGTTTGTTGTCTGTTTGAGTTATTGACTTGAACGCGCCTGTGAAATGCTGAAACGTTTCTGGACCGCTATGGCATTTACTACATGTGTCATTATTTAAATTCTTTATTATAAACATATTATTTATATTATTATTTCAATCACACATAACATATACTATTTCTTGTCCGTGGGCCAGTCGCTGGAAGACCTGGTGCTGCAGTACGACATGACGGTGCGTAATGCAACGGGTGAGGTGGTGCAGTTCCGCTACGGTAGCGACGGCCTAGATCCCAGCTACATGGAGGGCAAGGACCGTCCGGTAGACCTGGCACGAGTCCTGGCAGATGTACGCGCACAGTGCCATGCTCGGTGAGATCACACACCACACTCTACAAACAGTACTCTAAGGTCTTCCTGATTCCATGACTCTCTCTGGAGACACACACCACACTCTCCCTCCACACAGTATTGTTAGGTCGTTCTGATGCCAAGACTCGCTCTGGAGACATATACCACACTCTTCATGTAGTACGCTAAGGTTGTTCTGATTCCAAGACTCACTCTGGTGACACACACCACACTCTGCACACAGTACTGTTAGGTCGTTCTGATTCCATGACTCTCTCTGGAGACGAACACCACACTCTTTACAAGTACTGTTAGGTCGTCCTGATTCAAAGATTCGCTCTGGAGACATACAGCACACTCTCTACGCAGTACTGGAGAAACACACCACGCTTTCTACATAGTAGTCTTAGGTCGTCGATTCAAAGAATCGCTATGTAAGACGGTGTTTTTCTTTTTTTTTATAAAGAAGGACAAACGAGTACACAGTCCACCTGATAGTAATTGGATGCTGTGTCCCATAGACATCTGTATCTATCTTCGATTAAGAGTCAAAACACACGCGTTGTCACCCCTGAGTACTACGATGAAATGCCTCGTTTCGTCGAGTCATAATTGTCTCCGGTTGTTTACACTTACCATACGAAACACTATTTTACGGCGGTTTTATGTGAGAGCGTGGTCAGTAACCGGTCGAGCCGAACAATTTGTGCTGCAACCATAACAAAAGCTGCAGCGTGGCACTACCACGTGTTTAACCAGGAAGCATGTCAAGAGTCATTATTCATAATATTATAATTCTGAAATCTTACTACAGGGACGAGGAGCCACTTGACGGGGACGGGATTGTACTGGCGGCAGAAGAGACCCTCGCGTTAGATGACTTCAAAACATGCCCAGACGAGTTCAAAAAAGAATTATTGTAAGTTTAATGATTAGTTAGTGTAATTCGTGTCAAAGCAGCAGATAGTATATATTGCAGATTTTAACTTCTAAGAGTAGTACAACGTTATTATAAAGTTCATTATAGAACACGTTGATAAGATTGTTAGACTCCTTTTTTTTTCAGTTGTTACTATTTAATTACTGTGTATTGGTGTTGTATTGTGTTCTAGCGTAGATGATAATACAGGTAGTGTAGGCATCAGTAGGCTTTTTATGTTCATGATTAGCACTTATCTTCAGGTGGACTGTAAGCTTGTTTATCACTTTATTATAAAGTATTAATGATAAATATTGATAAAAATTACATATTCACAACAATTGCTGACCGTGTAGTGGCGGTGTAAAAATATTCACTACCCGTTATCGTCCCGCGGGTAAAGTGAGAGATGACAGAGGGAAACAAATTAGGAAATGAGTAACAGCGTCTTCGTAATAATAACTAAAAATAAAAAGCTATGATTCCTAACCGCTGTATTTTTGGATCTTTGCTTATAAAAAGTTCAAACTGCCGCACTTTGGGCCGTTCGGAGAAGATATTCCATAAATTATATTATTCCCAAGATAAATAAATATCACAAAGTTTGCTTATGGACGCATACGCACGCCCATGTACTTTACACGTACACACACGCATCTACACTTTACGTCATACCCATGAAGCAAATACAAATAGGAGACGGCATAAGCAACTGTGCACTGTGATTCTAAGTAGGTCCTGACGACATCATAGTGGGCGTGGCTTTAGTTATAGTATACTGTCAGCATTCTTCCCGTGCGCTTATGTGTTGAAAATCGCAAATCGGTGTATTTTCGTAGTTTTAAGAAGAAAAGGATGAAGTGTTGTGTTTTATCGTGTAAAAACTACTCAGGTAGACGCTCTGATGCTATGGATTTTTTTACACGTAATTTATAAATATAGTTCTAGAAAATCTCTGCGTCGGCTTTCAAATATAATTAAATATATTCGACACTAGACGGCGACACTTTGGTCATGTGAACTAAAAATATAAAGGTACGTAGGGCTCAGTATTGGTAAAATAATTATACGAAGATGCTGACATTTGTTTTGCATTCAGATATAAAGAAATTTTAATCGCCAAAATATTATTTTTATAGTTTATAACCATTTTGTGAACAGACCGCCATCTATCGTCAAGGTAGCTAAACGACATTGCAACATCGATATAGAACGATTCGAGTAGTTTTACTATTTATCGGTAGATGTAGATAGTGTAGAGTGGGCGGGGCTTAACATCCCCTCACCCCGCAAATTGTCACGCGTTGTTACATAGTGAAATCTAATTACAACACCTCCTCTTTGTATTTGCTTAATGGTCATACCTATCATATTTAGGATCGTTCTGTTGTCTTAATTATATGTTAGATTTTTTAATCAAACACTAGTTAAAAGTCTTTTTAAGAACGCGCCTGATCGTTTGATGGTTTCTCGTGAACGCAGGTCGTTTCTGAAGACGGTAGCAGACAAGGTGCGCAGACTCCGCAGCAAGTTCCAGCAGTGCGGCCCCGTGGCGCTGCAGCTGGAGAGGCTGACGCTGCCGCAGCTCGTGCGCTTCGTGCGCGTCTGCCACGACAAGTACCAGCGCGGCGTCATCGAGCCCGGCACCGCCGTGGGCGCGCTGGCCGCACAGGCAAGTGATACACTGCAGCACAGTGTAGTGCGATGCACTGCAGCACAGTGTAGTGCGACGTGCGCGTCTGCCACGACAAGTACCAGCGCGGCGTCATCGAGCCCGGCACCGCCGTGGGCGCGCTGGCCGCACAGGCAAGTGATACACTGCAGCACAGTGTAGTGCGATGCACTGCAGCACAGTGTAGTGCGACGTGCGCGTCTGCCACGACAAGTACCAGCGCGGCGTCATCGAGCCCGGCACCGCCGTGGGCGCGCTGGCCGCACAGGCAAGTGATACACTGCAGCACAGTGTAGTGCGATGCACTGCAGCACAGTGTAGTGCGACGTGCGCGTCTGCCACGACAAGTACCAGCGCGGCTTCATCGAGCCCGGCACCGCCGTGGGTGCGCTGGCCGCACAGGCAAGTGATACACTGCAGCACAGTGTAGTGCGATGCACTGCAGCACAGTGTATCGCACTGCACTACACTGCAGCACAGTGTAGTGCGACGTGCGCGTCTGCCACGACAAGTACCAGCGCGGCGTCATCGAGCCCGGCACCGCCGTGGGCGCGCTGGCCGCACAGGCAAGTGATACACTGCAGCACAGTGTAGTGCGATGCACTGCAGCACAGTGTAGTGCGATGCACTGCAGCACAGTGTAGTGCGATGCACTGCAGCACAGTGTAGTGCGATGCACTGCAGCACAGTGTAGTGCGATGCACTGCAGCACAGTGTAGTGCGATGCACTGCAGCATAGTGTATTGCGACGCACTGCAGCACAGTGTAGTGCGACGTGCGCGTCTGCCACGACAAGTACCAGCGTGGCGTCATCGAGCCCGGTACCGCCGTGGGCGCGCTGGCCGCACAGGCAAGTGATACACTGCAGCACAGTGTAGTGCGATGCACTGCAGCACAGTGTAGTGCGATGCACTGCAGCACAGTGTAGTGCGATGCACTGCAGCACAGTGTAGTGCAATACACTGCAGCACAGTGTATTGCGATGCACTGCAGCACAGTGTTGTGCGATGCAATGCAGCACAGACTAATCGACCCCCTAAGATTTGTTTCAAACTAAGTATGGAGGTTTATTTGTTAAAATAAAACATTATACAGAAAATTATTATTTTTAAATTTGGAGCATTAGCTTTTCTAGCACATTTTCAGTAAATTTAATAAATTAAGGCCAATATTAAGTATCTTTACTCTAATACTTAGTGTTCGAAATTAATGTATTTTAACTTCGTCATTTAATATCAATGAATTTCTCCTATACAGAGTATCGGAGAGCCCGGCACCCAGATGACCTTAAAGACTTTCCATTTCGCTGGCGTAGCGTCAATGAACATCACCCAGGGAGTACCTAGAGTCAAGGAGATTATCAACGCGTCAAAGAATATTTCCACGCCCATTATCACTGCCGAACTGATGCAACCGTATGATCAGGAGTTCGCAAGGCGAGTTAAGGGACGCGTGGAGAAGACAACACTTGGTGAAGTAAGTTTATATGTGTGTTAACTATGTGTAATAGAATGTGACAAAATTTTCATCGGAAAATAAACTTGACCATGTTTTTGCGACAAATGAGCAGACAGTCCACATGATGGTAATGGGTGGCTGTGGTTCCCTTTTCGTTTATTCACATATTTTTTGAAATAATTTATCATATTATTTCAAAAAATACTGAGCTCTACGTACCTTTATATTTTTAGTTCACATGACACTAAGTGTCGCCATCTAGTGTCGAATATATTTAGTTATATTTGAAAGTCGACGCAAAGAGATTTTTCTAGATCTATTTTAATAAATTAGGTGTAAAATTACTCACAAATGAAATGCGTGCATAGCATCAGAGCGTCTATCTGAGTAGTTTTTGAACGATAAAACACAACACTTCATCCTTTTCTTCTTAATACTACAAAAATACAGCGATTTGTGATTTTCAACACACAGCGCACAGGACGAATGCTGATAGTATACTAACTAAACCCACGCCCACTATGATGACGTCAGGACCTACTTAGAATCACAGTGCACAGTTGCTTACGCCGTCTCTTCTTTGTATTTCCTTCATGGTAGGAACTCTTCACGAAATGTTTTATATTTGATGTTTATTGTAAATGGGTCATGTCAAGGGGCCACCATGAGGCCGCGGTTGTGTGCAAAAGCATTCCTGTGGCCCTGCCAATATGCGGTGAAGGTGATTATTATGAGGTTTTATTTGGTGTGAGTCCGATATGCCCCGTCCTTGCCCCCGCGGGACGCGTTTTGCGCGGACGGGACTCGTTAGGCGTGTAGGCATTCCTCATGTAAAAAATTGGTTGACGATCCTGGGACAGGAGACCCATCACAGGATTCTTGTGGTTGTTGATCAGTTCCTTTACTTCATTGGTTCGTAACCCCTCTTAGTGATGAGGGACCATTTGATCAATTTTTGGCTTGCAGACCCACCACCAACTTTGAGACATAATATAAATTATGGAAAGGTTGATTTTTAAGTTCGTTCTATAAGCATAAACATAACATATACAGCAAAATGAATATGTGACAGCATTTTGCGCAACTTAATATAAAGCCAATGCATTGTATTGTTAACCGTATCGGTAATATTCGCAAATCGGCCATCATCTCCAAAATTGTTGTATACTTTTTATATTTGAGAGAATTTTATGATGTCTTCGCCGACCACTGTGGGTACGTTTAGGTATAATTTGTGATTTTAAGATCACCGGTTAAGAGTGACTGCTTTACTTACTTACAGATTGCAATATTTGTCACGTGCAATCGAATATAGTCCATATTGAAAGGGAAGAGAGACTAAACTGCTATATCTACTTTTTAATAGATCACGACGTATATCGAGGAGGTGTACCTCCCGAGTGAATGCTTCCTACTGATCCGTCTGGACGCGGAGCGCATCAAATTGCTCAGCTTGGAAGTCAATGTGCACACCATTGTTTATTCGTAAGTGATTTTCTACTAGTTAAATGAATATGAATTTCCAGTCTTACTTTTGCAATAAATATGAAGTAATACTATAGTTAATCGCTGTTTCTTTAAATTCAGAAACTAAGAAAACGGACCATATCTTTTACGAATTGTCATTTGCGTCCGGAATAAGATGATTAGGACGTAGCAATAATTTTTGAGAAATATTTTACTGATATTCCGATATTGATCACTAAGTCACTGAATTCTTCTCCTGCCGTCGCTGAATCATTACTTAAACAAAATATAAATGCGTGTACAAAGAATTTTACATTTCATAAAGTATCATCAAAAGATATTGTAAAATATTTTAAAACTATTGATGTTAAGAAAACTGCGGATCTGTGGGGGATTTCCGTTAAAGTTATTGCGTCTATAATAGATACAATCGCGCCTCATTTAGCTATTATTTTTAATACTAGTATCGAATCTGGTGTGTTTCCTGATTTAATGAAGCATAGTAAAGTAATACCTTTATTTAAATCTGGTAGTACATTAGACCCCGCCAATTTTAGACCTATTTCTGTACTACCAACACTTGTAAGATTTTTGAAAAAAAATATTCTTGATCAAATGTTAACTTTCTTTAAAAATCAATTTGGTTTCACAAGGGGTCGCTCTACAACTGATGCCGGTGTTGAGCTGATTAAATATATCTTTAATGCATGGGAGAATTCACAGGATGCTTTGGGTATATTTTGTGACCTATCAGGTGAACACAATCGAAGACCTTGCTTCGATTGTGTTCACCATGAAACATTAAGCAGGAAATTTCAACACTACTGTTCGCGCCCAAACGCTGGTTTCAATATTTGACACCGGAGGGCGCTCGGCTCGATGCGGCGCGTTCATAACTGGTTCGACGAGTGGGCGGTTGCTACCGGCCGCTGGGTCGAGTCGAGTAGTAGCTCGACGGCGGCTGGGCAGTTAATTGGTGTCTTTCGATGCCCGCCGCTGAGGTTTCGCGAGACCGTTTTTTTTTTGGATTAGGGTCTAGAATTTTGGAAATTGTGCGCGTGACTTCGCTACGTAATTGTTTCGTGAAAACCGCCTCGTTTTAGGTTGTCTAGGGTCTAAGTTCTTGACAAGAGGCTTGTATTGTGTTTGACTGATTAAAGTAATTTCTTTGAATTAGGCGAGTTTAAGTTAGTTAAATGTACAATGAAGTTAATAGACTGAAATAGTGACATGAAGAAAGAAATGGTCCAGCGGGAAATCCTGCTGGAGTGATGCAGCGTTGTGGGGCAGCAGCTGGGCCAGGCCTCAGACACATACACATCACTAAACACTACTTTCCATGCACCTTACACCCACCTACGGCCTGACCGAGCCTTGGGGCGGTCTTAGATTCGGATACATTTTTTCGTCGTTCATCGTCGTTTCATCGTTTAGTATGATAGAACATTCTTCCATATGACCATTTGGGCCCGACCCGCGTCTGCCCGTCGAGCAGGCTGCTATGGGCCCCAGCCAAGGCGACCTTTGCAGGAGCAGCTGCGGGCCGTAACAACTACGGTGTAAGAAATGATGCTCTTAAATTAATTATTTCATATTTAAGTAAGAGAACGCAAAAAGTTGTCATTAACAATATTAGCTCTTCCGGGTCGATGGTACAAATGGGTGTGCCTCAAGGCTAAATTCTCAGCCCCTTTCTGTTTCTTGTATACATTAATGACTTACCTTACATAGTAGAGGATAACCATGATATAGTATTATTTGCAGATGACACTTCTTTAAGGGTGCGTTTGCAAATGGGGCCAAATTATGCTGTTTTTCGGTACATTTTGTGACAAAACTAAACCAAATCAAATATAACTATTAACTACAACGTATAGAATGATTCTTTATCTTCAAATGGTGGTAACTTTTTTGTTGAAAATAATAGTTTTTTACATTGTAAAAAGGATCTTCCCTAGCCATTTTCTACAAAATTAACGATACCGGCTCATATTTCGGTACATTTTTTGTTCTATTATCAAGATATATTAAGATTTCTAAAAATACTGTAAGTAGGCAGACATATTCAATAAAAAATGCTGGTGTTTACTTTTTATCAAAATGTCACAAATGGTCGTAAAAAAATTAAAAACTGATGCTGATTTTTTTGACATATTTTGCTGATACGGATGAATCCTAATGGATTGCAATAAGGGTTATTTTATTTTTAGTGCCTGTTTTCATTTGTTGTACAAAAATTTCGATGAAACCACAGTCGGCGCTCGGCCGCCATCGCGGTTGGTTGCTGTATCGCCTGTAGCAGCTGAAAAAGATCGCTGTACAAACACAAAATATTTGAATTTGATAAATAGGTACCTGACCTGACAAAGTATAGTAACACATATGTAATATAAATATATTTTTATAATCACAAATTCTTATTATAATGTTTTGTTTCGCTAAAAGCAAGTGGGATTTATAATATATAAATCCTATTCGTCAGACTTGATGGAATGACCTGAAGGTGTACTTCGGTAACTGCTAGGGGAACTCCTGGACGAGTAGAAGTAGGTATGCCGAGTTTGGGCTCGTTTTGTTAGTTATGACGAGACCTTACCTCCAGACTTGACAGAATGACCTGATGGTGTACGTTGGTGACTACTACTGCAAAACCTGGACGAGTAGAACTAGGTGTGCCGAGTTTGGGCTCGTTTTGTTAGTTATGACGAGATCTTACTTCCGGACTTGATGAGAGACCTGATGGTGTACTTCAGTGACTACTACTGGGACTCCTGGACGAGTAGAACTAGGTGTGCCGTGTTTGGGCTCGTTTAGTTAGTTATGATGAGACCTTACCTCCGGAATTGATGGAGAGACCTGATGGTGTACTTCAGTGACTACTACTGGGACTCCTGGACTAGTAGGACTAGGTGTGCCGAGTTTTGGCTCGTTTCGTTAGTCATGACGAGTCCTTAACTCCGCACTTGATGGAGAGCTCTGATGGTGTACTTCAGTGACTACTACTGGAACTCCTGGACGAGTAGAACTAGGTGTGCCGAGATTGGGCTCGTTATGTTAGTTATGACGAGACCTTACCTCCGAACTTGATGAGAGACTTGATGGTGTACTTCGTAACTCCAAGACGAGTAGAACTAGGTGTGCCGAGACGTGCCTAACGTCGGAGAAAATATAAATGGTGTTACCAAATTCAAGGGCAACTGCGCATCGTAACTAACAAACTCGGCACACCTAGTTCTACTCGTCCAGGAGTTCCAGTAGTAGTCACTAAATTACATCATCAGGTGTCTCCATTAAGTCCGGAGGTAAGGTTGGTCATTCTGTCAAGTTCGGAGGTAAGGTCTCATCATAACTAACAAAACGAGCTCAAACTCGGCACACCTAGTTCTACTCATCCAGGAGTTCCAATAGTAGTCACTAAATTACAGCATCAGGTCTCTCCATCAAGTCCGGAGGTAAGGTTTCGTCATAACTAACGAAACGAGCCCAAACTCGGCACACCTAGTTCTACTCGTCCAGGAGTTCTAGTAGTAGTCACTGAAGTACACCATCAGGTCTCTCCATTAAGTCAGGAGGTAAGGTCTCATCATAACTAACAAAACGAGCCCAAATTCGGCACACATGGTACTACTCGTCCCGGACTTCCAGTAGCAGTCACCCAAGTATACCTTCAAGTCACTTCACCAAGTTCGGAGCTGAAGTTATCATAACTAACAAAACCAGCCCAAAGTCCACAGCCAACATCTCACTCTCAGTAGAGGGCTTCTAGTGCCTAGATGTCACTGGAGCAGCTATTTATATTTTGTATCTACGTATATTTTTGTAGTTATAAGAAATATGAAAAAAAAAACAATCTTTCAAATTATCGAAATGTTTATACTTGATTGTGATTCCCGCAGGTAACCGTGCGTACACTTGTGTGTGTGACCCGTGTCAATGTAATAGTTCGATTCTATACCTATCAATTTTGTAAACGCGTCTTTAATTTTCAAATTAAGTCGACAATTATTAAAATATGACGAAGTAAATAATGCTATGTCTAAATTAGTAAATTGGTTCAATGTTAATAATTTGCATTTAAATGGCACTAAAACGTATGTATGAAATTCATGACTCCAAATGTCAAACAATTAAATACTACACAAAAACAAAAGTAGTTTCACAAAAATAAGTGATATTCATTCTGTAAATACTAGGAACAGACACAAGCTAGTAGTACCAATTACTCGACTTCATCGAGTCAGTAATTTATTCTTGGGGCGATGTATACGCTTTTACAACAAAATTCCAGAAAATATACAAAATTTGACCGGCTCAAAGTTCAAAAACTTTATTAACACGTTGGCTGCCATGGGGGGTCAAAATGACCGGCACTTGGTAGAAGCGTTGGGGCCATGGGGGGCTTAAATGACCGGCACAACTAAGGTGAATTTGAACACCTTTTGCTCGCTGTCGGCCATGCGTGTAACGTAAAATACCATTAGAAGTGGCCGGCGCGGTCCCAATGATCACTTTAGATAACTTGGCCTCAAAATATTTTTATAATTTTTTGGTTGTAGGAATGTTTTTGTAGCCAGTCAAACAAAATTATGATGTAAATTAAAGACAATATACTTTTTAAAATATTTTTATTATTATAAATCAAAGACTAGTGTTATTTAGAGACACATTATTTTGTGTTGAGATCAAAGTAATTTAAAATTAAAAAACAAAACAGAAAATTAATGTTTTTTATCAAAACACAATCTGCACAAATATGGCTTGTCTGGGCAAACTGAACAAAATGTCGTAACCTTTTTGGTTTCGTTTTTGGCAATTTTTCTTCCATGCGTTTGTGAATTAATTTTGTAACAACCTACACAAAATTTTCTTGTCGTCGCAGTCTTTCCGTCTGCTTTTACAAGAGAATGTTTTATTCTCTTTGGCCTACATGGAATGTTAGCTCCATCACGTGGGTTTGAGTCAATCATTTGTTGTGACAGTTTTCGTCTAAATTCAATAATAGGTATCTTCTTTTTTGTTGTAGCTTCATATAAAACCCGAGTATTTACTACAGCTGTGTTTAGAAGCAGTTCTAAGGCCAACTTCTTGTACCACTTGATAGACTTTCGAAGCGGAGAAGAATACGCTGTCATTTGATCCGAGAGGTCTACTGCTGCCTTAGCTTTATTATAATCCATAATTATCTTCGGCTTAATCACTTCTATTCCTCTCTTATTTTTAGTTTTTATAAATCCTATAGAGTGTTTAGTTGACAGTAGACAAACTTCACATTTGTCCCTCCATTTCATAACTGTAATTCCCTTACTGTTTTCTTTGGCTGCAAACTCACCAGGCTTTAATTGGGCTTCCATCACGTATTTCGGTAAGTACTTTCTGTTTTTGCGTAGAGTACCAATAAGATGTGTCTCATTGTCAATTAACTTTTCTGCCAAATCCAAACTTGTGTACCAATTGTCTACAAATACAGAATAGCCCTTTCCTAGTAAATCCTCACACAGTCTGAGCACCACATTTGTCGGTGTAGAAAAAGCAGAATCGAGTTGTTTTCCAGAATAAACTTCAATTTTCCAAGTGTATCCGGGAACAGTACATAATTTAAATAGTTTGATACCATATTTATGGCGTTTTTGCTTATTATATTGTCTAAAGATTACTCTACCACGAAATGGAATCATGCTCTCATCCACACAAAGATATTCATTATGTGTATAGTGGTAAGCAAAATTAGCATTCAAGGTACTTACAAGATTGTTTATTTTCCATAAACGATCATTTTCACGAGCCTCATCGTTATTAGAAAAATGCAACATCCTCTTTCAAACCTGTTGTGGCTCATAATATTTTTAGCGAACGGTTGTGCATACATTGGGTTATTAGACCAATATAGTGCCAGTTTTGGTAATTTCACCAAACCCATCCAAATTATAAGACCAAAAAACTTCTTGATTTCTGTTTTATCAGTGTCCTTCCACAAGTGTAGCCTGGATTGCCGCGATAATCGACTTTTAGATAAAACTTGCGTGGCAAAAATATTGGTCTGTCTAGCTATATCTTCTAACAGAGCCTCTGGTACCATCAAATTATAAAAATCACCAGGTTGACCGCCAGCTAAAGCGTGTCGCAAATGCATCGGCTTCAAACCAGAAATTTCAGTGTAAGGTATTATCTTAGGTTGTTTACCTTGTGGTTCATGCCATTCCGTATTTGGAGTGTAACCAGACTCTGACGGTGAGGGTACAAGGACTTCTTCGTCTTCAGTATCAGATGGCACTATGCAGCGCTTCCTTGCACGGCGATTTGGAAACCGAATAACCTCTTCATTATCACTTGAATGACTCTCCGTCTCACGAAATTGGGATTCAATATGTTCTATTTCACGAAAATCATCTAAAGTTAGATCCAATTCGTCAAACAACATGTTCATTTATAGCTTTGATATAAAGTAATAACAATAAACTAGAATATTACGTGACCATTTAGCGCGCACTCCGACCTATGACAAATAAAACTTTTCACTGAGTTGTTTACCTTCAATTACAAAAACATTATTCGCACAGGACGCGGAAGAAATGTCATGCGGGGGCAGCGGGGAAGGGACGCAGCATGCACTATCCTAATATTTCTTTATACGTCACTCATCAGTTGCGCGCTCGCTCGGGCGCAGGATGGTTTTGGCGGGAATTTTTACGCGATTTACAAGGATAACCGGCGATTTGACCGGCGTGGCTCCAATGAAAAAAAAATTACATTTGCGCCGCGCCGGGTGTAAATGACCGGCGGACTAAAACAGCACATAATATACAAAAAAATGTATATAAACATATATTATGTATAGAAATCTTATAAATAAGTCGTTTCACGTCATTTAAACAACTGATGAAAAACGCAAATATATTCGGATTTCCATATGGCAGGCAACGTGTTAAACTAAGTTTGTATAAAAAGGACCGCAGATCCACAAGCGCTGCTTCTCTCCAAAAGTGAGATCTCTCAAGGGGGGGGAGGGGCGATCATCAATTGAAAGCTTCTGCTTTCACTTCACTGTATTAGTTTATCAACTTTATTGTACATTTAATTAACTTCAGAGTCAACCAAATCAACGTTCATTGGAATTAAAACAAGTGGCACTCGACATTCAATATTCAAAGTTCCGGGTTCACTCAGCACAGAATTACAAACACGGGAACGATCGCGGTCTCTTCTTGAGTCACAAAGTTCAGCATTCCCCCGAACAAGCCAAATTCTTTCGTACGATATTAAATGTCACAAAGCAACTAGTCGAATCAAATTAACGTCAATCAAAGTTAAGTTAATAATTCAAACCCAATACAAGCCTCCCGTCACGAAACGTACAATTCAGACAAATCAATTCGAGGCGTCTACACGAGACCCAAATATTCAATAGTAAATTAGGCGCGCACAATTTACTCAAATTCTTTACCGTCAAAAATCTAAACCGGCCGCACGCAACCAACCCAGCGGTCGCAAAACAATCTATACGATGGCCCGCGCGTCGAGCTACTGTCGTGGAGCTCGACGCCTCGGCAAAACCAATCCCGTTAATCGCCACATCAGGTGACCGAGCGTGAGCGGGGGAACGCGCGCGGGGGAGAGAGGCCCGACAGCAAAAAAGAAATTTAAAAATTAACATTTAGCGCAAACACTATTTCTAATTTGTTATGTTGTTAATTTGTGTAACATACGTGATTGTAAGCTGTTATTTTAAAAAAAAATCCCGCTGGGTTTCTTGCTGGTTCTTCCCAGGACAGAGGTTTTTTTCCGAACTAGTGGTAATTAAACAAAAGAGTGACTTTCAGTAAGTATTATTTATAATCTATATTGAATAAAAAAGTTTCTGTTTCTGTTTCTGGAGTTACTCTCAAGTCACGCCTAAAGAAGTTTTACTTCAATTAAAAAGTATAAAAAACCTGTTATAATTCCCTTCACTCCAGAATATGCACGTCGAAGTTGAAGATCAAGGCGGGCAACGTGCAAGTGGTGTCGGAGTGGGCGATCAAGGTGTGCGGCGAGGCGAGCAAGAGCGGCGGCTGGCTCAACGTGAGCCTGCAGCAGCTGGCGCGCGCGCTGCCCGCCGTCGTGGTGCAGGGCCTGCCCAGGGTCTCCCGCGCAGTCATCGCCTGTGACGACGCCAGGGGCGCCACCAAGTACGTCCCTCAGCACCATCGTCATACGACAGGGGCGCCACTAGGCTTGGGCAAAAAATATCAATATATATCGTCGATAATTTTAATCACGATATATCGGTATTTATTTTAGAGTATCGAATCCGTATCAATTTCAATATATTTTAAAATGTTGTATTAATGGGCAAAACATGAAACAAAAAAAGGAGCTAGGAGCATTCATGTGTGGTTGTCGTTATTTTTTTTCGGGTCTAACCGTCAGTAGTATCAAATCATTTGCATGATGCCGATATATCGATATATCTATATTTATCAGGAGATATCGATACTGTTTAAAAATATTGATTCGATATATATCAATATACTATTTCCCCTTCTACATGCCTAGGCGCCACCAAGTATAGTCTGTTCGCTAAGATAATGTCAGTACACCCGGAAGCGCACTTATTATCTTGCTTTTATTTTATTATTTTTATTATGTATTAAGAATAACTCAAAAACTATTGGTCTGAGCTTGATCAAATTCATACGGGACCACACGAGAAGTACCAGCTTTCAAATAAAAAAAGAATCATCCAAATCGGTTCACCTAGTAAAAAGTTATGAGGTAACACACATAAAAAAAACATACAGTCGAAATTAGTACCGTCTCCTTTTTGGAAGTCGGCAGAAAAGAAAAGGTCCGAAATAAATATTTATTTATTTGTTTTCAGCCTGTTAAAGTCTACAGCAGGACATGGACCCCTTCCGTTATAAACAGTGCCTCCATAAAATTTAAATAAGTAGACGCCAGAGCTATATTGCATGGTATTAAGTCTGCAGTACAAACGCGGGCGAGGAGTTGCCATATTTCTCGATTTGTCGCCATATTTCTCGATTTGTCCCAATACTACAATTTCAAAATACTATTTTACTCGTCTGACCTTTCCTACCGACTTCAAAAAGAAGGAAGGAACTCAATTCGACTGTATGTTTTTTTTTGTTTTTTTTTTTAATGTGTGAACCCATTTCGATGATTGTTTTTATTTAAAAGTTGATGCTTCTCATGGGGTCCCATATAAATTTGATCAATGTCTGACCAATAGTTTTTGAGTTGTTCTTAATAATTTATATTGAAGTCGGATGTACAAATTTTTTATTTTAAAGTATTAGCATGTATAATAGAAATGTCGTCCAGACCGAATTTCGGTCACGGCGGCCAGCATCAACGGAGACTAACCATCTGCCCAGGACAGGATTATAGTGCACGAGTGTATTCGCAAGCACAGGTGCACTCCATATTCCTCATTTTCATAGCCCAATGGGACGGTAATCTGATACGACCGGAAAGAGATCAGGCGCAGGACCAATGGCTTTACGTGATTTCCGACACACGGAGGTGCAGTGCAATTTTAGTATGTAAGGTACAGTGGGACGAGTCGAGCGTGCGAAGTGGCAGTCGAAGTATGGAGAAGCCGTTGCATGGGCAAGTTTGCACATGCACACACTGTACAGCAAGCGAATGACAAATGTTTTGACGTGAATAAATATGCTTCTATATGTTCTAAATGTGCTTCTATAATGGGAGGCAATTCTGAAAACTGATGATAACAGTTTAGTTTTGCAGCTACATATCTATCATCTACATCCAAAATTTAATTACACCCTACAATAACTAAACAATTAAAGAATTCGTTGCGTTGAGTGAGGTCTGTAACGTATCACGCTCAGCGAAGGGGGGAGCGCCGCCATTTTGAGATCGTTTCGTTACGAACATCGTATTCACGTAAAACACACGGTCGTGATCATATTGGAAAACTTACCGCTAAAAACGTCAAGTAAAACACAAAACTTAGAGGAAGAAGGACACGTGATGTTGACAGTGACTTGAAAGAATGTTCTCAATCTTTAACCCGTGATTCACTGTACTGATACTTCACCAGAGACTGTTAA
This sequence comes from Parnassius mnemosyne, assembly GCA_963668995.1. Taxonomy (NCBI): domain Eukaryota; kingdom Metazoa; phylum Arthropoda; class Insecta; order Lepidoptera; family Papilionidae; genus Parnassius; species Parnassius mnemosyne. The sequence goes on along the minus strand of CAVLGL010000057.1, from coordinate 44,598,138 downwards.
ATTTATTAGTGTGCAAGTCAACACCAGGTTGTGCTCGCAAATCGATTCGTCGTCTGTAAGTCGGGCTGTATTGATGATCATCTTATTTTTTATTATCGATATATATGTACTACGCACTAGATTTTGCATCCCGAACATTGACTATGTTCAACTCAACTGTACTGCAATCCGTACACTAAACTAAATATTGCGCAAATTGAAGATTTGTAAATTTCATAAGATTATTATTATTACATTTTATTTAGACATATGTTTGTTTAGATTAGTAGAGTGTTTTATATTAATATCTTATTTTATATTAAAGTCTTCGTGCATGCGCGACTCTACTATCTCCCGCGCATGCGCGAAGTCATAGAGTAGCGCACAACTTTTGTTTGGAATAGCTTCTCTAGTACGTTACTACATATAACTCAATGCTTTTTATGTAACACACTATATCCATTTACTTACAGATACAAATTATGCGTTGAAGGTGATGGACTAAGAGACGTCATAGCAACATATGGAGTGGATGGCACTAAAACTTCATCGAACAATATTCTAGAGGTAATTTATGTTATATATTAATTCGTTTTTACCCCACTTCTCCAGAAGGAAGGTAATGTTTTCGAGAGTATGTATGTAATGTGTATTTCTTTGGCAAGCTCTATAGCCTAAACGCGTTGGTGAATTTTAATATTGGTGAAGACAGTGCCCTGTACACCTTGTGATAGGGAAAACTAGAAACTAGAGTAGGCCAACAGTGGTAGAGCCACGCGGCAGCTTTTGCTGTCGCACGGATGGGCCGGCTCGAACCGGGGTGGTACCACGACGTTTCGCTTGGTGAGTGCAGGTGGCCAGAGGCCCTTTTTACTGGAAATGAGGCATTCCATCTTAGTCCTCACGGGTGACAACGCATCTACATTTTGATTTGTAACAGAGGATAGATGTAGATGTCTATGGGCCGCAGTAACCACTTACCATCAGGTGGACTGTGTGCTCGTTTGTTACCCTTATCCTATAAAAAAAAGGCTCTAATGAGCATACAAGAAAGGTAAAGGCTTTTTATTATACGCAGATGGGTTTTTCAAATTATTGTTTTAACCTTTATGCTTGTTATATTGCATTTGGTACAACGATTTAAATATTTCTGTAAGAGCCTTTAGGCGGTCGCGATAAAATTTCACAGTACGCGAGTGAACTGAATTCGATCTCTGTCGGCACAAATGAAATTGTTAATTGGAATTTTAAGTGTTCAGAGGTTGCAGGTTGCATATCTGTGGTGTGAAACATTTCGAACTTTGCTAACGCATTTGAGTAGTGTTGCAGACAAATTGCTCCATAACCCTCTCAGCAAGGAAGTCTTGGAGAGGGTTGTAATGTGATAGTTTGGAATTATAATAATAGGTGGTAGGATTGCTTTAGTACCTAGGTATCCATCTGGGTACGAACATGTTACCTATTTCTGCCGCATCATAGAAATAAAGACAAGCAAGACAGGAAAAAATACTTTATTCTTTACAAAAAAATAAATTTACTTAATATGCACCGAAATCTGTAAGTTCGCTTTAAGTCACGAATTGAAGTTAGACGTAAGTTCGTAACGCTCATTTTCAGTGCTTGCAAGGTTGTGTTCTGATTTGGAGTTTATAAGAGAGCTAATATTTAGTTGCATTTCAACTAAGTCCCTAGAGGTGGCAACGCATCTGTAGCCTTCTTTGTTTGAAATTAACTGCAGTGCAAGGCCTGCAGTACTTCAATTCTCTTTTTGTTACATCAATTCAGACTACTAGATGTGCTGTATACTACTAGACGAGCTGTATACTACTAGACAAACCGTAATACACCAGACGACCTGTATACTACTCGACGTGCTGTATGCTATTAGATGTGCTGTATACTATTAGACAAGCTGTGAGCTACTAGACGAGCTGTATACTACTAGACGAGCTCTATACTATGGATAGGCTCTGCGTCCTTAATACATTACGCACTAAGTTACGATCAATTCTCCGTAACTTCTTTAGTCGATCGCAAGCTGCTTGGAAGAGTAGTTTTTTGTTTTGTAAACTGGGAAAGTTGCCTTCGACAATCTAACACTGATTTTGTTTAATGTGACTATGAAAACTGTGTCATTATTTATGCCATTATTTATGTACGCACTTTTTCCACGTGATTTGAAATATGTGTTATTTCGTATTTGCCTAAAAATGTAACGCTGTGACACAGTTTTTCGCTGAATTGCCGGTTTAGTAGTATACATAGAAGTCTATGCTTCCATTAAATAAAGAAAAAGCCTATTCGGTCGTCAGGTGTACCAGACACTGGGCATCGAGGCGGCCAAGTCGACGATCATTAGCGAGATCCAGGGCGTGATGGCGGGGCACGGCATGGCGGTGGACCGGCGCCACGTGGAGCTGCTGGCGGCGCAGATGACGGCGCGCGGCGAGGTGCTGGGCATCACGCGCTACGGGCTCGCGCGCATGAAGGAGTCCGTGCTCAACCTGGCCAGCGTACGTACGCTCGCACGCACGCTCACACAAACAGACAGACCCGTGCGCTCGCGTACAAAACCCCACCCTGACTCCACATAACTTGCCTTACTTGAGCGGATTATGAAGTCCGTGCTTTACCTGACCAGTATCAATCCTCACACTCTCAACGCTCATATGTATAATAAGCGCTGAGAGTGTGGGGACTGATACTGAGCTAAAAGTAGAAATAAATTGAATTTGGCAAGAGGAACATTACACATCACACACAACTGATCATGGGCCTTTCATAGTATGGACGCTTATAAACACGCTTGAAGATCTGTGTCAGATGTCTCTTACCTTTAAGACTGCTCTCCGTGATCAGAATAATAGATCTGATTTTAATAATAGATATCACCATATATCGAAGACTACACGATGACATAGATATCACTATATATCGAAGATTAACATAATCTTCTGGATTCTTCCTATCGCTGTATTTTAACAACGGAGTTTAAAGGAATGATGATTTCAATTATGCTGAAAGTCGATGTAATATATCAAGTCGAATTGACCTACGGCACCTTACGTTCCCTACCGCGCTTGGCTTGGCGATGAAAGAAAACACTTTGAGGAAGCATACATATCGCCAACAGAAATTACAGGAAACCAGTTTTCTGCAGTTTGACTTATTTAGGTTGTAACTTATGTTCCCATATCGTCCCGTGGTTGTCGTAAGAGGCGACATAGGGAAATAAAGTAGAAATAGGCAGCAGCATTTTCTCGATAAGAACTGAAAATAAAAAAACTGCGGTTGCCAACCCGCCTGCCAAGCGTGGCAACTATGGCAAATATCCCGCTTATGAGGCGATCTTTGGGGAAAACCTATGTTTTTTTTATAGGAGAGGGTGACAAACGAGCACACAGTCCACCTGATGGTAAGTGGTTACTGTGACCCATAGACATCTGCATCTATCTTCGTTTGCGAATTAAAATGCAGATGCGTTGTCACCCGTGAGGACTAAGATGGAATGCCTCTTTGCCAGCAAAAAGGGTCTCCGGTTTTCTACTCACCATACGAAACACAACAGCGTTAAGCTGCTATTTTACGCTGGTATTCTGTGAGAGCGTGGTCCTTCCATGGTCGAGCCGACCCATTCGTGCTACAACTATACTACTAATACAGCTGCAGCTTGGCTCTACCACGTAAAACAATTCAGCAGTGGAATTGTATAGGCTGCAATGGTAATGGTTAACTTATGTTTTAGTTCGAAAAAACTGCGGACCATCTGTTCGACGCGGCGTACTACGGACAACGGGACTCGATCGAGGGCGTATCGGAGTCCATTATTGTTGGAGTTCCTGCCGCAATCGGCACCGGATGCCTTCAGCTGTTGCATCGACACGACAAACCGCTTGCCAAGTCGCTCGATCAGTCGCTCGACAAGCCGCAAACCAGGCCACTGCTCTTCGACGATCCTCGATACCACACATCCATATGGGAATAGAGATAAATAAATCATCTATTTTTATGATACTATTTTATTTCAATCTTTTCTATAATTATTCACCAACCAGTTTTGGTTGTCAACCACGTGAAGCTGTACTGCTAAGCAATATAAATATTCTGTTTTGGAACTCTTGTTGTGATGGGAAACAAATCTGTTTATAAAATTAAAACTACGCAACTTGAAAATCAGCACTCAGCATCAACAAGTGCGAGACTACTTTGATCTATTACCCTCCTAAAAATGAGGTTCGTGCCTAACAGGGGGACGTTAACAAACTACTAACGTTGCTACACGTTTACAAATTATGTCGATATAAATATGTATCTAAATAGGCTCCCCGAATTGTAGATATTGGTTAGGGTAAATGGTCATTATAAAATGACTGCTGTAGATTTCATAGGCCTCTATGCAAGCTGTAGCGACCAGTTCAAAATGTGATCTACGCATCCAGTAGTTAGGTGATGGCACCACACTCGAATTATCGTTAGTACCACACTCGCACATTCGTCACGACCACGCTTTTATCATTAGAGTTACAGCCATTGCTGAAAATAGGCCTCCTAGATTGCCTCATTTATGCCATAGTTGCCGCCTCGCCGGCGAGTTGGCAGCCGCAATATTTTTAATTATTTTAACTTGTTATTAGGAAGTTCCTGTTACTAATCTCCTCTTTCAATTTCTCTCTGTCGCCTCTTACAACACCCTCTGAAAGATATTGATCCTTGAGGCCGGCGATGAATAGCATTATCGTATATACCAAATTCGAATAATCGTTAGTACCACATTCGCACATTTGTTGCGTCCACGCCTTGAATTATCACTTAGTACCAAGTATAATTAATACATTTGGAACGAGCTTTAGAACTAAACTCGCCAGATCGTTTATACCACACTCGGATTTTCGTTTCGACCGCACTAAGTAGGACGGTTAACACCATACTTGAACATTTGTCACGACAACACTCGATCCAGTTAGAATCACACTTGTACATTCATTGAGACCACACTCGGCAGATCGTTTATACCACACTCGGATTTTCATTTCGGCCGCACTAAGTAGGACGGTTAACACCATACTTGGGCATTTGTCACGACAACACTGGATCCTGTTAGAATCACACTTGTACATTTATTGAGACCACACTCGGCAACTCGGAGTTACAAAACCGTTTTCAGTGCCTAGAAGACTGCAATGAAGTGGACGATATGAATGACAAGCTCGTGGAAACTGTCCATGCGGTTGGAGCTAAGTTCTGCAAGACCCGCCGCAGAAGAACACAAAAACTCTCCGATCACACTCTTAATCTCATGGCTGTTAGACGGGAGATGAAGCTACATTCTTCAACAGACTTGACAGCATACAGGTATCTGAACAGACAGATCTCCAAATGCATGCGGCGGGACTTACGCAACTTCAATACAGCTCGTATTGAAGAAGCGATCGAGCGGAACCAAGGCTCCAAAGTCTGCCAGAGATCTGTCTGCCAGAAAGAGCCAACTGTCAAAGCTGAAGACAGAATGTGGCAGCATCGTTTCCGGGACACCTGAGATTTTGAGTGAGATTGAGAGGTTCTATGGGCAGTTGTACACGTCATCGTTGGAGCCACACGCAAGTGTGAGTAACGATCCAAGAGCGAGTCTCATCCGACACTATTCCGAAGATATCCCGGATGTCAGTCTGAGCGAGATTAGGATGGCTCTCCAGCACCTTAAAAACGGTAAGGCCCCAGGCGAGGATGGAATTACAGCGGAGCTTCTGAAAGCGGGTGGAAGACCGGTACTTGAAGTCCTTCAGAAGCTCTTTAATTCCGTCCTCCATGGTGGCATTACACCGGAGGCGTGGAGCAGAAGTGCGGTGGTCTTGTTCTTCAAGAAAGGTGACAACGCTCTCTTGAAGAACTACAGACCGATTTCCCTTCTGAGCCGCGTCTACGTGCTGTTTTCGAGAGTCATTACGAATCGTCTCGCGCGCAGACTTGACGACTTCCAGCCTCCCGAACAAGCCGGTTTCCGAAAGGGCTTTAGCACCATAGACCACATACATACCCTTCGGCAAGTTGTACAGAAGTCCGAAGAGTACAATTTGCCACTATGTCTGGCGTATGTGGACTATGAGAAAGCCTTTGATTCCGTCGAAATTTGGGCGGTGCTGCAGTCCCTTCAGCGGTGCCAAGTTGACTGTCGGTATATCGAAGTGTTGAAGTGCTTGTACAGTAGGGCTACGATGGCTATCCGAGTACAGAACCAGAGTACGAAACCTATCCAATTGCAGAGAGGTGTAAGACAGGGTGACGTCATATCCCCGAAACTCTTCACCGCTGCATTGGAAGACGTTTTCAAGCTTCTGGACTGGAAAGGATACGGTATCAACATCAATGGCGAGTACATCACTCACCTTCGATTTGCCGACGATATAGTCCTTATGGCAGAATCGCTGGAGGACCTAAGCACTATGCTCAATGACCTCAATAGTGTTTCCCAACGGATAGGTCTTAAGATGAACATGGACAAAACTAAGATCATGTTTAATGTCCATGTCACACCTATGCCGATAGTTGTTGGGAACACTAAGCTCGAAGTTGTTGACGAGTATGTTTACCTGGGACAAATAGTCCGACTGGGTAAGTCCAACTTCGACCGAGAGGTCAATCGACGGATTCAACTCGGCTGGGCAGCGTTCGGGAAGCTACGACACATCTTCTCGTCAGACATACCTCAAAACCTTAAAACGAAATTGTACAACCAGTGCGTGTTGCCAGTGATGACTTACGGAACTGAGACGTGGTCCTTCACTGCTGGCCGTATGAGGAAGCTCAAGGTTGCTCAGCGAGCTATGGAGAGGGCTATGCTCGGAGTTTCTCTGCGTGATAAACTTAGGAATGAGGATATCCGCAGTAGAACCAGAGTGACCGACATAGCCCAACGGATTAGTAAGCTGAAGTGGCAGTGGGCCGGCCATATAGCTCGAAGAACCGACAACCGATGGGGAAGAAAGGTTCTCGAGTGGCAGCCTCGTACCGGTAGGCGAAGTGTAGGGCGTCCCCCCACGAGATGGAGTGACGACCTGGTAAGACATGCAGGAAGTCGATGGATGCAGGTGGCTCAGGACCGTGTTTTGTGGCATTCTTTGGGGGAGGCCTATGTTCAGCAGTGGACTTGTGAAGGGCTGTAATGATGATGATAATGATGATGACACTCGGCAGATCGTTAATACCACATTTAGATTTTCGTTTCGACCGCACTAAGTAGGACGGTTAACACCATACTTGGACATTTGTCACGACAACACTGGATCCTGTTAGAATCACACTTGTACATTCATTGGGACCACACTCGGCAGATCGTTAATACCACACTCGGATTTTCGTTTCTACCGCACTAAGTAGGACGGGTTACACCATATTTGAACATTTGTCATGACAACACTCGATCCAGTTAGAATCACACTTGTACATTCATGGGGACCACACTCGGCAGATCGTTAATACCACACTCGGATTTTCATTACGGCCGCACGAAGTAGGACGGTCAACAGCATATTTGAGCATTTGTCACGACAACACTCGATCCAGTTAGAATCACACTTGTACATTCATTGGGACCACACTCGGCAGATCGTTAATACCACACTCGGATTTTCGTTTCTACCGCACTAAGTAGGACGGGTTACACCATATTTGAACATTTGTCACGACAACACTCGATCCAGTTAGAATCACACTTGTACATTCATTGGGACCACACTCGGCAGATCGTTAATACCACACTCGGATTTTCATTACGACCGCACTAAGTAGGACGGTTAACAGCATATTTGAGCATTTGTCACGACAACACTGGATCCTGTGAGAATCACACTTGTACATTTATTGGGACCACACTCGGCAGATCGTTAATACCACACTTAGATTTTCGTTTCGACCATACTAAGTAGAACGGTTAACACCATACTTGGACATTTGTCACGACATTACTGGATCCTGTTAGAATCACACTTGTACATTCATTGGGACCACACTCGGCAGATCGTTAATACCACACTTAGATTTTCGTTTCGACCATACTAAGTAGAACGGTTAACACCATACTTGGACATTTGTCACGACATTACTGGATCCTGTTAGAATCACACTTGTACATTCATTGGGACCACACTCGGCAGATCGTTAATACCACTTAGATTTTCGTTTCGACCGCACTAAGTAGGACGGTTAATACCATACTTGGACATTTGTCACGACAATACTGGATCCTGTTAGAATCACACTTCACACGTCCCAATGTAGTATTAATATACTACATTCGGGCATTCGTTGAGAGTTGCGACTGCACTTAGCACGATCGTTAGTACCACACTCAGACAGTCGTTACAACCAGCCACACTTAACTCGATACGGGTGCGACTGTTTCCTAAAGTAAATAAAAAAGTCGTAAAAACAATAATATAACTACATTTTATTAAAATTTGTACAGGCTATAATCTACACTTATGTTCTAACAATAAATGCATTAAAGCACAAAATCTATAAAATTTTCATATTTTATTAAAATTTTGTTTTTTGTTGAATAGAGCGTGAAATGTAGCGTGTAATATGAAAAACGAAGAAAATCCTCGCAAGTGGCGACAGTCGTATGACGATTACACTCTTTGTTAAATAACTCGCACTTTAATTTAAACTCTAATACAATGCTTAAAAAGTCTATTGTTGAATTGTTAGAACAAATCACGCAGCATTTGCTTTGGAGATGCTTTTATTATCTTCAAGTCTGGTCCACTTCTCGCTGACCTTCCACAGCCAGAGACCCAGCTCGTAGTCTTCGGCTTTTGGCGTAAGTTTTGCTAACTTCATGTCCCTGAAGCAAAAATGTATTATTAACTCCAAGTTCACTGCTTACAACATGTCTTGAGATTGCCTCAAAGTATAGTCTTGAATCACCTGTATCCATCAAGCCCCTGTATGCCTTAGATTGTCTAACATGTGGTGGTGTACGATAATCCTAATATAGATCCCATAGATGTTAGACAGGGATGCCCGATTTTTTGTTTAGAATTGATCTTCTGAATCGTAATGGATCGTAACCTCGTGAATCGATTCATGATTTAATCATATTGCATTGAATCGATCTTATTCGATCTCGGAAAATCGTATCGTAATATTATAAAAATTAAAGAAAAGCACAGTATGCATGCACAATTATTTATTTTAACAATGCCTATTATGGTATCCTGTGAGTTTTTCCAAATTATTATTTTTGAAATTATATTCCAGCTATCTACATTTAAACTCCTCAAAAATATTAATTTTGACAGACATACTGGATCCAGTCTATTACGTCTATATGTTAATGTATTTCCAGCTACGGAAAACAGCCGTTCTGAAGGGACTGATGTTGCAACAATTGTCAGAAATTCGTACTTCAATGCCAAACAATTTATTTGGTTGGCGGGGCCATATTAAAAATTATTTTAAAATGATAGCTTAAGCTCACACAACAGCTCAACTTTTCTATCGCAAAAACAAAGAATGAACGATCAAAGACCACTGACATAGGTACCCGATAATTAAATAAACAAAATATTATCATACTTACCTTCATATTTTATACATTAACGCTTTTAATGTAACTTTAATGTAACTTTGTTTTAGTTATTCTGTCCCCTCCCCTCCAATACGAAATGTATGCAAAGATCAGTTCATACGTTAGTATGTTACGGTTCGGTTGATGTTTAGGTTTTAGTTTGTGATACAATTTTTTCATACAATATTATAGGCATACGACTCGATCTGGGTGAAGATCGTATTCCATTGAATCGATTCAAAAATCGGTAGATCGTCTGCTATTTCACGCGGTTGTTCTGTGCGAGCGTGGTCCTTCCCCAGTCGAGCCAACCTACTGTTATACGCATAATACTCTAGCGTGTTTACGTTGTAAAACTTCAAATCACGTGGCAAAAATGCACACATAAATGTTGAGAGCATTTTCTTAGTCATATTAAGCAAAATCAGTGTTAGGTTTGTCGGAAACAACGTTCGCGGTTTACAAACAAAGAACTAGTCTTCTTGCCCACTCGCAGTCGACTAAAGGAGTTACGGAGAATTGACCGTAACTTAGTGCGTAATATATTAACACCGTTGGGCCCGTCTTGTTGTAGCAGTATACATAGAAGTGTTTGATATTATCTTGTAGACTGCGCGTGTGTCGACCGCGTGAAATGCTTGTGAGAGTACATAGCTAATACGTCGCTAACTCTGTGTTCGAAATTTTAAATTTATACTAATTTATTTACACACACACACACACACACGCACGCAAATTCTAATTTATTTATAGGTGCTAGGACTCTTTATCTTTTTTTTATAGGATAGGGTGACAAACGAGCACCCAGTCCACCTGATGGTAAGTGGTTGCTGTGGCCCATAGACATCTACATCTATCCCCGTTTACGAATCAAAATGCAGATGCGTTGTCACCCGTGAGGACTAAGATGGAATGGCTCTTTTCCACTAAAAACGGTCTCCGGTTCTCTACACTCACCATACGAAACACAGCAGTGTTAAGCTGTTATTTTACGCTGGTATTCTGCATAATAGCCCGTCAAATAGCCGAGCACTGCTGATATAGACATCCAATATAATTACAAGATGTGAGGCATTCCATCTAAGTCCTCAGAGTGACAACTCATCCTTAATCTCCTTTTGTTTGAACATGTCCAAAGAATGCAACCTACTATCAGGTGGACTGCAAATTCCTTCGTCACTACTGTTTTATGAGTTATGTATAAAAAAAATCTGTCGTTAACATTTAGTGCAAATGCCCTAATTGTTTATTTTCGAATATGAATGTGTGTATAGTGTTTATAGTATAAATAATTTTCTTCTCACGACAGGCAGCTGTGTGGCTGCAACACAGCTTACAATAGGTGGAATGCGTGCTCGTTTGTAGACCTTCAATGCTTTTTTATAGCACTGAAGGTGCTTGTTGACAACCTTGTTGTAGCTGAAAAAAAATTATGTAAATTATTATCATAAGAATGCTGTCTCACACGAAGTAATCTCCCTTGCACTTGTCAAGCTTGGGGTCGAGTGCCGCGTGGAGTATGACCTGGGCGCCGATGCGCGCCAGCTTCATGACGGGCCAGAACACCGGGTACACCACGAAGCGCGTGACGCTGCGCGACATGGGCAGGTGCCGCGTGATGTCTGTGTCCGTGAAGCCGGGGTCCACGGCCGCCACGGCCACCCCGCTCTCTGTGGGCACGATTGACGCTCTATCAACTATAGGACGTATATAGGCTAGATCTTTATATGTAGTCTATCTACATATAAATGCCGAAAACTGCCTGGAGTGTTTTTTAAACGTTACCTCCACACTAGGATTTTCTCCTGTATCGTGAGGCAGTTTACATACATAGATTTGACAAAGACACATCCAGTCATCCAGACGTGGAACGATTATTTGTAGGCCATACGAATATTTTTGTTCCTTGCGGAATTCGAACCCGCGGCCCAACTCATTTTAACTACTGCGCCACGGAGCCGTCAAAAGTTTAGGCCACACTATTTACATACATTTTTACATTGTGAAATGTCAGAAATATCTTAGGGTTCCTATAGACGTCGGTGTACTATGACTTAGGAAGCAAACACAAAAAGCAAGACTTTGGAAAGAGAACAGCGTTGAAGAAGCAACACATGTAGTACGGAGATTAATCAGCCTGCAAAACTCAACGAGTTGGAAGTAGGTACTAATACTGTGTAACAGTTAAACTAAATTCCAATCAACTAAAACTAGTTGTTTAATGAACTGCACAATGACGAAGTTCGATTAAATTGCTAATTTCAGCATAAGACTAAGTTCGAGGATAAATGGACGTAGTTATGCAAAAAAGATCCAACCCGCGATAAGTTAATTTGAGTTGGAGTATGGATACTTCAAATATCATAAACTCAAATTATCGTTATGGTTTCTGTCTGTTTGTAATTTTTCTTCTTATTTGTGTTACGTTTGCTAAAATTGTTACATCACATAATAGTATAGACCACAAACATTATTTTTCAAGTCAACATTTTTGACCTTAACTCGGGTTGGATCCTTTTTGCATAACCACGTCCAAATATTATTGTGTTCAAAATTATGGACTTGCACAAGTTGTTGACATCGGCAGGATTTTGAATCCAGAATCAAATCAAGCATCGAGGCCTCACAAATTAGTAACGCATCTACACTTTGATTCCTAATCGAGGATAAATTTACCAGCAGGTAGACTGTGTGCTTGTTTGTCACCCTTATTCTAAATTAAAAAAAAATCTGCGCATAGAAGTTAAGATCCGCTTAATGAATTAATAAGCAGTAAGCCAACGAAGGGTTATATTTCATCTGATTTGCCTCAACTTACCATCAGGTGAACTGTGTGTTCGTTTGTTATTCTAAAAACAAATCCGTACACTGTATAACGGGTCGTCAAAGGAAAATAAACGGTTCAAAAATAATATAAGAGTTAAAAAAAAACTTAAACAATAAAGCTTCGTTCAGATCTACAGACATTGAGCGTGCCAGATACGTGGCGTGGCAGACAAAATAATATTCTTTTATACATTAATGTTTTGTCTGTGCTGGTGCGTGTCTGCTCGTGTCTAATACACATTTTGGTATGATATGTGTGATCGCAGATACAGCGACAACCAAAAAAAAAGATTACGCATGGAAAGAAGTAGCAGAAACACTTCAAGTTTCATGTAAGAAGGATTTTATTTATGAAAAAATCTTGTAAACACGTGCACTTTATAGTTTACTTGGTGACGTCTGTTCATGCCGTGTGCGTGAGATGTGAAAACGGTTGTCTGTGCGGTGTCTGCCGCGTTACGTGCTGGGCACGCTACGTGCTGGTAGATCTGAACGTAGCTTAAGCTTTGATCATGAACCGTGATGATCCTGATAACTGTTTTATCCCAGTGGTCCTGATCAGGATACTAGTATAAAGTTATGAAATTATTGTATTGTCATCGGTACTTGATAAGAGTGCAAATCTTCAAGTCAATCGGCCATTTACAAGTTGATGAAAATTACATTAAAAGATTCAGTTAAGGTGCGTACAGATTACGTAACATGTTGTGTAACTTTTGTTTTATAACACTTCCACATTAAGTTACATTGTTTTTCAACATTGCAACATATAACAATACTGTACACATTAGAATAACAATGCAATATAACAATGTTATATGACTTTGTCGTTCTGCCGTTCGAGTTATATAATTTATATAACACGTTTTATAATATGTTATGTTATATAATGTGTACGCACCGTTAGATAGATAGATACACGCGAAGCTAATAAAAGCGTGTTGAAAACAATCAATAAGATAATGAGTCGAGCTTACCCAGCATCCTTCTGCCCAATTCCCTCGCGAACAGCAGGTTGGCGAGCTTGCTCTGACAGTACGCCGCCTTGGGGTCGTACTGCTGGGTCAGGTTGAGGTCGTCGGTGTGAATGTCGCCGCGACGGTAAGCGTCACACGTCACCACCACCACGCGGCTCGGAGCTGACTTCTACAGGAAATACGGTAATACATACAAGGGTTTTGTGGCAAACATGACATACAATAATTTAAAATTAAAAAAAATTGTGCAACTGAGTTCAATGTAAATTATTAAGATTAACTCAAAAACTATTGGTCAAACCTTGATCAAATTTATATGGGACCACATGAGAAGAACCAGCTTTCAAATAAAAAAGAATCATCGAACTGCAATGAATTAATGGATAAAATTACCAGCGCGATGGTATTAGGTGAGTATGGGATATTTTTTTGGGAAATGCATGTTGCGTTTTTGACCTTGAGAAGGAATTCGTTCAATTTTGTTGTTTTAATTAAGAAGAATAAGTGAAGACAATCTGCCCTCCGATCCGAGATACAACTGTCACCGTACGTGCTGTGTTAAACTGTGTTCAAATCTCACAGAAACCTCTATGATATGTCGCATCAAGATATGTCGCTTAAAAAATATTTGAAAGTTTTCTTTATAGAATATGGGTGACAAACGAGCACACAGTCCACCTGATGATAATTGGATGCTGTGGCCCATAGACATCTACATCTATCTTCGATTAAGAAACAAAATGCAAATGCATTGTCATCCTTAAAGACTATAATTTAAAATTTTGTACAGCCGACTTCAATATAAGTTATTAAGAATAACTCAAAAACCATTGGTCTGACCTTGATCAAATTCATATGGGACCACACGAGAAGTATGAGCTTTGAAATAAACAAAATCGATTCACCCAGTAAAAAGTTATGAGGTAACACACATAAAAAAACATACAGTCGAATTGAGTACCGTCTCCTTTTTGGAAGTCGGCAGAAAATGGAATGCCTCGTTTCCAGTAAAAAGGGTCTCCGCTTCTCTAGCATCACCATACGAAACACAGCTACATTAAATTGATTTTTTTTTGAGAGCGTGGTTCTACCCCGGTCGAGCCGTCCCATTTGTGCTATAAACATAATACAGCTGCACCGTGGCTCTACCACGTATAAACAATAATTCCCAAACTTAATGTCCAAAATGCAAAAAAATACCTTTAAGGTGTCCAGTAGTAAGTTCGTAAGGAGGAAGTGACCCATGTGGTTAACACCCAACTGCGTCTCGAAGCCATCCTTGGTCACACCGGCTGGCGTCTCCATCACACCAGCGTTGTTCACGAGAATATCCAATTTCGGCTCCTCGGATTTGAACCTGTTGTTGGTTTGTGGTGTTAACCATGGCATACAGAAGCCATTTTAAAACGATTTATTGTTTCAAATAATTTAAGTATGGCTTCTATGTACAACAAAGAAAGGATTTCTATCTATAACATGACTGTTTGCTCAGTCTTGGGTCGCTATTCGTGCTATATTTTTATTTTTATTTTGGGTGTGGTTTATCGATCACTAATAAGAAATTAGATACACAATCATTGACAAAAATTCCCTTACCGAATGAGCGCCCACTCGAACATTTGGGTGAGCTTTTAATTTGTACGTAGCTTTGTGAATACAACTTTAAGCAATGCATTCAAGGTTGAGTTTACATTAATGTATATTTATTTCAACTAGGATTACGTCAAAATAATTGGCGACAGTTTTTAGAGAACTTTTGCACGGGATTGTGTATCTATTTTTTTTAAATTAGTGATCGATGGTGTGGTTGTATTAAGATTGTCCTGCGTCCTTGAAACATTGCATGCCCACATAAGAACATTAAGATGTTTTTATGCCATAATAAAAACATCTTAATTTCTTTTAGAAATAAACAGTATTTACGAGAGATTTAAAATATTTATAATTTTTTTAAAGTTCAGGAAGTTACACTAATAATTAAAAAATGTGAGAGGAAGAATACTCTACAAAACGAACCCAATAATTTTAACTAATGTGGTAGATAGTAAGTGGAATCTATGATCCATAGAAACCTACATCTACCCTCGATTAAAAATCAAAATCAGGCGCACTGTGTGCTCGCTTTTTACCCTTTTATAAAAAGAGCAGGAGGCTTACCTTTCAACGAAGGCCCGCACGGAGGCGGTAGAGGCGAGATCGCAGGGGCGGCAGTACACGTACTTGTTGCCGGTTTCCAGCACGATCTCGCGACGGACCGCCTCGCATTTGGTCATGTCGCGACACGCCATGAACACCTGGTTTGTACGAATAACATGACAGTTAAAAAAGACCTCAATCCATCTGCTTGTAAGCGGCCAAGGACACCTGCTGCACCCGTTTACTTATCAGATGGGCTTATTTGTTTCTACTATTATTCAACATCATTATGTAACATTATATAACAGGCGCAAATTTTTGGATTTAAGCTTCCTCTACCAACTGAACAATAACGGCATCGACTGTTTAATTTACATTTAATTAACAACATTAATGCTCCAAGCAGATTACCCCGTTTTAATGTCTACAAGCTGTTTATGGTCCCACCTCACAGGACTAACCTGTGTTTTAATTCAGCATTATGCAGAATGTTTAGACTGTATAATGATATATCTGGGCCATCTGATTTGGATATTTTCAACGACAATGTAAATAATTTCAGAAGGAAAATGTTACTTTATTTAGAATCTAAATTTTAAATGATAAATGTAAACCTTTTTAATTTCTCATAAATACGCAATTTTGCTACTAGAGGTTAACTTTTACTGTGTTAGCTGTGGTCGCCTATAACTGGGTGAGCACATTGCATGTTTCTCGCAATGCTTGTATCTAGTTTTTAGTTTTTGTGTATCATCTGTCGGTGACCCTTATAAATAAATAAACATCATAATCGCTACAGCCCGTCATATCTCCACTGCTGAACAAACTTTCACATAGACTCATCATCACTATAACCGCATTTAAAAAGTAAACAAAGGCCACCCCATAGATTGCCTCATAGATATTTATCATATTTGCCACGCTTGGCTGCGGTTGTCAACGTTTTTTTTTATTATTTTGAGCTCTTGGTATTACTGCTACTAGATGCTACTGCCCATCCCCTGTTTCAGTTTCCTTCTGTCGCCTCTAACGGCGCCCATGGTACGATTATGGGGTAGTGGGTTCTCATACATCGCCACTACACTAGAAATAGACTCATTGGAGGGATAATTACCATAGTATGCGTGGCAATTATGTCAAATATCTTTTTTTTATAGAATAAGGGTGACAAACGAGCACACAGTCCGCCTGATGGTAAGTGGTTGCTGTGACCCATACATATCTACATCTATTTTCGTTTGCGAATTAAAGTGCAGATGCGTTGTCAGCCGTGAGGACTAAAATAGAATGCCCCTTTTCCAGTAAAAAGGGTCTCCGGTTCTCTAAACTCACCATACGAAACACGGTAGCGTTAAGCTGCTATTTTACGCTGGTATTCTGTGAGAGCGTGGTTCTTCCCCGGTCGAGCCGACCCATTCGTTCTACAACTATACTATTAATATAGCTGCAGCATGGCTCTACCACGCATAGGTTTCGTTTTTCGCCTGTCACAATATCCATAGGTCGATTATTGTTATTACAAACTTCTAAATAAAAAATCTTTAAACTTAATCTAATATTTACATACTCGTAGAATGCATAACAGACTTTTCAAATGCTAGTTTTGTATACTTATAGAAACAGCTGTAGAAAATAATTTAAAATTAAAAATTTTGTACAGCCGACTTCAATATAAGCGACTTCAATATAAGTTATTTAATAATAACTCAATAACCATTGGTCTGACCTTGATCAAATTCATATGGAACCACACGAGAACTACCAGCTTTCATATAAAAAAAGAATCATCGAAATCGGTCCACCCAGTAAAAAGTTATGAGGTAACACACATAAAAAAAAAACATACACTCGAATTGAGTACCGTGTCCTTTTTGGAAGTCGGCAGAAAAACTGTTGTAAACGTGGAATTAATAAAGGCGGTAAGCAATAAGCATATAATATTATCTCCGTTAACATAACCGTTATTCGTTACAGTCTATTAAAGTCTACTAGACTTTTATGGGTCCTGTGCCCTCTTCTCCCCTGCGCCCTCTTCTCCCAAAAGAGGGTCGCTTCCGATTCGGCAGAGAGGCCTCAAAGGTCACTGCCCATCCCTCAAAGGTGGTTTTTAGCGGGTAACACTTAGGTTGGTAGGTTAGTTAGGTCACAGTGAGTCCCGCATAGCCACGACAGACCGGCTGTCGTGGTAAGCATAAAGCATTTACCATCTCCTCGCGTATCGGGGTAGCCCTTTCCAATTGCTTCTGGGCGCAAAAAAAAAATTTTAATAGGTGGAGACTTAGTCTACCGCTGAACACATCGCCTTTTGTGTTTACCTCAATTGTCGTTTATTTTTTTGTTATTTTTATCTTGCTGTACAATAAAGAGTATCGTATTGTATTGTATAGAATGCCTCATAGGGGGGATATTTGCCATAGTTGGCCATACTATGCTTGGCAGACTGGTTGGTAAGCGCAGTGTTTTTAGTTGTTATTAGGAAGCCGATGTTGTCCTCCTGATATTGATCTCCGGATGTTTCCCACTGTCGCCTCTCACGATACCCACGGGATTAAATGGGATAGGTAGTACATATTCTTACACCGCCATTACACGATCACGGTATACGTTATCTGAACTAAAATTAAAAGTGGCTAGAAAATAGAATTTAAAGTGTTAAAGTTTGAACAGCTAACGGATTATCTTGACAGATACAGTCAGTACCTTTGCTCCTCTCTTAGCGAACTCCCAGGTGGCCTCTTTGCCGATTCCATTGTTAGCTCCTGTGATAATGACGGTCTTGCCCTCGGCTTTCACATCGCGGTCGAATGGCGGGCCCCCGTGCATGTCCCTATACAATGAACATATAATTTAAAATAAAAAATGTTGTACTGCCGATTTCAATATAAATTATTAAGAATAACTCAAAAACTATTGGTCTGACCTTGATCAAATTCATATGCGACCACACGAGAAGTACCAACTTTCAAAAGAATCATCAAAATCGGTTTACCCAGTAAAAAAATATGAGGTAACACACATAAAAAAAACATACAGTCGAATTGAGTACCTTTTTGGAAATCGGCAGAAAATATAATATCTAGATTAGGTATATCTGTTATTTTGTAACGTAGTGGGCTTTTTAACGGCTGCGAATCACAGTGACTAAGCGTTAGGGTGCTGCAGGGTTACGCGTTCGAATCCCGCAAGGAACAAATGGTCTGGATATTTAATTGTAAAGCGTCTCCACAAGACAGTAGAAAAGTGGGCGTAGTTTTTTTTTAATATGTTACCACAGCCGCAAGCATATCCTAGTGGCTGCCAAACAAAAGGAACTTTGACGCGTCCGTTTAAGAACGGCTCGGATTCATTTACACATTTAAAATTAAACAAAAAAAAACTAATATTCCACGACTCTGTGCGCTGACCACAGACACGTTGCTGTTCAAAAATAATTGTTTTTGTGATTAAAAAAAATTAATATATCACTAGGTATATATTCTTACATTGTCATTCGATTCTGAGCTCGTATCTAGCTCACAGGAAAGTTAGTTTAAAATCAATTGCTAAATTCGAGCCGAACAGACATACACGGTCCTGAGCCACCAGCATGTCTTACCATGTCGTCACTCCATCTAGTGCGGGGCCGCCCTACACTTCGCTCGGGACCGCGCTTTGTGGCGTTCCTCCACTAAGGGAGGCCTATGTTCAGCAATGGAATTGTGAAGGGCTGTAGTCGATAAATGGATAAATAGATGAATGGAGATATACACGATAGCGAGTTAATAAAAACATGGTAAAATAAGAAAGCAACTAACTTGAATATACATAATGCGCCCGCGCTTGCGGCCAACCCCGTAATGACGGTTAAAGGTAGATTTGGCACCCACATATCTGAAACAAAAGGCCACACCATTAATGTATATTCAGACATCAAGTGATTTAATAGATTGTATCCATAAATTTACTAACCGTGTAGTGGCGGTGTAAGAATATCCACTACCCAATATCTATCGCCCTATAGAATACTCTATGCATCGTCCCGTGGGTGTCGTAAGAGGCGATGGAGGGAAAATTAAACAGGAGATGGACAGCAGTGGACGGTTCTTCCTGATAACATTAAAAAAAAACTGCGGTTCTCAACCCGCTTGCCAAGCGTGCCAATTATGGCAAAATCTCCCATGAGGCAATATACGAGGGAGGCCTATGTTCAGCAGTGGACTTTTATAAGCTTTATTAAAATAGAATAGAATGATTTTTACTCAATATAGATTATTACATAATACTTATTGAAAGTAATTTTTTATTTACTACTGGTTCGGAAAATACCTCTGTTCTGGGAAGAACCAGCAAAAAATCCAGCGGCACTTTTTTTTAAACATTTTTCACTTTACAATAATTTTGTTTGTATAACTTTAAAATGAATTTTAATAGGACCAGCATGGTGATCACCTCATTCCCTGGGGATTTATGAATGGATGGATGGATGGATCGATAAATTTAATAAAATTACAGAGTGCTGGACAGAGGCCACTTCTTAAATCTGTAAGGGATATAGCAATAGTCCGCCTCCCTACTCCAACACGTGTTGGCAAACTTCGCATGTCCTCGAAATATATAATAATTCCTCAAAAATAACGACAATTTCAGTGTCGATAATGTGGTAAATCAGCACTTAAAATTCCATTGGTGGCGGCGAAGAACGAACCCGGGTTGCCCGTGCTTAGGTCCTGAGGCGTAACACATATGTACTGGGTAGCATATTCGTGAAATCGTATTCAAAACATGGTGATGGTCTCTTGTTCTATTTCGAGGATCGACTAAGGCATTAGATACGTAACAACTAATAATATACAGATTTACGAAAGAGTACAACAAAGCTGAGCGAGTGCCGAAAATTGGGGACCATTTTAACCAGGGCTCGGAAACGTTATTAAAAATAACGTTTTTAAAACGTTTGGGACGGTTCCTTGTATAACATTTTGTACGGAACAAAAACGAAATGAGAACGTAATGTGAAAACGTAAAAAACGGTTTATTCTGCGGGGCTAAATGAATGGCGCGTGCCACGACAAGTTTAACCTATGGGGTATTTTTGTTTCGTATTGCAGGACCAAAAAATGGGAAAAAACTGTTTAAAATGGTTAAAAACGTTTTATTGAACAAGAACAGTTAAAATTTCGTTCTCTTCATTAACGTTTTTATTATGATTCCGTTCGAACATAAACGAAACAAAATAAGTTTTTAGGTATTTAAGGTGAAAACGTTTCGAAAAATATACCGTTATCCGAGCCCTGATTTTAACTGACAAAGAGGCATCATCTTATTGATCAGGTAACAATGTATCTGCATTTTGGTGCTCAATAGAGAATAGATGTAGCTTTGTTCCCAGTATTCCTGTTTGTGTACCTTATACAAATATCGGCACATTAACATTATAGGTATGGACAATACTATGGCAACAACAATGAATAATATTTTTGTTTGGCAACTATGTTAGGGTGTAGGTATTATCTACCTTATTCAAAATTTCGCCGTGTAGTGGCGACGTAATAGAATTCACTACTCCATATCAACATATCATGGGTGTCGTATGTCTAAGAGGCGACAGAAGAAAACAGGAACAGAAAGAAGATGGACAGCAGCTTCTTCTCGATACCAACTCGTTAAAAAATTGCGTTTGCTTTAAGGCAATTATAACTAATAACCTCAATATAAGGGCCTATGTTCAACAATGAACTTTTAATGGGCTGTAGCTAATGAATTAAGGCGACACATTGAAAACCGTTGAAGCAGGCTATCGCCGGACTGACCCGATTTAAACATAATTTCTATAAAAACTTCAAAAACGCCGTCATAAGGTCTAAAATTGCGTAGCGCCCGCGACGATACAGACCGCTTAGAAATTGCTTAGAATCTTAAAATATATTTAAAAAAATTATTGATTTTGGTAATCAAAATAATGAGCAAGTAAATTACGAATATTGATGTTATGAATGTATTTGAGTGGTTCCCAAGCATATAGATTAAGTAATTTCGTTGTAATTTCAACTATAGTGATTTTTTAGAGGTGTTTTCGCAAATAATTATGATCGAGTCAAAATTATACAATCGTGTTTTTTAACAAGCAAATTCAAGATAAAGACATGAATTTACCTATATCAAAATTTCAGTTTCGTTAGTCGTATGGTCGTATCATACTCCTATACTATTCAATGAAAAGAGGTGCATTTTTTCGCGGTGTCGCCTTAATGAAATAAAATGATAAATCTTTTGTTTCGTACCTAGCAAAATAGTTTTAACTTTGAGGGCTCCGTGGCGCAGTGGCTTAGCAATGAGTATCTGATCTAGAGGGCGCAGGTTCGATTCCGCACGAAATTGTCCTTACCTACGCAATTTGTGCTTGTAAACTGCCTCCACTATACAAGAGAAAATCTTAGTGTGGGCTGTGGGAGTAACGTCTCAAAAAAGCTTTGTTGAGGAGTATACTATGCTATATTCGTTTATTTAGTTTTGTCTTACCTGCGGTGTACGTCGCTCAGTAACGGACGCGGGTTCGAGGAGCGACTAGAGATCCTCACACACCAGTGCAAAGAATGTGATAGGACCGAAATCCATCAGGAGCGATAAAGATATCGATAGATAAATTTCATATGAACATGTCTATACAGTACCTACACAGTAGTGTCAGTGCTAAAGCGGGATCTTTAATGCCTTGCATCATCATGGCACGGCCCTGCCACTGCACTGATGTATGTGGATTGACTTTAATGTCTGATAATCCTCAAAATATAAAGTTGAACTGAAATTGTAGACTGGGTATGGAAAGAATAACTCGTAGGAAAAGGATAAGTCCCTCAATAGCGAATTGAATATATTATTATAGCTATTTTTTCTCGAATTATGTAACTTAAATTTCCATTTTCTGTTCTAATCTCAGCTTACTCTTGACTGCCTCATTCGTCTAGTGGTCGTAAACGCGACTGCCGATTATGAGCTCCCGGGTTCAAATTCAGATTTGGACCAAAATCAGTATTTTTATGTCGACAAAGTCCTATGTACATCCTCCGTGATACTGCTCGGCACAGGTACGTAGTAATAATATCTTTGGCACAGGCCTCCTCTCAGAGGGATAAGGAGCGATTAGTTCGAGCTGTTCCAGTGCGTATTGACAAAATTCACTTGTACTCGAAATATTCCTTAGACGAAGGTTTCCTTACTATGTTTTGTTTCATCACCAAGCACGTGTCAAATCAATACTTTGTATTGCAATTAACAACTTCATTGGTGCCGGCGGGAATCGGATCCGTGTTAATTACGTACCTACATATTGCGAAATTTACGGAAATTTGTAGGTTTTGATTAAAGTCTAGGAAATAAAAGGATTAAATAATAATATCATTTAAAATAAAAATTAAAACGTTCTCCATATTTTATATTATTCTTTTCATAAATGTACAAGTGTAAATGTTACCAGTGATGCATTTATTACATTTACATTTACAGTGTGCAAACTATACAGTACCGGTCTTAAGCTGCTAAAGTATAATTTATTAATCGGAAATATGTGATTTTTGTTTTATTTATAATTTATAAAAAGGAAAAATGTTACAAATTGTGATTTCAAAGTGTAGTAAAATTTTAGAACGCGCCATATTAAAACATTAAAAAAAAACTGTTTACTTATTATCACAATTAATATTCATAAGTTATAACATAAGTAATATTCTCGCGAACAAAATACAAATACTACGTAATATACTTAGCCATTTACCGAAAAAAAACACATCCCCAATGTTCTCGAGTAGGGCTTTATGAAAATTTTGGTTCATAGCTTTTTATCGATTATCGTTGTAATATTATTAACGTACATAAAGAAAGATAATATAAATTGAATACATTTTATGGCAAGAATAAAATCACAACCATGACAATTTTAATTTAAGAATAGTAGGAACCTTTAGCCCGGGAATGACATAGGTAATTGACATCTCGACAAGGATCCGTATAGAATCAGTAGGAAGTTTTCTTGATCACGTAAGATGAAGTAAGAAATTGAGAATGGTTTATATCTCTTTACCCATTGAACGCTTAAATAAGTATTGATGGTTCTCTTTCCCCCACAAAAAAAATTTAATCCAAAACTCATGACTGTCAATTAAAAACTGGTGAATGTGAAAAATATAAAACAATATAAGTCTGTAGTTTTATTTTTAGTCATGTATAAACTATAATTTACATTCATATGTATGACTCCCTACCAAACTCTACAATCACATATTTCCGCAGATTTTTACTCAGTCTGCACAAAGGGAAGAGCTATTGGAACATTAAACCAGCTAAAGAAACTAAATGTATATCTATATCTATGTATCTAATGCTGGTTACTGAGGTATCGGACTAGATCAGTTAGATTCTTTATTACTTATAAAAATATAAATCTTGTCCTATGTTATAAGAAGCAGAAGCGAATTTGTAAATTTTCGTAAAATGCACCTGCACATTACGTATGTTTATAAACAAAAAAAAGCAACTTAATTTTATTTAATTAAGTTGAATCAAATTCAAAATTGTTTACATAAATTCTTGTGTCATTTAAAACAATTTCAAATTTAATTAGTTCCTTCTTTTTTTTTAAGAATGAGAGTTATATGCAGACATAATAAGATAATTGCATAGAATTCGCATTCTGTTTTTTTTTTAAATCGCGGCAATATAATAAAACTTGTTATTACACTATATCAAATTATATGTTACTAATGAATTAACAAAAACGTAGAGAGAGAATAATACTCCCTCTACCAACAAAAATAATCGTACAATTATAAATTATATCTATGAGTTTGAAGTTATGACTTATTGGATTAGCAGTTTTGCCATCCAATCTCTAAAAAGCTATTAGATAGTCAATATTTAAATTAAATTGTATATAAACAATAATTATAATAATAATAACGTACTCTAGACTGAATTTCAGTCCTAATGGATTACAGTCACAGCAGTCGCGCTTTTAACTACTAGACCAATGATGCTGTGAGATTTAAACAATTATAACAACTTAGCACCTCATCCTTTACAATTTCTGGAGACTCATTTTCCTTATTTTTGACACAAAAATCATGTTTCTTTTCGTTAGTCTTTTAGTGATTGTATGGCAGAATCATTTAACTCACAAAATGATGGATAGAGAATAGGAGACATTATTAAATGAAATAAGTCATTTGATGACACTGAAATTAAATATTTTCACATGTTTATATATTTAAACTTTTTTAATCACAGATCATAATATAAATAACTATTTAAATCAAATATAATAAATAACACTCATGTTCTTAATACATGGGAGTGCACATTGTTCCATAAAATTATAAAAACAAAATGAAAGAAAACTCGCATGACTTGGTTTAAAAATTTATGGAACAGGTTTTTTTTAAAAATAATTATTATATGGACTGAAAACTTATTTAAATATTAATGCATCAATTGTAAAAAAGCACAAATTATTTCTTAATTTAATTTTAAAAGTAAACTTAGTCACATTTTGATATTAAATTGAGTTATATTGATAAACAGTAAGTTTTAGTAAAATATTGTACATATTTCACAAACACTCAAATTATTAATGAAGCAAGAGAACTGACAATTGCCATAACTGATAATTCTATATTTCTCTTTTTTTACTTACATTTAGATAAGGATGACAAGCGAGCACACATTCCACCTGATTGTAAGTGGTTGCTGTGGCCTATAGGCATCTACATCTATCCTCGTTTTTGGAATAAAATGCAGTTGCCTCTTTTCCAGTATAACAGTAAAAAGGGTCTCAGGTTATCTACACTCATCAAACAAAACACAGCAGCATTAACCTTCTCTTTTATTCTGGTATTCTGTTAGTGTGGTTTTTCCCCGGTCGAGCTGACCCATTCGTGGTACAACTGTACTTTGATATAGCTGTACAATAGCTCTACCATGTATAAATCATATACCATAATACCATTGAAACATAAAAATTACAAATTTATTGGTTTATATTGCTAATTCTCTTAGATTTAAAGTTTTTACATGTTTCCCTATTATTAAGTAGTAGTGTAGTATTAGGGATTGTCAGTTCCCTTGTCCTGACCACTGTGTTCATGGCTAAAGTTAATAACATAATATAATATAAGTGAGGTACAGACTTAATACGTAATATGTAACACTGATATCACATGTGCCATTCTAATTTTAGTGCACTTTATACATTCCTTACAATAAATGATGCTAAGTTATTAAGAGTGAATCACTTTCAAGACAATTTTGAACTGATCATAAGTTTTAGAGAGCTAGCAGTAATCAGCCGGGCATTGAATTTATTCATGATTAATAATAATAATAATGCTAAACAGTGAATGACACCTCCAACTTTTAAGCTCTGTGTTTTACTAATGTGATAATTATTTTTGGAATTGGTATTATATTCTATTCTGATGACATTAATAACTTTTAGAACACTTTATGCTAGTTATTTTTCTTTAGATATTTTGTCATTTAACATTTATGTTATAAACTTTTTGATGGTGTGGTATTTCAGATATATGCTTGTGAAAATATGTATATAACATGTTAGTAACTTTGTGCCCAAAATACATAGGACCCTACACCAGAATTTGTTAAAAATGTTGATGTCAGAGGTTAATTGCAAATTAAAATAAAACATGTAACACCAAGACCAAAAAGTTTCTACCAAGGGACAGTTTTCTTAATAAATTCAAGCAAAGTTTAGGTGAGGATCAAATGAGATGAGTGAGTGATCAATGAATGAGTCGAAACAATATTGTGTACTAATTATTGCAGTGATCGAGCTGACTTCACACCATTTAAAAATATTATATTACAGATAAAAGATGTTATTATGCAGTTTGTTTCAAATACATTGTATACTTAATTTAAAAAAAAAAACTTGATTATGTCATTATTATTCATGAAAATGCTTAGTGATATATCAATTCACAATTAAATTCCACATTATGTAGAAATAAAATTTGTAAAAGCAATAATATGTTAATATTTATTTACATATAAAATTACATAATTAGTTGCTCCCTTAGGTATATCTACTAGGTATGTGTGATTAGTCTAGGTTCTAAGTTTATGCCTACAATGTTTAAATGAAGGTAAGTGTTCTATGCCTAATAGAAATAATGATATTAAATTTGAACTTTGAAATTAGATCATGTAACATTTCATAAACTTTCGTAGGGTGTAATTGTTACATAAATGGTGAAAATGAAAATTATTTACTATTCTATGTGCAACAATAATGGACTAGTGAATTTTACATGGGACTATAACTATATATCTAGTAAAGCGTAAATATTATTGTAATGTTGAGCTCTTAAAGTTGTGGTTTGATATTATTCCTGTATTGCCTACATTATTATTTTGTGCATAAATCTATTCCTATAGCTCTACACTGCAATTGTAAACAATTAATAAATTTATAAGTAATCTATGTTGTTAGAACAAATTATTCAAATAAACCTAACTCTAAATTTAGTAAGTATATAGTGAGATATGATTGTAATGACTAGCTCAGTTAAAACAATAATTAAAGTAAAGATTAACTTGATTTGTTGAGAGTAGTTGTGCTTTTTGATTTTGAGGCGTCATTTGGAGGCAATGGTCTCGCTATACCAACCCTGACAATCCCTCTCGGAGCACCTTTCAAAGCTTGCACGGCTTGATCTAATGTTGCATTTTTTATACTCGCCCCATTTACTGACATAACACGATCACCTGGGGATATTTCTCCATTCTTCTCGGCAACACCACCCGGCACCAAACTTCTCACAACAATTACAGTACCCTGAGGGTCAATAGGGTCTTGATAATCTAGTATAGAAAATCCAAGTCCTTGGTCCCCTTTTAACAACTCAACTATATCTTCTTTGCTCTGCCACATAGCTAAGCCTGACACACACTCGAGTGAACGGGACTTTTTGGATATTTCAGAATGGTTTGTAAGGGTTGCTGTGCTTGATGTGTTGATTGACGTATCAGACTGGGCTTTTACTAGTGTAGTTAAGTTATTGAGGCTACCTGAAATTATTTTCCTAGCTTCAAATCCTTCTCTATCCTGTGCTAGATTGATTACTGGTCTAGGTCCACTATCAGTGTTGCTTCTCGCACAGACTAATCTGACTCTGTTTGGTAGCTGCTTCAATATATTAACCACCTCAGTATGAGTTAAGCCATGGAGTCTATATTCATTTGCTTCTAGCAGTTCATCACCAGCATTCAATGTGCCTTGTTGTCCAACTGGACCTTCTGGAAGAACAGATCTAATGTAATGATGTGGTCTCACTTCTTGACCACCTTCAACATCCACAGTTCCTTCAAGGCTGATACCCAAACCTGATAGTTTATGTATTTCAGCTATTATTATTTGCTTATCAGGTCCAATTTCCTCTTGCCATTTCTGTTTTACTTCCTCCTCATCTATAGCTAAGATTGCATCAAATCTTTTATCTAGTTCCTCTTGTGTTGGTTCATTGACTTCAGTATCTCCTACTTCTAGCACACTGGAATCTATTGTTGTGTTCGATTCAGGATCTGGTTCAATTATTGTTGTACTGTTTTCAGCTTGCGATGGTACAGGGAACCAAGAGAGAGTTGTGGTTGACGGCGAAGGAGAATTTGGCCTTTCATCATTGAATATAGCCAGTTGTAAATGTTCAAACTTTGGACCTCTTAAATATCTCTCTAAAACTAAATGAACTGATATTCCTGTGTTTCTTAGTATTTCAACAGCTTGAGGATTACTTTTATCTGCCAGTGACACTCCATCAACTTCAATGATTCTATCATTTAACTTAATCTTTCCACTCTGCTCAGCACTGCTACCTTCAATTATACTTTTAACGAATATACCTGATAATTCCTCTTTTTCACAGACATAACCAGCCACAGTAATACCTAAGCCATAGACATTTTTATTCAAGTCTACATGAATAATCTCGACTTCAGGCAAAGGTGGTAACTCCACTGGCACAGTAATTGTTATGGTAGGGGACACAGATGGAGCTATCACTGCATGATCTGGTATTTGTTGAGGATTGTCACCAATTATACTAATAGCTGCAGCTACCTCTATTAATGATCCTACATTGCCATTTTGCCCGTTGATATAATCTGTGTAGCTTTGGGATAGGTCGTAAACTGCTCCATAACCACTTTCGATGAGGTGCCGGTCAAGGAGTTCAGGGTCCGCGAGAAGTTTAGTGGGCACGAGCGCAGTGCCTGGAATAGGAGCTCGAAGCGCTGCAGCTGGGTCGGCCGGCCGTGCTACCAAGAGACGGACGGACGGGCCTGCCTGACGCAATACGGCGGCAACTTGTTCTGATGTGAAACCGCGTAAATTTACTGATCCAACTTGAAGTACGTGGTCGCCGCTCTGCAAGCGCCCGTCTTTATCCGCTATGCCTCCCGGCAGCACGTATTTGATCACTACCCCTGTGCTCCGCCCGCCAACCAAGTTAAACCCGAGTCCATTGCCGTCGTTCGTGAGTTCGACGACTTCCACCTGCGCCCACTCGGTACTCAGCACCATCGTCCTCCTCACCATGGGGCTCGCTGTTACGTGATGCGCACGACGCGAAACTCACCGAGGTTATGCTCTCTTGATACAGACATTTTGACACAACCACTGATTAAGCACTTTCAGTTTCCCATGTAACTATAAACCGTAATTTTTTATAACGTTTAACATAAAATTTTGTAAAATAAGTATAAAAATGACATTTACATACTTGCTGAAAAGGAGACAGCGAGAATGTGGCCAGCTCCCGGCAGGTGTTCCCGGCGAATAAAAAATATTAAAATATCAATGACTTATGTCACACACAGAAGCTTACAATATTTATATACATAATTGTTTTACAGTACAATATTATTAATCTCGAAACAATTAAGAATGAATGTTAAAAGTAAATAATCATATTAAATAAAGATACAAGAAAATTAGTGTTTAGTAATTTATTTTTTAAATGTCATCTTAGCTCAGTGTATACTATGTATCCGTTGAATAATTACATTTTAGGTATTATAGAATAAATCCGTAATGATACGAATTGAAATGGCATGAAATCGTTGATGAAATCCATGATATCATAATGTGTTTCACAAATTACTTTATATACAATATTGTATTCTGTGATGTGATTAAATAATTAGGTACTATAAATACCCCATAAACAAAATATTTGTGCTATTTTTTGAAGTTATTAATTAATAATTATTTAAATTTTAAAGAAAATCATTATATGGCATGCTTTTTTAATAGAATTTCAAGATTGTTCATGTATAAACCCTATGTTGATATTAAGAGGTCTATACGGAACGACATTTAGTTTATCAGAAATACATGAAATACATTTTTTTTAATCTCCAAAGGACGTCATAAATTAGGCTGAATGAAGTGAGGCCAATAACTAGGGATAAAAAAACAATATAGTCTTGCTCATAGATAATTTTATGAAAGACGAGAAACGTGTATAAGCCCCAACTATACCATTTGAAAAGCCGTATGAACGTGTTGCTGCCGAGGCAGGTTTGTATTGCCAGATATGGAAAATTAAAATCACCTATAAAAGTGAAACCTAGAAAAAATATTATCTCAATGTACTGTAAAACTGTTGGAAAATCTAATGTTTTAATGCCCCAATTAATTGAAAATGCATTCCATAAAATTACACCGGTGTAGTGGAAAAACATTTGTAATCATATGAAAAAAATTGAAAATGAATACAGACTAAAATACGCGTATTTAGATGAATCATTTATTATAGAGTGTTAGAGCGATAGCAAAAGCGACTTCAGTGACTCAGAAGATGAATTATTGGAACCAGTAGCTAGCGTGGGTACATCTTTCAAAACACAAATTCCTGGAGTTCGGTCGCTTGAACTCCGAGATCACGACCACAATTAATTTTATAAAAAATAAATAATATATATAATAACACTAATTCTCACTAATTTTAATATATTAACAAGAAATTTGTTTTATTTTATATTATGTGTAATGAATTTGTAACCACCTATTACCTCGGTGAATTTCTTAAATGGCAATAGTAAGTGCTCCACTAGCGACGCTGTCAACTGAACAGATAAGTTGGTGGCACTATACACTATATACTAGGGATGGACTTCCTGGTATATAGTGTATTATCTATGGGATGGACCATAGAAAATTCTATGGGATTGTAAAGTCTTGCTTGCAAAAGTTGTTAAAATTAAAAGTCAACTTCTCAGTTTTGGTTTTAAATTAATACGTTATAATTTTTGTTTTCTTACTATTTTATTTTAGTGAAGGCTGTTGCAACATAGCGTTGTCACCCCTGAGGACTAAGCCTCGTTTTCAGTAAAAAGGATTACTTTGCTTGATTTCTAATTTGATTTATTCACAATAACCCTTAGTCTGATTATTGCTATGCTAAGAGGTATTGTCTAAAACGTAATGATTATATTACTCTTTGGAACTGTCGTCTTAAAGTTTGGGTTATTAATTATTATTATAATCTTTAAATTATTATCAAAAAAAGTATCAATCGAAAGGTAGTAAAATACGCGTAAAACGGTAATTGTATTTGCCTAAACAATAACAGATATCTGTCAAAAAATAAATAACTACGTTTAGCCTCGCCTTAGCATTTAGCACTCAGAAGTTTTAATCTGTGTAGCTGAAGTCCCTGTCCAACACAGATAAATAAATATGTAGCAAGCTAGTCCAATACATCGGATTAGCATACAGCACACACTTGCCAGTCCCACATTTGTAGATCCCTAAGAATCATAAATAAGAGTGCTTATTAAGAGTAATTCTTTTTAAATATTATTTATAAGAATTATACAACTATTTTTTTTAATCAGAATTAGTCTCGTTACTAAATTACGAGAATTTAACCATATTAACATTTAACACAGAATACTTTTACCCCTAGCAGAGAACTATTGAAATTTCAAACTACGTCGGCTTCGCAAGTCGATGTAGTAATTAACAAACAGTGTAGATGGCGCTGTTACAGAATAAATTCATTTGTGAGATTTGTTTTACTACATTTCTACCTTAAAGTTGACAATTTATTATAAAAAACCTAAAATGGGAGTATACTTATTGATTTTGTATGTATTTATTGATTTGAAAATACCATGTAGTTTATTCTGTAAAATAATTCTGTAACAGCGCCAGCTACACGGTTTGTCAAGTATAACATCGACCTGCAAAGCCGACGTAGTTCTCCGCGAAATTAATAAAATGGCGCTGTTATTAATGCCGCATAGATTCCATACATTAGTTGACAGGCCTTGGTTTTGAGAATAAAGAAAATAATAGGTCGGGGGGGAAAAGTTTCTTCGTATTTTCTTTTAGGTTGTGGCATAATCCCGTTGCTGTAGGAATATTGGGATTTTTGATCAAATAAATGCGACAAGTAGTTTTGACAATATTCTCTTGGTGTAAACCTAGCACCATCCAAAGACTTCTGAAAAGACCGAAAGAGGTGAAATCTAAGGGTGCAAGGTCAGGACTATAATATGTCAGGACTATAGGATGCATTAGCACTTTCCAACGAAGCTTTCTCAATTTTTGCTGAGTGGCCAAAGATGTCCTTTTCTGTTGATGAATTTCGGCAGTTTTTCCTCAATTTCTTGCTTGAGTCTCTTTAGTTGTTGGCAGCAATGCTCATAATAAACAATCTCCTTATTGTGTGTTGATCCGGCTTTACCTACAGTCTGTGGAGTTTGACTACCCTTTGACCATGATCTTTTCGCACGTTGTTGTTATAGGTGATCCACTTTACATCACTAGTGATAAATCTTTTTAAAAATGGTTCGGTTTCATTAGGTTTCAATAGAGAATCGCAAATGACTACGTACACGATTCATTACGTTTCTTTAAGTGAGCACGTGTGGTAACCAAATATCGAGCTTTTTTATATATAGCCAAACTTTTTCAAATGGGTTAAAACTGTTTTGTGGTCAAATCTTCAATTCTTTAGCTATGTAGTAACTACTAATATGTCATTCTTGCTCTACTTTTTCAAAAATGGCATCGATTTTATTCCCTGTGAGGACCAGAGCGAGCTGCATCCTTGACATCAAAATTCCCGAACTTAAAACGCTTGAACTAACATCGTGTTTGTGCTACTCTTACCGCCACTGCGTTAGGTCCATAAACGTTTCAAATTTTTTTCGCGGCTTGTGTCACATTTTCCCTTTTTTGTAATAATATTTCAGAATGTATCGAATTTCTTCGTTATATACACTCGTTTTGGCAGACAGAAAAACAATTGTGTGCCGGACGGGCGAAACTTGTGAGTAAATTTTAACAGAGATGCTCCGCGTGTTGCTCATGTCCTACACCTATAGGTTCCGGAGGATACTTCTACTGCCGTCTTTGTGGGTGCAGCTGGGGTGCTGTGGACTGACGTTCAAATCAAAATGCACGAACTGTAGAATACAAATGGCAAGGCAGTGGCCAGCGGTTCGACTGCTCAACTGTTCGGTGAAAATCTTCTGACTATTTTGGTTATTGACCACGGTTGTTAAATATGGTTGTTCAACTACGGTTGGTCATTATATTTTTCAGACGATTTCTTCAGTTGTTTGGTAGTAACTTGTTTCTACTAGTAGTAGCTGCTTTTATTATCACTGTTTAACTAGCTGCTATTATCATCTGCTATGTTGTACTAACTAGCTACCACTATCACTTATCTAGCTGCTATTATCAGCTAACTAGTTATTTCTATCACTTGTGTAACTGCAATTATCAGTTACTATGTTGTACAACTAGCTATTACTATCACTTGTGTAACTACAATTATCAGTTACTGTGTTGCTAGCTACTATTCACTATGTTCTATATTCTGCTACTAGTCACTTCGGTTACTACTGGTTACTACCACTTGTTACTGGTAGTTCTTCTTACTACTGCTATGGCTTGTAGACTTGTTGCCATAATGAGAGCCTGTCTGGCTCTTAAACATGTTCCTAGGGGATGGAGGGAAGTGAAAGTCACATTCATACGCAAACCAGGTAAGAGCGACTACACACGACCTTAAATCTTTGGAGTGAGAATAGTGTCCCTCATACAGGCATAATTGATAGAATTCACTCAAAAATTCCTATATCTCTCCTCTCTATTCCTAATATCCTATACAAGCCAAGTACGATAAGATCCCCAAACAATTTGGATTCGATAAGAAGTACAAGATACAATTAAATGAAACCAGCCAGCCGGAAGGATTAAGCCCAAAAGAGCTTAGCGTTTTCATCGATGGTTCTAAAACAAATGAAGGTGTAGGATATGGAACTTTCTCTGAAGACCTCAATATCCACATATGCACAAAGCTGGGTATCTATAACACAGTCTTTCAGGCGGAATGTATGGGTAACATTCAAACGGTCATAGCAATAGACGCTGCCTGAAATAAACAGTCGTTTAACGAAAGTTCTAATGAGACTGAACAAGCCTGAAGGACAGTCTGAAGAGGAAGAATCAACCAATTCCGATGATGACCTACATAGCCTGCCAGATATTAGTACTTATCAAAATGATAGAGAAGAAGAGTTGTTAAAAAAATCGCCCATTTGAAATTAGATTTAGAAAAAGCTCATAATGAAATAGAAAATTTAAACATGGAAAATACAAAATTATAAAAACAAATATTAAGAAAAGGAAACGCTGACTGTAAAATGAAAGAAACTTCTGAAGCAATGAGTTCACTTGAAAGGCGCGCATCTCTTACAAATCGAAATATTACGGGAAAGAAAAAATATAATAATCATAATTCAATCTGGACAAAGCCGACCAATAGGTCGGCTTTGTCCAGATTGAATATCCAGATGAATCAAACTGTAGTGCTAAAGAAGTAGATAATACAAAAACGAATCTAATAGTAAATAAATCAAGATCATATAGTGAGAAAACTGAACAAAAGCCAAAAAATGATCGCGTTATAATATTTTCTGATAGTATCGGATAAGGATTAGCTTCAAAGATATTAGAAAAAACTGAGTGTCAAGCAATTAATAACTGTAAACCGGACGCAGGATTTCAAAAAATATCAGCAAATTATGGCGAAAAGATCAAAGGTCTGGAAAAACATACAGTAGCAGTACTTATTACTAAATATGAAAGTTCTCTTTATCATAATCAACAAAAGTACATAAAACTATTAAACAATATTGTAAATCAGCCGGATACGAAATTTAACATGATAATCACTGATTTGCATTATCATGGCAAGAACGACAATGAGATTTACCATATCAATTATCAAATATTTAACATAGCTAAAGTCAGCGAAAATAGTAAATTTCTGGACCCGAATATGATATATGAAAATACAAAGAACTATAAATCGTTGAAAAACTTTGTTATAGAAAATGTATTAACAAGTATAGACCTCAAGTTTCAAGGATCATCCTCACTGCGTTTAATCAAATGCCAAGACGAATACACTTCCTCAAGTGATAAAGGCACACATATTTCAACAGCGCAAGAGCCGATTCAAGAACGGTGATTCTTCATGCGAATGTTCGAAGTATACATTAATAATTTAAAATTAAAAATTTTGTACAGCCGACTTCAATATAAGTTATTTAAGAATAACTTAAAAACTATTGGTCTGACCTTGATCAAATTCATATGGGACCACACGAGAAGTACCAGCTTTCAAATAAAAAAAGAATCATCGAAATCGGTTCACCCAGAAAAAAGTTCTGAGGTAACACACATAAAAAAAAAAACGAAAAAAAAAAACATACAGTCGAATTGAGTACCGGCTCCTTTTTGGAAGTCGGCAGAAAATACTTAGAATTCGAAAGCTTAGCTGATGAACAAAACTGCGACGTGTTGTGTTTGACGGAGACGTGGGATAAAAACCATCAAATACAGACGATGGCTATTGAAAACTATACTCTCGCGACTTGTTTTAATAGAATAATTTTTCAACACGACGGAACGGCGATATATGTAAAAATACTTTTGAATATAAAATTAGGAACGACATAAATAAACTATCATTTGAAATGAATTGTGAATTAGTAACAATAGAATTAAGAATCTCAAAAACAATAATCATTGAACTTTACCGATCTGACTATGATATGAGTCTATTCTTTGAAATACTTACAAAACGTTTATATAAACTTTGTCAAGAGAACAAAAAAATTGTAATAGTAGGTGACTTGAACTTAAATGTTTTAAAAATTGACGCAAATATTATAAAGCTTGATAGAATACTTAATTTATTTATTGTAAATGGATATTAAACGAACCAACTAGAACCGAAACAAATAAACGAAATAAAACCAGTTCTACTTGTATAGATAACTTTATTGTTAATTTTAATGTATGGAACATTATTTAAGCTTATTTACAATGAATTTAATAATACTTTTACTTCTAAAACATTCTCCTTGAACAGTCGGAAGTCATTCAATGAATGGGCGACAGTAGGAGTCCATAAGAGCAGGCATAGGTTATATGAGCTTTACCATGAAAGGTCATATAATCATAGCGTCGAATTTAGGGAATATGTAAAAAAATATTCAAAAATATTTAAAAGAGTGTGCTTCACAGTCGAGTCTTTGCATTTGAGCAACAAAATTAAGATAGCTTCTAATAAAATTAAAATGACATGGAGTATAATTAATAGCGAAACTGGTAAGATCTACTCTCGCAATTCAAATTACTAGTTAAGTGTTAACAACAAATTAACTGTATTAAATCAGGACGTAGCAATGGTTTTTGAGAAATATTTCACTGATATTCCGATATTGACCACTAAGTCACAGAATTCTTCTCCTGCCGTCGCCGAATCATTACTTAAACAAAATGTAAATGCGTGTACAAAGAATTTTACATTTCATAAAGTATCATCAAAAGATATTGTAAAATATTTTAAAACTATTAATGTTAAGAAAACCTCGGATCTATGGGGAATTTCCGTTAAAGTTATTGCGTTTATAATAGATAAAATCGCGCCTCATTTAGCTATTATTTTTAATACTAGTATCGAATCTGGTGTGTTTCCTGATTTAATGAAGCGTAGTAAAGTAATATCTTTATTTAAATCTGGTAGTTCATTAGACCCCGCCAATTTTGGACTTATTTCTGTACTACCAACACTTAGTAAGACTTTTGAAAAATTTATTCTTGATCAAATTTTTTTATTTTTTTTTTATAGGAGAGGGGGCAAACGAGCATGCGGCTCACCTGATGGTAAGTGAGAAGTGACTACCGCCGCCCATGAACAACTGCAACACCAGGGGAATCGCAGATGCGTTGCCGGCCTTTTAAAAAGGAGTACGCTCTTTTCTTGAAGGTCCCTAAGTCGTATCGGTCCGGAAAAATCGCTGATGGTAATCGATTCCACAAGGAGGTCGTGCGAGGAAGAAAACATCTTCTAAATCGCACAGTGGTGGACCGCCAATCATCCAGATGGTGTGGATGGTATCGGGAGTTCTGCCGCGATGTGCGTTAGTGAAATTTGGCGGCTGGGATTAATCCGAACAATTCCTCAGAGCACTCCCCATGGTAGATGCGAAAGAAAATGCAAAGGGATGCAACATCTCTTCGCAGTGCCAATGAATCGAGCCGATCGGAAAGGGCTCGGTCGTCGACAATTCGAGCCGCTCTGCGTTGGATGCGGTCAAGTGGAAGGAGCTGGCACTGGGGAGCCCCTGCCCAGAGATGGGAACAGTATTCCATGTGAGGCCGAACTTGCGCCTTGTAAAGTAGCAGGCGGTGTGCCGGCATGAAATACTGTCCCGCTCTGCTGAGCACGCCAAGCTTTTTAGAGGCCAATTTGGCCTTCCCTTCCAAGTGACCACGAAACTGCACGTCACTCGATATGTCGACTCCGAGGATACCGATACTGGCTGAGGCAAGAAGGGGAGTGCCTTGAAACTGAGGAGATACGACAAAGGGGTTCTTTTTAGCGGTAAACGCGCAAACTTGTGTCTTCTGAGGATTAAACTGGACTAGATTTAGTCGCCCCCAATCCGAGACTTTGCTCAGCAAAGACTCGACTTCAGACACAAGTTTGTTCCGGTACTCAGCGACGTTTTCCCGAGAAATATTGGCACGGCCGGTGTATAGAGCATCACCAGTGCTGTCATCCGCATAGCAATGAATGTTAACAGTTAGCAACATATCATTGATATGCAGAAGAAACAGCGTTGGTGATAGCACACAGCCTTGTGGAACACCAGCGTTAATAGGCTTGTAGTCAGAGCATGCACCGTCTACAACGACCTTGATGCTCCGATCTGCAAGGAAGCTGGTGATCCAATTGCACAATTTCTCGGGAAGCCCATAGGAAGGGAGCTTCGAAAGAAGCGCTTTGTGCCAAACCCGATCGAAGGCCTTCGCAATGTCCAGACTAACGGCCAACGCCTCCCCCTTGGACTCTACTGCCTCCGCCCATCTATGGGTCAGGTAGACCAGAAGATCACCAGCTGATCGACCCCAACGAAAACCGTATTGGCGGTCACTAATCAGCTGGTGATCCTCAAGGTACCGGATGAGCTGGCAGTTAATAATAGATTCCATTATTTTGGAGAACAAGAAGGTGATCGCGATAGGCCTATAGTTGGATGGGTCTGAGCGGTCGCCTTTTTTAGGGATCGGGTGGACAAAAGCTGTCTTCCATGAATTCGGGACTACGCCTTGGGAGTAGGAGTACCGGAAAAGACGCGTTAGCACCGGTGCCAACTCCGGAGCACACGTCCTCAGCACAATTGGGGGGATTCCGTCAGGCCCACTCGACTTCTGGATGTCCAGGGAGAGCAGTGCTTTGCGAACCGAGCGCTGTGAGAACAGCACATCCGGCATGGAGCACTCACACCGCGGGATGATCGGCGGTGTTTTCCCCCCGTCATCAAGAGTCGAGTTGGACGCAAAAAGGGAGCCTAAAAGGTCGGCTTTGTCTTTTGCGTCATGGGCCAGTGAGTCATCCTCCCTGTGCAGAGATGGTAGTGATGGCTTACAGAAATTCCCTTGGACAGCCTTGGCGAGAGACCAGAATGCACGGGTTCCCGAAGGAAGGCGAACTAGTTTCTCGCCAATTCTGCCTATGTGCTCTAACTTTGCCTTGGCAATACCTCTTTTGAAGGACCTGGAGGCGAAGTTATACTTCTTTCCGAGTCGCCGAAGCTGCAGCCCAGGCTTGATAACACTCCTGCTTACTGCGTAATGCAGTCTTACAGGAGCGACCAAACCAAGGCTGAGATCTGCCTCCGATGGGTACCACAGATGATGGAATAAATAGTTCCATTCCCTGTAGCACCACATCAGTGACAGAGTCAGCAACAGCACTGGGATCATCCGGCGAGAAGCAAACCCGCCCCCATGGGTAGGATGCAAAGAAGGACCGCATTCCGTCCCAATCCGCCGACCTGTAATGCCAAACACGGCGGCAACCTGCAGAACGCAACCGCGAAGGGAGCGTGAGTGGCACCACACTCCGGATCAGACAATGGTCCGAAGAGCCGAGAGGGGCATCGACCGAAACCTGATATCCGTCCGGATGAGAGGTCAGCAGAAGGTCCAACAGGGAAGGTGTATGATCCTCCACATCTGGAATCCGCGTAGGCGAAGTAACCAGTTGTGTCAGACCATATGCCAAGGCAAAGTCATAAACAGATCTCCCCGCATGATCGGTTAGACGTGAACCGAGCCATTCGGCATGGTGGGCGTTAAAATCGCCAAGGATCACGATCTCTGCGGATGGAACCTGTTGTAGCAAGAAATCTGTAGCCATTTGGACGTGGTCGATGAGTCGGTCTATTTCGGCATTACCGCTATGGGACCTATAGAGGCAATGTTAAATTTCTTTAATATAAATAATTTACTTCATAAATATCAATTTGGTTTCATAAGGGGTCACTCGACAACTGATGCCGGTGTTGAGCTGATTAAATATATCTTTAATGCATGGGAGAATTCACAGGATGCTTTGGGTATATTTTGTGACCTATCCAAGGCCTTCGATTGCGTTCATCATGAAACATTAATCAGGAAACTTCAACACTACGGTGTAAGAAGTGATGCTCTTAACTTAATTATTTCATATTTAAGTAAGAGAACGCAAAAAGTTGTCATTAACAATACGAGCTCTTCCGGGTCGATGGTACAAATGGGCGTGCCTCA
The DNA here is from genome assembly GCA_963668995.1 of Parnassius mnemosyne. Classification (NCBI taxonomy): domain Eukaryota; kingdom Metazoa; phylum Arthropoda; class Insecta; order Lepidoptera; family Papilionidae; genus Parnassius; species Parnassius mnemosyne. Next base: position 44,558,480 of record CAVLGL010000057.1, on the reverse strand, counting down.
AGGCTCAATTCTCGGTCTCTTTCTGTTTCTTGTATATATTAATGACTTACCTTACATTGTAGGGGATAACCATGGTATAGTATTATTTGCAGATGACACTTCTTTAATTTTCAAGTTAAGTCGACAATTACTAAAATATGACGAAGTAAATAATGCTATATTTAAATTAGTAAATGGGTTCAATGTTAATAATTTGCATTTAAATGGCACTAAAACGAAATGTATAAAATTTATGACTCCAAATGTCAAACAATTAAATACTAATGTAATTTTAAATGGGGAGAAACTGAGTCTTGTAGATACCACCATTTTTCTTGGAATCACACTAGACGCGAAGCTTCAATGGAGATATATCAAAACTAGCAAGCAGACTTAGTTCTGCAGCATATGCTGTATCAGGTATTAAAAGTCTAACCAGTGTTGAAACAGCTAGACTAGTTTACTTTAGCTATTTCCATAACATAATGTCGTATGGTATTTTGCTATGGGGACACGCAGCTGACACTGAAATTATATTTGTTATACAGAAGAGGGCCATAAGAGCAATTTATGATTTAAAGCCTAAAGAGTCGCTGCGACAAAAATTTAAGAAAATTAATATATTAACTTTGGCTTCTCAATACATTTATGAAAATGTAATGTACGCACACAAAAATAAAAGTAGTTTTACAAAAATAAGTGATATTCATTCTGTAAATACTAGGACCAGACACAAGCTAGTAGTACCAGTTACTCGACTCCATCGAGTCAGTAATTCATTCTTGGGGCGATGTTTACGCTTTTACAAAATTCCAGAAAATACACAAAATTTGACCGGCTCAAAGTTCAAAAACTTTATTAAACTAAGTTTGTATAAAAAGGGTTATTATAATATTAAGGAATTTATGGATGATAATAACCCCTGGAAATGAGGTGATCGCTACCAAGCTATTTCTAATTTGTTGTGTTGTTAATGTGTGTAACATACATGATTGTAAGCCGCTATTTAAAAAAAAAGTACCGCTGGGTTTCTTGCTGGTTCTTCCCAGGACTGAGGTTTTTTCCGAACCAGTGGTAATTAAACAAAAGAGTTCAACGGTGGTAGAGCCACGCAGCAGTTTTTGCTGTTGCACGTATGGGCCGGCTCGAGCCGGATTGGTACCACGACCTCACAGAATACCGGCGTGAAGTAGAAGCTCTGCTTCTGCGTTTCGTCTGGTGAGTACAGCAGGTTTCCTCTCCGGCTGATATTTCGTATCTCTCCTACCCGGGGTACAAATTGGAGCACTCCTTAGTGCCTCGGCCTGGAGTTTGCGTGTATGTCGGAGAGGACATCTTTTCTCGACGCCTCGGCAGTCTTGAAGGTTCGGACCTGTCCATCTTATGGCTACGCGTAGACAGCGACGACCATCCGCGCGTCTACGGTTGCCTCTATAGGTCCCATAGCGGTAATGCCAAAACAGACCGACTCATTGACCACGTCCAAATGGCTACAGATTCTTTGCTACAACAGGTCCCATCCGCAGAGATCTTGATCCTTGGCGATTTTAACGCCCATCACGCCGAATGGCTCGGTTCACGTTTAACCGATCATGCGGGGAGATCTGTTTATGACTTAGCTTTGGCATATGGTCTGATACAACTGGTTACTTCAACTACGCGGATTCCAGATGTGGAGGATCATACATCTTCCCTGTTGGACCTTCTGCTGACCTCTCATCCGGACGGATATCAGGTTTCCGTCGATGCCCCTCTCGGCTCTTCGGACTATTGTCTGATCCGGAGTGTGGTGCCACTCACGCTCCCTTCGCGGTTGCGTTCTGCAGGTTACCGCCGTGTTTGGCATTACAGGTCGGCGGATTGGGACGGAATGCGGTCTTTCTTTGCATCCTACCCATGGGGGCGGGTTCGCTTCTCGCCGGATGATCCCAGCGCTGTTGCTGACTCTGTCACTGATGTGGTGCTACAGGGAATGGAACTCTTTATTCCATCATCTGTGGTACCCATCGGAGGCAGATCTCAGCCTTGGTTTGGTCGCTCCTGTAAGACTGCATTACGCAGTAAGCAGGAGTGTTATCAAGCCTGGGCTGCGGCTTCGGCGACTCGGGATGTAAACACCAGCACACTTAAAAAGAAGTATAACTTCGCCTCCAGGTCCTTCAAAAGAGTTATTGCCAAGGCAAAGTCAGAGCACATAGGCAGAATTGGCGAGAAACTAGTTCGCCTTCCTTCGGGAACCCGTGCATTCTGGTCGCTCGCCAAGGCTGTCCAAGGGAATTTCTTTAAGCCATCACTACCATCTCTGCACAGGGAAGATGACTCACTGGCCCAAGACGCAAAAGACAAAGCCGACCTTTTAGGGAGCCTAAAAGGTGGGGTGCGAAGTCAGAAGTCCTCCACGTGTGCCTGGTAGTTGCGGGTCCCTCTCGATACGTCTGGAGGGAAGAGCAGCTACTGGGCCGGTGCACCCTGGGCGCGGCAGTAATCTTCCTCGAGAAATGAGAAGAAATTCTTACTCCTTGGGGAAGGTTACTGCCACGGCTAATTATTCTGACATGGGTGGGGTCCGTCCCGGACCAACGGCGCGTTCCACTGCGTGACCCTCTGATCAGCAGAGGGCATAGCAGAGGAGTGAGGGCGGGCTCGGTGTGCACTTACCCTGCCTCCGGGCAGACAGTGAAGGATTCATCCTTTGCTGTCACCGCCGGTCTCGTAATCCCAGTATCGAAGTGTCGTGGATCATGTCTCGCGGCTTTGATTGGGACCGAGGGTCTTGGCTTAACCGCCCGGACCGCGAGGGAGAAAACCTCTATAAAAAGTTACCCCGAATCTCAAGCGGCGACGCACCGCGAGGGGATGGATGGCTGACGGGGTTCTATGAACAAATCAGTCGATAGTGCGCTCCTCGCCAGGGTACCTGCAGACCCCCTGGCGAGTAATAAATCCTCTAAATCTGCTTACCTTGGTAAGGGGTCACTGCCAAGGTGGACATTTAATTACTCCCATACTCGTGGGTACAAATATGGAAAATAAAGAACAAAAAACCAAAACCGCCGGCAACGGCAACGTAGAGGAGAGGAGGAACGATGCGGGGACAGAGTCCGACGCCGCATCGAGCAGCGTGGGAGGCTCAGAGTGCTCCCGACGCGTGGAGCCTGGGACCGCGGAGACCAGTAAGTTTTTCCGCAAGCGGTCCAGGCGGGATGGCGACCAGGGGTCGTCAGCCGGAGAAGAGGAGACTTCGGCCCGGAAAATCCCCACCAACAGGCGGGGCGGGCTGAGAGGCTAGGGGAGGGGGCCCTCTGACAATCAGAGGGCCGAACAAGCGGCAAAGCATGCCGAGGAGGGGCGCCACCCGGGCGATACGGCTCGGGTATCAGGCGAAGAGACGGATGCGACTGGCGGCTCCGAGGTGGAGCGTAAGGCCAGATTCGTAAAGGAGGTGGAGGCCGCGATCAAGGTCGTGGCCCACAAGCAAAAGGCCTCCTCAAAGTTAAAGGCCATTCCCGCGGCCTCCGCCTCCATCATGGCGGCTGCGGAGGCCAACTTTGTTGGGGCGGAGCTTAATGTAAACGAGGTTGCGGAGCTGCGGGCGGAAGTGGCCCGCCTGACGTCCGCCATGGAGACTCTCCAGAAGGAGAACGAGAAGCTCCGCGCAGACCTGGCCAGTCTACGTGAGCCTGCCTCTCGCGCGGCGCCCCAGACGCAGCGCCCAAGCCAGCCCGTGCCGGTGGAGAACCAGGTTCTGAACCTGGTCCGGCAGGAGCTGGCTGCCTTCCAGCACCGGTTCTCCGTGCTGGAGGGCATCGTCCTGCGCCCCCCCCTAGGGGCAAACAAGACGGCGGCGAGGCCGGCAACGGTCTCGTACGCGGCGGCTACAGCTGCCGCATCCAGGCCGGGGCCGTCCAGCCAGCCTTCGGGCGGGGCTGCAGTTGCCCCTCCTCCCCCTGAAAAGCTGGCTCCGGCAAAACCGGTACCGGCTGAACCGGCTCCGGCTAAGCCGGCAACGGGAAAGAGAGGCAAGGAGAAGACAAAAAAGGGCAAAGCGGCAGCACAGGTGGTGGCTGCGCCAGCCCCAGTGCCTGCGGCGAATGTGCCAGCGCCAGCGGCAAGCCAGCTGCCGCCGCCGCCACCGCCCCCGCAGCTCCCTACACCTCCCACGGCTGAAGCCGGTTGGCAGGTGGTCGGGGACAAAAATAAGGGGAAGAAGGCAGCCAAAAAGGCCAAAGAGCAGGAGCGGCAGCGCCAGTTCAGGGCGCGCAAGATGGCGGCTAGGCTCCGCGCCCCGAAGACCGCAGCTGTAGTGATTACACTACAGCCGGACGCGGAAAAGAAGGGTGTTACCTACCGCGATCTGCTCGCGAAGGCGAAAGAGGCGGTGGATCTCGGGGAGCTCGGGATCACCGGGGGCCTCCGGCTCAAAGTCACCCAGACGGGGGCCCGTATGCTGGAGATCCCCGGGGAATCCAGTGGCGCGACCGCGGACGCTCTGGCTGCGAAGCTCAGAGCGTCCCTGGACGCGGACGAGGCCCGAGTGTCCAGGCCCGTCAGATGCGCAGACCTGCGCATCATGGGTCTGGACGACTCGGTATCGGAGAAGGAGTTAGTGGCCGCCGTCGCCAGGTCCGGGGGGTGCACTACTGACCAGGTCAGGTCAGGCGCCATACGCCCGGACCAACAGGGTATGCATGCCGCCACGGTGTGCTGCCCTGTTACGGCGGCCAAAACCATAGTGGAGGGCCGAAGGCTTCTGGTGGGCTGGGTCTCAGCGTAGGTTAAGCTGCTGGAGCCCAGACCTCTGAGGTGCTACCGCTGTCTCGTGGGGCACCACGTATCTGTGAAATGCGCCTCGGAGGTTGACCGCAGTGGCCTTTGCTTCCGCTGCTGTCAGCCCGGACACATATCGGCGACCTGCTGCGCCACGCCGCACTGTGATGCATGTGCGGCGACCGGCAAGCCAGCCGATCACCGGGCTGGAAGCAAGGCCTGCGTGCCACCCGCCAAGGCCAAGGCCGCGGGTAGGGGAGGGCCCTCCGCCGCCACCGCCTCTGTGGCCACCGCCGCAGTCGCGACTGCCGCCGCCGCCGCCGCCGCTGTCACTGTTGCTGCCGCCGCCGCCGCGACACCGACGCCCGCAGAGAGGCGCCCCGTGGAGGAAGCTGAAATGGAATGCCTATAACGGCCCCATTAAGCTTCCTCCAGGCGAATATCAACCACTGCGCCTGCGCTCAGGATCTGTTGCTCCAGAGCATGGCGCAGTGGTCGATCAACATCGCTGTGGTCGCTGAGCCGTATTTTGTCTGGCCTAGGGAGGACTGGGTGGCGGACCTTAACGGCTCAGTGGCCATCATTTCTTCAGCCGCCGCCGGTACCCCGACCCTTGAAGGTGTCAGGAGGGGTCAGGGGTGCGTAGCAGCACGGTTCGGGGAGTTCGTCGTTGTGGGGGTGTACTTCTCCCCGAACCGATCTCTCGCCGAGTTTCACAACTCTCTTGCAGAGCTGAGAGCAGTCGTCGTCGGAAGTAATCCCCTCCCCGTACTTGTCCTCGGGGACTTCAATGCCAAGAACTTGGCTTGGGGTTCTCGTCGTACAGATGTGCGGGGTAGGATGGTGGAAGACTGGGCTCTGGAGACAGGCCTGGTCGTCCTAAATCGGGGTTCTGTCCCCACGTGTGTGCGGATGCGGGGCGAGTCGGTGGTGGACATTTCGTTCGCTAGCCCCGCTCTGTCGCCGCGTGCCATTGACTGGCGTGTCATGGAGGGGGTGGAGACCTACTCCGACCACCGGTACATCCGGTTTGACGTCTCCACCCAGCCCTCGAGCGCGCCAGTCCAACAGGCCCCGAGTGGTCCGCGTTGGGCGCTGAAGCAGCTGGACCGGGAGCTCCTCCTGGAAGCCTCGATCGTGCAGGCCTGGGTGTCATCACCGGACAGGCCTGCCGACGTCAATGATGAGGCAGGGTGGTTCCAGGAGGCCATGTCCGAGATATGTGACGTGGCAATGCCCCGCGTCCGGCCAGGAAGCGCCCGGCGTCAGGTGTATTGGTGGTCGCGTGAGCTGACGTCTCTGCGCGAGGCGTGTGTCGCCGCGCGGCACCTGTACGCCAGGCATCGCAGGCTCCGCATTCGTCCACCGAATGCGGCAGCCATTGAGGCGGAGCTGTACGAGGGATACAGAGCGGCAAAGACCGCCCTCCGGGAGGCTGTCCTGCGGGCCCGGGATCGGGCCCGTGAGGAGATGCTGGAGACTCTCGATAGAGATCCGTGGGGGCGCCCTTACAAGATCGTGCGGGATAAACTCCGCACCTGGGCCCCCCCGCTGACGCAGAGTCTCCGGCCTCAGCTCGTGGATGATGTGGTGAGCGCTCTGTTCCCTGCGCGCGGGGAACATCCGCCCCCGCCTATGGCTCCGCCACCTGCGGTGCCGGAAGCGGACCACCAGGACGACGACGACGACATCCCGGAAGGGACCGGGGTAGACCTGAGAGTGGCGGTACGTAGGCTCAAGGCCAGGAATACCGCCCCAGGACCCGATGGCTTGCCTGGCAAAGCCTGGGTCCTGGCCTCGGAGGCTCTCGGGCCCCGACTGGAGGGGCTCCTAAGCGCATGCTTGGAGAGAGGCCAATTCCCGCTTCGTTGGAAGACGGGGAAGCTGGTCCTCATTCGGAAGCCGGGGCGCCCTGCGGACTCTCCGTCCGCATACCGGCCCGTGGTGCTGCTCGACGAGGTGGGCAAGCTCTTTGAAAGAGTAATTGCAAACCGCCTCGCCGAGCACCTTGCGGGGACGGGGCCGGATCTTGCGGAACACCAGTTTGGTTTCCGCAAGAGGCGCTCTACGGTGGACGCCATCATGCGCGTGAGAGCCCTCACGACGGGGGATGCAGTGGCCAGGGGGGGGGGGGTTGTCTTGGCGGTGTCTCTCGACATCGCCAACGCCTTCAACTCCATGCCCTGGAGCTGCATTAGGGAGGCACTCCGGTATCACCGGGTGCCGACCTATCTCCGTCGTATAGTCGGGGACTATCTGACGGACAGGGCCGTCATCTACCCCGGTCGAAACGGAGAGTGGAACCGGCGAGAGATGTCGTGCGGTGTCCCACAGGGTTCGGTTCTGGGGCCGCCCCTGTGGAACATCGGTTACGACTGGGTGCTGCGCGCCGACCTCCCTACCGGCGTCAGCGTAGTTTGCTACGCTGACGACACGCTGGTACTGGCACAAGGGGGGTCGTACGAGGCGGCGGCGGAAACTATGACACGCGGGGTTGCGATAGTCGTTGAGAGGATCCGGCAACTGGGTCTCGAGGTGGCTCTGCACAAGTCCGAGGCCATGCACTTCCATGGTCCTCGGAACAGGCCACCACCGGGATCCTCAGTGATGGTAGGAGGGGTATCCATCGGCGTCGAGTCGACGTTGAAGTACCTAGGACTCGTCCTCGACGGCCGATGGAACTTCGTTGAGCACTTCCGACGTTTGGCTCCCAAACTGGAACGGACCGGGGCTGCCTTCAGGCGGCTCCTGCCGAACCTGGGGGGGCCAAACGCCTCCTGCCGGAGGCTCTACGCGGGGATCGTGAGGTCCATGGCCCTTTACGGGGCCCCGGTGTGGGCGCGTGGTTTGGCGCGGCTTGCCGTCCACCACCTAAACGCGCCCCAAAGGGTGGTTGCCGTAAAGATGGTTCGCGGCTACCGCACGATCTCCCGCGAGGCGGCGAGCCTCCTTGCCGGATTGCCGCCATGGGATCTGGAGGCGATAGTCCTCGCGCGCCTGCACGAATGGCGCGCGGCAGCACTATGCCGGGGGGAAACCCCGCTGCCGCGGCAAGTTGTCGCGCAGCGGACAGACTTCCGGCATGATCTCATGGCGACATGGAGAGAGCGACTGTCGCAACCCCGTGCTGGGCACGCCACTATAGCGGCGATAAGACCCCTCTTTGAGGAGTGGCTTGAGAGACGCCACGGCGTCCTCACCTTCCGCCTGACGCAGGTCCTCACCGGACACGGTGTGTTCGGGAGGTTCCTGCACCGAATCGGGCGGGAGGAAACGCCCGGGTGCTCCCACTGCGAGGATCGACCGGAGGACACGGTGGAGCACACCGTGGAGGTGTGCTCTGCTTGGGCGGAGCACCGCCGTGTCCTCGTAGCGGCGATAGGCGGCGGCGACCTCTCGCGTCCGGCTCTGGTCGAAGCCATGGTCCGGAGCGAGACGGAATGGGATGCCGTCACCACCTTCTGCGAAGCAGTGATGCTAGCGAAGGAGGTGGTGGAGCGGGAGAGGGAAAGAGCAACAGCTTTCCTTCCCGGCCGCCGCGGGAGACGCCCCGGGCGTCGGGGGCTACGTCGTGGCCCCCGACCACCGTAGGCGCGGGCCTGTGGACGGCGAGCAATGGGTAGCTCGCCGTCCGTCCGTCTAACGACGACAGGCCGTGTCGACGGCGCGTTTTGTTCCACGCGCGCCTCAAAGAGCTGTCAGCAGCGTGAAGGGGCCCGCAAGGGCCGACGCCTGCCGGGGCTGCGGGCTGTTCGAAAGAGATACCGCGGCTCCGGAACGTAAGGGCACTGAAGGAACACGGATGGTTTTTAGTCAGTAAAAGTCTGACACTCCCTTCCGCTCCACCCACAGCGAAAGGCGTCATTAGATGATTTTCCATCCGCAAAAAAAAAAAAAAAAAAAAAAAGGGAGCCTAAAAGGTCGGCTTTGTCTTTTGCGTCCAACTCGACTCTTGATGACGGGAGGGAAACACCGCCGACCATCCCGCGGTGTGAGTGGTCCATGCCGGATGTGCTGTTCTCACAACGCTCGGTTCGCAAAGCACTCCTCTCCCTGGACTCCAGAAGTCGAGTGGGCCTGAAGGAATCCCCCCAATTGTGCTGAGGAACACGTCCTCCGGAGTTGGCACCGATCCTAACAAATCTTTTCCGGTACTCCTACTCCCAAGGCGTAGTCCCGAATTCATGGAAGACAGCTTTTGTCCACCCGATCCCTCAAAAAGGCGACCGCTCAGACCCGTCCAACTATAGGACTATCGCGATCACCTCCTTGTTCTCCAAAATAATGGAATCAATTATTAACTGCCAGCTCATGCGGTACCTTGAGGATCACCAGCTGATTAGTGACCGCCAATACGGTTTTCGTTGGGGTCGATCAGCTGATGATCTTCTGGTCTACCTGACTCATAGATGGGCAGAGGCAGTAAAGTCCAAGGGGGAGACGTTGGCCGTTAGTTTGGACATTGCGAAGGCCTTCGATCGGGTTTGGCACAAAGCGCTTCTTACGAAGCTCCCTTCCTATAGGCTTCCCGAGAAATTGTGGGATTGGATCACCAGCTTCCTTGCAGACCTGAGCATCAAGGTCGTTGCAGACGGTGCATGCTCCGACTACAAACCTATTAACGCTGGTGTTCCACAAGGCTGTGTGCTATCACCAACGCTGTTTCTTCTGCATATCAATGATATGTTGCTAACTGGTAACATTCATTGCTATGCGGATGACAGCACTGGTGATGAGAGTATAGAGATACACCGGCTGTGCCAATATTTCTCGGGAAAATGTCGCCGAGTACCGGAACAAACTTGTGTCTGAAGTCGAGTCTTTGCTGAACAAAGTCTCGGATTGGGGGTGACTAAATCTAGTCTAGTTTAATCCTCAGAAGACACAAGTTTGCGCGTTTACCGCTAAAAAAATCCCTTTGTCGTATCTCCTCAGTTTCAAGTCAGCCGGTATCGGAATCCTCGGAGTCGACATATCGAGTGACGTGCAGTTTCGTGGTCACTTGGAAGAGAAGGCCAAATTGGCCTCTAAAAAGCTTGGCGTGCTCAGCAGAGCGGGACAGTATTTCATGCCGGCACACCGCCTGCAACTTTACAAGGCGCAGGTTTGGCCTCACATGGAATACTGTTCCCATCTCTGGGCAGGGGCTGCCCAGTGCCAGCTCCTTCCACTTGACCGCATTCAGCGCAGAGCGGCTCGAATCGTCGACGACCGAGTCCTTTCCGATCGACTCGATTCATTGGCACTGCGAAGAGATGTTGCATCCCTTTGCATTTTCTTTCGCATCTACCACGGGGAGTGCTCTGAGGAATTGTTCGGATTAATCCCAGCCGACAAATTTCACGAACGCACATCGCGGCAGAACTCCCGATACCATCCACACCATCTGGATGATTGGCGGTCCACCACTGTGCGATTTAGAAGATGTTTTCTTCCTCGCACGACTTCCTTGTGGAATCGATTACCATCAGCGATTTTTCCGGACCGATACGACTTAGGGACCTTCAAGAAAAGAGCGTACTCCTTTTTAAAAGACGGCAACGCATCTGCGATTCCCTCCCTGGTGTTGCAGCTGTTCATGGGCGGCGGTTGTCACTTACCATCAGGTGAGCCGCATGCTCGTTTGCCTCCTTTCCTATAAAAAAAGAGTGACTTTTAATAAGTATTATTTATAGAAATATAAAAGAAGAGATGCATGGTGGAATGATGAAGTGAAAGAAGCTGTAAAGAAGAAGAAGAAAGCATGGTTAGACTACTTGGCCTCTAGTAATGATAAGGATATGAGAGAGAAGATGAAAGAAAGATATAAGCTGCAGAAAGTTCACACGAAAGCATTGATTGAGGAAGTGCGTGAAAGGTGTAGAATGGAAGCGGATGAAAGGTTGTCGCACAACTTTAAGGAGAACTCCAAACTCTTCTGGAAAGAGGTTGGAAGGACCCGAAGTGGTGCGACGGCCTTAAGAATGAACAAAGTGCTTTCGAGAACTAATGACGTCCTCTCAGAAAAATCGGACGTCATGCAGCGATGGAGCGAATTTTATAAAGAAATGTATGCGTGTGATGATCTTAGTGAGGGATCCGGGGATGACGCCGTGACTGGCACGCCAGACCCGGACCTCGATGACACTGAGGTCATCAGTATGAAAGAGATTGAACGTGCGATTCGAAGTTTGAAATGTGGTAAGGCTGCGGGACTAGACAGAGTTACTGCCGAAATGGTCAAGTATGGTGGGCCTCGCGTCTGGGACAGCTTTCATCTGCTGTGCAATTTGTGCTGGCGGACGGGGGATGTCCCGGATGATTGGCGATCCGCAGTCATTGTGCCTTTATATAAAGGTAAAGGTTCACATTTTGACTGCGGGTGCTATCGGGCGATCAGCTTGACCAGTTTAGCAAGTAAAGTTTACTCGAAGGTTTTGACACGTAGGATGCAAGAGAAATCGGAAAGATTTCTATGGGAGGCACAATGCGGATTTAGACCTGGAAGAGGATGCACGGATCAAATGTTTTCTCTCCGTATGATCACGGAAAAGCTTCTGGCTGTTAACCAGAAGATTTTCTGTGCTTTTGTGGATCTTGAGAAAGCATTTGATAAGGTTGTAAGGAAGAAAATGTGGGAACTGTTGCCGGGGTATGGTGTGGATGGCCGATTGCTAAGGGCTGTGCAGTCTCTTTACTGTGACTGTAAAGCCTGTGTGCGGGTAGGGCATGACCTGTCACCCATGTTTAGCGTCCAAACGGGCGTAAAACAGGGTTGTGTCATGTCTTCCTGGCTGTTCATACTGTATCTCGACAGCTGTTTACAAAAGCTGAAAGATAGCTGTTTGGGTGTGAAATTGGGTGACATAAAAGTAAATTGTCTGCTGTATGCTGATGATGCAGTGCTTATTGCACCATCAGAGGCAGAACTGCAGGCATTAGTCACGTGTATGAAAGAGGAATGTGAAATTAAAGGTCTCCGTTTGAATGCTAATAAAACTAAGGTTCTGGTATTTGAAAGGGACGAAGAGAGAACGAAGTGTGAAATATGGGTAAATCAGGAATGTCTAGAACAGGTAAATGAAATTGTATACTTGGGGAGTGCTTTTAGCCGGGATGGAAGATGTGATTTAGATGTGGACAGGCGTGTCGCTGCCGGGAACAAAGTCAATGGTGCCCTGACTGCGTTAGTCAAAAGGCAAGGCGTAGCGAAGAGTGCACGCCTTGCAATACATAACGCAGTGTTGGTACCGACTTTGTTATATGGCAGCGAAACCTGGGTATGCCAGAAGAAGCATAAAAGTAAGTTGAATGCAGTGGAGATGCGATCTCTTCGTAAAATGTGCGGCGTTACTATGGCCGACCGAAAGCGAAACGAAGAGATTCGCAATATGGCAGGTTTGAAAGATGACCTTATCACAAAAATTGATAAGGGCGTGCTTCGGTGGTTTGGGCACGTTGAGCGAATGAGTGAAGACCGAATGGTGAAGAAAATATATAGCGCGAAAGTTAATATTAAAAGGTGTCGAGGTAGACCGAGACTAACTTTCGAAGACCATGTGAGCAAATTGCTCGAAGAGGGTAGGGTCAAGAGTACTCGGATACCTAGACGTGCATGTATGAAGAAGATAATGAATCTGAAAGAAGCGAAAGAGATATGTAAGGATCGTGACACTTGGCGATCTGTTCTCTCTGGCTACCCCGTCAGGGATTGTGCGTGAAGATAAGTAAGTAAGTAAGTAAGTATTATTTATAATCTATATTGAATAAAAAAGTTTCTGTTTCTGTTTCAAAATGAATATAAAGGATGTGTATTAGGTCAAAAAATTTCTGATCATAATGTAATTAAATTAGAATTAGTTAATAAAAAAAACTGTAACAATAGGATAGAATAGAATAGAATAATTTTTTATTCAATATAGATCACATGTGTAATTCTTATTGAAAGTCATTTTTTACTTTACCACTGGTTCGAAAAAAACCTCTGTCCTGGAAAGAACCAGCAAGAAACCCAGCGGGACTTTTTTTTAAAGCAAATTTTACAATTATGGTTGTACAAACTATATAAGTACAAAATTATTTTAGAAACAGCTTGGAAGCGATCACCTCATTCCCAGGGTTTATTATCAACCATGTATTCATTTATACTATAATAACCCTTTTTATACAGTTTCAACTTAACAAAACATTTAAACTTGCTAATAGAGTGAGCCTGTACACTTTCCGGGACCTTGTTGTAATAGCGTATACATTGCCCCAAGAATGAATTACTGACTCTGTGGAGTCGAGAAACTGGTATCACTATCTTGTGTTTGTTCCTAGTGTTTACAGAATGTATATCAGTTTTTTTACTAAAACTACCTTTGTTTTTGTGAACATACATTAAATTTTCGTAAATATACTGAGAGGCCAAAGTTTATATATTTATTTCTTTAAATTTATCTCTAAGAGACTCTCTCGGTTTTAGGTTGTAAATAGCTCTAATGGCCCTCTTCTGTAAAACAAAAATAGTTTCTGAATCAGCCGCATTTCCCCATAGCAAAATCCCATAAGACATTATGTTATGGAAATAACTGTAATAAACTAATCTAGCTGTCTCGACACTAGTGAGACCTCTAATCTTTTTTACAGCATAGGCTGCAGAACTTAGTCTGCTTGCTAGTTTGGATATATGGGGGCCCCACTGAAGCTTTGCATCGAGAGTGATGCCAAGAAAAACAGTGGATTCAACAGGGCTCAGTTCTTCCCCATTTAAAAACACATTGGTACTCAGATTTTTAACATTCGTTGTTGTAAATTTAATACATTTAGTTTTATTTCCGTTTAAATGTAGATTATTAACGTTAAACCAATACACTAATTTTGATATAGCATTATTCACTTCGTCACATTTAAATTATTGACGTTTAAGTTTAAAAATCAAGGAAGTATCATCAGCAAATAATACTATATCATGATTATCCTCTACAAGAGAAGGTAAGTCATTAATATACACTAGAAATAGGAATGGGCCGAGAATCGAGCCCTGAGGGACACCCATTAGTACAGGTGAGCCGGATGAACTATTACCATTGATAATAACTTTCTGTATTCTATTACTTAAATATGAAATAATAAGTTTAAGCGCTGTGTTCTTGACACCATAGTACAGTAGCTTCCTGATTAATGTCTCATGGTGAACACAGTCGAAGGCCTTGGAAAGGTCACAAAATATACCCAAAGCATCCTGTGAATTTTCCCATGCATTAAAGATAAGCTCAACACCGATATCAGTTGTCAAGCGATACATGTGAAATTATGATTTTTATGAAGTAAATGATTTATGTTAAACAAATCAACATTTGATAAAGAATATTTTTTACAAAAATCTTACTAAGTATTGGTAGTACAGAAATAGGTCTAAAACTGGCGGGGTCTAATGTCCTACCAGATTTAAATAAAAACTTTACTATGTTTCATTAAATCAGGAAACACACCAGATTCGACTCTTGTATTAAATATAGTGGCTAGATAAGGTGCTATTATATCTATTATAGATAAAATAACTTTAACGGAAATCCCCCATAAATCTGTCGTTTTCTTAACATCAATAGTTTTAAAATATTTAACGATATCTTTTGGCAGTATTCTATGGAATTTAAAAGTATTTGAACAAGCCTTTACATTTTGTTTGAGCAATGATTCGGCGACAGTAGGAGAAGAGTTTAATGATTTAGTTGTCAAAAAGGGAACATCAGTAAAATGTTTCTCAAAAGCCATAGCAACTTCTTGATCAGATCGAGTTAAATTATTGTTAATATTCAATTGAAAATCCGAGTTGCGCGGTTTGACTTTGCCCGTTTCACTATTTATTATTCTCCAGGTCATTTTAATTTTATTAGATGCAGTTTTAATTTTGTTACTTAAATATAAAGCCCTAGCTGTGGCGCACACTTTTTTAAATATTTTAGAATATGTTTTTACATAATCTCTAAATATAACACTACTATTATATGATCTTTCATTATAAAGCTCGTATAACTTTCGCCTACTCTTATAAATTCCTACTGTCACCCATTCATTAAATGATTTGCGACTGTTAAAAGAGAAAGTTTTAGAAGTAAATATCCTACTAAATTCACAAGTTATAATTTTAAATAAATTCCCATACAAATAATTAGCACTGTTTGTAAATGAAAGTGATGGAAGTCTTTTTATTATATTACTTCTAAGCCTCTCCAAGCGATGTTCATTTATTGGAACAAACAGAACTTTCTTATTTTTCTTTTTCTTGCGTATGTAAATTTTGAATAATTGATTTATGCAAGGGCTTAACATCTGTAAAAATATTATCTATACAGGTCGCACTAGGCCCAGCAATACGTGTTGGTTCTAAGAATAAATTAACAAGATTATACGATTTAAACAATGAGCTAAACTTAATACTAATGGAAGAAGTTTCAAGGAGATTGATTTTAAAGTCTCCACATATTACAACAGACTTGTTCTGTTTACTAAGTTTGAGCAAGACTTCTTCCACAATCCTTTCAAAATAGTCATAAGTAGCACATGGGGGTCTGTAAACACTTACAACAATGAGGTGCTCGAGCTCGACACAAGTCATTTCTACAGTTCGCTCAACAGAGAGGCTCACTATATCCTTACGTTCTTTATATAATAATGATGTATCTGCTAGTAGTAAGGAGCCACCACGTAAACTTTTTTCTCTATTGAAGGAACTGACCACCTGGTGATTTCTGAAATGAAACATGAAATTATAATCTTTTAGCCAATGTTCAGTAACACAAAGGATATGTATGTTGTTACTATTTAAAATAAATATGAAACTTATATTGGCAGAAACTTTTCAAGGAATAAACTTGACTAATTTTATTATTTGTTCAACAAAAATTACACTGGGATTAAATCAGAAATTATAATGACTGATGACGCGAATGCAAGAATGAGAATTTTACATCAAGCATTGCACGATTATTACACCATTGCTTTTCCAAAAATAAAAAAACAAGTAAGGAGCAAACATAAAAAATGAACTACATTAAGTATAAAAACTAGTAAGAAAAACTTAATTAAAATGGAAATATTACAAGAGCCCCCACCCAACAGAGAAAATTGAAAATTAAAAAATATAAGAAATTATTACTAAAAACAATGATAACCGTAAAAAAATTACAATATCGTACCAGGATTAAGGAGGAAAAAAATAAAATTAAAGAATCGTGAAATAATATAAATGAGCAGATAGGGAAAAATAAACAGCAAAATACAAAATCTAGAATCGAATCGATAAAAAACGATAGTGGGCAAATTATAACAAAATCTCAAAAAATTGCAAGAAGTTTGAATGATTTTTTCTGCAATATTGCACATAGATTAACTAGTAATTTAGAAATTGACGCAGAAAATTGCATGAAATACTTAGATTACTCCAATAGCCCACTAACATTTATTTATTTCTACCCATTAGATTATACAGAGCTAAAGAAGATTGCTACTAGCATGAAGCAACATTAGACATTTACGATATGAGTTGAGCACTAGGACATTAAGAAATCTTATTAGAAAGAAGAATAATTTATTCGAATTGATATTTACGAGTATTGTTGTCAATTCGTGCTTAGCTAATGGCATATTCCCCGACGTACTCAAACCGGGTAGAGCTGTTCCACATTTCAAAAAAGGGGACTCCACAGAGCTCAGTAATTACATGCCAGTTTGTATATTGCCGACTTTATCAAAAATATTAGAAGCCATCATAAAATCTAGAATTATAAGGTACTTTGAAGAAAATCATTTAATTACAACGGCACAATTTGGATATAGAAGAGGATGATCGACCAAAATAGCCATAAGAAAAGTAATTTGTTTCATTCTAGAATCTTTGGACAGCTCGAATAGATGTGCCAGTATTTTTTGTGACTTATCAAAGGCTTTTGATTGCTTACGACATGATGTATTAATATTAAAATTGCAGCATTATGGTTTTCAAGGAGCTGAACTAAATATGACGAAAACTTATTTAAATAACCGTAGCCAAGTTGTTTCAGTAAATGACCAAACTTCTTCAGAGTTCTGTATCGATCGGAGTACCACAAGAATCGACTTTAGGTCCTGTTTTGTTTTTGATCTATATTAATGATCTTGGTAATGCAATGCCAGACTATACATATTTAAGTTTATTTGCAGATGATACACATGTTGGTTTAAGAGACGAAAGTCTATCAAATTTAGAAAATAAAATTAATAATGTTATAGGCTTGCTAAAAGAATGGTTTAGCACAAATGGTATTATTCTAAATTCCGATAAAAGCATTATAATGCATTATCAATCGAGGCTAGGCATTTATGATAACTTGACTACAAAAGAAAATGTATTTTTAGGGTATACAGTAGATAACACAATCAACCATAAAGCCCACATTGAAAAAATTTGTAAGAAAATAGCTAGCGGTAATTATGCATTGTTCAAACTCAAGCCATTATTAGATAAAAAGACACTCATATCTATGTACTATGCCTATATTCATTCTATAATAAGGTATGCCATTACTATTTGGGGTAATGCTACGGATATTATAAAAGTTTTAAAATGTCAAAAACAGTCTATAAGAATAATCAATGGTCTGAAAAATAGTAGCCCGGCAAGAAAACATTTTAAGAACGATAAAATAATGACAGTGGTTTCGCTTTATATAATATATAATAGTTTATTAGAGGTACACGAGGATAAAGAAATACCGAAAAAGAAAGATGTAAATCAATACAATCTGCGTAATAATAAAAACGTGTTCTACCAATGAATAGATTAATCAAAGTAAAAATACAAGGGCGTTACTCAAAATTATTGATGTATAATAAATTACCAAAAAGTATAACCAGCCTAAACTATAGCATATTTAAACGGAAACTTAAGTATTTTTCTCATAATAACCCATTTTACAAATTAAGCGAATACATGCCAATGCAACTCTTGGAATCATCATCCTTGTGTAACGTGCAACAAAATAACTTACCTAATTCTATGATGTAAAGCGTCAATGTAACTAAATTAAAGTACAATAATGTAATTAAATAATGTAATTTAACCTTATAAATTTAAGAACTTTTGTAACCAATGACTTGCCTGTAACGATTGTTAT
The DNA here is from genome assembly GCA_963668995.1 of Parnassius mnemosyne. Lineage (NCBI taxonomy): Eukaryota > Metazoa > Arthropoda > Insecta > Lepidoptera > Papilionidae > Parnassius > Parnassius mnemosyne. The sequence continues at coordinate 44,540,616 of CAVLGL010000057.1, read as the reverse complement.
ATTATGGCAAATAAATATTTCTGATTCTGATGCCGCAGATCAGGATAGTAACAAGTGCTATCACAGGACACGGCACCATTAACAAACATATATTATTTACCATAGGTGTTACAGATAGTCCCCTGTGCAGGGCATGTATGGGGGAGGAAGAAACGGCGGCCCACGTGCTGTTGAAATGTCCGGAGGTCGCTACATACAGGGCTAAACATCTCGGCACGGAAACAGAAACAGAAACTTTTTTATTCAATATAGATTATAAATAATACTTATTGAAACTTATTGACATTTGACACTACTACCCGTCGCCAATCTGGGTATTTTACGATTGGTTTAGATTTGGGTAAAAAAATATCGATATTTTCTCATAAAAATATCGATGTATGTAATACGTCGATATTTTTAATCGCGATATATCTTTATTTGACATTTATTTCAGAGTATTGAAATCGTATCAAATTCGATATATTTTAAAATGTTGTAATTATCAAGCAGCTATAAAAGCATTCATGTGCCGGTGTAGTCTTTTTACCGTCGTCCAACCGTCAGTAATATAATTTTGGGCTTTAACCTAGTAGGTACATCATGCAAAATATGACCGATATACGATATTTATCAAACGAATATGTATCGATACTGTTTAAAAATAACGATACGATATATATCGATACGTTTTTTTCACTTGGCCATCCCTCATTGGCGAAAACAAAATTATACCGCCACCTATCTGAAGTTATAAAATTTTTTGGAATTTTCCAATGTCGTCTCTTACGCCATCCAAGATTCGAAAAGCAGTGATGAATTATTCTACGATGTTCTTTAATAAAATAGAATTCTCTTTGTTACCAACTCTTGACTTAACCAAGAGTTTTTATGAAGTGAATATTTCTGTAGAATCGTTGTGATTTGAAAAAGGATGAAACGAAAAAGCGACATTAAAATGAGATAAACATATACATCCATAAGATTTAGCCTTCGAGATGTGGTTTGGTAATCCCCGACAGTTTCATAGTCCCGGGACACGGGAAGTATCAAAGTTACGAGACCGGGAGTTCCCGGGACTTTGAGACTTTTAAGAAAAAACATTTTGTTTTTTTTTTAAATGGGTAAGCCTTTTGTGAATAATTTTAATTAAGTTAATTTCTGGTGAAATATATTAAAAAGTGACAATTTTTTGGAAAAATCAACATTTATTTAACAATTAAACAGAAAATTAAATAACTTTAACGTTAATTTCAGTCCTAATAATTGCTTTGTTTATTTCTTTTAGTCACACACAGATGCACATCTAAACAGTTAAATCTTATAGTTATGAAACGAACTTATTAGTTCAAAAGTTATTAGTTAAAAATCATACTAATTCTTAATAACAATATTATTATCTAATAATTCTAGTATCTAATCATTGTTCATAATCTCATTGTTAATTCTCATAATCACATATTTGTTTAATTTATTGTGTTGCGTACTCAGTAGTTACGTAGTAGACCAAGTAATTATTCATTAAACTAACACATGGCGCTAGACTCCTTCAATTATTTGAAAATAAACATGATTACATAACAATTTCGACAATCTTGTCTAGTCTCGAGTCTCGACCCGAAAGTCCCGGGACTCGAGACAACTAAGATTACGAAAAGTCCCGGGACTTCGAGACACGAGACGTCCCGGGACTCAAACCCTACTTCGAGAGAATGAAATAGAATACAGTAACAGTGTTTTCTATTAGGTACTCGGTCTCCTTTTATGAACTTGACACATTTTTTTATAGAATAAAGATTACAAACGAGCACGCATTCCACCTGATGGTAAGTGATTGCTGTAACCCAATGACAGCTACATCTATTTTCAATTAAGAATGAAAATGCAGATGTGTGCCACCCTTGAGGACCAAGATGGAATGCCTCATTTCCAGTGGCGTAGCTACCCAGGGGCTAGGCGGGGCAGTGCCCCTGGGCCCCTAAGCTAATAGGGCCCCTCAGTCTGCAAGGACGACGTTCGAAAAATTACGTACTACCTATCCTAGTTGTATAAAAAGTTTTCGAGATTTAACTTTTTGGCTCCTGACCGCGAACGGTTCGAACTGAAATCACAAAAATTACTCCCACTTCCAGAACAAAAATATAACATTGTTAAAGATAACTGTCAACTTCGTTTTATTGCCTTTTTATATAGAAGAAGGGGACAAACGAGCATGCGGCTCACCTGATGGCAAGTGTCGACCACCGCCTATTAACAAATACAACACCAGGGGAATTGCAGGCGAGTTGCCGACTTTTTAAAAAGGAGTATCTAAGCTCGTTTCTTGATGGTCCCTAAGTCGTATCGGTCCGGAAAAATCACCGGTGGTAAACGATTCCTCAAAAAAGTCGTGCACGGAAGAAATCTCCTAGTAAATCGGACAGTAGTGGACTGCTAAACATCCCGATGATGTGGATTTGTGAAATGCGTTGATGATATTTTGTGGCTGGAATTAATCCGAACAATTTCTCTGAACACTCCCTGCGGTAAATGCGATACAGAATGCAAAGGGATGCAACATCTCTTTGTCTCGTCTTTCGTCTTCGTCGGTCGTCGACGATTCGAGCCGCTTTGGGTTGGATGCGGTCAAGTGGGAGATACTAGGAAGCCCCGGCCCAGGGATGAGAACAGTATTCCATGTTAGGCCGAAAAGCCCCTTGTAAAGTAGCAAGCAGTGTGCCTGCATAAAATACTATCCCGCTCTGCTGAGCACGCCAAGCTTTTCAGAGGCCAATTCAGCCTTTACTTCCAAGTGACCACGAAACTGCACATTATTCGATATGTCAACGCCGAAGATTCCGATACTGGCTGAGGTAACAAGGGAATTGCCCTGGAATTGAGAAGTTACGACAAAGGAGTGCTTTTTAGTGGTAAACGCGTTAACTTTGTGTCTTCTGGGCATAGAACTTAATTAGATTTGGTCGCCCCAATCTGAGACCTTATACTGCAAAGACTCAACTACAGACACAAGTTTGTTCCGGTACTCGGCGACGTTTTCCTGAGAAATAGCCGCCGGTAACAGCCGGTGTATAAAGCATCACCAGTGCACATTACTGGCTTGCAACATATTATTGATAAGCAGGAGAAACAGCGTAGGTAATAGCACGTAGTCTTATGTAACTCCGGCATAAATAGGTTTGTAAATAGAGCATGCACCTTCTACTACGACTTTGTTGCTCCAATCTGCATATGCAAGAAAACTGCTGATCCAGTTGCACAAATTCTCGGGAAGCCCATAGGCAGGGAGCTTCGAAAGAAGCGCTGTGTGCCAAACCCGATCGAAGGCGTTCGCTATGTCCAAACTAACGGCCAGGGTCTCTTTCTCTGCCTCCGCCGATTTATTAGTCAAGTAAGCCAGAAGATCACCAGCTGAGCAACCTCGACGTAAATCGTACTGGCGGTCACTTTTCAATTGGTAATCCTCAACCTCATGAGATGGCTGTTCACAACGGTTTTCATTATTTTGGAGAACAAGTTGGATAGGTCTAAGCGGTCAACTTTTTGGTTGTTTTTTAGGAACCTGGTGCACTAAAGCTGTCTTCTTTTCGGTTCGGGACTACGCTTAGGGAAAAAGAGTTTTAGAAAAGACACGTTACGACTAGTGCCAACTAGGGAGCACAGGTCTTCAGCACAATAACTCCATCAGATCTACTCGATTTGACATATAGGGAGAGTAGTGCTACGCGAACCGAGCGCTGTGTAAACCGTGTCGTACCAACCTGAAGGCGAAATTATCCTTATTTTTAACAGCGCTGGTGAAGCACTCCTGTTATAACGCGATGTAATTTTACAGGAGCGACCAAACTAGGCACAACAGATGATAGAATAGAGTTAAATTAACTGAAGTACAACATCAGCGACAGAATCACGTTGGGATCATCCGGCGAGAAGCATACTGCCTCTGTCCTAAAGGGAAGGATGCAAAAAATGACTGCATCCTCCTCAATCGGCCGACCTATAGTACCAAACACGGCGGCAATCTGTAGAGGAAGAGGAAGGATCACGCTCTCACAGAATACTAACATAAAATTGCAGCTTAACGATTAAAACTGTTATTTGAGCCATGAGATCTCCCCGAAGAAGTTCAACAGTCCTTTGATGTTGCATGCAACTTCGGGGAGTGATCTCAGCGTGCCGAGATGTTAAACCCTGTATGTAGCGATCTCCGGACATTTCCGCAGCACGTGGGCCGCCGTTTCTTCCTCTCCCATACATGCCCTGCACAGGGGACTATCTGTAACACCTATGGTAAATATATGTTTGTTAAAGGTGCCGTGTCCTGTGATAGCACTTGTTACTATCCTGATCTGCGGCTTGTTCAGTCTCATTAGAACTTTGGTTAAACGACTGTTTATTTCAGGCATTATCTATTGCTATGGCCGCTTGAATCTTACCCATACATTCGACCTGAAAGACTGTGTTATAGGTACCCAGCTTTGTGCATATGTGGATATTGAGGTCTTCAGATGTCAGTATCAGTATATAATATGGTTGCAGCACGAATGGTGCAGCTTGACCGGGGAAGGATCACGCTCTCACAGAATACTAACGTAAAATAACAGCTTAACAATTAAAACTGTAGATACTTGTGTTTCGTTTGGTAAGTGTAGGGAACAGGAGACCCTTTTACTGGAAACGAAGTATTCCATCTTAGTCTTCAGGGGTGTAACGCGTTTGCATTTTGATTTTTAATCGAGGGTAGATGTAGATGTCTATGGGCCACAGCATCCACTTACCATCAGGTGAACTATGTGTTCGTTTGCACCCTCATTATATAGATAAAAGAAAAGGTGTTCACTTCTGGTGCTGCGATCGCCCGGCTGCTAAACGTGACGATTAAGGATAAACTCCCCTACAATTGGAAGAGCCCATGTTGAGCAGTGGACTTCTTCGGGCTGGTGAAAAAGAAGAAGAAGAAGACGGTGCGACAGTGTAAGACAGTGATTTACCATCATTATCCCACTTACCACTAGTTGGGATTTGCCTTATTAAGCCAAGCACTGGCTTAAAAAAGTAAAAAAAGAAAAGAATGGACTGCGAATAAATAAAACCAGTTTATTAGTAATTTCTTTAATTATATTATTATCATAAGCGTGCAGTGCATTAGATACAATAAATAACACGATTATAAATCTATAATTTAATTACTTTTGTATTGTTTTTTTTCTATTGTAATAATATATAATTAAATTACTCTTGTTTATTTTTCACTTAACGTTTCTATTTACAAAATACAACTACACAATAATTCAGAATTTTATTTATTTAATCTGTATTAAATCTTACACATACAGTACACGATGACAAGGTGGACTTAGCTGATCATGGAAATACGAGGGCTGCACTAAAAGTATCGGGCATGGAATATTTCCACTGTTCCTGTCATATTAAAATCTTTTTAATTGAAAAGTCCTTGGTTTTAAAAATCGAATACCATTTATTTATTTAAAAAAGATTCTCGGTCTTGTCACAAGGTTTTGTCAAACTTGTTTAGTCGTTGAGAAAATGGAATTGACTCGAGAAAATTCAAGAGCGATGATTTATTATGACTTTCGAAGTAGTTTAACACAAAAACAGTGTGTTGACCGGATGATTTCTGCATTTGGTGATAAAGCCCCATCCAAAACCACAATTTATCGCTGGTTTGATGAATTTCAACGTGGACGTGTCAAGCTCAGTGATAATCCCCGTCAAGGTCGTCCAAAAACTGCAGTCATCCAAGAAAACGTTGATGAAATCAGCGTAAGCTGATTGGGGAAGATCGACATGTGACATACCGCGAAATTCAGGAAAGTTTAGATATTGGCATGAGTCGAATACAAATAATCTTGCATGAACAATTAGTTGTAAAAAAGTTGTTTTCCCGATGGATACAGCATTCGCTCTGTGAAGAGCAAAAAGCGGCTCGCGTTACTTGTTGCGTCAGAACTCTCGAAAGATTCCACGCAGTATACAACATCGTATCAGGTGACGAGTCCTGGATATGTGCGTACGAACCCCAAACAAAAAACCAGTCACAAGTTTGGGTGTTCGAAAATGAGTTAAAGCCAACGAAAATTGTTCATTCACGGAGTGTTGCAAAAAAAGTGGTGGCCACGTTTGTCTCCAAAACCGGCCATGTTACGACTATTTCTCTTGAGGGACATTCATTCATTCATTACAGCCCTTCACAAGTCCACTGCTGAACATAGGCCTCCCCCAAAGAATGCCACAAAGCATGGTCCTGAGCCACCTGCATCCATCGACTTCCTGCATGTCTTACCAGGTCGTCACTCCATCTCGTGGGGCGTTGCCCTACACTTCGCCTACCGGTACGAGGCTGCTACTCGAGAACCTTTCTTCCCCATCGGTTGTCGGTTCTTCGAGCTATATGGCCGGCCCACTGCCACTTCAGCTTACTAATCCGTTGGGCTATGTCGGTTACTCTGGTTCTACTGCGGATATACTCATTTCTAAGTTTATCACGCAGAGAAACTCCGAGCATAGCCCTCTCCATAGCTCGCTGAGCGACCTTGAGCTTCCTCATACGGCCAGTAGTGAAGGACCACGTCTCAGTTCCGTAAGTCATCACTGGCAACACGCACTGGTTGTACAATTTCGTTTTAAGGTTTTGAGGTATGTCTGACGAGAAGATGTGTCGTAGCTTCCCGAACGAACTTCTTGAGGGACAAAGAACGGTTAATGCAGAATTGTACGCTAGCATTTGTTTGCCATAGGTCGTTTCTGAACTCCGTAAAGAGAACTGCAACCGCCGCATCATCCTCCATCACGACAATGCGAGTTCTCACATCGCACACAGAACAAAAGAGTTTTTAGAGCAAGAAAACATAGAATTATTAGACCATCTACCGTACAGCCTCGACCTAAGCCCTAATGATTTCTATACTTGCCCTAAAATAAAGAATAAATTGCGTGGACAGAGATTTTCATCATCTGAAGAAGCTGTGGACGCCTACAAAACGGCCATTTTGGAGACACCAACTTCCGAATGGAATGGTTGCTTCAATGATTGGTTCCATCGTATGGAAAAATGTGTCAAATTTCGCGGAGAATACTTCGAAAAACAATAAATACATTTTTAAATAGTAGGTAATAATGTGTCACTTCCTTGATTCCCAATATTTTCAGTGCCGCCCTCGTACATGTACTTTAATTTAAAATAAAAAAAATTGTACAGCCGACTGCAATATAAGTTATTTAATAATAACTCAAAAACTATTGGTCTGACCTTGATCAAATTCTATCTATATGGGACCACACGAGAACTATCAGCTTTCATATAAAAAAATAATCATCGAAATCTGTTCACCCAGTACAAAGTTATGAGGTAACACACATAAAAAAAAACATACAGTCGAATTGAGTACCATCTCCTTTTTGGAAGTCTGCAGAAAAGCATTCTCTGCCAGTTAGCCTTAGCCTATTTAACATTTGTCTTTATTAATAAAAACAATTATTGATAAATACAATGCCGTGTAGTGGCGGTCAAGAATATCCACTACCCCATATCCTCCCGTGGGTGTCGTAAAAGGCGACAAAGGGAAACAGCTAGGAGATGGGCAGCAGCATCTTCCTGATAATAGCCAAATGACAATAAAAAAACTGCGGTTGCCAACCCGCTCGCCAAGCGTGGCAACTATGGCAAATACCCCCCAATGATGAGAGCAACAAAAAAACGGCCCCCAGTCCCCGGCGGCCCCGCTATTCCTGGCTACGGTGGCGACCATGGTAACGGCGGGGCAGGGGGTGCTAAGAATCTCCGGTGGAGGTTCGGTTGCCACCTTAGACGACTCGACCTGGCAACGTACAACGCACGCACCCTGAGGACTGACGAGAAGATCGTGGAGCTGGAAGAAGAGATAGACAAGTTGCGCTGGCATATTATAGGATTATCTGAAGTCCGAAGAGAGGGGGAGGACACGGTAATCCTCGAATCCGGCAACTTGCTCTATCACCGGGAGGGCGACCATCTGTCCCAAGGAGGTGTCGGATTTATCGTCCACAAGTCTCTCGTTAACAACGTTGTAAAAATCGGGAGTGTGTCGACGAGGTTTGCGTACCTTATACTCAGAATCACCAAACGGTATTCGCTGAAGGTCATACAGGTTTACGCACCAACCTCGGCACACCCCGATGAGGAGGTGGAGGAAATGTATGAGGATATCTCTAGAGCCATGCATTCCTCCAAAACCCAATATACGGTGTTAATGGGAGACTTCAATGCAAAACTAGGCACAAGAGAGAACGGTGAGCTGAAAGTAGGGAAATTTGGAATAGGGCAACGGAACCCAAGGGGCCAGCAGCTGGCCGACTTCATGGAGAAAGAGGGACTCTTTATGATGAACTCTTTCTTCCAGAAGCGGCCCCACAGGAAGTGGACCTGGTCGAGCCCCGACGGTTCCACAATAAATGAGATTGACTTCATTATGACGACCAGACGACAACTGTTCAGTGATGTCTCCGTGATCGCGAGGGTGAAAACTGGTAGCGATCACCGAATGGTTAGAGGCACACTGAACCTAAACGTTAAGTTGGAGAGGTCTCGTCTAATGAAGTCAACGCTCCGTCCCCCTCGTGCTCTGTTTCAAAGTCCCGAAACCTTTCAGCTCGAGTTACAAAACCGTTTTCAGTGCCTAGAAGACTGCAATGAAGTGGACGATATGAATGACAAGCTCGTGGAAACTGTCCATGCGGTTGGAGCTAAGTTCTGCAAGACCCGCCGCAGAAGAACACAAAAACTCTCCGATCACACTCTTAATCTCATGGCTGTTAGACGGGAGATGAAGCTACATTCTTCAACAGACTTGACAGCATACAGGCATCTGAACAGACAGATCTCCAAATGCATGCGGCGGGACTTACGCAACTTCAATACAGCTCGTATTGAAGAAGCGATCGAGCGGAACCAAGGCTCCAAAGTCTTTGCCACAGATCTGTCTGCCAGAAAGAGCCAACTGTCAAAGCTGAAGACAGAATGTGGCAGCATCGTTTCCGGGACACCTGAGATTTTGAGTGAGATTGAGAGGTTCTATGGGCAGCTGTACACATCATCGTTGGAGCCACACGCAAGTGTGAGTAACGATCCAAGAGCGAGTCTCATCCGACACTATTCCGAAGATATCCCGGATGTCAGTCTGAGCGAGATTAGGATGGCTCTCCAGCACCTTAAAAACGGTAAGGCCCCAGGCGAGGATGGAATTACAGCGGAGCTTCTGAAAGCGGGTGGAAGACCGGTACTTGAAGTCCTTCAGAAGCTCTTTAATTCCGTCCTCCATGGTGGCATTACACCGGAGGCGTGGAGCAGAAGTGCGGTGGTCTTGTTCTTCAAGAAAGGTGACAACGCTCTCTTGAAGAACTACAGACCGATTTCCCTTCTGAGCCGCGTCTACGTGCTGTTTTCGAGAGTCATTACGAATCGTCTCGCGCGCAGACTTGACGACTTCCAGCCTCCCGAACAAGCCGGTTTCCGAAAGGGCTTTAGCACCATAGACCACATACATACCCTTCGGCAAGTTGTACAGAAGTCCGAAGAGTACAATTTGCCACTATGTCTGGCGTATGTGGACTATGAGAAAGCCTTTGATTCCGTCGAAATTTGGGCGGTGCTGCAGTCCCTTCAGCGGTGCCAAGTTGACTGTCGGTATATCGAAGTGTTGAAGTGCTTGTACAGTAGGGCTACGATGGCTATCCGAGTACAGAACCAGAGTACGAAACCTATCCAATTGCAGAGAGGTGTAAGACAGGGTGACGTCATATCCCCGAAACTCTTCACCGCTGCATTGGAAGACGTTTTCAAGCTTCTGGACTGGAAAGGATACGGTATCAACATCAATGGCGAGTACATCACTCACCTTCGATTTGCCGACGATATAGTCCTTATGGCAGAATCGCTGGAGGACCTAAGCACTATGCTCAATGACCTCAATAGTGTTTCCCAACGGATAGGTCTTAAGATGAACATGGACAAAACTAAGATCATGTTTAATGTCCATGTCACACCTATGCCGATAGTTGTTGGGAACACTAAGCTCGAAGTTGTTGACGAGTATGTTTACCTGGGACAAATAGTCCGACTGGGTAAGTCCAACTTCGACCGAGAGGTCAATCGACGGATTTAACTCGGCTGGGCAGCGTTCGGGAAGCTACGACACATCTTCTCGTCAGACATACTTCAAAACCTTAAAACGAAATTGTACAACCACTGCGTGTTGCCAGTGATGACTTACGGAACTGAGACGTGGTCCTTCACTGCTGGCCGTATGAGGAAGCTCAAGGTCGCTCAGCGAGCTATGGAGAGGGCTATGCTCGGAGTTTCTCTGCGTGATAAACTTAGGAATGAGGATATCCGCAGTAGAACCAGAGTGACCGACATAGCCCAACGGATTAGTAAGCTGAAGTGGCAGTGGGCCGGCCATATAGCTCGAAGAACCGACAACCGATGGGGAAGAAAGGTTCTCGAGTGGCAGCCTCGTACCGGTAGGCGAAGTGTAGGGCGTCCCCCCACGAGATGGAGTGACGACCTGGTAAGACATGCAGGAAGTCGATGGATGCAGGTGGCTCAGGACCGTGTTTTGTGGCATTCTTTGGGGGAGGCCTATGTTCAGCAGTGGACTTGTGAAGGGCTGTAATGATGATGATGAATAAAAACAATTGTGTGTACCATTTTTAATTTCCTTGATCCACTCTCAGAAATGAAAGATCTGTGCCCAGTAATGCGACGTATAGTAGCTGTAACTTTGCTTTACTTTAGTCATAAAATAAAATTAAAAAAACACTCGCTGTGAAATACTGGGAATATAATTTTTTTTCTTCTGATAATAACGACGGAACAAACATTTAACTAGACCACGTCGTAGTACTATTATTTATTCTGTGACTATGTTCATAACATGTTTAGTTCTTGTACCTACTAAGTACTTAAGTACCATTTATTCTGTGGTTAAATTTTAAGCCTATATGCGTCCCATAGCTAGGCAGACACCATTTAATTAATTTCTGAGAAGGTTATGGTGCAAGTAGTCGGGCGCGCTGAACCAAGCCGTGTTAGCAGACTTCACATGTCTTTTTATTTTTTAGACATGCAGGTTTCCTCACGATGTTAACCCTCACTGCCTAGGCAGTGGTAGATCAAAACTTAAAATTGCAATTAACAATTTCATTCGTGCCAAGGCAAAGATCAAACACGAATTACTTACAGTTAATGCTACAAATCCTTTTGGACTTCAGAAAGATAATATTTTTTCCGGCACCGGCAGTGGGTGAAATCGAAGATTTAGTTGGCAAAACGCAATACGCGGTACCTACGATGTATACAGATGTTTTAATATTCTACTAATCGAACTTGGTTAATGCTACATTTTCTTTTAACAAATACAAGCTATATTCATTCAGGTGGAAAGGAAGAAAGAAGGGTTTTTTATTCTGATGGAATATAAAAAAAAAATGTTTTTTTTTATATGATAAGGGTGACAAACGAGCACACAGTCCACCTGATGGTAAGTGGTCGCTGTGGCCCATAGACATCTACATATATCTTCGATTAAGAATCAAAATGCAGATGCGTTGTCACCCGTGAGGACTAAGATGGAATGCCTCGTTTCCAGTAAAAAGGGTCTCCGGTTCTCTACTCTCACCATACGAAACACGTTAAAGCGTTAAGCTGCTATTTTACGCTGGTATTCTGTGAGAGCGTGGTCCTTCCCCGGTCAAGCCGACCCATTCGTGCTACAACCATAGTATAGATGCCGCATGGCTCTACAACATATGAAATGTGTTGTTGTTATTTAATTTCTGATGTCCTAAAGGCATGATGTTCTGTGAAGAATAGATTACATACATTTTTGTAATGTTAAATCCGAAATGAGGGTATTCTTAGAGTAACCGCCATAGACCAAAGGATCAGTAAACTGAAGTGGAAAAAGGCCGGTTATATAGCCCGTAGAACCGGTAACCGGTGGGGAAGTAAGGTTTTTGAGAGGCAGCCTTGTTCAGGTAAACGAAGTGTAAGGCGGCCCCCTACTACATGGAGTGGCGATCTGGAAAACGATGCAGGGAGTCATTGGATACAGGTCGCTCAGTGTCGCGTTTTGTGACGTTCCTTGGAGGAGGCCTATGTTCAGCTGTGGACTTGTGAATGGCTGTAACTTTTAATGACGATGAAAGGGCAACCCAGTCTCTTTAAATTACATCGTGCGGGCGAGTCGGAATTATATTAAGTCTGATTTTTATTTGCTGTAATGGATGAGCGGCACTAAGTTAATCCATCACTCTTTTCAAAAATTTCGTAGCCTCCTTTAGATAGACATCTCTGCATTTTGATTATTTATTGAGAGTTTTGATTTTTAAAGAGTGAGAAATTTTTTTTATATGACTAGCTGTTCCCCGCGACTTCACCCGCGTGAAATTTATGGGTTTTAATTTTTTTTTTGCACGGAACTCTAATTCTTTTTCTAAAATAAAGGTATCCTAAGTTACTCCTTATAACATCAGCTGTCTGCTAGTGAAAGTCCCGTCAAAATCGGTCCAGCCGTTCCGGAGATTAGCCGGAACGAACAGACAGACAGACCGACAAAAATTTTAAAAGTAGTTGTTTTGTTATTGGTACCGTATATAGGTACTTTCATATTCATTTAGTAAAATGCAATTATTTTAAAATTATAAACAGACACTTCAATTTTATTTATTTGTATAGACTAGCTGTTCCCCGCGAATTCGCCCGCGTGCAATTTAGGGTTTTAATTTTTTTGCAAGGAACCCTAATTATTTTTCCTATCTTAATTTTTTCTTTTCCTAATTATTATACCTCCTTATGACATCAGTTATATGCCAGTGAAAGACCCATCAAAATCGGTCCAGCCGTTTCGGAGATTAGCCGGAACAAACAGACAGACAGACAAAAATTTTAAAAAGTGTATTTTTGTTAAGTACCGTTTATACTTTCATATGCATTTAATAAAACGCTGTAATTTTGACATTACAAACAGACTCTTCATATTTATTTATTTATATAAATAGATAGGTAGATGTTATACGATGATTGAACAATCAGCTTTAATTGAAGTAGGTAAAAAGGTTTCACAATGACATAATTCATATTGAAATACATTTTTTAATTCTTGAATTTTCTTCACCGCCGAGCATATAAAAGCTGCAATTAATAATTTATTGCACTTTAGATCTAAGACTGAATCCATTTACGCGGTAGAGCCACGCTGCAGCTATATAATGGTTGTGGCACGAATGTGTCGACTCTACGTAAGTGGTTGCTGTGGCCCATAGACATCTACATCTATCCTCGTTTGCGAATCAAAATGAAGATGCGTTGTCAACCTTGAACACTAAGATGGAATGCCTCTTTTCCTGTAAAAAGGGTCTCCGGTTCTCTACACTCACCATACGAAACACAGCAGTGTTATGCTGCTATGTTACGCTGGTATTCAGTGAGAGCGTGGTCCTTCCCCGGTCGAGCCGACCCATTCGTGCAGTTCTCAGGGGTGACAATGCATCTGCATTTTGATTATTAAGTAAGAATGTAGATAAAGATGTAGATGTCTATAGGCTACGGTATCCATTTACCATCAGGTGGACTGCGTGCTAGTTTGTCAGCCTTATTCTATAATAAAAACCATCGGTATAAAAAATCTGAAGAATGGTTGACCCTGCAAACCAACATTGGAACTTCTCGCTTATTTTCACGCTCGAAAATGTATTTAACTTTTGTTTTTTGGTTTTTATTTTTTGAAAATCTAATCAGCTCGCAGTCTCAATGAATACTTTCGAACGCTGTGTCACCCATCTCGATCGGTTGATTTGTTCTAAAGATATCATACGACAAAATTACACACACACGCACACACACACACTCACACACACACACACACACACACATACGGTCAGACGTCCAGCCGGGAATAGTCGGAACGGCTTCCTAGGACTTTAAAACGTGGAGATCTGATGAAAACTCGCATTCCCAAAATCATATAGGTATCTTCCTACTTTTGAAAATTATTAATTTTCAAAACAGGAAGTTAAAAAAGTGATCTTGAATATCAACCAAATGTATTTATACACATATGACCACTAGAGTATAGAGTGTTTCAACACAGACAAAGGAAGGAAAGCCCTTGAATTTCTTTATATCTAATCTAGAATGTAGTCTTATTGATTATTATCAGAAGGCCTTCTTCTAACTTGAAATAATATTTAATTTTTACGTTGTGTCGATTCCGTTTCATCTGGTAGGCATAGATATCTATCAAAAAAATAATATACGGCAAATAAAACTCTCATACTTTTGCGAAATGTTATTTTTTTTTATGGAATAAGCGTAACAAATTAGCACACTGTTCACCCGATGGTAAGTGGATGCTGTGGCCCATACCTAAACATTTATCCTCGATTAGTAATCAAAATGGCTGCGTTGCTAGTGAAAAGGGTCTCCGGTTCTCTACACTCGCCGTGCGAAACACAGCAGCATAAAGCTGCTAATTCACGCAGGTACTTATTTTGTGAGAGCGTAATCCTTTCCCGGTCGAGCCTACCATTCGTGCCATAACCGTATTATAGAAACAGCGTGGCTCTACCACATAATAAAATCAATGCTATACCTATCTAATAAAAGGGAGAATTTCGAAGTAATTTCTACTCATAGTTAATATTATTAACATTATCACGACTAGTCTAGTATTTTTAGTTCTTTACTTATAATCTAGACTAAATTAGGAAATGCGTTGTGCCGGGTGAAGTAAGCTTTCTCATGTTATAAACTAATAACTAGGTACAATATCATTACTAATACCTACAAACAACGTTGAATTTTACTTTTTGTTGAAGATTAGATACATTTGTTTACATTAAAAGTATGTTTACACAGCGGATTGGAACCCGCAAATCAAATCCTAGTCACTGCGACAATACTTAGTACTTATATAACAATTTCTAATTACTACCACAGAATAAATAATAGTAGATATCTACGATAATTAGGCTAAGTTATTCCCTTGTTGAATGTAAGCTCCTTTATATTTTCATAATTTGTAACTTCGGTTCCACTGTTACAATACAACACAATAAAATTAGAAAAAAAAAATATTTTATATAATATAGATTCCCGTCTATCCAGTGTTGCACGTTTTAAATAAAATTATTTGGAAATATTTATAAAAAAATTGTGTTTTACTGTTATTACTTTCTATTTCATAGTTATTACCTCTAAATTTAGTTTGTGTTATTTAATTAAACTTAATTAGGTTTTTTTGTTTCTATTCCTAATTCTATCGTAAAATTATATCTACCTAAATAGTTTTCATTCTTCGTAGGTATATAATGGCCTATCAAAAGTCAACTGCTAAACATAGGCCTCCCCCATACATTACCTCTTACAGAGGGATATTAGCTATGGCAACTACAATTGGCAGACGGGTTGGCAACTGCAGTTTATTATTTTGAATTGTAACGAAGAAGATGCTGTTACCCATGTCCTGTTCCATTTCCCAAAATTATGTATTCAAGCGCATGAAACAGAATCCTAAATTTTTTAAATATAACAAGTTGATAAACACAATAATAAGAGGTTAATATATCTATAAATCAATTGCAAAACAGATAATTGCACATTTTGAACTATAGATAGGTATTATTATATATGAACTGTAACAGGTTTGTTGTAGTACAAGCATAGTAAATAACGTAACGCAATATACAATCAATGAAACGTTAACATTTCACTAGCGATATCGCAACGATATGTGTATAATTAGTGAACACCACCACAACACTGAACTGAATAGCACTGCCCCCCACCATACGACACGGTACACTGCGGCACCGCAGCCAACCGACTGCGCTTCGAAGCGCCCCCTGAATAACGCCCATAGATAAGGGGCTCCGCCAATCGCGAAGCAAAAAGCTCGCTATAGGATCGCGTGCGGAGCCGCGGGCGGGGCCTGTCGAGTGGCTGTAACCCGCGCCGGGGGCTTCTGGCGCCACTCTCGCCCCGAGAGCCACTAGAGCTTGAGCCGTCGAGTGGCGTCGAGTGTCGAACGGTCGGATGTCCGCGGAGGGCGGCGGCTACTCGCCGTGTCCGGCGGAGGCGCTGCCGGAGCTGAGCGCTGCCGAGCTGGCGATGAGCCTATCGCCAAAATCGGCCCTGCTGCAGCAGAACCTCTCCCAGCTGCAGCTCCAGCACTCCACGCCGTTTTCTGTCACCGACATCTTATCGCCTATCGAGGAATACCGCAAGTTGGAGCTCGCGAACAACCCGCCGTCGCCGTACAGGTGCGTGGATCGATTGGGAGGGGGGGAACCTCCACCCGCTGATTTTTCGAGTGCCCCGAAGGTCTCGAGAGTACTCGACCGACGCTCGTAGTCGAAGGATATAGTTCGGTGACGTTTGTTTGTGCAGGTATGTTGTAATCGGCGGTCAAGTGATGCGATGTGAATGTGGGGTCAACGACGTGCTTTAAACCATATTTTATCACTTGAGGACTTACGCGTAACAATCGATTAGCATCGTTTTGCCAATTTTAAGTTAGATACCTTTCGATGTCTACAGTAAATAAAATTAATTACAATGGACCTATAGTGTACCCTTGAGAGACACCGAGCGCCAACGCTTCGATATGACACTTGAGGCGTATATGCATATGTATGTATGAAAAATTGAATTACTTGCAGTTAATCAAAAGGACAACCGATGATCTATATACCAATAGAAAGTTAGAAAGTACAAACTTATTTAAGAAGTTAAATTAAAAATTTAGTTGAATATCTTTAAAACATTTTCAATTGAATCCAAATAAAACGCTTGTATATAAGATATTAGTCATTATTTTAAAATTACGAAAAGCTTAAAACTTAATAAAATACCGTGAGTTCAAAATAGTGATCAAATTTTATAAACAGGGTCAAAGAGTTACAAACAGGCCTACTATAGGAATCCCGTAGGCCTTTTAAATCATAATTTATTTTTTATTACATGGCTCTACTTTTTTATTATACTGATCTTTATCAAAAGCAAGTAGGTGATGAACATTATGTGAACTAAACAATTTAGATCACTTAAAATAACAGTTCCGAAGAATTTCGTTAAGTATATTTTTACACTTAAAACACGAGATAAAACAATTAACGTAGTAAATGTTAAAAGTTAAAAGGAACGCCGTGTTTTGTGGCATTCCTTGGAGAGACATATGTTTAGTAGCGGACTTGTGATGGATTGTAATAATAATGATGATGATGATGATTATTATTAAAAAGAAGTAAATCAACTTTAATTAAGGAATGTGAAATTTACTTCAAATAGCAATTGTTTTTAGCCTTTATTTTTAATAGCAAACATTTTTAATAGGGTAGTAGGTACTACTTTTCTTACGGGTATTTTACAAGCTTATACCTAATTTAATTTATCTTCTCTCGCGTTTTAGTTAATATTGAAATTTAGAAACCTTATCAATTAAATAATTATTTGAATTTTATTTATTTACACTTACAATTATCGTTAAAAATGATATAGATTTATCTTGAACAAAGGATAGGTGTATTTTTTGTTAAGAAAGAGATATTACTTGTGACTTATTCTTTGGAATTGAATACCTACAAATTCGGAGTTTGTAGCTTTTAATTTCAACTATTTTAATTCCCGCCGTTTCGGGTACTTTACATCACTTTAGCTTTATTATATCTACCTATATTTAATTTCAACAGAGAAAATGACTGGGTGTTACCATTAAATCTCAAATATTATAATTAATAAAACTAAATCCAAGCCCAAGCATATGCAAAATTTCAAGAGATAGTAAGTAGGAGATAGTACCCAGAATGAACATAGTAGTAGATATTCATTTTGGGTAGAACGGACGAAATAATAATAGATATCTAAAAGATAAAATATATTTCATGTCTCTCCCAGTCAAACCGGGACGTATGGAAAATTATGTAATAGGTAGGTGCCAAGAACATTATGGTCAATTTAGTAACTTTATTATTTCAATATCATGTTGTATTAATGGTTCTAATTATATTCTTATAATTTTAATTTTAACTAGAGACTGCCCGCGGCTTCGCTTGCGTGTAATTTGAAATTAATAATAATAATAAGCATTTATTCATTACCACCAATAAAGTTAAAATGAGTACATACAGAAATGACAAGAATTACATAATGTAGTAATGAATGGACTCTAGCTCAGCATAAATGTTGCAGTTGTCCACTGTTGTTATTCTACCAGCGCCCAACATATGAACAGTAGATACAGTAGGTACGCGCGCATCCCTGCTCATGTTGCAATTAATCACAACTGTTCACATTAGGGTACATACCATGGATCTCCGAGTATTAGCCAGTTCAAATTAGTAATCAAATATATTTTTTTATTACCATAATTTTTTTTTACATATTTTTAAATAAATAATTATTACAACAACATAACTAATAATAAGTAACATAAATTATAAAATAATATTGATTTTAACAAGTAACCTAAGCCTAACTTCTTTAATCTCATATAAGTTGTTTCCCAACCTACTATATAGCTACAAACAAAATTATGGAAATTTTAATTTTAGGATATTTTAGGATAGGTATATCATATCGTGTGTGTTGTATTACAGGACGCAATCTACCCGTGTACCCATATATTTATTATATTACTGCGTATGGACCGGGTCATTAAATTTAGATAGTTACGGAAATAAGGCTATTTTAAAGCGAAAATCCTCTTGTAAGTTTCGGCTTTTTAAGTCCAACGGTTTGGGCTGGGCGTTGATGAGAGCGAGAGTAATTACAATGAGTGCGTGAATTAGGAGTACTCTTTTTATTTTATATATCTAGATAATATATTGATGATCGTTCACATTAATATTTTATTAATAAGTTGCTAACCTCAAACAGCAATAATGCCTTGTCTTACACTACGTTTGATATTTTCTGATCTTATAATATACATTAAATGAAACTAATTTTACGGATTTTTATCGCGTTTAATTTAACTTTTTAATTCCCGACGTTTCGGTTGCCGTACAGGACCACAGTACCGATTTCATTTAGCCCGGCTAATTTCAGTTTTTAAATATTAATTTTTGGTCCGACCTACGCAGAATGAGCTTACAGTATCTTGAAATCTTGCAGTGGTATGCTTGGTTAAATAAAACTAATTTTACGGATTTTATCGCGTATATTAACTTATTTTACATTCCCGACGTTTCAAGCACTTTACAGCACCCATGGTCACGGGTGCTGTAAAGTGCTTGAGGTGTATGTGTAGTGTTCGCGTAAATATAAGAAATCATTATGGTATGCTTGGGTTTGGATTTAATTTAATTACGAGCTGATATCTGCGTTGTTTACATAGATACATCACTGAACACGTACTGCTTATAAAAATCGTTATTTCTTAAAACCTTAAATCTTGATGTTAAATGAAGATATCGCAATATTTTTTTAGGTAAGGGCCAAGTGTCTAAAAAATAAAACTTAGAAAACTTAATTGAAATCTATCTAGTTGTTTTTCCGTGATGCGCGCACAACTCTATAATTTTATTTATATAGGTTAGGATCCCAAGCTTATGTCCATCTTCTCTATTGAAATTAGGATGTTTTTTAATTTCAATAGCCTCGCGAATTATTCTTGGTAGGAAACGGTGTTCTTTTGCGAGGAGTTGTGGTCCATCAAATCTAATGTAATAGCGTGATCGATCTTGAACATGTTCACAGACTGCATACTTTCCGGAACGTCGGTTTTCACGTCTGCTATGTTCTTTTACGCGGGCTTTTATAGATCTTTTTGTTTGTACTATGTACGTATGACCACATTCACAATCAAGCTTGTCCACACCTGCATCTTTTATAGGGATATTACAATAATTGTAATTATATTGACGGATGGTAAAAATTGACTGATCGGCGGCTTGTACTACAGTATTGTACATACTACGATAAAGTTTTAAAGTTCTTACGTGGTAGAGCCATGCTGCAGCTATATTAGTATAGTTGTAACACGAATCGGTCGGCTCGACCGGGGAAGGACCACGCTCTCACAGAATACCAGCGTAAAATGGCAGCTTGACACTGCTGTGTTTTGTATGGTGAGTGTAGAGAACCGGAGACCCATTTTACTCGGAAAGAGGCATTCCATCTTAGTCCTCACGGATGACAAAGCATCTGCATTTTGATTCGCATACGAGGATAAATGTAGATGTATATGGGTCACAGCTGCCACTTACCATCACGTGGACTGTGTGCTCGTTTTTCAGCCTATCCTATAAAAAAAAGTAGAGTAAGCCTACGTGTGACATATGCACAAATAATAGTTATACATAGATTTCGGGCCAGGATAAGGGTGACAAGCAAGCACACAGTCCATCTGATGGTAAGTGGCTGCTATGGCACACAGACATCTACATCTAATCCTCGTTTGCGAATAAAAATACAGAGGCGTCGACAACCGTAGGGACTACGATGGAATGCCTCTTTTCCAGTAATAAGGGTCTCCGGTTCTCTACACTCACCATACGAAACACAGGGTATTCTGTGAGAGTGTGGTCCTAGTCGAGCCGACCTATTCGTGCTACAACTATACAATAAATATAAATGCAGCATGGCTCCACCACGTCAAATATGTAGGTGTAGAAACAAAACAAAAGTTACAGAATTTTTATTACCTGTCAGTCCATTACAGAACTTTTTTTAACATTCATACCTTACGGGAAGATGTGGTCACAGTTAGAAACCGCTCGACACTTTACTGATTTTCCCATGTCTTTTGTTTAATTTTAATAAAAGGATTATTTTCGACTTTGACATACTTAAACTAACAAAATAAATTTTATTACTTAGATGTGATTAAGCAGATCATAGCAATATCATATATTTTTAAATTTAAGTCTTAATTTTTAAAATTTACTTCCCAGAGCTGGGCACAGGCCTTATATCATTTCTGAGAGGGTTTTAGGGCGAGCAAATGTCCGCCGCGTTGCCCCAATGTGTTTTGGCGAACTTCACATACCTTCGAAATATCTTTTTTCTTCTTTTCCCAGACGTGCAGGTTTCCTCACAATGTTTTATTTCATCGCCGAGCACTTGGTAAATCAGCACTAAAATTGCAACTAACAATTTCATTTGTGCCGGCGGGGTTCGAACCCGAGTTACTCGCGTACTGTGAAATCTAAAGCGAGCGTTTAGCCCCTGAGCTACCACGTTTCCCACATAGTAATTTTATTCAAATTTTAAGTATATAATTTACCAGTAATGACTTTCGGAAGCAAAACGTGGTTCTTATGCTCGAAGTTTATCTGCGTGATGAAATCCGTAACGGATATCCGCAGAGGAACAAGAGCTGACACAGCGAATCAGTAGGTTATAATGGCAATGGCTCGGTCATTTGGAAGAGGAAGAACCGACAACCAATTAGGTTTTTTTTATAGAATAAGGGTGACAAACGAGCACGCAGTCCACCTGATGGTAAGTGGTTACTGTGGCCCATAGACATCTACATTTATCATCGTTTGCGAATTAAAATGCAGATGCATTGTCACCCGTGAGGACTAAGATAGAATTCGTCTTTTCCAGTAAAATGAGTCTCCGGTTCTCTACACTCACCATACGAAACACAGCAGCGTTAAGCTGCTATTTTACGCTGGTATTCTGTGACAGCGTGGTCCTTCCCCGGTCGAGCCGACCCATTCGTGCTACAACTATACTATTAATACAGCTGCAGCATGGCTCTACCACGTAAAACGTACGTAGGAAGTTTTCTTGAGCGAAAGCCTTGGGCAAGCGCCGTGTTGGGCAACTCCGCACTAGTTGGAGTGATGACCTGATGAAACAGGTAGATGGATGCCGGTGGCTTAAACAATCTATGGGGGAGGCTTTTTTTATGAAGCTTATCTCACCTGAAGGTAAGTAATCAACGTCGCCCATGAACATCTGCAACACCAGGGGAATTGAAGGTGCGTTGACGACCTTTTAGAAATGAATAGGCTCTTTTCTTGAAGGTCCTTAAGTCGTATCGGTCCGGAAAAACTGCTGGCGACAGTAAATTCCACAGTTTGGTCTTGCGATCCAGAAAATTCTAATTAAATCGCACTTATGACCGGCAATGGCCTTGAGATAGGCTCTAATGATGTTCATATAATATACCTGCGTAATATTTTCGGACGTCAAAATGGCAATATGGAAGAATTCTTTTTTTTTTGGTTTGACAACATTATGAGTGCGCGGTGAGTGTTTGCGCACTACGAGTGGTGACGGACTCACACCTGCGAGTTGTGTGCCTCGCATTTAGTCAAATCTTCATTTACATGTTGATAAACAGAATTTAAGATGTCCGCGAAAATACAAACAAGTAGGAATACGCATTAAGTTTGCATAAATAATATTTTAGAATAAGTACGTGTCTGTTCACCGATACGTTGAGTCATTTTTTACGTTAAATTAGTTATGAACTTATGAAATAATGGCAAACTATTTGCCGTTATTAAATTATTTGTACTGATATGATTATTAAAACAAAAATCAAGAAATAACATTATTGAGTACCTTTTTTTTCAATAAAACGAACTTAGAATTTCTCATATATTTTGGAGACGTTTTACATTTGGTACATAAATTGTACCTATATACGTAAAATATGTAGGTCAAGTCAACAGCATCTTACATTTTTTTAAATATATTTTTTTTATAGAATAAGGGTGACAAAGAAGAACACAGTCCACCTGATGGTAAGTGGTAGCTGTGGCCCAATAGACATCTATATCTAGGTATCTTCGTTTACGAAATAAAATGCGGATGCGTTGTCACCCGTGAGGACTAAGATAGAATGCCTCTTTTCCAGTAAAAAGGGTCTCCGGTTCTCTACACTCACCATACGAAACACAGCAGCATTAAGCTATTTTACGCTGGTATTCTGTGAGAGCGTGGCCCTTCCCCGGTCGAGCAACCCATTCGTGCTACAACTATACTATTAATATAGCTGCAGCATGGCTCTACCACGTATAAAAATTATTCATTATTTTTGTCTTCTCAACCTAAAATCAAAGACGAAAGAAGAGACATTATGACATTGGTCCCTTGGGAGAGAGGTAAAGCCCTAATGTGGGATGCTACTTGCGTAGACACTTTGGCGGCCTCTCATCTCAGGGGTACCTCGTTTAGAGCTGGAGCGGCACCAGTGGCAGCTGAAGTAAGTGGCTCAAATACGAATCTCTGAGAGATGACTACATATTTGTGCCATTTGATGTAGAGGCTATCGATCCGTGGGGTCCACGTGCGGTGAAGTTCCTGAAGGAACTCTATCCGCGACCGGTCGTTGCTGCTGGTGATAAGAGGTCTGGTTGTTTTCTCGCTCAAAGGCTAAGTATAGCCATTCAGCGGGGAAACGTAGCCAGCGTTCTTGGCACGATACCTACCGCGGGGAGTAGGACTGTATGATAATTAAGTTTCTAGTTTTAGTTTTTTTTATTATAGTTTTTAATATTGTATATAATAAAATCAAACTATACTTTATTATTTTACTTTGCTCTGTAACAATTACAGCAGAACAGTAAATTAAAAATGGCAACATTCGTTTGCACAGACAAGCAATCTCTCACCCTACAGACACACCCCGTCGTGGGCAACAAGCTTTAAAATTAAAAATGTTGTACAACCGACTTCAATATAAATAAAATGAGAACATCATTAAGGGTAGTCGAAATCAATTAAATACGCATCATTAAAGATAACTCAAAAACTACTGGTCAGATCTTGATCAAAATTATATGGGACCACATGAGAAGCACCAGCTTTCAAATAAAAAAAGAATCATCGAAATCGGTTCACCTAGAATAAAATTCTGAGGAGTAATTTCTCTCTATCGGCTTTTTGTTACGACTGGTAAGATACCCGTGCGATGGTATTGGATAGTAGGTTTTCTTTCACTGCCAATTCTTTCTTTCTTCTTTCTTTCACTACTTTACAAAAAATGTAAAATTGTAGTTAAATTGCAAATAATAATAATGTAAGGTTAACCAAAAGGCAAAATTAGGTAGGTTTTATTAGGGTAAGAAAATATTGGGTCCGATTCTCTATTCATTAAATAAAAGTTATCTATCAAATAAGTTATAGGCCTTTTTTAAATGAATAAGGATGAAAAAAAGCACACAGTCTACCTGATAGTAAGTGGATGCTGTAGCCTATAGACGTCTACAGTTTATTCTCAATTAAGAATAAAAATCCAGACGCGTTGTCACCACTGAGAACTAAGATGGAATGCCTCGTTTCCAGTAAAAAGGGTCTCCGATTCTCTACACTTACCATACAAAACAGCAGCAGCATTGACCTGCTAATTTAGGCTGGTATTCTGTGAAAGAATAGTCCATTCCCGGTCGCGCCGATTCATTCGTGCTACAATCATTATATAGCTGCAGCATGACTCTACCACGTACAATCTGATTAAATTTAAGACAAATTTAAATATTTTATTCATACAGCTGTGCTTTTTATTAACTTTTATCTGGGGATTGAAAAATCGGTCCCCAGTTAAATAAAAACCATTATACAATTTTGGACCATGTTGCCGTAAAATTAATATACAATTTTAATTAATGGCGGTTATTTGCATTTCATTTTACTGATTTAATTTGGGCAATAGCTTTAACAAATAATATCATTTTTAACTAAAATATTTAACTATGCAGGTACACGTTAACTGCAGTTATTACAATTAAACAAGCAAAACAAGGCATAAATTAAAAGACAACAACCACTAATTTAATCAAATTATAGCCTACAAAATTTAAGCGACCTATTGCGACCTATCTTGAAATTGTTCGCGGTAAATTTCCCGCCCTGTCAAAACTCAATTTGTCAAGTCAAACATCATAATGGGGTGTTTCACCACCCAGATGGAATAAATTGTGCTAATTCCTACGCGGCAACATATAAGGCTTAAAGTTGAGTGTAAATTGCTCCGTTAGAAATAGGGATTTTTGTATCGATGAATGATGGAAATTATCGACAAGAAAGATATGACGTAGACTTAGTGTTAAAATTATTGCTGCCTACAAACCAAAGTCATGCAAAATAGAATTTAATCTTACTAGAGTATAGTATATAAGGATAATTTAAAATCGTCTTAAGTGCTGTAATGTCTTGATAGAAAAGACACAAAGTTATCTTTGTTTTTCCGACTGTTTCAGCATAAATTTGCTTTGTCACAATTTCCTCGTTCATCATCAAGCCACCGAAGCACCCAGGATTAAGAATGATCTTAATCCTGGGTCAGAACATCGTCTTGGAAGTCACGCTTTTCTTTTAATACACAATTTCTGATCACATCGTTCTGAATCACACATAATATATTTCAGCTAATTTCGATTTGTTATTCATTGTGATTAAGTGTATAATCATTGAAATCAAAAAGTAAATGTAGTTAATTTGTAATGTGTATACTCGTATTATGTGTATATTTATCATTATTACGTAATACATAATGTGTTACTTGGCTTAAGAACTTCTGAAATGTTGGAGTAGTACAGCTAAAACTAAACTTGAATGTTGATGTAAATTAAGAATAGTAACAGGTAGTACTTGATGTCAGTAATTGAAAAAAAAACCGGTAGCAAGATGAATAAAAAAAAATAACAACTGCAAGCAATCGCTTCAGTTTATCGATATTTAATATCCAACCCTATCCAGTATCATTGGGACGTTTAACGGGATGGGCAGGGCAGAGGATTAAATTGTGTAAATAGGGATTAGACAGATAAGCCGTCTTTTGTTTACAGTGACGGGTTGGCGCCGCACGACCCACAGATGCGTAACGGGACAGGCATTTTACGCGGCAATTTTTGCTCAAAACCATTCACGATTAGTGTCACCGGCAACGACAGCTTATGGAATTAAAAAAAGATAATAATGAATCAAAGTATGAAACTTTTTTTTAAAAGGGATTTAGAAAATATTGTGAGGATCTTGAAACTGGAGATATGGCAAAGTTTGGATTTTGGAAAGTCAAACATTCTATAATAATTTCCTAAATCAATACCTGTATATATTTACGTAACATGATAGCCTCTGTAACCATACCCACAGACAAAGTCTTATTACAACTACGCTTACAGTATGATTATTATATTATATTGATTTCGAAGATAATATCATAAAGCACGTCTCACTGATTGGTAGATCCAAATCGCTGGAACATTTATTATTGTCGGATGAAGTCTGAATTTCGATTTTTAAATCGATATTGATAACACTGTTCCAGCACTGGAATAGTGTTTTTCCATATATCCGAGTTGGTTTATGATTAAAAAACCGGACACTGAAATGGTTTGGACCACATAATCTTTATATATAAAAATTACGTGTCACGTTGTTTGTCCGGATGAACTCCTAAACTATTGAACTTATTTCAATGAAATTTTGCACACTGTGTGCAGTTTGCCCAACTTGAGAGATATACTTTTTATCCCGATAAGTGACCTTTAACATTTTTTATTGCGAATTTAAGGTTTTTTTTTATAGCAAGGAGCGTCGGAAAGGGCAGAACAACGTCTGCCTTGCCAGCTAGTATTTATATAAAAATTACGTGTCACATTGTTTGTCCGCGATGAATTCCGAAACCACTCAACCGATTATAATGAAATTTTGTAAATGTGTATTGCTTGCTCCAACTTAAGAGATATGAGTAGGATAGTTTTTATCCCGATAAGTGACCTTAATATTTTTATTGGGATATTCAAGAGTTTTTAAATGACAAAGGCCTGTCAGAAACGGCAGTCTGCCTGGCCAACTAGTATTTAATAATAATGAATTTTTATAGCAGTTTTAAAATAGATGAAAAGTTGTTAGCTATTCTCTCGAACCGAAGTTGTGGTGGTGTAAGGGAATCTATCATCCCATTCCGCCCCGTGGGAGTCGTAAGAGGCGACTATGGGAAATAACAGATCATCGTTTCCAAACGATGGTGGTATACCATTCAGTTTACACCAGACGTAAAATACGCAAACTGGCGACGGACAGCAGCGTCATGGGTGCGAGACGTTTAGTACTGCGAACAACAATCCAACTGTCAAGCGTGAAGATTAGCGTATATCCTTCGTAATGAGAGAGGTCCATGTCCAGCAGTAGACTTTTATGGGGTGATGATAAAGAAGAATATTCTCTCGTTGTTAGAACGTGGAAAGATTGTGTAATTTTGACGTGGTACAGCCATGCTGCAGCTGCATTATAATTGTAGCACGAATGGGTCACCTCGACCGAGGAAGAACCACATTCTCATAGAATAGACAGCGTAAAATAACAGATTAATGCTGTTGTGTTTCGTAGGGTGAGTGTAGAGAACCGGAGACCCGTTTTTCCTGGTAACGAGGCATTCCAGCTTAGTCCTCACGGGTGACAACGCATCTGCATTTTGATTCTTAATCGAGGATAGATGTAGATGTCTATAGGTCACAGCGCTTACCATCAGGTGGTCTATGTGCTACTTTGTCACACATAGGTACTCTAAAAAAATATGGCGCTGATATTAAAACAAGTCCCGTAAACAAATAGTACCCATGTGTACTTCACCGCAAAGATTAATTCATCGTAAGGATTCATCCATACATATGTATTTTTGCCTTATATTATTATTTTTACTTATTCTAGCTTCCAATGTTTACATATTTAGAATTAGTATGTAGTCTTTGTAGTATTTGTTTAAAATAAGTAAGAATTTACACATCAAACGAATTTATTATTTTTTTTAAAGGAGTTTCAATATGTATAATTAAAAATAAAACAATATAAATTTTCATACCTACGTCAATAAGAGGGATAAAGGTATATCTTCAATACTAACTATTGCTTATTACTCTAGGTCCAACTCATCAGGCAGCAGTATCAACTCGCCCCTGGGACCTGCGGCCTCTTGCGGCATGGCAGCGAACCCGTACGCAGTGCCCCTGTACGGGGGTGCTCCGGTGCAGGGTTACGGCTGCGCCCCCGCAGACCTGCCTCATTACGGAGACATGCGAGGTGCCAGCTGGTATCCCGCCTCCAACGACCCCAGGTTTGCCAGTGAGTCGGCGGAATGATTTATTACTTTTATATTTTTATTATCTATTTAAAAAGTTTAATCTTCATTACATTTAGGTATTACGAAATGTTATACAATCGTTAAGACATCGATATAGATGTAATCCCATCTCTTAACGAATCAATCATCACTAAACGGTTTTCTGTACTATGGCTAGTGTTTTTTTTTTTGAATATTGTTTTCATTACTATTATAGACGGCTCTGTAACACTGAGAACCGCGAGTTCGTAACATGCAGGGTAAAAGAATTTGTATTGCCTACAAATATTTGTTTCAGTTCTGGATGTTTATCCTTGTTAAATTTATGTATGTCAACAGTCTCCACGATACAGGAGAAAATCTTAGTGCGAGGTTAATTACTTTTTTTTTAAATATTTATTTTTAATTATCACAAGTGAACACCGAAAATTGTCGTATGTTTTCTTAGTATTTATTATATATGCAGGGGAATACAACTTATGCATGTCAAATGAAAAGAATTTCTCACAATATCTTAAATGTGATTTACCAATTAAATGGTTGAGTTTCGACACGACAGGATACTTGTTCTGAGAATTTTATGAGGATTATTAGGTAGGTGGGAATCAGAAGAAAGCTAAAGTTGAATTAAAAAAAAAACTATACTTTAAAAACATTCAAAATAGTAGAAATCCTATACTTCCTATAATGATTATACAATCTGCTATATATATATTTATCTAATCAAATAGCACTACTTACATCTCAAATTGCAATAATGAGTCAATTCTTATATAAATACCATTAAGACGACCGCAAAAACATTTAAAAAGGTAAAGTTAACGTGCCGTCTCCCTGCCACAGAGCATTTGTAACCCTAGACTAAGTTGCACAGATTATACAACCCAGAGTGCAAGCATTGAGTAATTATTGAAGGAATGAATTGTAACGCATCAATGCTTTATATTTTTCTTTTTTTTTTCAACTAACCAAAGTTATTAATAGTACTATATAAATAATTATAAATATAAATTATATAAATGGTATATTAGTAATGCATAATGTATAATATTTACCATTTTAATAGTACCTATGTCGTCGTGAATGAAAACCCAGATTAGATAGGGAGATAATATATCAATCACTCAATTTTAAATTTAGCCAAACAAATTGTTATGTATATCAAAGAAATTTCATAAAGTGAATGTAAAGTTTCAGTTTTATAGATAATAAATTAGATAAACCCATTATTATAATAGTTGGCATAGCACTTGTCTGCAGCGTCGCGTGCTGTTCACGGTCCCTGATGCCGTTTCCGCATTCTGCGCTGGTTTGAAACCGCTAGATTGTACAGATGTATCTGTACAATCTTTCGCTATAGTTTATTATTCCCAAATTCCATTGTATGGAAGATTACGACCGTTACATCTTTTCAACCTATTTGCATTACTACCTACGGTAAAATTTTAAATCCATCTGTAACTATGTCGATGACTCCCAGTAAGCAACAATTGACAGAACACTATTTAGGCGATCATTTGTGTGCTACTTGGTTCTTCGGTTTAATGATTTTCTTAGTTTTTAAGATCGCCAGATGCTTAATGCTTGCAGAAGGTCTCAAGGTCTTTAAAAATGCTAAAAGAGCTAATACCTGTCTGTTATTTGCTTTTTGTGTAAGATCCACTTAAAAAAAAATAAAAATAATGCATCAAATCTAGTTTGAAGAGCACCTCCCGCCCACTCTCAATTGCGTGCACTATCCTCGTCATTGTTAACCCCTACACCAATTCTCCCAAAATCACTACACTAGGAAATACCAACCACTGTCGATAATACTCTGAATTTACTCTGCAATGGTTAAGCACTAAGTTTTCTTACGCGTTCCTTCAGCTTGTTAACTCTTAAAATCTTTCATATAATGAAATTTTGTAAAGTAATGACTGATCATATTATTAACATTTTTGTTTGAAAATCCTCAATAATCACTTTCTCTAGGTGTGGTGTGTCAGCGCCGTTGACATTTAGGATTAACGTAAAGATCTACGTTGGAAAAGCGAATGCATTAAAGAATTTAAGATTGCAATTATATGGTAGTTTAAATTTTAATGGGCACATAACTGTATGCAAAGATGAGAATGTGATATGAGGTTTCATAATGAGATTTGCTTTACAATTCCGCGATGTTAGTGCGACAGATGGATATTTTCGTTCTTCGGTCATTGATTCATTACAGCCTATCAAAACTACACACTTGAACTTCAACATAGACCTGCCCCATAGATTGCCATAATGAGAGTATTTGCCATAGTTGCTTGACGCTTATCACGCGCGTTAGCCTTTTATGAATTTTGAGTTATTTTAAGGAAGATGTCGCATCCCGTCTCCTGTTTTATGGGGTGTTTAATTCCCTTACCCCGCCACTACACGGCACAAATGAAATATACATTATATTAAAATTTTACATTAAATAACATATTATTTATGATCTCATACATAAAGATGATCGGCTAATATAGCAAGCGGGATCTTTTTAGGCACTCCTCTTATATTTAAGGTTATTATAAATCCAGTGATAATTTGTCAAAATGCTCTACATTTTGACAAATTCTGTCAGCACCGCAAAAGAAAATTATTGTAATAGTTTTTTTACTCGTAGTAGTCAGATCATTAAAAATCGGGTGACCTCGCCATTATTATATATTTTTTTTATGAGATAAGGATGACAAACGAGCACACAGTCCACCTGATGGTAAGTGGTTGCTGCGGCCCATAGACATCCACATCTATCCTCGTTTGCGAATCAAAATGCAGATGCGTTGTCTCCCGTGAGGACTAAGATGGAATGCCTCACTTCCAGTAAAAAGGGCCTCCGGCCACCTGCCCTCACCAAGCGAAACGCAGAGGTAAACCTCTACTTCATGCTGATATTCTGTGAGGTCGTGGTACCACCCCGGATCGAGCCGGCCCATCCTTGCGACAGCAAAAGCTGCCGCGTGGCTCTACCACTGTTGATATTTTTTATTACATCGTAAATAAAATATTCTTTGCTAGCGTGAACTCTGTCAGTCACTCTTATAAAATAATTAGTATTAATAAAAATTACTAAGACTTAGTATAATTAGAAAATGACGTTTGACGAATGAGTTTAAATGTGAAATAACTATTTAAAAAATCAAAATAAAACAACACTGAAAATTAAGACATCATATTCTTGTTTCTTCTTTACCGACCTTTAGAAGTCCACTGCTGGAAATGGATATCTTCCGGTGTAGTGATGATTTACTTTAAACGTCACGCTTGAAAGCTACGAAGTTGCTGTTCTGCTGTTATGCTATTTGTTGCTGTTGAAAATCTACGTTTGTAATAATTTTCTCTTTTATAGAATTAAAAAACAAACTTTATTTTTTAATTTAAAATACAAAAATAATATGATTAAATAAACACTGATAAAAAAATTGCAACTACAAAAGTAGGTAGTACGTAATAAATAAATGAGTAGTGTCACATCTGTTTCAAAGCTATGGTTACTCATTGGAATGTAATTTGAGCCTGGAGCTGCTAAGTGTAGACAGGTGTACCTATATTGTTTTTTGATTTGAATACTCTTATAATACTAATTAATAAACAAAGCAGGTTTCATTACATTGTTAATGATATCTATGACAGGGTCGTGCAGATATATGTATTCGAGGTCGCGGGTGCAAATCCCACGCGGAAGAATTATTTTATTATTTTGTATGGCCTACAAATGATCGTTTTAGTTTGGGTGTTGGTGCATGAGTAAATTATTTACGATACAGAAGAAATTCCTATGGAGGTAATTTTAAAGAAATAAAATATACCTAAGCCTGTAAAAATCTTAGCCGCCAATACTGGCAATTCTTCATTAACACCAAACAGCTACACCGGCTAGATAACCAATGAGAACTGATATTTATTTATTTATTTGTTTAATTCTGAACAATACAAATTGTGTTGAATCATTTATGCAAAAATACAATTAAAATACTTAACAATCAAATTTACAATTATAAAAAAATACAATAAAAATATAATTTACAATCAATATTAAATTAAAATAATTATAACAGTTAATATAATAATTACATAATGAAAAATTACAATTAAGTATATAAAACTTACAATAAAAATTACAAGTCAAATCTCATCAGTGTAAATAAAATAAAGTATAAAATATCACAAAATAATAATAAAAATATTTGTCACAAAGAAAAATTACGATTATTTTTAATGTCATCAAAAATTTTAAAACATTGTAGGTTATATAACAGCATCAGCATGTAGAAATTCGTCAATATACTAGCTGGCCAGGCAGACGTTGTTCTGTCCTTTTAGACGACCCTTCATATAAAAAGTCCTTAAATTCGTTACCAAAAAATATTGAGTGTCACTTATAAGGATAAAAACTATCCTATCTCTCAAGTTGGACCAAACTACACAGAGTGTGCAAATTTCATTGAAATTAGTTTAGGAGTTCATCGCGGACAAACAACGCGACACGTAATTTTTATGTATAAAGATATATACAATATGTAACAAAAACCCTGTGGTTCCCGTTAGGTACGTTATCAGAATCATTATTCAAACGTATAGAATTAACTTTTCTTAAAAAACTCGAACAATATTTTTTTTATTTCATTTAAAAAATAATTGTATGCAAATTGTAGGTATGTGGTTTTATTACCTCTACATTGTCTGGGGAGTAAGAGGATTGTGAAAGTCCCCGCTTTACTTAGCTTTAGCATCGGCTAGTGTCAGTAAGAGGTAATAAAACCACATAAAATTAAAAAATATATATAAAATAAAAAAAAATATGGTCGAGTTTTTAAATAAAGTTATTTCTATATGTTTGAATACTGATCCTGATAACGTACTTAAGGCGCAGGTTGAGCAAAATGTCGCGCTAGTCGTTATTTGGGCGGTTTTTAGAAGCTATCTACTTTTTATTTAAAAGATATATCAACAAATAAAAAACACATTATATTTCTACATAATCTTGATTCCATAAAAGCTATATCCAATTTTTTTTAAAAGGAATAAATATTAATATAATCTCCTTACAACGAAACCACATAAATGTGAAATTATTATTGATAACATGCATCTCCTCGTAAAGTAAGTATTATTTTATTTTGCGATATACACCAATGGATAGGCAATTTATTAATGAACATTTCTATAGTAAATTTTTTTTCAAAAGACCAAAATTTGATTTTATTAAGAATTTATTTTAAAATCTGGGCATATTCACTGCTCACGGGCTTGCTGGAGTCATTGAGCCCTGAGCTCTTCGACGCGAAGCCCGTGTCGTTAGAGCGTCGACCAGCGCCGCATACACTCACGTAATATCAGTCGATAAATAATATTACTTATTAGGTTATTTATAGGTAGTATTATTTGTTTGTTTTGGGTATAATTTTTCGTATTAGTTATACATATATTTGTTGTGTTTTTTACTGCGCGATGAAGCTTTTTGCGTGTATTTTCTTTGAAGTAAATGCAAATAAAAAAATGAAGCACCATTAGCATGTAAGGTTCGAATCTATAATTAAAATTTCGACAAATATTATAATTTACACTATAAAAGGCTAATTCAATATTATCACCCAACCACAATATCTTATCAGGTATAGTACTGCCTCGTTGGTCTAGTGGTTGTAGTAGTGCGACTGCTGATCATGAGGTCCCGGGTTCGAATCCTGAGTCGGGCCAAAAAGTCAGTTATGAGTTTTTCATTTATGTTCTAAGTTATAATTAGTATTACTAAGTTATAGTTTTTTGCTAAAATATAGTATATTATTTATTGCTTGTTTTTTCTTCTTTTTCAAAAAATAATTGAGTACATAAGGTGTTCTATACTTATAATTCGGTAAAAAGTACTAATATACCTACTTTTTACTATAAACTAAAAATTTTTAAAACTAAATTTAACTAAAAAGACTAAACTGACCATTTATTTTTTAACTCATAACAGGACATGGGTTTATTTATACTCTAAAAACTATAACTTTATACAATTAGTGTTCACTATAAAATTATATTCGGTATAGACGGTAATTATTAAATGCAACATATTTTTTTTAATTATTAATTACATTTGTCAGTGGATTAAATTTGCTTTAATAAAGTTGGTGATGATTTTAAATAAGAATAAAATTCTGCTCAAGTTTTTTATTGTTATCTTTGTTAACAACATCGCCTTTAGAACTCTGGAACCGTAAGTGTTTCTTTCAGACGTCCACAATTTATGCAAAATAAAAAAATACTCTTTCTACCGGAGCATTCGTACCAGGTAGACATAAAATATATTCGATTAAAAAAAATTATGTTGAAGATTGTTGACTTTGAATACTTCCATCCAACTAGTTACATGACAATTTTGTGTCCCGGAGCTTTGTTTGGGGACAATGGGACAGGAGACCGAGAAAAGGGACAGTCCCGTTCAAAACGGGACGTATGGTCACTTTAGCTATAACCCGGCGACCATGAAGCAAATACAAAGTTAGTCTTTGTATTAGCTTCATGGTGGCGCAGTGGCTTAGCAATCAGTTGTTGCGCTGGGGGCCGCGGGTTCGAATCCCGCATGGAACAAGTATTTGTATGGCCTACAAATAATTGTTCCGGGTCTGGATGTTTGTCTTTGTGCAATTTATGTTTGTAAACTGCCTCCACGACACAGGAGAAAATCCTAGTGTGGGGGTAACGTTTTTTTACAACTGAAATTGAAAGATTGAACCCTTATTCTTCTTGTTGATTTTTGTATTACCTTTATTAAAGTTACCCTTATGTATAAATAAATATAATTACGTATGTAGAAATAAAATTGATTTTCATCCTCATCAATCATTGGGGTGAGGATAATATCTGCCAGCATAAGTTCAAAAATTAGTAGGTAACTTTTCAATACGTGACACGTAAAAATTAACAATAATCAAAAACACATATGCGAAACATCCTATTTATTTATTTATTTTTTATTGCACCAAATATTTGTACAAAAGCCGAGCTATCTATTTATTTACCTATAGTGAATAGGTATCTTTTAAACTCACAATTTTCAATGCTTCAGTTTTAATATATAATTAATTATAAAATTTCATAATTAGATAATATATGAAAATACATAATTCTAATATAATGCAACTAATATATACAGAATAAAAAAATTAAAATACATTTATCTTTGTACGCTATGTGTATTTCCATAAAATAGTTTATTGATGTTGAAAAAATAATACTACTTTCGTACAATAGGTGGCGTCTTACATATTTCTTCCGGCGAGCCGCTCGCTACAATATATTAATATTGTAGCAAGCGGTCAAATGCTCAAGGTCGTTCGCATGGAGTAGCCCCTTAATGGGAACCAAGGGGTTTTTGTTACATCATGTTGTATATTTATATAAATCTGTTTGATTCCAAAACGAATTCTAATAACGTCCTTGTCCAACTAATTTATACAATTTTAAGTACTTACTGATCAGTATAGGTTTATACACTTCAACAAAATATTCGACTATTGTTCAAGTCACCCTTAATGAAGTCCACTCTCAAACTAATCTCAAAAGTGAGCTCGAGAAACAAGATGGCGTGACGTCGCTTTCCGAGTCCGACACTCGAACGCCGAAAGACAATGAATGATATGAAAATAACAATAAAAAATATATTGGCCATGTTTAAATAAAATCTAGTGATTTATCTACAACTACAGAAAGTGAAGAGAAGCGAAAAGGAAAAACTATGTTTATTTCAATTTTTAATACCCCGAGGCTTTTAGGTAAAACAGTTTTAGACAGTGCGTAATTTACGCGGAAAAATTTTGACAGCTGTCAAGAAGGCATTCGTAATTGGTTGTTTCATAACATTGAGTTATTTGTACTACGTAGTACATATAACTCAATGTTTCATAATATAATTAATTCACTTTTGTTACCGATACAAACAAAGATGTTTTCATAATAATTGTTTATAAAATGTTATAGCTTCAAGAGCCTACTAAATCAAAGTTCTGTTTTGTTTTGTAAGAGTATAATAAATATGTATTATTCAGAGGTTTATAATTTACGTGTTGAAGTTTCATCAGCGTTATTAAATTATTATAGGCTTAGTTAAGTACTTAATTCAATTTGCTTTTTTTACCTATAAAATATATTTACAATGAAACTTATCGAGAAAATATATTCTTATTTATAAAAAAAGTGTTTCAAATGTTGACACAAAAAAAAAAAACTAATTTCTAGTATGTAGTAGGCACATTATCTATTATATTGGTAACTTATGAAACTATCATCCATAAGAGCAGGGTTAAATTTTGAGGACATTTTGATATTTTGTTGATGCTATTAAAGCAACTAAATGAAAATAATTAGCAATATTTGAACTTTTGTTAATTATGGAAATTAATTTATTTTCATAATAGTATTTAATTAATAGGGCTAATAAATTTCTGCTCACCGTATGTCGCTAGATGACACTAGGATAAAGTTTTTTTTGTTACACAATATAATTTAACTGAGAAGTTGGTTTTTAGTAAAAGTTAATCAGTTTCTAGAGTATTATATTAATACACAAACAATGCGTCTGTGGTTTGCTCTTTAATTTTTTTAAATTCTTTAACTTTTTTATTTTTCTATTTTCATGAATATCTGTGGTTTTGTTTATTTATTTTTAATGTTATTAATATAAAATATGGCTAATAGTACAGAAAAAAAAAACAATAACTTTTACATTTTCCGAACAAATTAACTTTCACACTTTCTAGTGGCGCCGCCCTGGTGGCAGAAAAAGTCGTGGATGTCCTTATTTTTAATTCATAATTTCTTGCGTAAGAAAGTTCATAGTTAATACATACATACCAACTAAACAAAGTTCAGAATAACTATAACATATTATATTTGTTTACTATATTGATCTGTGCAAGCATAAATATTGTTATCGTTTACACCTTCTAAGAATTACTCGTAGTACACTTAAACGTGATCAAACTCTTAAACCTGAGAACAAAATGATACTCGCCACTGAAGCGTGCACGAAATGAGATTAATGCGGTAACATTCAACCGGTTAAACATAAAAACATGCTCTCGAATACCGTCCACCGAATTATTATGCCACTAGAGAGGCAAGAAGTGTTTTAGAAAAAGTGGTTCGCGCTCACTACCTTGAGGCACGCTGTGCTCCCGTAGATACCTGTACAAGAGAGTTGTGTAGGTAGAGACAAAATAAGCAATTCCGTCGATCGGTCCCATGTTTGTCCACCACTAGAGTCTTGACTGGGTAAACACAAAGCCTCACGTCGGCAAATAGCGTGAGGTCGACGCAGTCGAAGGCTCGCCTAAAATCATTTTCAGTTTAGTCCACGTTGGTAATGCGTTGCAAGTTGAAATATAGACAAATATGCGTTTATTTCTCAAGTCGCTACTTCAGCCACCTCAACGATTTTGTATCATGTTGACGACACATTCGAAATTTTGAAAGAATTTGATGTTTGTTTTTTCTAATGAAGATCTTTGAAAGTAACTTTTGTAATGATATATAAACATAATTTTTTAGTTTACTTGACAAAATTAGGGATGATAGAGTATATTATTTGTAGATATACTATTAATGCTTATCTCATGAGTTGACGAATCAGTAGCGATGTGGTTTCACAAACAGTTGCAGCGCTGAGGGCTGCGAGTTCGTATCC
The DNA here is from genome assembly GCA_963668995.1 of Parnassius mnemosyne. Lineage (NCBI taxonomy): Eukaryota > Metazoa > Arthropoda > Insecta > Lepidoptera > Papilionidae > Parnassius > Parnassius mnemosyne. The sequence continues at coordinate 44,502,876 of CAVLGL010000057.1, read as the reverse complement.
CGCACGGAACAAGTATTTGTATATCCTAAAAATAGTTGTTCCGGGTCTGGATGTTTGTCCTTGTCAAATTGATGTATGTGAACTGGGATGCACGTATTAGATAAATGGTATTACAGGATAAAGTCCTAGTGTAGAGGTAACGTTTTTATATAAAAGAAAAAAAAAACAATAAAGGTAAAAGATAAAGATGAGTTGTGGTTTCGCTAGGACCAATACCAAAGATTTATATATTTATTTATTTATTTACTCTTTATTGCATTCCTTACAACAAAAGAATACAAAGGGCGGACTTAATGCCTTGAGGCATTCTCTACCAGACAACCCTAGATTATATATAACTTTATGTTTTCTTTAAGGAAAAAGTACATGCAAAAGAAGAGTTAGAAAAAAAAATTGGCAGTAGGTATAGCGTATGCACTATTTAAGATAACCGTGTATTTTCTAATCATACCTCCGCATTATTATATATCCTAAACGTATACTAATTAATTCTAAAACTCTCCGACATAACGTTAGTAGATCCCATTGATCTTCAATGAAAAGTAAAATTAATTATGTTACAATTATTTTTCTTTTATTTCATTGAAGGCGGTTTAAGTGGTTTAAGCCTACAATTTAAATCTAAATGTCAATCTTTACTTACTTTTGCGTTATTTTAAGCTAGTGAAAGCTAATTATCATGATAATTGTCATTGACAACATTCGCAAAAGATAATCGCGTTAAAACGCAGAGCGGGCGTAACAAAACGCTGACTGCTCCGATCCCCCCACGATAAAGTATCCGAGAATGTTGCGAGTGCTAAATAAACGCGCCTGCTGGCAAATTGTGCGTGAATCAACATTGGGAATAATAGCCCTATTGTGTTACGATCACCCCCTCGTGCCTGTAAAAATACAGTGGGACTATCAGGCGCGCTTGATCGGAAAATGATGCAGCTTGAGATAATATGTTAAAAGATTCCATTTGTCGCCATCGTATTAGGTACCTTGAATTTAGTTATATCTTGTTCTTGTGCCAGTCAATAGAAGAGCTTGACATACCTAACCTTAATCAACTTTTAACAAGACTTCAAATTGCTAAAAAAAGAGTTTAATTACTAGCTACCGTTAGGTGGAATATTTTCTCCAAATTGATATGGGACCACCCTGAAGTATAAACTATTTAATAAAAACCATATCTACATACACTCGAATTGAGAACCTCCTCATTTTTCAAGCCGGTTAAAAGTAAAGCCAAATGAGCCAAGTGAGCTAGGAAAACAGTTTATTTTATAATTATAAAAAGTAAAAGAGGTAGTGTTTTTTTTTTATGTGAATTGTAATAGCGAACGCAAAATAACTTATAAACCAAAAAAATAAAGTGATGAAAACATTTAACTAGAAATGGGATGGTAAACATTTCCGCGCGGGCTATTTCCCCGAGTTGCCACACTAAAGAAAGACAAACTGCGGCCTGCTGCCGCTGACGCGTCCACTCGCCGCATTAGGCGCGCCTACATGGAAACTAAGTGACACACACTTATTCCTCCCCGGCGGCGGTTTTAATTTCAGCAGGCTGACCGTGTGCGAGTGTCTTTGACTTCGTTTGATGTATGGCACTCGGCCGCGCAGGTATAGCAGCAGCTTTAAAACGTCATTGATTTATGAAATTTTAAAAAGCTGCTTTTTCATTCTACATACACAAATAAACATAATTATGATGTTTTGAAAATTTAACAATTTCAAAATGCAGGTGCGTTGACCTCGTTTGTAACTAATATGGAATCAGTGTTGCCAGGAATTTATTTCTATAAAATGCTTTAGAAATAGGAATGCAGCGTGGCTCTACAATGTAAAAAAATTAAGATCCTAATTAGGCAGAATTTGATTTAAGATGATTTGTGCCTATCATATAGACGCAATGGATAAACTGGGCGAACTACTAATTTGTATAGATTTGTTAATAGATAAGGGTGACAAACGTGCACACAGTCCACCTGATGGTAAGTGGATACCGTGGCTAATAGAAACATCTATCCTCACATAATTCGGTACGGTTTTTTATAGTTCTAGAAGCGATTCTACTTTTCAGTACTATGGTTTCGGCTCTAGTTCCAGTTCTGTATTGGTTTTAAGATACCGATTTCGATACCAGGAGGCAGTTTACAAACATAAATTGCACAAGGATAAACATCCAGACCCGAAACAATTGTAGGCCTTGCAAATACTTGTTCCGTGTGGGATCCGAACCCGTAGCTCTCAGCGCTGCAACTCAAAGCTAAACCACTGCGCCACAGAGCGGTTTAACAATAATAAAAACAAAACAAACAACAATTACTTGAAAGGTGCATCTTTATCTAATATTTTTTATACTTCAAATTGCCCTCACGAACTGCTACCGCATTACACAACAAGACACGTCGATGGAACTCTCACAACACTTGTCACCTATTGTTTGTATATGTACAAAAATTTATACGTGAAATTGTCGGTTTGTACGTGAGTAGCATACCGCGCTGCCGAGGACGGTCCGCGATGCTCCACAGATCAATATTGACATACAACTAATGGATTTTGCGAGCGGACGCGGGAGTACATCATCTGTTTCTACCGGGAATTTGAAAGCGAATTTAAGTTGCTCGGCTTTAATAATCATATTATGGAAACGTAATAAATCATTGTAAATTATATTTAGATAACAATTGTAGAGTTTTTTTGGTTCTTACCCGACTGCTGAAGCTATAATATGTATGTATGTATGTATGTTTGTTCTTTTGTGGCGCTGTAGACCAAACGCGTGGGCCGATTTTGATGATTCTTACATCAATAGATTTGCCAGTCTTGTGACAGTCACTAAAGACATGACAGTAATAAATATTCAATATGGCGACAACTAGACGCCATATTGCTTAAAAGAAAAAAATGAAAGTCGACGAACTATGTTAAGAACTATATTTTGATTAGGTCTTTGAAAATCATATTTAGGTTTTTCTAGTCATTTTTCATTTTGAATGACTATTTAGGATCTATAATGATTTAAAGTTGGTTAGCGACCATTCTCGCTAAAATATTCACAACATATAATAAATCTGTGATAAAGTTCTTATATAAAAGTATAATGAGTATTATTAGTATTTTTTTTGCGGTCTGGTTTTTTTAAAAACAGTATTAACCCTGCTTGTCTGTTATTGTTACCAATAGATTTTAAAATACAGCACATAAAATTGAAAAGACTAAGCAATTCGTTAACATTTCTAAGCTAACATTTAAATTTTTAGAGCAACTGTTGATTTAAATTCAGACAATGTACTGGTAAAAGGGTTTTAATAAAGAAGGGACTAATAAGTTGTGACTGAGCTAAAGTTTTCTGTTACGCAATGTCACTTGAGAAACTGGTTTTAAATAATAGTTTATCAGTTTCAAGAGTGTTATATTAATATACAACACAATGAGTCAGTTATTTGATTTTTAATTTTTTGTACTTTATAACTCTTTTTATTTTATTTTTTAGTTTTTGCTATATTTATAGTTTGGTTTATCTATTTTAATGAGATTAATATAAAATATAACTAATAATACAGAAAGAATCATTAACCTTTACATTTTTCTAAGAAATTATCTTCCCCACTATGAAATCTGTGAAATGATTTACCTCATTGTAAAGTGGTGCCGCCCTGGTGGCAGAAAACGTCGTAAATGCCTTCATTATATCCTAATTTTCTAGTCTATTTTAAAATTCGCAAAATTGCCGTGGTAGTGGCGTAATCTGTCACCCCATTCGTTCCATAACAATTCGTGTCGTAAGAGGTCGTTACCGTTACAGCCTATTAAAGTCCACTGCTGAACATAGGCCTCCCCCATAGATTGCCTCATAGGGGAGATATTTGCCATAGTTTTAATGCTACTGTTGATTTAAAAACACCACTCAGTGGGTCATGTGCTCCTGGTAGATTATCTTCTATACATCCATCCTGTGGCCTATAAAAGTCCATTGTTGAACATAGGCCTCCCCCATAGATTGCCTCATAGGCATATTTGCCATGGTTGGCACGCTGGGCAAGTGGGTGGGCAACCGCAGTTTTTTTATATTTTTAGTCGTTATTAGGAAGACGCTGTGCTGCCCATCTCCTGATTTGTTTCCCATTGTCGCCTCTTACGACTCCCACGGGATGATATGGTAGAGCCACGCTGCAGCTATATTATGGTTGTAGCACGACTGGGTCGGTTCGACCGGGGAAGGACCACGCTCTCAGAGAATACCAGTGTGAAATAGCATCTTAATGCTGCTGTGTTTCGTATGATGAGTTTAGAGATCCGGAGACTCCTTTTACTGGATATAATGCATTCCATCTTAGTCAATAAGATAAATGGAGATGTCTATAGGCCACAGTATCCACTTACCATCAGGTGGAGCCCGTTTGTCGCCCTTATTCTATAAAAAAAACCTACGCATAAAGAACTTATAGTATCTTGAAGTCTTGCTGTGGTGTGCTTGGGTTGGGAATAATTTAATAAAACTCATTTTTTAATTCCCGACGTTTCTAGTGTTATGCAGCATCATTAGGCAATAATTAATTGCGATAAAATTCGTTATTTTTTTTTAAATTTAATACATTATACATTCATTCATTCATTCCAGCCTATCGAGAGATAGACTGATTATCTCGTTGCTATAGTGGTCTCTGATCATGACGTCCCAGGTCGAATCCCGGGTCGGACCATAGAATCAGTTATTGGGTACAAGTTCCCGACTTGGCGCTATTTCACCCTCGTGCCTCGGAAAGTACATTAAGCCGTTGGTCTTGCACCTGATCTCTCTCCGGTCGTGTCGGATTGCAGTCCCGTCGGACTGTGAGGGTGAGGGATTAGAGAGTGCAAGTGCACTCTCTAATCCCTCACAGTACAGGTGTACTTCCGCATACAGTCGTGCACTATAACCCTGTCCTGCGCAGATGGCTAGACTCCATCGTGACCGAAATTAAGTCTGGAGGACTTTTTTAGTTTTATTTCACATCGAAAGTCAATTGCTGGACATAAACCTTGTAGTATAATGTAGATGTCTCATAGGGCTATTTGCCATAGTTTGTGCCCTTGACAGACGTTATATATAAATAATATTTCATTTATATATTACATAGAAAGAATAATGTACATACCAAAGAAAATAGATAGAATGTAAATAAATATAAATATGTAAATAGATAGAACGAACTCCCTTTTGGGGGCAATTTTAGTATTTTTAGTATTAACCTATGATTACAGTTGAATTGTCTTTTATCTATCTTATTTATTGTATCCTTATAATTATATTTTCATTTTGTTTTTAACATTTGATATTTTAAATGGGTGTAAAAAGCCTGAAATAAATGACTATTATTATTATTATTAAAGCAAAGCCCAATATTTATTGAATTATATATATCTACTTAAATACCTACTACACGTTTAGTGAAACTAATCCTCGGTAATTTTGAGCTGCAAAGCAGTTGAAATCTGTGTAGTGGCGGTGTAAGAATATCCACTACATCATATCATCCCGTGGGTGTCGTAAGAAGCGACAGACGGAAAAAATCAGGAGATCGGCAACGGCGTTATCCCTAAAGTAAAAAAAGTAAAGTAAAGACTAAAAGTAAAAACTGGCAACTATGGTAAATATCCCTATTTGGCAATCTATAGGGGAGGCCTATGTTCAGCAGTGGACTTTAGTAGGCTCTAACGGAAGCAGTCGAAACGTCAAAATGTCCAAATAAGTTAAAATTAAACGCGATAAAATGGGTAAAATTAAGTAGTTGTATTCAATCAAGTTTTTTACGTGGTAGAGTCATGCTGCAGCTATATTAGTAGTATAGTTGTAGCACGAATGGGTCGGCTCGACCGGGGAAGGACCACGCTCTCATAGAATACCAGCGTAAAATAGAATCTTAACACTGCTGTGTTTCGTATGGTGAGTGTAGAGAACTGGAGACCCTTTTTAATGGAAAAGAGGCATTCCATCTTAGTCCTCAGGAGAGACAACACATCTACATTTTGATTCTTTATTGAGGATAGATGTAGATGTCTATGGGCCACAGCACCCACTTACCATCAGGTGGACTGTGTGCTCGCTTGTCACCCTATCCTATTAAAAAAAAAAGTAACTAACTCTGCTAAGAATTTTTTCAACATAAGTACAAACTGTTACGAAATCGACAGCAATCAAATTTATTTGGTTTTCTTGTATAAACGACCTTCTTTACTGTGCTACTTTTAAAAATTAAGATCTAACTTTTTTCCTCGTACGTTGGGAAACGAGTGTTGATTACTTATATTGTGGTAATACTTATTAGTTAATTAAATGTTACCTGTACAAAAAATTCAAAGTAAATATTTACGAATCTTACGTTACGTAGACGCGCAATATTTCTTATATAATTAAAAATTAAAAATTTTGTACAGCCGACTTCAATATAAGTTATTAAGAATAACTCAAAAACTATTGGCTTGACCTTGATCAAATTCATATGGAACCACGCGAGAAGTCATCATCATCATCATTACAGCCCCTCACAAGTCCACTGCTGAACATAGGCCTCCCCCAAAGAATGCCACAAAGCACGGTCCTGAGCCACCTGCATCCATCGACTTCCTGCATATCTTACCAGGTCGTCACTCCATCTAGTGGGAGGACGCCCTACACTTCGCCTGCCGGTACGAGGCTGCCACTCGAGAACCTTTCTTCCCCATCGGTTGTCGGTTCTTCGAGCTATATGGCCGGCCCATTGCCACTTCAGCTTACTAATCCGTTGGGCTATGTATTAGCTTTGAAATAAAAAAAGAATTATCGAAATCGGTTTACCCAGTAAAAAGTTATGAGGTAACACACATAAAAAAAAACTAAAAAAATACAGTCGAATTGAGTACCGTCTCCTTTTTGGAAGTCGGCAGAAAATACTAGTCGATACGCCGCGCGTTTCCGCCGCAGGAGAAATAATTGCGAAACATCGTTTTCAATTTGGACGAGTTATGACGTTTAATTAGGAATTATAATACATTCACTGAAGTTGAGACCCATTGTAAGTTTTGTATTATACCCATAACTTTCTCACAAGTGCCAGCAATAAGTTGACAAAGTTCTAGCGTAATCTGATGAACTGTATGGCAGCGCATAAAACACGAACAAACAAAAATTACTTTTTTTATATATTAATGATTGTGTTTTACCGATGTTTTGGCTTAAAACCAGCGTGAAGTAAAGGTTTACCTCTGCGTTTCGCTTGGTGAGTGCAGGTGGCCGGAGGCCCTTTTTACTGGAAAAGAGGCATTCCATCTTAGTCCTCACGGGTGACAACGCATCTACATTTTGATTTGTAACAGAGGATAGATATAGATGTCTATGGGTCGCAGCAACCACTTACCATCAGGTGGACTGTGTGCTCGTTTGTCACCCTTATCCTGTAAAAAAAAAGCCTATTAAAGTCCACTTCTGAACATAGGCCTCCCCTATAGATTGCCTCATAGATGCGACGTTTGCCACGTTTGGCAACAGAAGTTTATTTTTATTTTTAGTCGTTATTTTTTTAAGACCTTACCACTAGGATTTTCTCCTGTATCGTGGAGGCAGTTTACACACATAAATTGCACGAGGACAAACATCCAGACCCGGAACAATTATTTGTAGGCCATACAAATACTTGTTCCGTGCGGGATCCGAACCCGCGGCACCTAGTACAACAACTCATTGCTAAGCCTGAGCCACGGAGCCGTCGAACGTATTAGGAAGACGCTGCTGCCCATCCCCTGATTAGTTTCCCTCTGTCACCTCTTACGACACCCACGTAATGATATGGGGTAGTGGATATTCTTACACCGCCACTACACTACACTGTACACTACACTACACTGTACACTACACTTGTTTAATATAGTTTCAACTTTTGTTTCTTATTATAGAAAATAACCGTTTGGTATTTTAAGAAAGTAAACTTGTGACTCTTATATGGGACACTCATCATAACCAGTATTTTAATTTCGCGGCAGATTTTTTCACCACGTTTTCGTTCACCGTCGAGCCCGTGGTAAATCAACATTTAAAATTACAATAAACAATTTCATTAGTGTCGGCGCATATCGAACCCGGGTTGCTCGCGATTTGCGGCGCTAAGCCAATGAGCTACCACGGCTTTATATTAGGTTTTACGCAGTAAAACTAATAGAGGCCATGCGCTCACAGAATATCAGTGTTAAACAGTAGCTCAATGCTGCTGTTTTTCGTGTGGTGAGTGTAGAGAACCGGAGACCCTTTTTACTGGAAACGAGGCACCATCTTAGTCCTCACGGGTGACAACGCATCTGCATTTTGATTCGTAATCGAAGATGGATGTAGATGTCTATGGGTCACAGCAACCACTTACCATCAGGCGATGTTTCGCAACTATTTCTTCTGCGGCGGAAACGCGCGGGGTAACGACTAGTATTTTCTGCCGACTTCCAAAAAGGAGACGGTACTCAATTCGACTGTATTTTTTTTGTTTTTTTTATGTGTGTTACCTCATAACTTTTTACTGGGTAAACCGATTTCGATAATTCTTTTTTTATTTGAAAGCTGGTAGTTCTCGTGTGGTCCTATATGAATTTCATCATGGTTAAGCCAATAGTTTTTGAGTTATTCTTAATAACTTATATTGAAGTCGGCTGTACAAAATTTTTAATTTTTAATTATATATGAAATATTGCGCGTCTACGTAACGTAAGATTCGTAAATATTTACTTTGAATTTTTTGTACAGGTAACATTTAATTAAGTAATAATTATTACCACAATATAAGTAATCAACACTCGTTTCCCAACATACGAGGAAAAAAGTTAGATCTTAATTTTTAAAAGTAGCACGGTAAAGAAGGTCGTTTATACAAGAAAACCAAATAAATTTGATTGCTGTCGATTTATAGACATCTACATCTATCCTCAATAAAGAATCAAAATGCAGATGCGTTGTCACCCGTGAGGACTAAGATGGAATGCCTCTTTTCACCTCACCATACGAAACACAGTAGCATTGAGCTGCTATTTTACGCTGGTATTCAGTGAGAGCATGGTCCTTCCCCGGTCGAGCCGACCCATTCGCGCTACAACCTTAATATAGCTGCAGCATGGCTCTAGCTCTACCACGTATAAAAAATTAAGTTATAAATAAATAGGTAAATAAACCTGCTTATCTGTAGTATTGTAAATAAGAACCATCCTAATAAACAATCTTCGCACGTAATACCCAATCGGCACCCCGCTTCCCGGGGTCCGTCATGCGCAGCGCCGGGTGCTCCGGCCCCGGCCAATTTCACGGCAATTGCGCGGTCATCAAACACAGGCGGCCTGATGTCCAGCTTACGTGTTAAAGTTTTTTCGGCCATATTATGTGATGATTTGTCAATAAATACATCTATTTTGAAAATTTTAATTCGCCTTTTTTGTAGTTTCAGTAGGAACTACCTTTTATATACTTTTCCCAACTTAAAAAGTTATCTTTTGTTTGCATGTTACGCGATATATTCACCAATTGTGAACCGATTTTGATGACTCTATTTTTATTAAATAGGTCAATATATCTGGGGTGGTCTCATATAAATTTTGAAGAAAAAATCCACCCCTAAAGGTGGAAACATAGAGGGAGGAAGTTTTCAATGGAACTATTAAGGCGACATTGAGATTGTGATGTTCGTTAGTCCACTCAAAAGGGTAATAAATTAATTTTTAGTAAAGGTAAACACCGACGTAATTCACATAAAAGGATAATTTCTTCGGTCTATTTGCAATATATTTTTTTTAAATTTCGATCTCTAATTTGTATCATTGCCAGTAATGTCAAAAATAAATACTTTGCATAAAATTAAGTCGACTCTGTGGTCGAAGTGGTCGAAATATAATAATGATACTAAGTGCTTTTCTAGGAATTACAGATGACGCGAAGCTTCAATGGGGCTCTCATATATCTAAAATAGTTGGCAAACTTAGTTCTGCAGCATATGCTGGAAAAAAGATTAGATACCTTACACGTGTTGAAACAGCTAGATTAGTTTATTTTAGTTATTTCCATAGCATAATGTCATATGGAACCTTGTTATGGGGTAATGCGACTGACATTGAAACTATATTTGTTTTGCAAAAGACAGCCATAAGAGCAATTTATTAACCTAGGACCGAAGGAATCGCTTAGAGAAAAAATTAAGGAAATAAATATATTAACTTTGGCCTCTCAATATATTTACGAGAACTTATTATATGTACACAAAAACAAAAATAGTTTTATTAAAAATAGTGATGTGTACATTTTGTAAATACTAGGAACAAGCCCATATTCATTTCCTCAGTCTCTTCATGAGGCAATGTATACGCTTTTACAACAAAGTTCCAGAAAATATGCAGACCTTTTCTATCAAAAGTTTTAAATTATTTATTAAGCAAAAATTGTCTAGTAAGGGTTATAATACCACTAAAGAGTACATGACTGATAATAACTCCTGGGAATGAGCTGATCACTGCTATTTAGAAATGTTTTCATAACAATTGTATAAAATATTATATTGTAAATTGTGCTTATTAAAAAAGAAGTCCCGCTGGGTTTCTCGCTGGTTCTTCCCAGGACAGAGGTATTTTTGAGAACCAGTGGTAAAAGTAAAAAACGAATTTTAATAAGTATTATGTCCTATAATCTATATAAGAGCCACGCGGCAGGCCACAGTGGTAGAGCCACGCGGCAGCTTTTGCTGTTGCACGGATGGGCCGGCTCAAACCGGGGTGGTACCACGACCTAACAGAATACCAGCGTGAAGTAGAGGTTTACCTCTGCGTTTCGCTTGGTGAGTGCAGGTGGCCGGAGGCCCTTTTTACTGGAAATGAGACATTCCATCTTAGTCCTCACGGGTGGCAACGCATCTGCATTTGGATTCGCAAACGAGGATAGATGTAGATGTCTATGGGCCGCAGCAACCACTTACCATCAGGTGGACTGTATGCTCGTTTGTCGCCCTTATCCTATAAAAAAAATGTTGAATAAAAATGATTCTATTCTATTCTATTATCATTGTACGGTCAGAGTATGGTGTTCAAAATTGATGTGAAAATAAAATATACGAATGAAAAATTAACTAGATTCTTTTATGTTGCATGCCATTTATTTCTGTTACTAGTCAATGTTTACATTGTTGTATTTTAATCCGAACGGTATGGAGAGAGAATATAAAATTATAGGCATTTACCTTTCTTGAAAATTTTATCTTGTTCCTCCGTGGTGGGTACACATCTTTGGCTTTCTTTCTGAAGTTAATTGTGTGTGTTCATGAACTAAAGTAGCTTTTTACTGTGCAGAACGTGGTAGAGCCATGCTGCAGCTATATTAATTGTATAGTTGTAGCACTAATGGGTCGTGCCGACCGGTGAAGGACAACGCTCTCACAGAATACCAGCGTAAAATAGCAGCTTAATGCTGCTGTGTTTCGTATGGTGAGTGTAGAGAAGCGGCCTTTTTTACTGGATATGAGTCATTCCATCTTAGTCATCACGGCTGACAATGATTCGCAAACGAGGATAGATGTTAATGTCTATGGGCCACAGCAACCACTCACCACCAGGTGGGCTGCGTGCACACTTGTCACGCTTATTCAAAATAAAAATAAGAACGCGACTTGTTAAAAATAATTCGTATTGTCTACCAAAAGCAATCAAATTGTAAAATTGTGATTTGTGTAACTTTTCCTTATGTGTGTGTCAATAAATTATTATTATTATAAAATAACTAAAATTTTCAATATTTTTCAACCATATAGTTTTGGTCATTAATCCCATTTTAATAAAACTGCCATTAAATAATAATTTGATGGATTTTATCGCGTTTAATTTTTAAATAAAACTAATTTTACGGATTTTATTACTGACGTTATACGCGATAAAATCTTAAATTAGTTTTAAACCGTAAATTAGTTTTATTTAAATGTGTAGTGTTTTATTTTATTTTATTTTATTTTATTTTCATAAGCACACTTACAATATACATATTAAACATTAACACTAGATTATATAACAAGTAACACAAGTACATAACATTTACCAACAAAAATACATGTAAACATTGGGAATGAACAAAAAAGGAAAAAAGAAAACACACTTGTTATTGTACATCTTATATACATATACACATACATATATATATATATATATATATACATATACATACATACATATACATATACAAATACACACACACACATACATTTACATACGTACATACACACGCGCATATACATGTGTGTTCGTGTAAATATAAGATATCATTGCGTTTAATTTTTCTTATTATAATCTCGACGTTAATCTGAGATACCTTCAGCTTTTGAATATAGGTACTTACCACGTATAACCCATATAATCCATCGGAATTACATAACTTCGGGAATTAAAGTAAGAAAAATAATTAAAAATTAATACGCGATAAAATCTGTAAAACTAGTTTTATTCAATGTGCAATATAAGAAATCATTATGAAAACCATCATTTTCGATGAAAAACCTATTTTTAGGGTTCCGTACCTCAAAAGGAAAAAACGGAACCCTTATAGGATCACTTTGTTGTCTGTCTGTCTGTCTGTCTGTGTGTCAAGACCCTTTTTCTCAAGAACGCGTGGAGGTATCAAGCTGAAATTCATATGAAATACTCAAGTCTACTGTCTCTTGGAGTTGTGAAAAAATCAAACTTCTAAGCCAACGCAATCAAAAGATTTTTTTTATGCCGCAAATTTTCGACATTCGCAAGGGAATCAGGGAATTAAAACCTACAGGGTACTTCCCGTGAACTCAGAATCTTAAAATTTGGTAAGAAGCAACGTATTGTAGCACAGATAAAGGAAAAATTGCGAAAATCATAAATTTTTAGTTACATCATATAATAAAAATATTTTTAATAATTTTAAACTACGGATTTGTGCGGAACCCTCGGAGCGCGAGTCCGACTCGCACTTGGCCGGTTTTTTATACTTTCTCTCTCAACTATTATCCATAAGCAAGTAAATGCAAAGTTATATTGCAGATGAATAAAATATTTTTTCAAGTTCTGATACAACACTCAGACGTTTAATGTCGGCCATGTTGGTATCGACACTACATTATTATATACACGTACATGACTACATCTTAAATTGCATTTCGAAGTTTTAATAAACCCGCTGCCCGGTCTTGAACGGACATCTCCCTTTTCAATTATCGGAACGTTTGTTGTGAAAACATTTTGCATTCTGACCCCGAAATTTCGGAGTTAGGGTTGTCGAACGATCCAAGCAATAAGGGATCGTACTCGTATAGTAGGATTGTGACAATCTTCTGAATATGATATTTACAACTTGAAGAACGATACTGAAATCGTTTTTGTTTTGTTGTAAGTGTTATCATATTATTAATACAATTTGTCACGCTTTAAGTTAAATAATTTTCTCTACTATCGTAATTATACTTTAGTTTCTACATTTATTTCAAATGTGATTTATGATCCAGAGGTAATTTATATTTTATTCATTTTTATAAAGATACCGTAACCTAAAAACCTTTGGTGTTCCGTCCTAGACAGATAGGTGTATAATTCCGAAGAAATTGATTTGGAGAAATTAATTGGTTCAAATATTTTGAGGCCTCATCAGCTCGTCTTCAGCTCGCTGGGCAGGTGGGTTTATATTCATGGAGCTAATATTCTGCCGCGTTATTACTAGCCTGAGGGACTTAAATTCTGCGATTTTTAGATGGAGTTACCTATCGGTCGTCAGAGCATCGTCTCGGTTCTAAGTAGGTACTAACAATTGAAGGATGGTAGTTCGAAACACTCGCTGTAAATTTACACAGTACCCGATTTCCATCTCCGTCGGCACCAATGAAATTGTTGTTTTAAGTGATGATTTATCCCGTGCACGTCTGAGATATAAAAAATATTGCACTGAATTGCATTGAGATATTAAAAATATTTCGAGGACCTGTGAAGTTCGCCAACAGGCACTATAGGGCGGCGGAATTATTGCTTCATTACCTCTCAGAAATGAGGAGGTCTGTATTCTTGTAGCAGTGCGACGTAAATAGGCTGTAACTTTTCTTTTTAAATTATTTAAAGCTAATACAGAAAATGGCCGGATGAGGAAGCTCCAGGTTGCTCAGCAAGCAATGGAGAGGATAGCCCTCTCCTCGGAGTTTCTCTGCGTGATAAACTTAGAAATGAGGATATCCGCAGTAGAACCAGAGTAACCGACATAGCCCAACGGATTAGTAAGCTTAAGTGGCAATGGGCCGGCCATATAGCTCGAAGAACCGACAACCGATGGGGAAAAAAGGTTCTCGAGTGGCGGCCTCGTACCGGCGGACGAAGTGTAGGGCGTCCCCCCACTAGATGGAGTGACGACCTGGTAAGACATGCAGGAAGTCGATGGATGCAGATGGCTCAGGACCGTGTTTTGTGGCATTCCTTGGGAGGCCTATGTTCAGCAGTGGACTTGTGAAGGGCTGTAATGACGATGAATGATAATACAAAAAAAAACTACAAACATCTGTTGACGTATGCGTCATTAAACGGTTAAATCTTTATTCTATTAACTCACACAACAACTAAAGTGCCCGATCAAAATAACTACATTTCGATTAAAATACGATTTTAGAGATTCCCTGTCTCGATAACAAAATGTCCGGCGCTCCATTGACGTTTCGACAAAGAGTAGTAGTTTTTTTTTCTACCATTGATGCGGCAACGATACGGAATAATACAGCCAAAACAGAGGCACAGAGGTCCTACAATGACGACGAAAGTAAGACAGAATGGGGAGTATATTATATTGAAAGACCCTTTTCGAGGTTGAAGTGTTGTGTAAATAGAATGAACGGTGGATTCGTCGGGCATAATGCGTGGAATATTGCTGGTTTCACAGCAACTGTCGATGTCACAATGAAATAATGGAAATTTTAAAGGCGAAACCGAGGTTTTCTGTTCGTTAGTATTGTGTAGTCCCTGTGATAAGGTCAACTTTTAACATCCTACCAATTTTTGCGGTACTTTCTTTCATTATCATCATCAGCAGCAGCCCATCAAACCCATCTTTATTCATTCTTTATCACCCGACCAAGTCAGGCGTAAAAAGTTAAAAGTTATAGTTACAGCCTATTTACGTCGCTGGGCACAGGCCTCCCCTCATTTCTGAGAGGGTTTTAGAGTAAGAAAATGTCCGCCGCGCTGCCCCAATGCGTTTTGGCGAACTTCACATGTCGTCGAAATATTTTCTTCTTATTTTTCAGACATGCAGGTTTCCTCACGGTGCTTTCCTTCACCGCCGAGCACGTGGTAGAACAGCACTTAAAATTGCAATTAACAATTTTATTGGAGCCGGCGGGGATCGAACCCGGGTTGCTCGCGTAGGCTGTGAAACTTACAGCGAGCGCTGACGATCTGAGCTGCCACGGCTCTAGTCAGGCGTAAAGACACAGTTAAATTCTATTGATTTTCCTTGTCACTAAAATAAGTGCATTTTATTTGAATTTTTAACCGATTTCAAAACCACCGTCAGTCACCCTTATTCTATAAAAAACATATATTTGTCATAATTCCATTAAAATCGTGATTACGAGACTAACCAATAGTTGTTATTGTTTTACTTAAGAAATTAAATCGTTTACTTTTAAAGAAAATTTTCTCGTTTTTAAATAAAACTAATTTTACGGATTTTATCGCGTATATTAACTTATTTTTATATTCCCGACGTTTCGGGTGCTTTCCAGCACCCGTGGTCACGGGGGACTGAGTTGTTTGACGTCCTACTGTCATAGTTAGCCCGGCTACCTTCAGTTTTTTAATATTAATTTTTGGTTCGATTTACGCAGAATGAGCTTACAGTATCTTGAAGTCTAGCAGTGGTATACTTGGGTTTGGATTTGATTTTATTAATTATGGGATCCCAAGCAGATGGCAGCACCCATCCATCTTCTCTATTGAAATTAGGATGTTTTTTAATTTCAATAGCCTCGCGAATCATCCTTGGGAGGAATCGGTGTTCTTTTGCAAGGATTTTTGGTCTATCAAATCTAATGTAATGACGGGGACGATCCTGAACATGTTCACAAACTGCAGACTTCCCGATACGTCGGTGCTTCACGTCAGCTATATGTTCTTTAACGCGGGTTTTAATAGATCTTTTTGTTTGTCCTATGTACGAGAGACCACATTCACAATCCAGCTTGTACACTCCTGCATCTTGTAGAGGGATATGACACTTGACGGATGGTAAAAATTGACCAATCTTCTTCAGCGGCTTGAAGTATGTTTTAATGGAAGCTCGCTTCAAGATGTAGCCAACCTTGTCTGTGACTCCTCTGACATAGGGTAGTACAGCAGGCACACGCTCGACTGTGGCTGGCTTCACTCGGTCACTGTGACGTAGGCGCGGGACCCGAAGCTTGTTGTCTTGCAGTACTTGCTCGACGTGCTGAAGCTCGGCGGCCAGATGTTTTCTGTCACAGATCCCTCGTGCTCTCTGAAACAAAGATTTTCCCACGGTAGCTAACTGTGAAGGATGATGGTGAGATTCACCATTTAAATATCGGTTGGTATGGGTATTTTTTCTGTACACAGTATGACCAATAGTGTTATCAGGATTTCTGATGACTAAAACATCTAGAAAAGCTAAAGTATTGTTTGCCTCTAACTCCATTGTGAATTGTATTTTAGGGTTTATGGAATTAAGGTGGTTTAAAAATGCAGTTACTTTGTCAGATGGTAAAATTGTGAAAGTATCGTCTACGTACCGCTTGTAGAATCTTGGATTTACAGGAGCAGTAAGAAGGGCTTTCTCCTCAAAGTCCTCCATGAATATGTCGGCGACTACGGGAGATACAGGTGAGCCCATTGCCACTCCGTCTACTTGCATGTAGAACTCTTCTTTCCACAATAAATAGCCAGATGTGAGGCAGTGTTTGAGTAATACTGCATATTCTGTAGGCATGTTGTTATCTTCTAGCTTTCTAGTAACAATTGAGATGCAGTCTTCAATAGGTAGGCATGTGAATAGTGACTGAACATCAAAACTGACCATAGTTTCATTGTCAGCGAGATGTAGGTCTTTAATCTCACTAACAAATTGGTATGAAACCTTTGTGTGTGCTCTGGTATGTCCTCTTAGTGGTGACAGTATTTTTGCCAAGTGTTGAGCCAACTTATAAGTTGGTGAATCGATCTGGCTTACTATAGGACGTAGTGGAGCGTTTGGTTTGTGTATTTTCGGTAACCCATACAACCTCGGTGGTTTGGCACATGATGGTATTGTCGAATTCACGTCAAGATCTAATTTTTCGGAGTATTTAGATCTTGACGTGAATTCGACAATACCATCATGTGCCAAACCACCGAGGTTGTATGGGTTACCGAAAATACACAAACCAAACGCTCCACTACGTCCTATAGTAAGCCAGATCGATTCACCAACTTATAAGTTGGCTCAACACTTGGCAAAAATACTGTCACCACTAAGAGGACATACCAGAGCACACACAAAGGATTCATACCAATTTGTTAGTGAGATTAAAGACCTACATCTCGCTGACAATGAAACTATGGTCAGTTTTGATGTTCAGTCACTATTCACATGCCTACCTATTGAAGACTGCATCTCAATTGTTACTAGAAAGCTAGAAGATAACAACATGCCTACAGAATATGCAGTATTACTCAAACACTGCCTCACATCTGGCTATTTATTGTGGAAAGAAGAGTTCTACATGCAAGTAGACGGAGTGGCAATGGGCTCACCTGTATCTCCCGTAGTCGCCGACATATTCATGGAGGACTTTGAGGAGAAAGCCCTTCTTACTGCTCCTGTAAATCCAAGATTCTACAAGCGGTACGTAGACGATACTTTCACAATTTTACCATCTGACAAAGTAACTGCATTTTTAAACCACCTTAATTCCATAAACCCTAAAATACAATTCACAATGGAGTTAGAGGCAAACAATACTTTAGCTTTTCTAGATGTTTTAGTCATCAGAAATCCTGATAACACTATTGGTCATACTGTGTACAGAAAAAATACCCATACCAACCGATATTTAAATGGTGAATCTCACCATCATCCTTCACAGTTAGCTACCGTGGGAAAATCTTTGTTTCAGAGAGCACGAGGGATCTGTGACAGAAAACATCTGGCCGCCGAGCTTCAGCACGTCGAGCAAGTACTGCAAGACAACAAGCTTCGGGTCCCGCGCCTACGTCACAGTGACCGAGTGAAGCCAGCCACAGTCGAGCGTGTGCCTGCTGTACTACCCTATGTCAGAGGAGTCACAGACAAGGTTGGCTACATCTTGAAGCGAGCTTCCATTAAAACATACTTCAAGCCGCTGAAGAAGATTGGTCAATTTTTACCATCCGTCAAGTGTCATATCCCTCTACAAGATGCAGGAGTGTACAAGCTGGATTGTGAATGTGGTCTCTCGTACATAGGACAAACAAAAAGATCTATTAAAACCCGCGTTAAAGAACATATAGCTGACGTGAAGCACCGACGTATCGGGAAGTCTGCAGTTTGTGAACATGTTCAGGATCGTCCCCGTCATTACATTAGATTTGATAGACCAAAAATCCTTGCAAAAGAACACCGATTCCTCCCAAGGATGATTCGCGAGGCTATTGAAATTAAAAAACATCCTAATTTCAATAGAGAAGATGGATGGGTGCTGCCATCTGCTTGGGATCCCATAATTAATAAAATCAAATCCAAACCCAAGTATACCACTGCTAGACTTCAAGATACTGTAAGCTCATTCTGCGTAAATCGAACCAAAAATTAATATTAAAAAACTGAAGGTAGCCGGGCTAACTATGACAGTAGGACGTCAAACAACTCAGTCCCCCGTGACCACGGGTGCTGGAAAGCACCCGAAACGTCGGGAATATAAAAATAAGTTAATATACGCGATAAAATCCGTAAAATTAGTTTTATTTAAAAATGTGTAGTGTTCGCGTAAATATAAGAAAAAAAAAAAAAAAATTTTCTCGGGCAGTTAAAGGCGTGTAAGTTTGTCAAATCCTTCTCCATCTCCATTACGTTCAGTTTTTACTTATACACTAAGTGGATGTAAAATTCGTTCGAAAGCTTACGACTTAAAAAGAAAAATATATAAGCGGTAGCAAGTTGTTGGCCAGCATTTTGTTTTATAATTTTCTCTATGCACTTTTCTTATGCTCTGCAATACGTTGAGGAAACCGAAACGTATTTAAACTATAGAAACTAGGCAAAAGTTATTCAATGAATCCGAATATCGGAGTAAGTAATTATGGCTTAGCTTCCCCGCCACCTAACTCTGGATAACAATATTTTGATTACTGATCTTCTCGTAGATGAGTCAAAAATACTTTTTAAGTTACAACAACTCTTACTAACCCTGAAGGCCTCCTTCTTTGCATTATTGTTTGAATAACTGTCGCTGATAATCCTTAAGCTTCTTAGACATTAATTAAACAAAATCCAAAATAAAGGCGTAGTCTGAAGTGGAAAATGGTCAACCTAAGAGTTGATAATAAAGATGTTTTGAAGTTAGAAGTGCACCCAGCTTTGCAGAACGCTATCGCTTGAACACCAAGGATTTCATATTTTTATTAGATAAATATGAGCTCAGGCGTATGTATCGAAGTTATTGCTTTAATTGAAATCGGTTGGGAAGACATTACCCGTATGCAAAATTGACATGCCTTTAACACGTTTTCTTTCATTAATAAGAAAATTTCTTTCTCTGTACTTTTCCCAACCCAGCTTAGTTTATTATTTATTTTTTAAGCTTTAATATGCATAATATTATGTATTATAAGCGTTTTAATTTTAAGTTTGCTATATAAAGAAACTTATACTCCACTTTCAATATAAAAAACGCTATTTTAATCTGTGAAAAATAAAGCTCTGCAACGTTCGTAGCGCGGGAAATGTCTAGTGTCATTAGCGAAAATGGCGGGCTGACACTTAAGCGTAGCCAGCGCGAGGAGTTTAATTTTTTCATGTCGTTATTAATTCCTTTTTTTATGTAATGATAATGGGACGCGCTGGGACGTTTGTGACAATGTAATTAAAATTGTAAAATTTCACTTTAAGTTATCATCATTTTCCATCATAATTTTTTATCTGTCTACGTTATTACATTTTATCTGAAGGCGTCATTGCTTTGAACGTCTGTGTATAATTTGTGTATTATAGGATCATTTTTGTTTCAAGTTCTTATGAATTTTATACAATTTAAGCCGCTGGAATATATAATTATATGAATGCGTATTGTTTTGTTTTACAAACCCTATTTCTACTAAAATAGGCTATATAAAGTAATCATCCTAACCTTTTAAAGCGCCTCCTATATATTGACTGTGACGCTATTTTGAATTAATCATTGTCTGGCAATTATTAGCAATATAGTACACAAAAGTAAATTTGTAATCGTGACGTATCCCCTACGGCCACCTATGGTGAACTCTACACTTAACCAGAAACAGTATGCCATCAAAAACATAACTTGTAAAAAAAAAACAAGTCTCGCAACTCAGTTCTTCTACAACTTCGACTTCAAAAAAGAGGAGGTACTGAATTCAACTGTATGTTCTTTTTTTATGTGTGTCACCTCATAAGTTTTTTCTTGGTGAACCAATTTCAATGATTCTTTTTTTTTATTTGAAAGCTGGTGCTTCTTATGTGGTCCCATAAAAATTTGATCAAGGTATGACCAAATTTTTTGATTTATCCTTAATAATTTATATTGATGTCGGTTCTAAAAAAAATAATTTTAAATTATTTTTATGTACGTTCACCGATTACTCGAAGACGCCTACTGAACCGATTTGGAAAATTCTTTTTTTTTTTTGTTTCAAAGACTATATAGACTTTGTTTCATAGACACTTCCCAGGTGGTCCCATTTAAATGTTATCGAAATCGGTGGAACGGTTAAAAAAAAACAATAAATTGTTTTATGTATATTGAAGTCAGTTGTACAAAATATTTAATTTTACCACTTGTAAGTTATTTGAACGCGGCTTTTACTATTATTAAAAGTTATTTTTGACCTTTTTCAGTGGATTAAGGAATATCACAATCTCACTATCGACTAAATAATTACTTTAAAATGGAGTTTTTCCAAATTTATATGGGATCACCCCTGAAGTACGCAGCAAAGTACGGTACCGAGCCACCTGCATCCATCGACTTCCTGCATGTCTTACCAGGTCGTCACTCCATCTAGTGGAGGACACGCCCTACACTTCGCCTGCCAGTACGAGGCTGCCACTCGAGAACCTTTCTTCCCCATCGGTTGTCGGTTCTTCGAGCTATATGGCTGGCCCATTGCCACTTCAGCATACTAATTCTTTGCGCTATGTCGGTCACTCTGGTTCTACTGCAGATATCCTCGTTTTCAAGTCTATCACGCAGAGAACCCCGAGCGTTGTCCTCTCCATAGCTCGCTGAGTGACTTTGAGCTTCCTCATACGGCGAGCAGTGCTTGTGGCATTCCTTGGGGGAGGCCTATGTTCAGCAGTGGACTTGTGAAGGGCTGTGATGATGATGATGATGATGACTCCTGAAGTATAACACCTAATCTATATACGAACGTACATAAATTAAAAATAGTTATTCATGTCTTAATAGCATGCAGATAACCCCTCAGCTCAATATAATATAGAAATCTATTATATAAATATTTATTAATATTTATACAATAGATTTCATTAGACTAGCGATCCGCCCGGGCTTGCACGGGTGGTTTCTGGATCTCGACAACAGCGCCACCTACCGGGTCAAATTGTGAATGTTAACCATCCAGGGACCCACTCTAACACAATTTTTTTTTCATTCATGAAAATCGGTCGAGCCATTTTTGAGTTTTTGCGAGACTAATGAACAACAATTGATTTTTATATATACTTAGGTAGAGGTATAAGGGAAATACCACTGACATACACTCATCAAGAGATCTACAAAATTATACGCCCGATTGATATGAAATTTTGCATATATACTCCTTTTTAGATATACACAGCCACTAAGAAAGGATTTTAGAAAAATCGAAGGGGTGAAATAAGCTGTTATAGCTTGTATGATATCCTAGGTGATACTGTCGAGTCGCCTAGTAGTAGCCTAAAGTTGTGCGTATCTGAGCGGCTGCTTCAGTTTCCAGGCTGATGACGTCGACGTCCGGCGGCATGGGCCACGTGAACAACATGGGCGGGCTGGCAGCGTGCGCGGGGCCCGATGCCAAGCCCATGCAGTTCCCGCTCGCGCAGCGGCGGAAAAGAAGGGTGCTGTTCACGCAGGCGCAGGTAAACATATCAGGATAATTGTCTTCCATTTGTTTTAATATGTTAAATCTTGGGTTGTTAATCACCCGTCGTAAATTGTACAGTAAGCGAGCAACCTAGGTTCGATTCCTTGCAACAACCACTTTTTTTCTTTTTTTGTTATAGAATAAGGGTGTCAAACGAACACGCAGTCCACCTGATGGTAAGTGGTTGCTGTGGTCCATAGACATCTACATCGTTAGCGAATCAAAATGCAGATGCGTTGTCACCCATGAGGACTAAGATGGTTCCAGTAAAATGGGCCTCCGGTTCTCTACACTCACCATACGAAACACAGCAGCATTAAGCTGCTATTTTACGCTGGTGTTCTGTGAGAGCGTAGTCCTTCCCCGGTAGAGCTGACAGATTCGTGCTACAACTATACCAGTAATATAGCTGCAGCATGGCTCTACCACGTACTTACCTTTAAGTATTTAATTTATTTAAAAAACGTTATCAAAAATATACAACCGATAACATATGCAAATTTTCATATACAGCAAAATTAAAAATAATAATAATTTGCAGTCGTTAGCGGTAACAACAAGTCAACAAATAAAAATATTATAATGTTTTGAATAATTTCATAAAAATTTTATGGAAATGTTTGTTTTAATAACCGTTAAAATATATTTCAATTTACTGATGTATCAAATACCTAATTGTCAATTTTTAAATCGATTTTTATTTTGAAGTTCGATATTTTGAATTCATACTCGAGTTCCATATTCGAATTAATACCATTACATGAAAGCAACATTTTTATATAAATCTGTATTCCCGCCGATTTTCCTTGTTATCGATGTGTCTACGAACAATGAAGAATGGAAAACTCGGGTTCTTTTCGAATATGAGTTTCGTCATGGCAACAGTGCATTACATACCGTCGTATAAATATACATTAGAATTCCAATAGGGCGGTGGAAAACGCTTTAAAGAATTCACCCATTCCCTTCCTCAGGATTTTAATAACGGAAGAATCAGTGAACTTCCAAAAAAGTCCCGCTGGGTTTCTTGCTCGTTCTTCCTAGGTCAGAGGTTTTTTCGAACCAGTGGTAAAAGTAAAAACTGTCTTTCAATAAGAACTACTTACATCTATCAATTAAATCTATATTGAATAAAAAAAATATTCTATTTTATTCCAAAAAAAAAAATGGTAAAAGTTCATCGTCAATAATGGCTGATAGGCTACAATTTATTAAATGTATAAATTCTATTAAAAGTTTGAATTATTCCTTTTATGTAAATTCATAGAATAGAATAGAATAATTTTTATTCAATACTAGCTGGTACCCGGAGCGTTGCTGACGCAGAAAAAATAATTAAATTTGGAAGAGTTATATTGTTTATTTAGGAATGATAATACATTCTATTTTTTTTTTTGGAGTTTATGGCCTGGTATCTAGACCTTTAGGCCAAGTCTTAAGTATTTTTATTCGGTTTATTGTAATTTCCCCACTCCTTCATAGTATACTGCTTCACAATATGTTGATGCGTCACATTGTGCAGTTCTTGGGAGATTTTGGCGGCAACTTGATCCAGCAGACAGCTGATAGTTGGCGATGGTATCTAAAGGTGCCTATGCAAACAAACAGCTTATCTTGAGAACCCATCACCATCAGAGCACTTGTTTCACTGTTTCCACTAATAGTTCACATGCGTAGACACTTAATACACAAAATCACAACACTTTTACATATCAAAGTCCACTTCAAACCATTATTTAAACAATAATACAGGAGCAGCAAACCGCCGCCGGTCAATTTCCCGCCAAAACTCCGATAATACATTCACTGAAATTGTATGTGGATATACTTAGGTATAATTTTAAAAGAAATTTGTTGTTGCGGTACGCGCGCCACCTGCTGTAAGTTAATTGCACTATGCCTACAACCTTCGCGCAAGTGCAAGCAATAAGTTGATAAAGTTTTACCGCAAGCTGATGAACGGTATGGCGGCGCATAAAATACGAACAAACAAAAATTAATTTATATAGGTATATTAGATACATTACAAGAACATTTTTCAAAAATCATTTAAGCTTTAGATACCACTGGTTCGGAAAAAAAACCTCTATCCTGGGAAGAACCAGTAAGAAACCTAGAGGGATTTTTTTTAAACATTAATTAACTATATAATTAGTTTATACAATTAAGTATGAAAATATTTCACAGCATGTGGTAGCGATCATTCCCAGTAGTTATTATCAATAATTTTTTTATAGGATAGGGTAACAAACGAGCACACAGTCCACCTACATTAGTACATTTATCCTCGTTTGCGAATCAAAATGTAGTTGCGTTGTCACCCGTGAGGACTAAGATGGAATGCTTCTTTTCCAGTAAAAAGGGTATCCGGTTCTTTACACTCACCATACGAAACACAGCAGTGCTAAACTGCTATTTTACGCTGGTATTCTGTGAGAGCGTGGTCCTTCCCCGGTCGAGCCGAACCATTCGTGCTACAACTATACTACTAATATAGCTGCAGCATGTCTCTACCACGTAAAATCTTGATTGAATTCAACTATTTAATTTGACCCATTTTATCGCGTTTAATTTTAACTTATTTGGATATTTTGACGTTTCGACTGCATGGCTCTACCACATATAAATCATATACTCATTAGTAGTCATTGAGTTATATGTACTACGTACGTAGTTCATATAACTCATTGTTAGTAGTATAATTACCCTTATTAAACAATTTTTGTATTATAAACTTTTTGATAGATAAGTCCTGCATATTTTCTGGGACTTTAAGAAACTGGATATTTGTGCCACAAATCATTACTAAACATTTAAAGACATTAAAAATCGCTTTACAACATACATATATACGAAGCTTATCTCGATCTTGTTTCGCAGTTGCAGAAATGATTAATATTAACATCACGCACCCTGTCTAAACTTTTGTTCACTTAACCCTTAAACTCCGCTCACTTTGTTTGCCAACCCTCCAGACACGGGGGTGAATTATTTGCCGATCATTTTACAAATAAAATACGAATGGGGTGGTTACCTGGTGTTATTTAAGGCTTTCTACTCCAGGAACATATCTGACATGTTTTCGATTTTTTTTTAATTTTTATTATTTTCTAATATAATTTATATTATACACTAACCGACTGCGTGTTTGGCAACGATGGGTTAGAATACATATCAGATAATTTAAACCAATTTCTATAACGTGAGAAATCCAAACTCTTTCCTGACTCCTGAAACTTTTTGGAACGAAGTTCCTTATCGGATGGTACGAATTTGGCGGATGGGGGCTAGACGAGAAAAAGTGTAAGATTTTTCCATCACAACCCCTTCTGACGTAGTGTAGACGGCCTTGGTGGCTATAAGGAAGCGAGATGGAGTAACATCCATCTCCCTCGCACTTTTCGTATCTTGCCATTAAAGAAATATATATTTTTTTCAATGACGCTTCTGTTTAATAGCCGCTAGTAATTAATTTATTTGTATTTGCTAATCTATATACATATAATAAAACTGTAAATAGCAGATGTCTGTACATTTTATATTTTTGTAATAAAAGTGATTGAGGGGTACTAAAAATAAGTAATTAAATACATTTCTACCATTTTTAGAATTTTCTGTCTGTCTGTCTGTTTGTTTGTTAACGTATCACGTATAAAGTACTAATTTATATCATAAGAATTGTTAAGGAAATTATAAAGTGTATCTTCGGGTTACATTTAGTCTTTATTTCATTAAAATCAGTTCATTCCATCAAAAGTTATGATAAATATTCTGAAGTATGGGTAGGGAAGTATAGGTACGAATTTGCTCAGCTGTGGCTTTGTTTGAGTCATCAAGTGCATTTTAAACTAATATCATATCATAAATCATAGTTAAATTATGTAAAATAATGATATAATTATGTATATCTAAAACGCAGTAAACAAAAGTAATAAAGAACGTATTAAATATATTATACAAAAATATATTAACCTTATTATCTAAATCTGAAGCACAATAGTTAACCCATTTCTTCGATAGATGGTGGTGTTGTGAAAATGTAATGCAATTGCAAATGTGGTTTTTTCCTGTAGATGAGTTTCATATTTACTGCTAATCTTTATTATATTACTCGCTGCCCTACTGCGTGTTGACAAACTCAATTTATTCTTTACCGCCGAGTACTCTATGTGGTAAATCAAATTTTAAAAGAGCTATTAACAATTGCATTGGTTTTGGCGAGAGTCAAACTTTATTTTTTGTTTACTGTGCAGGCACTGATTTATAAGTTCCTTTACGTTTTATATAATGTATCAATCGCGTCAATTAATCTCTTTTATTTTTAGAATTGATGATGTTAGCAGCGCCATCTCTCTTTAAATATATATATATAATAAAAATGATGATAACATGTTGTGTCTCTTTCTGTACATTGTATATATATTTTGGTGGCTAAAATCATTATGGGGAACTGAAAATAATTAAATAAGAACATTTTATAATTTTTAGAATTGCCTGTCTGTCTATTTGTCGGTTATTATATGAACGCATCACGTCTAAAGTAAACATCTTTTATTTTCAAAGAAATCGTTAAGAATATCATAAAGCGTATCTTTGAGTTACATTTAATCTTTGTTTTATTAAAATTGGTTCATTCTATCGAAAGTAATGATTATTATTTTGAAATGTAGGTTCGAATTTGTTCAATGGCGCCATAAAATCTAAGAAATAGTAATAAAAAGATTTCTGTGTAAAAAAAACGTTCCATAATAATTAATATATTTATACTTAAAACACAAAAAGAGATAGGATGTTTTCTCACACAAAGGACGTAATAGATGGAGTTGTACAAATTACAAACTTTTCTGAATTGCTGTGTTGAGATTTTTCGCCGATGAATCGTATTGAGACTTACTGAAAAAATTTGTATCCATCGAAGCCATACAACGGAACCCGACCAAAAATAAAAATTTTGCAACGAAATGTCGTGATATTGTATTTATAATATACGCAAAATCAGAACTGCCATTTTAGCGCTTTGGGAACTAGATTTAGCACTTTTTGGAATGTATAGCGCGCATTTCGAAATTTTAGCACCTAGCGCTTAATCCAGCGCTTTTTGGTGTATTTAGCACACATTTCAATATTTTAGCGACTAGCGGGTTATTAACTCTTTTATAGCAGCACTGTTAGTCCACATTACCGATAATAATAATAATGACCTTTATTATTTTTTCCCACAAATAGTACATTGCAGTTTATCTTTTTCAAACATATTTTTTCCACAAAACAAAGAGCATGGGAGACGAGTCCAAACTAGGATACCCTGTGCTATGGATCTCCTGGCTTCCCCTTTAGGATGATCAACTTGATTTTTTTACCGACGACTATAAGCCGGGAAATCCCCTTTATTAAAGTTTTCGGTCATGGTTTTGGCAACGCATTTATTTTGCTTTATTCAGTTTTAGTCAGTTGCTTAGAGCACAGCTAAGTTAAAAGTTACTTAGAAGTTATAACACAAAGAAACTGTATAGCAACCGCAATCAGATGCTGACATCTGAAACTAAGTTGCGAAATACATTGCACTTTAAAACAATTAATGACATTTTTATTGTTCGTACAGTACTAACTACTGTTGACAGCAATTGCTATAATTATAAGTCGATGTCCTGCGAAGTATTGATACATCAAAAAAATATTGCCAGAAAAAAAACTTAATGTTGTTTTCTTTATTATGATTATATAAAAAAACACAAACTTTGTTTGTAGTTAATTTAGCGCGAAATCTAGGGCTTTTTTAAAGCGCTGTTTTCATGAAATCTAGCGCTTTTTGTGTTGTCCTAGAGCTGAATGAGTTTTTTTTTTATCTGGCAGCACTGCCCAAAAACCCTCTATTAAGAAGTAACTTTCCTTTCAGTTTTAAGCGCGTTCAGTTCCCAGTTACAGTGAGTGTGTGTTATGCGATGACCGAAAATAAAGCGCAAGGTCAAACTTTACGCGTTGTAGGAGTGTACCTCAGTACTGACTGTTTTGCACATGGCCAACTCTATGTTGCTTTTTCCCGCGTTAGTAGCCCCCGTAACCTTTTTGTGTATACCCCGGCTAAGCCTACTTCTAACGTCGTTTACACAGAAGCTCTATCATAAACGACTTAGAACTTTGATGATAATGATTTATTTTGTTACCACTTATTGATACAGTAATGAAATAAATCGTTTAATATTCTCTTACCTAAACAACAAATTCTTTATGTAAAACCTGTATACGCGAGCTACGCCGCGGGCACAGCTAGTCAATAATATAATACGTTTATCAATAATAATATACTACGAAAGGAACTTCGTTCCAACCGAGTGTTCCACGACACTCTCGCATGTTTTTTTTTTTTTACTAAAAATGCCTTTTATTTATTTTTTTAGTTGTCTGAATTTTCTCAATTGACTGAGAAAATTCAGACAACTAATATTACTAGTGTCGTGAATCCAAACTCACGACCCTACGAAGCCGCCGATCGGTTCGCGCCGCGGTAACGTGTATGGCAAGTTGGCAAGCAATGCACAGTGCACACTCTCAAAGGATACTAAAATACCATAGTTACGAGTAACAGTGTGGTTAATAGCCGGCTTTACGGCAAGGGGAGATTTTGTGATCGCGTCGACTCGAAGTTTTATTTGCCCATATGAAATAATGTTTGGATATATATTATTCTCATTTAATTCGAGCTCTATAAGCAAAAAATAAAAAAAAAATACTCGCCTTGTGGTGGCAGCAGAATAGACAGCATCTTATCCCGTATGTATGGTGAGAGGTGCCTTAGCCAAAGGCTAGGAAGATCTAGTTATAGTCTTGGCTTAGATAAAGATGGCGGTATACCGTTTGGGAGAATTAATTTTTCTATGTACACATGATCCTTGTTTTGTCCATGTTCATCTTAAGATCTATCCATTAGGAGGCACTATTGAAGTCATTGAGCATAGTGCTTAGGTCCTCTAGCAATTCATTCATCATTGTCAAATACACACATACATACGTACGTCATATTCATACATCGTTGTCAAATATTTGCCTTGCGGCTGCACTCCATATTTGTAGAGCCACACTACAGCTATATACCTAATGGTTGCAACACGAATGGGTCGGCTCACCCGGGAAGGACCAGGCTCTCACAGAATCCCAACGTAAAATAGCAGCTTTAAGCTACTGTGTTTCGTATGCTGAGTTTAGAGAACTAGATACTTTTTTTACTGGAAACGAGGTATTAGATCTTAGTCCTTAGGGATGACAATGCATCTACATTTTGACTCTTAATCTAGGATAAATGTAGGTGTGTATGGACCACAGTATCAATTTTCATCAGGTGGACTGTGTGCTCGTTTGTTACCCTTATTCTATAAAAAAAATGTCCAAGAAATATTATATTTCTTAGACAGTGTAGGTTCCCTTACGATTTTACTTTTCACCGTCGAGCATGTGGTACATCAACACAAAATTTTGACTGTCCGGTTTTCAGACACAGCTTGTAGATTAATTTATTTATAGTATGCAACTTTTTTTTTACAAAATTATTCAGACTTTTGATTGGGAACAGCAGCCGGTCCCAGATGAAGATTACATAAATAAATAAGAATGACCGCTGGTAATGTAAAATTACAATGTTATAAGTAATAACACTTATAATGTATAATTAGCCATGTTTATAGAACATCATAATAGGTGTGGAAACTCCATCAATATCCCTGTACTCCATCATGGCAACCATACCATCACAGACCATTGATTCACCCGTAAAGAACTGGAGTTATTTAAACCTGCCTAAAATGTCTTTCATGACTTTGTTCATGTTGGTTTTGAATATTTCTACTTGGTCAGGAGATTTCTCTACCAATTTTGCAACTAATTTTTTCATGTAATCTTTAAGGTATAATGTAAACAATAGTAAGACAATAGCAATTAATTATTTATATTATGTAATGCTCAGTCGTCACTACAGTTACCTTTTTTTTATTTAATCAATATGTATCATATATTATATTGTGTTTTACTATACATATTTATACATATGTGTAGATGTCGCATCTATCACGGGGAGTGCTCTGAGGAATAGTTCGGACTAATTCCAGCCGCTCAATTTCACCATCGCACATCGCGGCAAATCTCGTAATACCATCCATACCATCTGGATGATTGGCGGTCCACCACTGTGCGATTCAGAAGATGTTTTCTACCTCGCACAACTTCCTCGTGGAATCGATTACCACCAGCGATTTTTCAAGGAATGCGCTTACTTGCCCCATATACGTATACTTACCCCGTACGGGTGCGCACAGTTACCCACAGCGTGGGTTAAGTGAGCACATTACGATTTTATCTAATTAAATGCTTACAGAAAAAAAATCACCAAGTTTTCCATTCTTATTTTTATTTCAATTTAGAGGCTACTATATGGATAACCTCAGATCCGTCTTTTATATTCCTAGCTCTTTATTTTATGCGTAGTGAACTAATATTTACCAAAGTGCGCACACTTGACCCGAATTACTCTACTATTTAATATCTATGGTTTTTCAGAATATTTTTTTTTTGTTTATTTATATTGGTAAATTTACAAGCAGTAGATTTTGTTTCGAAAAAAAACTCGTCTAGCGAACTAACTAACCGTGGGACATATATGGACTGTAATTTGCTTTTTTACATGGATGATAATGCACGTTACCTAAGTGATTAGTAAAATTATTTCTAAAACCAGGGTTCGAATTCGGGACGCCCCGGTCGGGCCAAAATAAGATATTAGGCTTTTTTGTTAAGAAATCATCAGTAGCAGCCCCGAGTCAGGAAGTTGGCGGTGTTTTACCCCCGTGCCTTGGAAAGCACGTCAAGCCGTTGGTCCTGTGCCTGTGCCGTACTACCGTCCCATCGGACTATGAGAGTGTTAGAATAGAGAGTGCACCTGTGTTCACACACACACTCGGGCACTATAATTCTGTTCTTTCGAGCACTATAATCGCAGAATTTTATACGTGGTAGAGCCATGCTGCTGCTATATTAATAGTATAGTTGTAGCACGAAGGGGTCCGCTCGACCGGGGAAAGACCACGCTCTCACGGAATACTAGCGTAAAATAGCAGCTTAATTCTGCTGTGTTTCGTATGATAAGTGTTGAGAACCGGAGAACCTTTTTACTGGAATGGAGGCATTCTATCTTAGTCCTCACGGCTGACAACGCATCTGCATTTTATTTCGCAAACGAAGATAGATCTAGATGTCTATGGGCCGCAGCAACAACTTACCATCAGGTGGAGTGTGTGCTCGTTTGTCACCCTTATCCTATAAAAAAAGAAGGCTAATCTCCGTTGACAATGGCCACCGTGACCGAAATTCGGTCTGGAGGACATTATTTCTAAAACACAATATATTTTAAGGTATATTGGCAGGTAATGCCATGCCCTTAAAGCCTTAAACATTCCAACCTCAAAGGAATTTAAAAATACTGTAAGGAGAAGTTCACGGCAACAATCGAATGATGAATTCGAACCTACGGCATTTAAAGTGTAAGTGTGAGCGGTAGAGCCACGCTGCAGCTGTATTATGGTTGTAGCATGAATGGGTCTGCTCGACCGGTGATGGAACAAGCTCTTAGAGAATACTAGCATAAAATAGCAGTTTAATGCTGTTGTAGTAGTGTTGTGTTTCGTACGGTGAGTGTAGATAACCGGATACCATTTTACTGGAAACGAGGCATTCCATCTTAGTCCTCACGGGTGATAATGCATTTTTATTCTTAGTCGAGGATAAATTAGGTAATGTAGGTCAAGTGGATCATCAGGTATGCTCGTTTGTGATCCTTATTCTATAAAAAAATATGTCGATAATGGCAGCGTAAAAGAAATCTCTACTTTATTCATCCCAAGGATGTTCGAAGAGCCGACAGAGGGAAACTGAAAAAGGAGATAGGTAGCAGCATCTTTCTCATAGCAGCTCAAAATAATAAAAAACCGCTGTTGCCAACCCGCCTGCCAAGCGTGGCAACTATGGTAAATATTTTTATTCATGTTTTTTTAAACGTTACCCCCACTAGGACCTCTTCTCCTGTACTTTTAGTGGAGGCAGTAAGTATACTTATATAAATTGCACAACGATAAACAGCCACACCCGAACCCGAAAACAGCGGATTCGAATCCGCGGCCCTCAGCGCAGCATCTTAATGCTAAGCTACTGTACAACTGAGCCGTCTGGTTGATAGTCTGCAATGAATGAATGAATGAATAAAATCAGATGACTGAAATATTTAAAACTATCTTGAGTTAGCGCTCAGTAGAAGTAGGTATAAATTTTGCGTTGCGATGAAGCAAAAAGAACTTTCAATATTTGACAGCTTCTTGGCGCAGTGGGTTAGCAATGAGTTGCGGCGCTGAGGGCCACATTTTCGCCCCCCACGTAACAAGTGTTTGTATGACCTACAAATAATTGTTCCGAGTCTGGATGTTTGCCCTCGTGCAATTTATGTATGTAGATAAACTGTCTCCACGATACAGGAGAAACCTGTAGTGTTTTGTTTTTAATAGGATATGGTGACAAACGAGCACACAGGCCACCTGATGGTAAGTGGTAGCTGTGACCCATAGACATCTACATCTATCCTCAATAAAGATTCAAAATGCAGATGAGTTGTCACCAATGAGGACTAAGATGGAATGCCTCTTTTCCAGTAAAAAGGGTCTCTGGTTCTCTACACTCACCATACGAAACACAGCAACATTAAGTTGCTATTTTACGCTGGTATTCTGTGAGAGCGTGGTCCTTCCCCGGTCGAGCCGACCCATACGTGTTACAACCATACTACTGATAGAGCTGCAGCATGGCTCTACCACGTATGAAAAAGTCTGTGGGTAGTTACGTTGTTTTGAAAATTTGAAATAAGAAAAAACTCAGTTTTGTATTCTATGTTTATCCATTCAAGCTTTCCATTACATGCGATAAAATTCCATTGCTGAACATAGGCCTATCCTATAGTTTGCATCATAGAGGGGATTTTGCTATAGTTGACATGCCTGGCGGACACAGCCGTCAATAATGTTTAGAATGTAATACTCCGTACAATGTGACTGACACGGCAGCTAACACATTAAATGATATTTCAATATGACTAAGCCCTAGAACTGCATAAAATTACTATAATCCAATAGTCAGCACTCTTCACAATCGATGAACAGCAAAACATCAAACGACGCCCTCAAAATCAAGAAAACGAAAGATCAAGAAGCCGACGACACCCCAGTCAACCCTCAGAACATATACTTCAATGATATACCTATAAGTAATTAGACATTCCTGGCGTTACCTGAGCCATATAACGCTAACGTAGCTATTTAATTTCGAAAGGGGATACGGCCCACCCCCACCGGTCCCTCCCACTTCCGCCCCAAGCCCCGCCTCTCGGGGGTGAAGTCAGATATACGACCTATGTTATCCGGCTCATGTAATTAATTCTATTCCGGGAAATTTCTCGTTGCCAGTCGAGCTTTATCGAAAGTGTATGTGTGCGTAAATGTGTCTGTGTGCTGCACGCATAGGTTTCCGCAATGATCGCTAAAATTATCATAATTTATAGCTTGCCGTCGCCTGATAGAATTAGTAAAAAAGTTTACGTGGTAGAGCCACGTTGAAACTAAGTATATTATGGTTGTAGCACGAATGGGTCGGCTCGACCGGGGAAGGACCACGCTCTCACAGAATACCAGCGTAAAATAGTAGCTTAATGGTACTGTATTTCACATGGTGAGTGTAGAGAACCGGATACCCTTTTTACTGGAAACGCGGCATTCCATCTTAGTCCTCAGGGGTGACAATTTTGCATTTTATTTCGCAAACGAAGATAGATGTAGATGTCTAGGGAACACAGTATCCACTTACCATCAGATGGACTGTGTGCTCGTTTGTCACCACCATTCTATAAAAAAAGTTCCGTTGGAAGCCACAACCTTTTAAATAAAACGTACTTTTTATGGATTTTATCGCGTATATTAACATGTATTCTATTCCCGACGTTTAGAGAACTTAACAGCACCCATGTTTACGGGGGGGAGTGAGGTGTTCGACGTCCCAATGCCATAGTTAACCACGGCTACCTTCTGAATAAAATTATTAATTTTTGGTCCAATCTACGCAGTATGAACTTATAGTAGGTACCTTTAAGTCATGCAGTTGTATGGTTCGGTTAGGTTTCTTGCATTTCTGTGAAGGTTTCGGGAAAGGCAGCATCCGCCGCGTGGGCTAAATTCGTGTTAGCCGTCTTAACATTTCCTTTTAAGGCTTGAGCTGAAGTCTACCGTGACCTTCGCATATCTATATAATATTTTTACATACATACATAATAATAAGTATAACTGTGACGGCTCCGTGGCGCAGTTGCTTAGCAGTGAGTTGCTGCGCTGGGGCCGCGGAACGCACGGAACAAGTATTTTTATGGCCAACAAATAATTGTTCCGGGTCTGGATGATTGTCCTCATGCAATTTATGTTTGTAAACTGCCTCCACGGCACAGGAGAAAATCCTAGTACGGGGGTAACGTTTTTTAAGAGAAAAAAAAATAAGAAAAAAAAATAAGAAAATTGTAAGCCATAACAATTTAGAGAAAGAAAAGTGCACCAAATCTGTTGTTTAATATGGGACCTTATCGCTACAAGCGATCTCTTCTAGCCAACCTTTGGATGAGTAGAAACTTAAAATACGTAAATAAAGACGGAGGTGCACATTAATAATTAGATAACAATAAATAACAATTATGATGTCATTTATATACACATAGTATAGGTAGATATCTACATATTTTCAGATAAAAATTCTACATAAAATACGCCATATATTTTTGTATAAGTAGATATAGTATACATCTATCCATCCATACATACACACATACATACATAAATGCAGTGCGTCACGCTTGTATAGGATATAGGAATTCCGGGATTCTAATCCACGAGGAGGTAGGCAGAGTCCGACTAATCGGACTTCGTTGAGCTAAAAATATGAATATGACGTAAAATTATAAAAGAAGTGGGTATTTAAATTAAGCTAACCCATCGCATACACAATCAAAAACCCAAAATCTTATTAACTGCAATTTATGACATGCTAGGCAAGTAATACAGCAGATTATTTTTCGTTAAAGTCCCACTTATACCAGGGACAATACCAAGGAGAAGGGATGCAAGTGGTTTTTTTTATAAGCGAGGGCCAAACGAGCATGCGGCTCACCTGATGGTAAGTGACTACCGCCGCCCATGAACAACTGCAACACCAGGACAATTGTAGATGCGTTGCCGGCCTTGGTCAGAGTCAAAGTCACGCTGCAGCTATATTATGCATGTAGCATGAATGGGTTGGCTCGACCGGAGCAGAACCACGTCCTCACAGAATACCAGCGTAAAATAGCAGCTTAACACTGATGTCTTTCGTATGGTGAGTGTAGAGAACCGGAGACCCTATTTACTGGAAAAGAGGCATTCCATCTTAGTCGTCACGAGTGTGAACGCATCTGCATTTTGATTCTTAATCGAGGATAAATGTACATGTCTATGGGTCATTTACTATCTGGTGGACTAGTGCTCGTTTGTTACCCTTATGGGACACACAAACATGGGAGAATAATATTAATCTAATATAAACTAAGCTTTTTCTGTTAGAATTTTCTTTTAAAGCGTTATGAAGGTTTTTTCAACCAGCTTATATATTACAGATTACAAGTATACTTATGAAAGCTTAAATAACTTTCATTAGTATATTTGTAATCTATATTGAATTAAAATTATTATATTCTGTTCTACACGGAAATATAAATAAAATTATTTAATATTTGTCTAGAATAAAATTTGTTTTGTTCAGGTCTATGAACTGGAGCGACGGTTCAAGCAACAGAAATATCTGTCAGCGCCAGAGCGGGAGCATCTAGCCTCACTCATCCACCTCACGCCAACGCAGGTAAGAGCCATGAATAGTTCAAATGATAATACATTTATCTCTATGTTTCCAAAATCCATAAAATTGCGGTACAAATTCTCGATTGGACTAACTCGTGACTTGTAATAATTTAGCTCAGATACTGGAAGTGGTAGATTCATCACATTTATTTAATTGTAAGACATATATATATATATATATAGGTAGTTTACAATACTAGTTTAACTTAACCTAAGTAAATTTTGTTTTTTAGTTACAAAGAGTAAACAATTACAAAACGATCTCAATATCTCCTTAGATAAAAAAGCAAAGAAATCTTTATTATAAGTGCCTCTTAAACTTGTAGCAGTAGGTACCTATTTTGTTTTATTATTTTGAACACATTATGACATCTTGTGTAAGCCGATATATCTGCATTTGATTTAGAAAATTAGTTTATTATTTTCAACATAGGTACTCTTAGAAAATCTATTATCAGATGTCTAAGTTCTTCTTCTAATAAATATTATATTGTTTATTAAATTCCGCTGTGTTTCTTGCTAGTTCTTCCCAGGACTGACATTTTTTTTCGAATCAGTGCAGTGGTAAAATTAAAAAATAACTTTCAATAACAATTACATGTAATCAATATTGAATAAAAATGATTCTATTCTATTGTATCGTTTCTGCTTTTACTGGGAAAAAAAGAAAACGTTGGCCCTTTCTGCAAGAAATTGGTTACGTTACCACGCTCGGTATAAATCCTGGCCTTGTTTTGTTTAATATCATAAATGAACCTTATTAATGTTTAACAATTCATATTGATAGAAAGAGACAGCAATAAACCATAGATCACTACAAATTACTACACCACAACACCCGCCACACGACCGCGTCAACCGCGTTAGGGCGTCACCACACGCCTCGGGCGAGTGTCACCGGCATAGACAACATAAATCACTGCACAATAACGCCGCCGCGGGCTATGACCGGGGCATCCCCCATTAACTGGATCCAATTACCGAATACAAAACGCCTACGAAGGGGCGCGAATGCCTAAGGCAACCGTGTTTTACAACTTCCGTATATTGCTTTAACTGGTAAGGCAATAAATATAACAAGTGAATGCTATTCCCTCTTAAATAAATAATATTGGGGCTTTAACTTCGGTTAATAATGTAGAAAAATTTGATTTGGGTTCGAATCCCGCACGGAACACGTATTTGTATGGCCTACGAATAATTGTTCCGGGTCTGGATGTTTGTCCTTGTGCAATATATGTTTGTAAACTACATACCACGATACAGGAGAAAATCCTAGTGTGGGGGGTAACGCTTTTTTTAAAGAAAGAAAGAAAGAAAGAAAGAAAAGAAATATTCTAAGTTTAGTAAGGGTTTCTGAAGGGTAAAGAGAGCCAGTATCATTACAGGATGTGACGCTTGCCATCTTAGTGCTCAAAACTCCTTTGTTCTTAAAACGATGCATCTGGAGCCTTATTTGTTTGAAACTGTTTGCTATCTATGGGCTGGTAGCCACTTACCATCAAGCGGACTGTTGTTCTTTCTTTATAGTACAAATAAGGGTGACAAACGAGCGCACAGTCCACCTGATGGTAAGTGGATGCGGTGGTCCATAGACATCTACATACATCCTCGGTTAAGAATCAAAATTTAGATGCGTTGTCACTCCTGAGGACTAAAATGGAATGCCTCGTTTCCAGTAAAAAGGGTCCCCGGTTCTCTACATTAACTATACGAAACACAGCAGCGTAGGGCTGCTATTTTACACTGGTATTCTGTGAGAGCGTGGTCCTTCCCCAGTCAAGCCGACTCATTCGTGCTACAACCGTAATATAGCTGCAGCGTGGTTCTACCACGTGTAAAACGTGTGTTCAACTTGGGAGAGCCAATTTTCAAACTTACAACCCCTTATGATGGTAGACTAAGCTGAGCTTAAGCTCATAGACCTTAAACAAAGATTAAACAGAACAGTAGGTATCAGGAGATCATAAATAATAAATTAATATGCCAGCAGATTTATTTTGCGTTGGCCTCATAATGAATCTCAGAAATACTTTCGTTCCTTAATTTTAACGTCATCCGTGAGGAAAAACTGGATGAATTATTTAAAGCTATTCAAGATTTTAATCTAACAGTAAGTACCTATACTTTATATGTTAACAAATTTTTAAGTTATATTAAAGATTTGTAATATTTTATACCCATGTAATGAAAAACTCGACAAAGGTCGAGTCGGATTCGCTTATGTAAAACACGTTTCTAGTGGGGGAGCCCCATTTAATTTTTTATTTATTTTCATATTTATTATTTGTTGTTATAATGGCAACAGTAAGTAAGTAAGTGGACAGTTAAATTTTCACAGAATGTGTATTTACTGTCTACTTATTACGGATCATGAGATACAGCCCGCTGACAGACAGACAGACGGACGGACAGCGGAGGTTTAGTAATAGGGTCCCACCCATAGGTTGCCCTCCGTATACCTTCGCGTGCGGAACCCCAAAATACTCTCATTATGTATATTTTCTAAAATAATGTTACTAGGCGAGAAGATGCAAATATCGTTTTTGGCACCATACCGCCGTAGGTTAGGGCTATATGATGATTTAAGCGTTGAGGTTTGAATAATTATTAAAACATGTAGTGCTTTTTAAAAGAGAATGTAAAATATCAAAATTATCGTTTTGAAATCAAGTAAATCAACAAATATCTGCACGTATGTAGTCGCACATTGCGGAAAAACTGTTTGTGATTAGTGGAATCGCCCCAGGTTAGCTCGTTAGAGCCGGCATCTTGTTTCACGCTATAGCGACGTCACTAGTGGATCGAGGGACGCTTTGATTCTCGAGAGACGCTAGAAAATTTCACTTGTTTGAATTTTTTCGAGTGCTGTCTTCAAATTAGTGAGTGTACTTTGATAACGGTTCGGAAATAACACGGGCTCTTCGGAGCGCAGGATGTGGTTGTTTGGTGGATTGATCTGTGTAAAGAATTTCGGGATTGTCCGGGATATTTTTATTTACTTTTTAAGATTCTTATTGGAAGTTTGAATTTTAGAAGTAGAAATGAGAAGTGTTTTCATTAAAAACGAAACCCTCTAGCGCTTCTCCAACAACGAGCTTTGGCGGGAATTGGACCACACTGGTAGATTTCTGTTTTATCATTAAATAATGGTTTGGATCTTGATTAAAAAATTGGTGCGTTTTATGAAGTGAAATTTAAACGATAGTCAGGTGAGTTGGTAGATAAACGCAGATAGATTAGATTGCGAAACATGGGTATTACGTTTTGGAATTATTGTACCATCTTCTATCGGTCAGGAAATCGTCGCTCGTTGAAGATCAAACACTAAGAGAACAAGCGTTTTTACGTGGTAGAGCCATGCTGCAGCTATATTAGTAGTATAGTTGTAGCACGAATGGGTCGGCTCGACAGGGGAAGGATCACGCACTCACAGTATACCTACCAGCGTAAAATAGCAGCTTAATGCTGCTGTGTTTCGTATGGTGAGTGTAGAGAACCGGAGACCCTTTTTACTGGAAAGCAGGCATTCCATCTTAGTCCTCACGGGTGACAACACATCTGCATTTTGTTTTTTTAGGATAGGTTAGGAGGATAGATTTAGATGTCTATGGGTCACAGCAACCACTTACCATCAGGTGGACTGTATTCTCGTTTGTCACCCTCTCCTATAAAAAAAGTTCAAGCTCTTCAGCTCAACTCACCCCTGTTACTTGGAATGGTACTTCTCACTGCTGTGCACAGGCCTTCGCTATAAACATTGAGCTATTACGTACTATATTACTTCAATGGCTATATCTAAAGCGATTTGTCCGTCGCGTTTCTCCAGTGCGTGTTAGCGGATTTAAAGTGTTCTAAATGTTTTATTCCTCAGACGTGCAGGTTTCCTCACGATGTTTCCTTTCACATACACAATACACTTACACATACATGTTTTACATTAAATAAATGATTATGTTGTCCTTACATAATATGGAGATAAGTTTATGTAGTATACCTATAGTTCAAGTTATATGTTATGTAGTTTATGTTATATATTA
This sequence comes from Parnassius mnemosyne, assembly GCA_963668995.1. Taxonomy (NCBI): domain Eukaryota; kingdom Metazoa; phylum Arthropoda; class Insecta; order Lepidoptera; family Papilionidae; genus Parnassius; species Parnassius mnemosyne. The sequence continues at coordinate 44,462,570 of CAVLGL010000057.1, read as the reverse complement.
TTGTTATAGAAAACATCTTCTTAAGCATATTTTCAGTTTGAGATTTTATTGTAAGCAATTTAAATTAAATAAAAATATATTCAATATATAATAACTTACTCCTTTTTGAAAAGCCGGCAACGCACCTGCAATTCCCTTGGTGTTGCAGTTGTTCATGGGCGGCGGTATTCACTTACCATCAGGTGAGCCGTATGCTCGTTTGCCCCCTCTCCTATAAAAAAAAATATTAAAAAAAATCTTTTATAGTTTCTTTTTATTTATGGTATTTTTAATTGATTTAAATTATTTTTTAAAATGTAATATATTAAAATAGCTTATTTGACAAATGTGCAGACTCGTAAACAAACCGTCCACAAGTTCCATTATTAATATCTGTCATAGGCACACGACCCATTTTCCCACACCGGGGCGCGCGTAAATTCAAATCCTTCATAACAAAGACTCGATAATCTCGGCCGTGTCAATATAAATTTCATAAACTCGCTGTATAACCCCAACAAAGGGCCGCAAACATCCATGAATAATCTCCATTTTGAGGGTGTCAACACCATTTACGACGGAGCGTTTGAATTCGCGCCAAAACAAACGTCAAACTGACGCGACGGGAAACAATGGAGGTACGTTTACCATACGACGTCACGATTTCGGATAGGGTTATAAACGTTTTTAATTACGAATCACATAAATAAAGTTATTTATGGGACATTGGTGTTTCTAATGACATATGGATCACTGAAACCAACTGTTAATATGTTTGATACTCACTTCTACTTTTTTCATATTTCCTATCAACAAATTCTTGACTCCATTAACAACACATCTTTAATAATAGTAATTCTATTAAGTTTAAGCGTTTCGCTAATTTAATGGTTATAATATAATCCTACGTGGCAATACTCATTAATTGTTACCTAGTACAGTTATCCATCAAGGGTTTCTATGATTCGAGTCCAGATCAATTTTCCGTTCATTAGATTGTTATAATAACAAGCATGGAAAAGCATATAATATAATGGATTAGCATTACAGTGCAATTATATCTCTCTAAGCCATATAGCTCGAAGAACCGACAACCTATGGGGAAGAAAGGTTCGCGAGTGGCAGCCTCGTACCGGCAGGCGAAGTGTGGGAGGACCCACTAGATGGAGTGACGACCTGGTAAGACATGCAGGAAGTCAATGGATGCAGGTGACTCGGTACCGTGCTTTATGACATTCCTTGACTATGTTCAGCAGTGGACTTGAGAAGGTCTGTAAAGATGATGATGAATACCAGATTCCTGTATTCAAGAAACGCTTCGTTCTCCCTAACGATCCGTTTATTACATAAAACAGTTTATATTGTAAGTTATTCATTCAGCAAATTAAAACGACTTAAAATGAAAAAACTTTAAACGGTTCATAGTAGTTAAATTGGTATTTAAAAAAAGGGTTTTCATGTACTTATTTAGTTCAAAAGGGCTTGTTAAAGAAAACGAAGCGTTTTTTAAATTTAGAAACCCGGCATAAGTCTTCATGCAGGTAGTCGATGGATGCAGTTGGTTCAGGAGCATTTACGTATCATTTATTATTTTATGCGATAAAGCCATCGTGTAGCTATATTAGGAGTATAGTTGTAGCACGAATGGGTCGGTTCGACCGGGGAAGGAACACGCTCTCACAGAATACCAGCGTAAAATAGCAGCTTAACGCTGCTGTGTTACGTATGGTGAGTGTAGAGATTCGGAGACCCTTTTAACTGGAAACGAGGCATTCCATCTTAGTTCCCACGGAATATAAATGTTGATGTCTATGGGCCACAGTAATCACTTACCATTAAGTAGACTGTGTGCTCGATTGTCACCCTTATACTATAAAAAAGGACCGTACTTTGTGGCAATCTATGGGAGGTCTATTTTCAGCAATGGATGATGGGCTGTAGTGATGACAATGTGATGAAGTCTCCTAACTCTATCTCTAAGACCGCATAGCGTAGTTGTACAATCGAGACGTAGTACAACCATAATTTCTTACATTCCGTGTGAAAACAAACTGTTGGTTTTAGGGTCAGAACACAACGTACATTTCAAGAGACACTAAAACCATGTTAAACTTCCTGACGCTCCTACCTTCTTTCTTTATCGGCCAGCAAAATGAATTGCTAGACGCACACGTATTGCACCTAATATATAATATTGTTGATTGCAAATGATTGTGCAAATCCGTGTTTTTACAATAACTTAAATTGGTTATTCGGCTTAGTTTCTGTGTGATGCGATGCTACTTGAAATAATGATTTGCCTATGTTTTTTTCATGATCTATGGTCTGGATTTATTGTTATTGCCCTGTCTCTGGTTACTACTAACTTTTTTAAAGAGTTATGGATGACAAACGAGCACATAGTCCACCTGATGGTAAGTGGATGCTGTGGCCCATAGACACCTACATCTATATTTGATAAAGAATCAAAATGCACATGAGTTTTCACCCCTGAGGACTAAAATAGAATGAAAATAGAATGAAAAGATAGAAAAAAGACTCTTCTTCAGTTCTCTATGTTCGTCATATGAAATACATAAGCCAAATACAGCTGCAACGCTTACCACGTGCCTGATGTCCGTCTCGGTTATATCACGCTCTTATTAATTTATGCCGACGAACAGTTACGCCCATCCATTCGTGTATTCTGAATGGATCCAATGATATATTTGAAGATAGCCAGCACAATAACAGGTTTCTAGGCGTTTCATCTTTATCCTGCGCGTTTAGTCTTAAAATCAACCAGCACGTTTCCATGTGCAGCAGTAGATATCAACTATTGGTCAATAGTTGACTCATTTGTGATTTGTTTTAAATATTGTGTTTTTATATACAACTATCCTTATATATTTGGCTTCCTCGTGGAAGAGTCTACATTCTACAAGAAGTTTACGTACCTACCTACTGCATAATGAACGTAGATACGCATAATTAAGTTTTGCATAACGCCTCTTCAGACGGAAACTTGCGATGGTGCGACGTTGAAATTTATTATCTTTGCATTTAGGTTCATTCTTCAATGATAAAATAATGTAGCTTAAGGTGCATGATACTTACTGTGAAGTACTTAGTAATCAATCAGGCTATGTACTTATAACTTACATTATCCTTACAAAATGATGTCTAGTGCTTTTAATAAATATTTAGTTTTAATTTAATATTAATTGCGCATTGCACATCAGTGCATAATAAAAAAATGTATTTTAGTTAACTTTTTTTATACGTGACAGGGTCGTGCATCAGCTATATTGTTATGGTTGTAGCATGAATGGGTCCGCTTGACCAGGGTAGAACCACGTCCTCACAGAATACATTTATCCTCTCACCATAGAGGCGCATTTTTATCGGAGGATAATATAGAGCAGGATTTCCCAACCTTTTTTTGACCAGGGATCACTTTGATTTTTTTGTAGTTAGCAGGGACCACAAAGTGAATGAAAAAAAATGTGTCAATCTAACAATAAATTATAATTACCACTTTTAACTATATAATATACTAGCTGGCCAGGCAGACGTTGTTCTGCCCTTTCCGACTACTCTTCCTATAAAAAATCCGTATATTCGCAATAAAAAAAATTGAGGATCCCTTATCGGGATAAAAACTATCCTATCTCTCAAGCTGGACCAAACTGCACACAGTGTGCAAAATTTCATTGAAATCAGTTCAGTAGTTTAGGAGTTCATCGCGGACGAAATATATTACGTACAAATTAAAAGCGCACCCAAATGTTCGAGTGGTTCGAGTGGTGAATAATCGATGATCATATTTTTTTTATACGATAGGGTGACAAACGAGCACACAGTCCTCCTGATGGTAAGTGGTTGCTGTGGCCCTTAGATATCTACATCTATCCTCTATTACAAATCAAAATGCAGACGCGTTGTCACCCGTGAGGACTAAGATAGAATGCCTCATTTCCAGTAAAAAGGGTCTCCGGTTCTCTACACCCACCATACGAAACACAGCAGTATTAAGTTGCTATTTTACGCTGGTATTCTGTGAGAGCGTGGTCCTACCCCGGTCGAGCCGACCCTTTCGTTCTGCAACTATACCAGTAATATAACTGCAGCGTGGCTCTACCACGTGTAAACTTCGAAAGTGACTTGTCTCTGATTAAAGTTAGTAAGGCAAAAAAGAGTCCCCTTCTGAAAGTGATACCAGCGCTTCGAACCCGGCAACGTAGAAGTTAAACGCATTCCGTTCCTGCATATTCATAGCACGTCGTAATTTAAATGCAACTAGGGCTGCCAGCTGTAAGATGAGAATTTTTTTTTTAAATTGAACTTTGGTGTTACCCATGTCAAGAAATATGAGATAAGTTGTATCGAAGCGGATTCTTCAAAAAGTGAACAATTTTCTTCGATTTTCTTCGATGTTTGTGCTCTGTAGGCTTTTAGAGTTTCATCGAAAAGACTGCAAGCTATAAATAAAACTGACTGATAGTAGTAGTAGATAGTAATGATGATGATATTGAGGATGCTGGTGATATTGAGGATGCTGATGATGAGTGACGTCATTTTTTCAAATAGACGTGGTCAGAATGAAACGAAATGGTATAGGGTTATAGCAAAAAGTTTCACTCGCTCTAACTCCATGTTTTCGAATACAACGTTTACTTTCGTTGTGTTACCACCTAACAAGATTTTCTTAAGTGATTTTTTATAAAAGCAATACATAAATAATTTGAGAGAAGCAATGAAACCAAAGTTTGGGCTTCAATCTTCTCATGTGATTATAGCTGTAGCCGTGGAAGGAAAAGGGGAGATTTCCCGTTGGGCAAGGTGTTCTGCCCGGTGAGCGGTCAACGCTCCGAGTGTTCTAATTTCTGTGATGTTAATGCTGTTAGTCTATGCGGTTCTTATAGCTTCATCGAATTCATAAAAAGGAGGGGGGGGGGCAGATTATTTATTTTGGTGCAACGTTGCGGACGCGACATTGCACTAAAATCTATAATCTTGGGGGCAGGATAATATTGTTTTCAGTTCAGTAATCACTATAACATAACATGGATGAGTTATCTATGGGCCGTCCGAACAGTTGGTGGCGGGTCCCGGCTTTGACGGCTAACTCGTATCGTTCTATGTTCTGGGTGGTGAGAACCGCCCACGGACGCGGGTATACGCTGTGTATGCGGTGTGGAGGGGTGTACGCCGCGCCCGTCTGCAGACTCAGTACATCTCATCCGTTGTTGTCCTAATAGTATTTGTGGCACTAAGTGATTATGTAGTGTTTGAGTGTGACTTTCCGGGGGCATTTCGGTCGTCGAAACCTAGCGGGCTCCGAGTGGTAGTTCGGAGCCATTCTATATAATACACTGCACTTTACTTTGGAACTTTGATGGCGCGATTTAGGCTTCGATGTGTTTAGCTTGTGGAGCGATCACAGCGCCGCCACATATCTATTATTAATTTCAGTTCCATTCCATATCTTCTGAAATCAGGGCTTTATTACTTATTTACGTGGAAGAGCCATGCTGCAGCTATATTACTGATATAGTTGTAGCACGAATGCGTCGGCTCGACCGGGGAAGGACCACGCTCTCACAGAATACCTGCGTAAAATAGAAGCTTAACGTGGCTGTGTTTCGAATGGTGAGTGTAGAGAACTGGAGACTTTTTTTACTGGAAACGAGCCATTCCATCGTAGTCCTCACGAGTGGATAACGCATCTGCATTTTGATTCGTAATCGAGGATAGATGTCTATGTGGCACAGTAACCATTTACAATCAGGTGAACTGTGTGTTACAACCATAACCAAACAAATTGGTCGGATTTGTGCTACAACCATAAAATAGATGCAGCATGGCTCTACCACGTAAAACTCCGTCTCATATTTGAGTTTTAAAGACATGTTTAAAAATAAATAATTACATTAAAATATCTTAGCGCGTCTCTCTCTCCCTCTTTATTGAATTTCGGTGTCGTTGTGAATTGTAATAACGCATCGTCATAACAAAAATAGCCACAGTCGTCGGTTCTTCTTCTTATGGTAACAGCGCGATAATAAGATTTCTCTAATGCGTGCTCTGGTGTGATTATTATTTCAGGGCCTATACTAAGGTATAGGTTACTACAAACAATGTCCTCCAGGCTGAATTTTAGTTACGGTACACAGTCTCAGAGGAGACTAGCCATCTGCTCAGGACAGGGTTATAGTGCCCGAGTGTATTCGCAAGCATAACTGCTCTCTCTATTCCCTCGCTCTCATAGTGGATCAGCAAAGCTACGCGACCAGAGAGAGATCCGGTGCAAGATCAAGAGATTTTTGTGACACGGGGTTGAAACCTTCTTTCTGATTCCGTTCTGCTACTTCTAGAATACTCTGGAGAATTATTAATATGTGATAGAAAAACCCAAAAACTTATTTTAGCCCGACCCGGGATTCGAACCCGGGACCTCATGACCAGCAGTCGCGCTTACAGCCAAGGTGGCGGTAGTAGGTAGATGGTCTTTTTCTGCCTAGGAGTCTTTGTGGGTAGGTCTAACCCTTATAACAGCGTCCAGGCGCTCTTGAATAGGTCAAAAGCACCTGTGAACGGTCATCAACTCACGGTATATTTGAATTTTTTTTTTTTAATAGAATATGAGTGAGAATCGAGCACACAGTCCACCTGATGGTAAGGGGACGATGTGGCCCATAGAAATTTACTTTTATCCTCAAATAAGAATCAAAATGCAGATATGCTGTCACACCTGAGGACTGCGATGGAGTGCCTCGTTTCCACTCCCTATACGTAACACAATACCAGGTAGGTAGTGTATATGCTGCTGTATTCGAGTCTGAAGGATATAGAGAGTCAGTATAGTCACAGGGTGGGAAGCATTTCATCTTAGATTTTTTTTTAAATAGAAATAGGATGACAAAGGAGCACACAGTCCACCTGATAGTAAGTGGTTGCTGAGGTCCATAGACATCTACATCTATCCTCGCTTGCGAATCAAAATGCAGATGCGTTGTCAGCCTTGAGGACTAAGATGGAATGCCTATTTTCCAGTAAAAAGGGTCTCCGGTTCTCTACACTCACCATACGAAACACAGAAATGTTAACCTTCTATTTTACGCTGGTATTCTGTGAGAGCGTGGTCCTTCCCCGGTCGAGCCGACTCATTCGTGCTACAACCATACTACTAACGTAACTGCAGCACGTATATCGATATATATCGATGGCCCTACCACGTATATCGTCTACCACGTATATACGTCTTCGTAGGTTTATTTCGTAATACCAATAAACGTAATTAGTTATATCAGATCTAGAAACATTCAGAGTCCTAGCAGCCCTGCGTACAATACGCAGTGCAATAAAGGCGAAGTTGGAGCGTTGATGGCCACAATATTCCACAGTATTTGATTTTCGGAGCGTGCAAACAGACGGCTCGCGTTTCGTTATTTAACTTAAGTAAATTTCGATGTTCGGGACTCACAGCCACTGTTGATACTACGGCCCGGGAGGAGCGCTTCCATTTCAAAACGATTCCTGATTTGAATTGTTTGATGATGGCCATTGATAGCATTTATATATAAATACATAAAATTGTCTACAGTAAATGTCTCATAATTATAATTGAAGACTTTCGCTTTCAAAAGGTTATTAGGTTAGATAATTTATAATTAAAAGATATGTCGAAACAGATAAACAAGTTTTTTTGATTGTTTAAGGGTGACAAACAATATAATAAAGTTTTTTTTTATAGTGTAAGAGTGAATAATGTGGGCCATAGATAGAGTTGCGTTGTTACCTCAGAAGACTAAGATCGAATGCCTGGTTTCCAGCAAAACGCTGCTATTTTTTTTATTCATAGATAAAAGGCTTTGTCGCTGATGATATTATGCCACCCTGGTACCCTGGTAGTTACAAAAGAATCATAAATATAATAATTACTAACAAATAAACTTATTATACTTACTAGCATAGATATAGACTAAATCTATGCTTACTAGTTACCTTATTAATTAGTTATCTTATTAACTACGCTGCTATTTTACGCTGGTATTCTGGGAGACGTGGTGCTTTTCCGGTCGAGGCGACCCATTCGTATTATAACCCTATTAAGCTGCTGCCTAGGTCTACCACGATCCACGCTCTACGTATTACATCATTAATTAGTAGTTGTATATAATATCTTTAACTCTTTTGTTATGTATGGACATATTATTATTATTGAAAAAGTGTATAGTTACTGTGTAGTGGCGGTGTTAGAATACCCACTACCCCATATCATCCCGCGGGTGTTGTGGCGACAGAGGGAAACAAATCAGGAGACGGGCAGCAGCGATCCTAATAACCAATAAAAATAAAATAAGACCTGCGGTTGCCAACTCACTTACCAAGCGTGACAACTATGTCAAATATCCCCCCTATGAGACAATCTATGGGTGAGGTCTATGTTCAGCGGTGGACTTTAATAGGCTGTAGCAGTATGGTCAAAACAAGCAAACATTTCTCTAAACGTCAAATTATTATTTTTTATGTTGCAACGTTATCAAACGTTCATTGGCTATTGAAAAAAGTGTTGCCTGTCATTGTCTAACAGGCTCATGAAGCGCCATTATCTTATTGCTCCCATTAAAACATCTCGAGGACCCGCATGCGCAGCATCCGGCCGCCGAGTGGTAGACAAAACGCAGCCAGATCGTGCCCGAACACAATGGAAAGGGTTGATTGTGTCGAATGCCGTGTAGGTCTTTGTTTTCCGCTATTTTTTTTTAAATAATCCACAGATAATGAATGAGTCAAGCGCGTGACGAAACGTTGTACTTTGTACCGTGGGAGAGAGATGTTTGGTATTGTCAAACACTTTTTTATGGTAACATAATACCTATATTTACTATGATAAACTTTCATAAATTTATGCGAACAATTTTTTTCCGGGAAAATACTCAAATAAATACAAATCGGTCTTAATTAGGTACCTATGAAATATCGAAAATAATTGATGTACGAAAGTACATATTTAAAAAAGTATACAACTCTACTATTTTTAGTTCATGAAATTATAAATATTTCCTATTTTCGGCTCTAAACATTTTCGAATATGCAGTTGCATTAACTTAAAAAAGTTACAACACAATAAAACCAATCACAATTACTTGAGCTAACCCCTAATCGGCCACAGATCCTTTATAGCCTCATTTCATAAAAGCCGTATAATTTTCCAATAATTCCACTTCATTTTTTTTAAATCTCTTAATCGCCGTGAGATTTCAATACGTTTCCTGTTGAAAGCCGCCCACAATGAAATCATCTGCTTTATTCCGCCGATAAAGTAAAAAAATGTTTATGGTATCATAGTTAAAGTAAAATTACGCGCGCATTTTACTTTACCAAAATGTCAAAATGTATTATTATCTGTGATCTTTAGATATGCCGAATTAAAAATAAGGGATTTTATTATTACGTCAGTTGAATGTTGAAAATATTGATTACGTTACAATTATTGTGTGTCCTTCGAAAGACTTAGGATCGCAAATATTCTAAAAGTACTATATAAAAAATTAAACGGCACCTTTAATAAATTCTACATGCTTTAGTTTATTTTGTTCAATTAGAATTTCTTGTATAAGTATGTTGTTATTTAGAAATAATTATAATATCTGATTAAATAATGTAAGACCACATTTTTTTATTAATATTAACGTATATGGTAATTTTGTGGAACTTATTTCTTTTTATCTATTAATTTTATTAACTAATCATTATTATCCTCCTGTGTGTCCTCACCAGAATGGTTAAAATTTAAATTCTCTCATATTGACCCATTTATCCATTCAAAAAATACATTTAAACTAAAGATAGTACATGCTTTGACAGGAGTAGACAATTAATCTTTATTGTTTATGTTGGTATCCGTGTAGCATCTCAATTTAGGGTATCCGTAGTAGCATCTCAATTTAGATGTCCAATTCGCTAATTGACATAAAAGGAATTTTATATAATGTGTGTATATGTGTGTAATGTGTGTATGTCTGTGTACGTGGGTATATTGTATGTATATTTATTTATTTTATGTTTGTATATATATGTTTACCTATATGCATAAGTATTTAAATAAATTTGATTATATGTGATGTTGATGTATGTCTACATATGTGTATGTGTGTGTATGTATATGTATGTGTATATATATTATATTATCTTATTAAAGCATAAATATTTTCTTAGATCAGCCATGACAAACTTAGTATTGTTTTTGATCAAAGTTTTTGTTACTTTTCTTTTCTTACTTCTGATTCATGCTAAATTGTAAAAAGTGGATGACTGTTATTGGCCCTATGTAAAGACATATTATATAAGAATTATATATCACAGAATGAAGGCTGTTGTTATCCCTAATAATATAAAATAAAAATAAAATAAAAATTATCTGTTGTAATTTCTGTTCAAAAATTCCAAATCCCCGATTTATTGCCGCGCCGCGCGTTTGTGTAATAACCGCGAAAATATTGTTAGGCATAACAGCGGAATTCTCGGTTGATTTCGCAACGTTTCATATTAAAACCCGAGCACTTCGATGGAGATTATATTTTAGTGAATGGAGGAGTTTTTACAAGGGCGCATTGTGCTGGTGGATTAGTGCTATCTAAGAGGATAATGCACCTGACACGGATCCATTGTGGTCAGGTATTCTGCGGACGCATTGTGCTCTACTGAATTCTTAATGCTGAGTGCGGTGGTATTGCGTTGTTTGCGTAGGACGGATACCTTTTACGTTTTATTTTTGCAAATTTAAAGCATTATTATTTCATATTTCCTTATGAAATTTACTCTAACTGTTATAGTTTCTCGTGAAACTCGTCTCGTCCCACTAGGCAGACCACAACTGGGTATGGGTCTCTTCCAAAGCACGTGTAAGTAATTAAATTGAATTTGGATAAGATAAAATATTTAACAGATTTCACATAGCGAGGGAAGTTAATCTCTATCTACCTTGACACTGACAGAATTCTATCAAGAGAAGCCATAATTTAAAAGAAGAAGAATCTCTATCTATATATATATATAAATCAATAGCTGTCCGTTTGTCTCGCTAAAACTCCAGAATGGCTCGAACGATTTTCATGAAATTTTTTGTGTGCATTTGAGTGGGTTTCTGGAGGGTTTAGATTAACATTTGGATCCGGAAGGGATATCCCGAAATAACCTGTGCGAAGGCAGGGCGGATTGCAAGTTTGTTATACAAGTGTAAAGATTAATGTTTGTTTTTGAAATATTAGTAGTAGTTGAAATATTAGTTGTACTAATTAGATTATAAATGGATAACAAACTAAGACAAAAGAAATAAATGATTTCTTATATTTACGCCAAGACTACACATTAAATTAAACTATTTTTTACGGATTTTATCGCGTTTAATTTAACTTTCGAAATCGTTTAAAAGTAGTGTCATTTAAAAGAAATAAAATTGAATAAAAGCTAAAAATATGCAAAAATTTAAATAATACAACACTGAGGCATTTTTTGTGAATAAATACATACATCCATTAGAACCGGAAAAAATTATAACTAAGGCGCATCTTGCGTAACAAATAAGTTCACCTTAGGCTCAACTAACGACATCTGGTGATCAAGCTCTATGACAACGTGGCAGAATAATTGCACCATATTTATTTTTTCAAAAATGAGACAAGACCTGTGGCCAGCAGTGGGACCTATTTAGGCTGTGCTTTAAAAAATATTGTATTTTCCTCTAATTACTTTTGGATACTAAGTAGGTACAAGTTTTTCAAACAATAATCGAAAATTAGCCACAATATAAGTGATTATAAAAACGTAATATACTTCTCATGTTATAACTTATAGCAATTTAATCAGTGTATAGTGAGCAAATATTAATTTAGTGAATTGCAACATAAATATTTGGACGGAGCTTATAGTTCACGGTCGACTTGCAGGGGGCGACGGGTGTAAAGCTAATGTGTGGGTGTTTTAACGTAGGCTACGTACAGATTATGTATAGATGTTTTTGGTATTTAAGTATACTATATAGTTATATTCACGGAGTAGAACTATGATATGGTGTAAGAAAGCTGCAGCAGAAATGACGGCTTCGTGGCGCATTTGCTTAGTAGCAGAATTGGAGCGCTGAGGCCCGATGGGTCGAATTCCCGCGCGGAACAAGTATTTGTATGGCCTACAAATAACTGTTTCGGGTCTGGATGTTTGTTCTTGTTCAATTTATGTGTGTAAACTGCCTCCACGATACAGGAGAAAATCCTAGGGTAACGTTAGTAAAAAAAAAGAAAAAAAAATACGTCAGGTTGACTGGGATACCAGCATAATACTACTGTGCCCGTCGGTGAAATATTTTGACACATGAAATCCGTTAAAATGCACTGGAGTAGCGCAGTAGAGAAATCGCTCATTACCCTCTCAAGCATGAGAGAAGGCCTGTGTCGAGCTGTGGGGCGTAAACAGGTTATAATTTTACTTTTCTTACTTTCATAAATCTCTTTCGTAGAATACGTTGATTAGAACCGGAGAGCCTTTCGCTGGTAACGAGGCATTCCATTATTTTTTTATAGAATTAGGGTGACAAACGAGCACACAGTCCACCTGATGGTAAGTGGTTGCTGTGGCCCATAGCCATCTACATAATTTATCCCCAATTAAGAATCCAAATGTAGATGTGTTGTCACTCCTGTGGACTAACATGGAATGTCTCGTATCCAGTAAAAATTATCTCAGGTTCTCTACACCCACCATACGAAACGCACCAGCATTAAGCTCCTATTTTATGCTGGTATTCTGTGAGAGCATGGTCCTACCCCGGTGGAGCCGACCCATTCGTGCGAGAACCATAATATAGCTGCAGCGTGGCTTTATCACGTATGAACTTTTCGCAATTGTATCGCTAAATGCGTTAATTGAGGTCAATGCATTCTGCTTCCGTACGTCAAACTTCAAAATCAAATGACATCGACAACCTTAGTACACCAATTCTTACACCTGTAAAAACACACCGCAATCACGTTCCAAAAAAAATTACCATTTGTCGCATTCACTCACGTACTGTTATGAAGATTAACAGTGACAATTCTAACTGTTCAAATCTTCACACTTATATAATTTATTATCTGTAGCGTGGTAAGGTATAAAATGCACTAGCGTTTACTTTGACAAATGCTTAATAGACGGGTAGCCTCGTTTTTTGCCTCACCCGTACGATATTTTTATAAATAATAAAATAAATGAAGCGCATTGATCGGCTGTCAGAGCGTAGACCATGTTTACTCAGCGTCCGTCCGACATCCGATGTGTGCGACTGAACGATAATATGCGAGTGTCGGCCATTGTCATACCGCTATGTGACACAGAAATCTGACAGTACCATTTTGTAATAAAAAAAGAGAAGAAGAGAGAGATAAAAAAGAATATAATTCTGACAGAGGGAGTAGTGTTAATTTTCACAAAAATAAAGCTGAATTGCAATAATATTTCAAAATAAACTTTAAGTGTATGTCTCTTATATTGAAATAACTTGCTTCTGTTAAGGGAATTAGTAAAGAGATAAATAAACATTTTTAAAATTTTTGTCATTTTTAAAATCCTCGAAATGGCTGTACTGATTGTGTTTAAACTTTACGAACAATTAGGGGGCAATGCCAAAACGGATCTAGACTATATCATGTTATGTAAAAAACACTACTTACACTATGTTATTTAATAAAAGCTCAAAACAGTTATAGTAGTCGTCATAGCTAAAATTATTTTAAGCTTATGCCTATAATTTTATATTAAAACAGTATAAAAGTAAACCAGATTTAATGACTCCACAACAAAGCCCCAAACTGTCTGCTTCGCGTTCGAACGGTGCAATTTCTCTGCACGTCAAGTATATACAGAAACAGAAACTTTTTTGTTCAATATAGATTATAAATAATACTTATTGAAAGTCACTCCTTTGTTTAAATACCACTGATTCGAAAAAAAATCTCTGTCTTGGGAAGAACCGGCAAGAAACCCAGCGGATTTTTTTTAAATAACAGCTTACAATCATGTATGTTACACAATTAATCACACAAAACAAATTAGAAATACCTTGGTAGCGATCACCTCATTCCCAGGGGTTATTTTCATCCATAAATTCCTTAATATTATAATAACCCTTTTTCTACAAACTTTATTAAATAAAGTTTTTGAACTTTGAGCAGGTCAAATTTTGTATATTTTCTGGGATTTTGTTGTAAAAGCGTATACTTCGCACCAAGAATGAATTACTGACTCAGTGGAGTCGAGTACCTAACTGGTACTACTAGCTTGTGTCTGTTCCTAGTATTTACAGAATGAATATCACTTACTTTTATATAATTACTTTTATTTTTGTGTAGGTATATACATTACATTTTCATAAATGTATTGAAGCTTCGCGTCTAGTGTTATTCCAAGAAAATGGTGGTATCGACAAGACTCAATTCCTCCCCATTTAATATTACATTATTAGTAAATGTTTGACATTTGGAATCATGAATTTCATACATTTCGTTTTAGTGCCATTTAAATGGAAGTTATTAACAGTAAACCAATTTACTAATTTAGATATAGCATTACTTACTTCGCCATATTTTAATAATTGTCGTTTTAATTTGAAAACTAATGAAGTGTCACCAGCAAATAATACTATATTATGGTTATCCCCTACTATGTAAGGTAAGTCATTAATATATACAAGAAACATAAAGGGGCCGAGAATTAAGCCTTGAGGTACGCCCATTTTTACTATCGACCCGGAAGAGCTCATACTCTTAATGACAATTTTTTGTGTTCTGTTGCTTAAATATGAAACAATTAATTTAAGAGCATTACTTCTTACACCGTAGTGTTGTAGTATCCTGATTAATGTTTCATGGTGAACACGATCGAAGGTTTTGGATAGATCACAGAATATACCCAAAGCATCCTGTGAATTCTCCTATGCATTGAAAATATATTTAATCAACTTAACACCAGCATCAGATGTCGAGCGACCCCTTGTGAAACCAAATTGATTTTATGAAGTAAATTATTTACATTAAAACTTACTTTAAAAAAAACCATTAGATCAAGAATAATTTTTCAAAAATTTTACTAAGTGTTAGCAGTACAGAAATTGGTCTAAAATTGTCGGGGTCTAATGTACTACCAGATTTAAATAAAGGTATTACTTTTCTATGCTTCATTAAATCAGGAAACACACATAAACTAATAATACACATACAAAATAATAGCTAATTGAGGCGCGATTATATCTATTATAGACGCAATAACTTTAACAGAAATTCCCCACAGATGTACAGTTTTCTTAATATCAATAGTTTTAAAATATTTTACAATGTCTTTTGATGATATTTTATGAAATGTAAAATTTTTTGTACACACATTTACATTTTGTTTAAGTAATGATTCGGCGATGGCAGAAGAATTCAGTGACTTAGTGGTTAAGATCGGAATATCAGTTAAATATTTCTCAAACACCATTGCAACATCCTAATCTGATTCAGTTAATGAAATATAGTAGTATGTATCTAACCCACCATCACAGCCCTCACAAGTCCACACCTCAACCTCGGCCACAATGCCACAAAACACGGTACTGAAGCGGTCTGCATCCACTTTCTGCATGTGTTACCAGGTCGTCAATTGGACGGCCGCTCTAGACTTTGGCTACCATAACGAGGCTGTCACTCAAGAACTTTCTACTCAATAGATTGTCAGTTCTTCATAATGTGCTTTGCCACTTCAGTTTACGAATCCGTTGAATTTTATGTCTGCGGAATACAGGCGTATTCAATTACAACATCATACTAAGCAAAAAACAATTATTTTTATAGTAGGTAGTTTAATAATGTTTAACAAGAAATTTTTAAAAAAAAATCTTTACCACGCTTTCACAGAATACCAGCGTAAAATAGCAGCTTCATGCTACTGTGTGTCGTATGGTGAGTGTAGAGAACCGGAGACCCTTTTTACTTTAAACGAGACATTCGATTTTAGTCGTCCATTTAATTTCTTATCATTTCATTCATTCTTAGGTAGATGTAGATGTCTATGAACCACAGCATCCACTGACCATCAGCTGGACTGTGTGGTCGTTTGTCACACCCTTATTCTATAAAATAAAATTCAATCCACAGATTTGCTTACTTCTGTTTAATTTAAATTAGATTGTATACATATAATGAAGAGGCAACTGGATTGGAAAACAAAATGACATTGGATTGGAAAAACAAAAAAAAAACAAATAGATATTAAAATCAACACGTCAATAAAGGATAGAAATAACTGAATTAAAACGTTAACTCACGATCCTTAGAAATGGTTGCAGCAAATGAAGAGCTAAATAAATACGAGTGCAACATTTATATTAATTGCGTCTTTAGGGTAACCAACTTTCATTTTCAACGTGTATAATATATTATGCGCTCGAAAACTTATTACGTACGTGTACCAGGCTCTTTTACACGTATAGGGATAATATCTAAAGAAAAAGTAATTTGAGAGTGTTGAGATTGTAAGAGTTAATAACCACCGTTAACACCGTTATAGTTAACTTAACATTTTAAAAAGAAAATAAAATAAACAATTTGCTGAGATATGTTGTTTAAATATGAAATAATCTGAATATATTTTTTAAATTTTTAAATAAACTAGTAATTCCTCCCGTTATTTACAGCCGCATTATAAATCATTACATTTTAAATGGTGACCCTAACTTAACAATGTTGCAAGTCATCGTTCTTAGAAACGGAACACCTACGTTCTATCTCATGCCTCTAGATAAATAAATTATGAAAAAATCACAATTTTGAACCTTATATATTCAGTTGAAAGGCCAAAAATGAATGGTGTGCCTATCAAAATCCCAGTATAGATATATCCTCAATGTTGGCGCCAAAATTGACTTGTATTGTCAAAGTGACAGCTTGTTGGGTGGCAACAATTTAGTAATACTTAAAACTTTTCTCTTTAATTTATTATTTCTTAGAAGAGAAAAAAATCAATTTTAGAAGCTAACTTTCAGAAATTATCATTGTTAACATATTTGGTTACAACTGATAAAATCAAATAACTGCCTCTAAGTGGGTGTAAGGTTCTCGAACGCGTAAGGTAAAGACCCTTTTAGCCGTACCCGAAATGTCATATCCCTCGACGACGAGGAACAACAATCATTTAGAAGTAAAACAAATAAGTGGATGACGTACTCGTGTGAAGAGTGCGTGCGAGGAAACACGAAACATTATGCACAAGAAGATTGAAAAGAAAGTACTCGAGAGGAGAGCGTCCAAGCCTCGCCGGAGAGCAATAAGCGACGCCCGTAGTCGGGGCCCGTTCATTAACTCTCGCCTAGGCCATAAATAAGCAAGCGGTGACGCTTCTGAACGTGACAGATGTTTGAGTTGCGAAGTGTCGTGTATTTTTTTTTGAAAGATGTTTCCCCGCACTAGGATTTTCTCCTGTATCGTGGAAGCAGTTTACATACAAAAATTCCAAAAGTACAAACATCCAGGATCCGGAGCAATTATTTGTAGATCTTACAAACGTTTGTTCCGTGCGGGGTTCAAACCCGCGGCCCAGAGCGCTGCAACTCATTGCTAAACAGGCGTAGGACAGTTGCCTTGAACCACAAAACTTTAATGGATGGTGGCGCCATCCATAATTTGTTTCCAAAAATAATTTGTTTATAGTTGGTCTTATGGCTTCACAGATGTCGCTACTTTGGAAAAATAAAATGAAATTTACTTACAAAATAAAAATAAGTGCACCAAAAAATGAAATGATGATATTGATAAAAAATTATCATTTTAACATAAAAACACGTAATAATTATCGAATCAATCGATAAATATGACAATTATGATACTGGCAACCAGCATTTTATAATAAAAAATTAAAATTAAAAATGAGATAATTGTCATATTAAATTGTCATTCCTGTAACATTGCAAATACCCTTTTTATATATTATTATTATCTCACAAATACAAGTGTACTTATTGAAACTATTTACCTACTTTTAATATTAAAAGTATAAATTAGTATTACAAAAAAAGTAGAAATTGTTTCAGTAAGTATGCGAATTAAAGAACATAATAGTTAAATTAATATGATGTACATAATATAGCTATATATAGTGAATTAGTTCGGATTCAATTTGTAGGAGACGCTAGTAGTTCAATTTTGTCTGCAATAAAATATCGTCAGAGGGCTCTCTTTTCCTGTATATACTTATTATACTCTTTGTTGCTAAACCACTGCGGCACAAAGCCGTCAATTATTCGACTGCCGAGCATTCTAAAATCGAAACCTTAAATAATAAATAAGTATGTCTTTTTGAGAAGCTGAAATTCCGTTATTTTGTTAGCAAATATCTAAGAACGCTTTAGAATCAATAATGTGATGTACCAATGTGTTTTCATTTTTAATATTTTCTTTAGAAACATATGAAAACATTACGATATAAATGTAAACACTGTTCGTTGACTGCAATTCCCACGACGGATCTGTCTGTCTGTCATCCGCAGACAGAGTTTCTACTGTAAACATAGAAATCAAACGCTGGTTGCTACATCGAGTCACTCTTGTTATTGTAACGGATCTCATAAATGTATCGAAAACAAAATGGTGGATATTTATACTCAAATGTATCGCTATTATATAAACAAAATGGCGGATATTTAAGCGGGAGTTTTCATAGCGAAACGGCGTGAAACTCCGGTCCGGGGTGGAGGGGAACACATCCATTTCAAAGAATAAACACGGAGGAAACTCTCTCGATGTATAAATAATAAATAAAGAGTATATTTTGCTGCGTTTAGAGCGCTCGTAGACAAAGGCTGCCCGCTCCGTGGGGCAAACATCGCATCGCGTTCTATTTATTCTTTCGTCATTAAGGTGGAGTGTTGACTGTAGTGTAGCGTGCTCTAGCGCTAATTTCAGGGAGGTCAGGCGCGTAGGATCTTGACTAAAGTTGAAAAAGTTATATATACGGATTAAGTTTCTCTAGAATAAATGTACGTACTTCTAAGCAATTCGTTTACCTAAATCTATATCTATCAATTCTAAAGCTGTGAGGTGACAAACGTTATATCACAATCGAGTACCTAGTACTGATGAAACAATTAGCAAGGCCTCAGAGTAGACACAATATGTCATACAAAAGTATAGCTGTTTTAACAGCGATGTTTTTTTTGTCGTTTTTATGTTATTTTTAAAGTGGAACCAACTTTAATTCCATTATATTAAAGATATTAAAAACTAATAAACTAAGATCCACGCAATAAAATATAAATAGCAAAATTGAACACTTTGAAAAAACCCTCGACGGATGTAAAAGTTGTAATGTAAAAAGGATTAAACATTTTTTTTTGAAAGATTCCCGACTAAAAGGAAGTACCTAAGTCGCGAAAGATAAAAATAAAAAGCGTTTTAAATATGGTTCATTAGTAGAGAAGTCTGTCATAAATAATAGACAACTATTTAGTTATTACCTCAGTTCTTCCTACCTTTGTGTAACTATCTATTTGTTTGCCGTAGCTATAGACACAGCAATAAAATCAAATAAGCAAGATTATTTTTCAAAGAGTAGCCAAATTTTAAACTTAACTACAAATATATAAATAATGGTATACTGTTACTACATGTGTGCGACTCATTCACAGCTTATCGATCGACCCTTACGAATGTGTAGGCGTACTAAAATAACAGACAATCAGTTAAAATAATGCATTACCACGCATTTTGAATTTAAAAGATAAAAAGGACAGAATGTTTGATATATTTTTTTAATTAACTTTTCTTTACTAATTGGCTATATTAATTATTTTGAACCTTCTCTGCAAATTTGGCCGGTTATGACAAAATAATCCTGTATAGGTACAACAAAGATTCACCTACCTATTACATAATATAATTACAAACCCAAGTAAAAAGTAAAGTACGTGTGTGCGTGTGTAAATAAATAAATAAATCCTAAGATATCTGTTGTGCACAAAAGTTACCTTCGGGCAACTTTTTGTTAACTATAGAAATCTGTTTTCTATTGAAGTAAAGTTTCAGCCTATAATACATCCCACTATTAGGCACTAGGATATCTGAGAGCATTATGGAGTAAGCAGTTGGTACGCTGCGCTGCTTCATTGCGTGCTGGCGGACTTAACATCATCGAAAGACTTGATTCCTCAGACATTCCGGTTTCCTCACGATGTTTTCCTTTACCGCAGAGCGCGTTGTAAATTAACACTCAATATTATTGTTAACAATTTCATTCATAACGGCGAGACTAGAGTTATTGCTTACAAAAACTGACCGCTATGTTTGTTGCAGGTCAAGATATGGTTCCAAAACCATCGCTACAAGTGTAAACGGCAGGCGAAAGAAAAGGCAATGGCAGAGCAAAATCAACACAATCAGGTAATCATAGAAATATATCGCATTTTCAACCGACTTCAAAAAAGCAGGCGGTTCTCAATTTTACTATATTTTTATGTGAGAACTTTTTTCGAGGTGAACCGGTTTTGATGTACCTTTTTTGTTGGAAACCTGGTGCTTTTCATCTGGTTTCATATATATTTGATAAAGATCTGACCAGGAGTTTGTGAGTTATCCTTAATAATGCGTATTTAATTTACTTCAACTACATTGGTGATGTTCTCATTTTATTTATATTGAAGTCGGTTGTACAACATTTTTAATTTTACTACTTGTCTGTCTTTGAAGGCCTATCGATATTCCTATCAATATATAATCTGTACCCGTTTAACAAAGACTATGCTACCACCTATTACCTTGGTAGGTAAGTACTATTTATTTTAGTTATCCGATACTTATAGGTAATTAAGAAAATATTAAGGGGAACTATATATTTGCCAGAGTGCCAACTGCACCGACTAATGGCAGAAAATCTATCAAAATTATCTCTATGTTTATGTTTTTGCTTTGTAAATTCATTAGTAGATATTTCAGAATGGGTTGAAAATATTACTAGAAAATATAGAATAACTTTCGTAAAATATAGACGCTACAAATTTTCCGTTAAAGTTTTTTTTTCCTATAAAGTTTCCGTTTTTCAAACCTAAATAGTTCTATTTAAGCGTTATTTACTTCAATATTATGATATTAATAATTGCGTATACCTATAAAATTATTAGAAAAATCTCCACCTCTATTTCGCTTCAGTACAAATCTTTTTAAATTTCAATACCGGTAAATGAATAATGAATATTAAATGCGCGCGATAAAATCATCTGCTGACGGAGCAGCGGGCCCCTTGTTTGGTCGCGACAGACTTTGCCCACTCGATGGCAATCTCCCGACCGATGGGAGAATACGGGCCGCGGAATTTTGCAACCCCACATTTATTTTAATTTCCTCTTGCTCTTAATAGCCTGCAAATATGCGCAGTGGAACTGGAACTAATAAATATAGAATGAATAAAAAATATTCATTCTATATTTATAATCTTTACGCGGTAGAGCCATAATGCAGCTATATTAGTAATATAGTTGTAGCACTAATGGGTCGGCTCGACCGGGGAAGGACCACGATTTCACAGTGAAGAATAACAACGTAAAACAGCAGCTTAATGCTGTTGTGTTTCGTATGGTGAGTGTAGAGAACCGGAGACCCTTTTTTACTGGAAAGGAGGCATTCCATCTTAGTTCTCACGGGTGACAATGCATCTGCATTTTGATTCGTAATCGAAAATAGAAATGTAGATGTCTATGGGCCACAGCAACCACTTACCATCAGGTGGACTGTGTGCTCGTTTGTCACCCTTATACTATTTATAAAAAAAATTTATAAGTTGCGTTTACGAGTATGTCACAAATACACTATTAAACGTTTTTTTGTAAGTCAAACATAGATTATATCATAAAGTTTTAGCTATATTTAGAAAGAAAGAAATTATTGTCACTCCAATGCCTACCATTACATTAGAAGAACTTTATTAAGGGTGACCATACTAAAGAAGAAGAAAAAGAAGACTGTTTAAGAATAAAATATTATTATGACGGCTCCGTGGCGCAGTGGCTTATCAATGAGTTGTTGCGCTGGGTGCCGCGGGTTCGAATCCCGCACGGAACAAGTATTTGTATGGCCTACAAATAATTGTTCCGGGTCTGGATGTTTGTCCTCGTGCAATTATGTTTGTAAACTTTCGCTGTTCGTACCATCTGTATGCTGATGACTTACAAATTTATGCTCAAGCTGAGGTGGCATGTATCGATGATGTGATTGAGAAGCTCAACTGTGATCTCAATTGTATTTCTAATTGGTCAAACAGATTTGGCATTAGGGTTAATCCATCAAAATGTCAGGCTATTGTAGTTGGTAGTTCTCGTAGACTGACTAAAATTGATATGAAGGCGTTACCTCCCATTATATTTAATAATGTTATTGTTCCTTACTCAACAACTGTTAAAAACCTTGGCTTAATTATAGACAACACCCTCAGCTGGCGACCGCATATATATGAAGTGAGCAAAAAGGTCACTAACACTCTGCGTCATCTGTATCGTCTCAAGAATTTTTTACCGTTAGGGACTAAGGCAATGCTAATACAGACTTTAGTGTTGCCTATTCTGGATTATGCAGATGTTTGCTATGCTGATGCCTCGCAAGAACTTCTAAACAAACTGGATCGACTTCACAATAATTGCATACGCTTCATTTTCGGTTTACGTAAATACGACCACATTTCCTCTTATATTTCTCAGCTAAAATGGCTACCTCTCCGCTATCGCAGACATTTCAGAATACTGTGCACGTTATTTTCAGTTTTACACGATCCGTTTGTGCCTGAATATCTGAAATGCAAATTTCAGTATCAAGGTGATACCCATAATCGTTGTCTCCGTTCTACGGAAAAATCTAACCTCCATGTTCCCCTCTGTCACACTAGCTTTTTACACAAATCTTTTACTTCTCATGCGGTAAGATTATGGAACGAGTTACCGGGCAGTGTACGCGCAGCCACGAGCAAGGCATCGTTCAAACGCTTGCTCTGGAATTACTACCTAACGTTGCAGGAGTAGTTTGTGGTTTTCCATTTCATTTTTACATTTGTTATTGGAGTTTGAATCAGAAACTGCCATATTTAATTATGTATATATATGTATAATAAGTAGTATGTGTATAATAAGTAGTAGTAAGTAAATATTTGTATGTATGTATTTATATATATTTATGTATATATATATATATATATATATATATATATATATATATATATATATATATATGTATATATACTGTATGTATTATATAGACATAAATGTTATTTACTTAGCTGTTTGCACTTTGCACCCACAATATTTTCTCTGCTTAGCCTGGAGGTAGACTGGTAGAGAATGCCCTGTTGCATTAAGTCCCCCTTTTTGTACTTGGTGTGCAAATAAAGCATAAATAAATAAATAAATAAATAAACTGCCTCCACGATACAGGAGAAAATCCTAGTGTGGGGGTAATGTTTTTTAAATAAAAAAAGATTATAAAAGTGACTTTCAAACTAATAAACTAGTTTAGTAGGTGGTAGGACTCCTATTATGTCTAGGGTTCCGTCTAGAATTATACGGTGGAGAGGCCGTTAGCATTTGTGCAATTAACAAATCACTAAAGCCTCTAATTAGTATAGGTACTACTGGAAATGGATCTCGCTCATGGAACTTTTTTATCGTAATTGTCATGCATGGTGAGTGACGGATTCTCGATCGCAGTAACACGTCTCGCACCTGTATCTCTGATACTCTTCATTAGTATAGTTTTTTTTTTATAGAATAAGGGTGGCAAACGAACACACAGTCCACCTGATTATAAGTGGATACTGTGGCCTATAGACATCCACATCTGTCATTAATTAAGAATCAAAATATAGATGCGTTATCACCTCTGACGACCCTCAGAACTCCTCTACACTCACCATAGGAAACACAGCAGTATTAAGGTGCTATTGGGTATTTTACATATGCGATTATTGAGTCGAATCTTACGACAGCCGTAAGTTATTTGGTGTGACAGCTTCTTTATCAACTCATCACACATTTTTTTATTACTGTATAAAATAAAAGATCTGTAATAACCATGACATCAGCTTTAAAATAAATTTAAATTTTTAAACATGGTAGAGCCATGCTGCGGCTATGTTATGGTTGCAGTACGAATGGGAAAGGACCACCCAAGGATTCTCACAGAGTACCAGTATAAACTGTATCTTATATGGTGAGTTAAAGAATCGGAGACCCCAATGGTACCCAATGGTATACGAATCGGTAACAACGCGTCTACATTTCGATTTTTAATCGAGGTTAGATGTAGATGTCTATGGACTACAGCAAATATTATTATCAGGTGGTGTGTTCGTTTACGGCTTTTTATAGAACAAGGGTGACACATATTCTATAAAAAATGATCCACGAAATAAATGGATCTGATTCTAATTCAGAATCCCAAAAAAAAAATCCTAAAACGCAAATTTATTTATTTATTTTTTTATTTATTTATTCTTTATTGCATTCCTTAACCTAAAAGAATACAAAGGGCGGACTTAATGCCTTGTGGCATTCTCTACCAGTCAACCCATGGAGTGGTGAGAATTTGAAGTAGGTGTAGCAATATAGAATAAAAAGAAAATAGAAATGTATAATTAATTACATTATATATACATATTACTATTATATACAATAAATAAACTATAAAAATATATCCTATTTATACATGTATACAAATATATACGTACATACATAAGCATACATATATTCATACCAACATACATATACAAATAATACATATTAATAACTATAAATATATACGTCTAAAATATAAATGACATGGATGATTCATCTAAGAAGCGTTGTCTTTAACAGATAGATGATTACGCACCAACTTTTTAAAAGCAAATTTAGTGGGAGCTTTTCTGATGTCGTCAGGCAAGGAGTTCCAAAGGCGTGCAGCCTGAACTGTAAAGGAGTTACCATAGAACTCGGTGAAGTGAAGTAAAGTAAATCAAATAGTACTTTATTCATTTATTTTGTTTTATTTTTTAAGAGTGCTGTTAGAATTTAATTAGAACTCAGACGAAGCGTCCAAAGAAGTCTTAATTATAATTGGGGTCCAATCAATAAATTCATTAGGTTGCAAGCGGTGAAAGACGTCGCGGCGTACTCCTAACAATCATAAAGTCAGCGCAACAAGCTACCCGGGCGCTTTTGCACAAATTGAGCCAATCAGTGAAGCTTGGCAACACATGAATTTTAAGAGTAGCCAATGCAGAAATTATTTTATGCATTTTTTTTTATATAATATTATTTTAGTTCTAGATACCTTACAATTTAGGCACTATAAACTAATAATAATTTGTCACAAATAAATTTCGTCTGTATTTAGATTGTAGTCTTATAATTTAGTTTAATTGATTAACGACTCGGTAGAGCAGTGGCGAAGTGTTTCGCAGCAGCGTTGCCGACCGTGGATTCGATTCCCGTACTTCCGACAATTTGTATGGTCTACAAACAACGAGCGATTTTTCGGGACTGATACCACATAGGAACCTTCAAGAAAAGAGCCTATTTTTAATAGGCTGACAACACATCTGCAATTCCCCAGGTGAACCGCATGCTCGTTTGCCCGTTCTTGTGTAAAAAATAAACTTTAGTGGCAATCACTGCGTTATGATTTTTCATTATGATAATTTTTAATATCCTAAAATAAGATATAAATGTAAAAAAGAAGTCGGCGTATGGTCGATACTGATTTTTTTTTACCAGCGAATCCAGCCACGAACTCCACCAGAGTTACACAATTCTCCTGCTGATCTGAATGTTTGGTCATTTGTAACTTATTGTAAGTAAAACGTCTCCACGATACAAGACAAGTTTCCAGCTATTGTTGTTTATTAAAAAAAACCTAAATGAAGATTTCTGTCACAAGTGAAGACTCTTGCACCACTTGTACCTACCTACATAATGTAATTAATTTACTAGTGATGGCAATCGATTGTTGTATTGCTGTTCTTGTCTGATTAACTGAAGTTACCGTGATTATTTAGGAAACATATTTTTTTTATAGGATAGGGTGACAAATGAGCACACAGTCCACCTGATGGTAACTGGTTACTGTGACCCATAGACATCTACATCTATCCTCAATAAAGACTCAAGATGCAGATGCGTTGTCGCTTAATAAATACGAATCCCGGGTCAGCCTAAAGTCAGTTATTAGCTTTTTCTCTCAAGAAATTTTTAGTACTAGTACGAAGTCCGGAAGTTGGCGGTGTTCCCTCCCTCGGCAAGCACGTAAGCCGTTGATCCATGTGCACTATAATCCTGTCCTGTGCTGATGGCGAGTCCCAGTTGTGACTGGCGGCCGCTTTTTTTATAGGATAAGGGTGACAAACGAGCACACAGTCCACCTGATGGTGTGGTTTCACACGTGAGGACTAAGATGGAATGTCTCGTTTTCAGTAAAAAGGGTCCCCGGTTCTCCACACTCAACATACGAAACACAGTAGCGTTAAGCTGCTATTTTACGATGGTATTATGTAAGAATATGATGCTGGTATTCCGTGACCGAGATTCGATGTAGAGGATATTATTTGATGCACGAGGATTAATAATAACTTCTCCATTTATTCCCAAGACTATTTTATAAGAAAATTCAAATTTCAAATATCATGTTGATTTTCAATCATCTACCGATGATTTTTGGGTAAAACGACTGATAAACGACAGACCGACCATTACACTAAAAAGTTTTTGACAAACATAACCTTAACCATTTGTTCTACAGTCATCGTCGTCACCGAGACGAGTGGCTGTCCCGGTCCTGGTGAAGGACGGGAAGCCGTGCGGGTCTGGTGAGTCATCGTCTCCGGCACACAGTCACTGCGCTACCCCGACCTCTGGGTACAGTGCGCCCCAGCCGTCGCAGGCGGCCTGCAGTAACCCGCTAGTGTCGTCCTACCGTCAACCTACCGCCTACCAGCAGCAGTGCTCCGGCTATCTCCCGCTACAGGGTAGGGCCTGGTAGAAATTCCCACAGCTTTACCACGAGACAATGTTCAAGGAGGAGATGTACTTCGATTAAACTCTATGAAGCCATGGTTTGAATTGTAAATATATATTAAAATAAATTGTACACAGCACCGACTTGTTGGTATTGTGTAAGTTATTTGTTGGTAACATTAAAAATGAATATCAAACCTTAAATCTAGTTAATCGCTTGTTTTTTTTAATCGATAGATAAAAAAATTAACTGCCAGTATGATTTGCTTTGATATATTATTTACTTTTTAATTTCATATGGCTGTTATGATTTTTAAATAATCTCTTCTATACATCTATATATCTATATATAAATAATAAATCTGAAGAAAAAATGTGTGTTCACGATTCACGCAAGAGAACCACTGGACAGATTTCCGTAAAATTGTGTTAGACAGTAAATGACCGTGTATAACATATAGGAAATTTTTTATCCGCTTACGGAAGAGTAAAAAAGAACTATGTTTTTACTTTTTTAGTCTTTTATCATTATGGCTGCTGATGGTTCTATTAATCCTAAAGAAGATTTAGCTATACGTATAATAAATCTATACAAAAAAGTGTGTGTGTGTGAAAATAAACCCATCGTGCCACCAACCAGAAAGGACAGAATAACGTCTGGCTGGCCAGCTAGTTTTTTATTTTTATATAAAATTCAAACCAGTAAATGGCATATTTAATCCTACGAGAACATTGTCACTGGTAAAGCGATGCTGCATGCAGCTAATAAAAAATGTGACGTTTATGGTTCTAATAGTGATGAAGTGAAGTGAATTGGATAATATGGATATCGTGCACTGCGACTTTCGGGAGGAGGTTATTGTGTATATATTTAGCAATAGTTAAAAGCACAGTTACGGATTTGACTTTATTATTTTTGTAACGTTCCGTTTTACAACATACAGTAAAAGTAATTCTAAATTAGAGTGTTTTTGAATCATTTAGGATTTTGCTACTGCTGTTTTTATATTTTAAAGGGATTAACAAATTAAGTGTCAAATAGAAATGCATATATGAGTAGCGTAGTGGGGTGAAAACTTACTTTTCACTAAAACTTCAGACCAATAAAAAAAAATAGAACATTTCGTAAATAGTGATGACGAAATCATGGTCAACTGCGTGATACGCATGCAGGCACACGTCTTTCTTCTTTCTTCCTTTATCAGCCCGTAAAAGTTCACTGTTGGATGCACACATATTATGTACCTACAACCATTTTGTTGGTTGCAAATATGTGTGCGTGAGTGCGTGATCTTACAATAAGTTGAGCATGGTTTTGTCGTCACTTGAAATATGCATAGTGTTCTGTCCAACTTATTTGTTGGTCTGATATCCTAACAGAAAACAAACCGACACTTATATCTCTTTTCCAGACTTTACCGAATTGCGTTTAGGGATTTCTACCAATTTAAGCTCAATGTTTGCTGTATTACAAATAATACAAGCATTTAGTTGTATTTGCTGTAAATAACTGATATTGTAGTTAATTGTTGTGTGAATAGTACATAATTTATGTTTAAAACGATCAGTGTTTTGTGCGTGTGTAGATAGTAACTTGTAAATATAATGCATTGAGTTAGACAAGTAGCTGTCGGCGAAATAAATTATGAAATTTGTTTTGTTCAATTGTGTGGTTATTTAGTTGCCAATGTGTGGACACATCATTTGCTAATGTCATTTTTTAACACTCGAATTTTAATTTGATTAAATTACTTTAAAAAAATGTCAAGATATTAAACATATATTTGAGTTCAATTAGTATTTATGAATCGTTCATTTATCTAACCCTTGCTACATTTAATATACATTTTATAATCACCTTACGACCGAACACAAATATTTAAAATTATTTGAAAAAGACTACAAGAGACAACGAATTATTTTATTGAAAATTATGACATTATTAAAGTCTAAATTTTACGTTGACAGCAAATAATAGTATCACTGTCACATTAATTGGCTAATTTAATGTAAAATCGGTCAAATTGAGGTATCTATAAAATTGATAAACGGACATAAATTGACGGATTTACACGAGGACGAGTACGAGTTAAATCCATCAATTTAAAGTTCATATCAATATGATATTAGCAAAATTAAATAAATTTATGTCTCAGAAAAATTACCTCTAAGTTGTTTATTTTGTACTTAAATCAGCATTTTCTTTTTGTTTCATACTAACTAACGAATAGTGTAAATAATATTTAGTAAGATCTGTTTTAGAGAATTGACAGCATAGTAGAAAATGGCGCGATAGCGTTCGAAAATGAATCATAGCAATAAGCACCTTTATTGTAAAAATATAACGCTGATTTTCGTCAGTTGTAATAAAATAAAAATGTAATTAATGTTTTTTTAACCTAATTTATACACGTTCTGACAATTAGATCGAAATAATTTCGGTTAGTTTTAGGGAAAGTTATTATGAGTAATATTATAAATAACGCTATTATTAATGAGAAGGAATTTGTAATTATAATGAAAAAAGAGGTGTAATGAATTTCGATTTATAAAATTAATAAAAATTAACGAGTTTTATTTCGCTTTTTATTTTTAAATTAACCCTTACAAGACCCTATGAGATTAAAAGAATTTAGATTCTTAACACGTTTTCATTCAGGAAATACGTAAATGTTTTATTTAAATTTTAGTAATCTGATTATTTTAAAAAAAATTAAAAGTTTGGTATAAAATCTGCTATGTGATGGTCATTTTTTTTTAGTTTGTTGTCGTCTGTTGAACGGTGGGCTCTCCTAGAATGCGCCAAGTGGCATGGTGTATTTTTGATAGACCTATAGCCAGTGCCTGCATTGCATTGTTCCGGTTTGAAGTGTAGAGAAAGCCAATGTAATTACAGGTTGTGGGGCTGACTTTGTATCAGATAGACTTTTAATTTGTCTGTTAGATACTTCATTTCTATAGATTAGAATAGAAACATTTTTATCCAATATAACATACAGTACATAATACTTATTGAAAGTCATTATTTTACTTTTAACACTGGTTCGCAAAAAACCTCTGTCCTAGGAAGAACTAGAGAGAAACCCAGCGGGACTTTTATTTTTAAAAAAAAACACAATTTATAATATAATATTTTATACAACTGTTATGAAAACATTTAGAAACAGCATGGTAGCTATCACCTCATTCCCAGGAGTTATTATCAGTCATGTACTCTTTAGTGGTATAATAACCCTCACTAGACAATTTTTGCTTAATAAATAATTTAAACCTTTTGATAAATAGGACCTGCATATTTTCTGGGACTTTGTTGTAAAAGCGTATACATTGCCCCATGAAGGAATTACTGACTCTTTGGTGTCGAGTAACTGGTATAACTAACTTATGCTTGTTCCTAGTATTTACAGAATGTAGGTACATCACTATTTTTCAATAAAGTTATTTTTGTTTTGTGTACGTTCATTAAATTCTCGTAAATATATTGAGAGGCCAAAGTTAATATATTTATTTCTTTAAATATTTTCTAAGGGATTCCTTCGGACCTAGGTTATAAATTGCTCTTATGGCGGCTCTCTTTTGCAAAACAAAGATAGTTTCAATGTCAGTCGCATTACCTCATTGCAAGAATCCATATGACATTATGCTTTGGAAATTACTAAAATAAACTAATCTAGCTGTTTCAACACATGTAAGGCATCTAATCTTTTTTACAGCATATGCTGCAGAACTAAGTTTGCTAGCTAGTTTAGATATATGAGAAACTTTGCGACAACTGTAATTCCAAGAAAAACAAGGCCCAGCTCGTCTCCTTTTAAAAACACACTAGTATTATCCTGTTTAACATTAGGTGTGGTGAATTTAATACATTTCGTTTTATTACCGTTCAAAAGCCAATTATTGATGTTAAACCAGTGTACTACTTTTGATATAGCATTATTCACTTCGTCGTATATTTCAATAATTGCCTTATTAGTCAGAAAATCGACGAAGTATCATCAGCAAATAATACTATATCATGGTTATTCCCTACCAAGTAAGGTAAGTCATTAATATAAACTAAGAACAGAAAGGGACCAAGAACTAAACCCTGACGAACACCCATAGATACTACCGATCCGGAAGAACTGCATCAATTAATAACAACTGTTTGCGTTCTATTATTTAGATATGATATAATAAGTTTAAGCACTATGTTTTTTTACATCATAATGGTATAGCTTCCTGATATATGTCTCATGGTGAACACAGTCGAAAGCCTTGGAAAGATCACAAAATATACCCAAAGCATCTTCTGAATTTTCCCATGCACAGAAAATATGTTTGATTAGCTCAACATCGGCATCAGTTGTCGAGCGACCCGTTGCTGACTGTTATGGAGTTATTTATCTACGTTAAAAAAACTTACCTTTGATCTGGAATAATTTTTTCAAAAATTTTACTGCACGTTGGCAGTACAGAAATAGGTCTAAAATTAGCCGGGTCCAATGTACTGCCAGATTTAAATAAAGGTATAACTTTACTATGTTTTATTAAATCAGGAAACACACCAGATTCGGTACTAGCATTGAAAATAATAGCAATTTGGGGTGCGATCGCATCTATTATAGACGCAATAACTTTAACAGAAATCTCCCATAGATGTGCTATTTTCTTAATATCAATCGTTTTGAAATATTTTACAATATCACTTGATAATATTTTATGAAATACAAATTCTTTTTTACATACATTTACATTTTGTGTGAGTAATGACTCGGCGACAGCAGGGAAAAAATTGAGTGACTTTGTAGTCAAGATCGGAATGTCGGTAAAATATTGCTCAAAAGCCGTGACAACGTTTTGATCTGATTTCGTTAAAATGTTGTTAAAATTTAATTGAAAGCTTGAGTTGTGTAGTTTCATCTCGCCAGTTTCACTATTGATTATAGGTACTCCAAGTCACCTTAATTTTTAGAGGCATTCTTAATTTTGTTTCTTAAATGTAAATACTTGGATGTGCAACATATTCTTTTAAATACTTTGGAATATTTTTTTTTACATATTATAGTCTTTCATTGTAAAGGTCATATAACTTTTGTCCACTCCTATGGATTCCTACTGTCACCCACTCATTAAACGATTTGCGACTGTTTAAAGAGTTTTAGAAGTAGACATTTTATTAAATTCAGGAATTATTCGTTCAAATAATGATAGTTAGTATTGATTTTATATGTAAGAAATGGCTTAATAAGCTTTTTCACTATACTACATCTAAATCTCTCTAAACGATGTTCATTTATTGGAACAAGCTCAACTTTCTTAACTTCCTGTTTTTAGTGCATGTAAGGTAGTGAGACCAACTGTCCACAGTGATCAGAACATAAATTTTGAATAATTAATTTATGTAAGGGCTCAACATCAGTAAAAATATTATCTATACAAATTGCACTAGGTCATGCAATATGTGATGGCTTAAAGAACAAATTAACAAGGTTGTATGATTTGAGTAATGATCTAAACTTAATATTAATGGAAGAAGTTTCAAAGAGATTGATATTAAAGTCTATAAAAAATCAATCAGTGGACAGAACATCAGGCGTTACCACTGTTAATATGGTGCAGCAACATTCGTAGCAAAAGTTGCTTTATTCTCCTTATTACGTCTTTAAATTTAATTAAAAACAGCTTTTAATACCGGACAGGGGCCAAAATCCATATTATATATTAATTATTGATATTATCTATGGATTTTCAAACATAGACGTAGTGTCTTATTAATACCAACATTAAAAAAAATAGAAACCGTTTTAATGAAAATTCGACGAAATGAGTCTCTAAGTATACTTATCACCTCCGACAGCTGAGACGTAGCTCCACAATCAAGGTCTGACGGTGTATCGAAGCCTGCTTCTGATTTCATTTTACAAGCACTACTAGGTACCTACTAACTTCAGGTATAAGTAGATAGTAGATATTTGAGTTAGCAGCAGCCAAAGGATGTTTTCAAGATCGAATTCAATCAGAAGGACATAATCTATATTCTAAATCATAATAATATACTAAATAATACAAACAATATATTACATTTTTATACAAACAATATTTACACAAAAAGAGAATGTTAAGATTACAAAACTTAACCTTGTAAAATATTTATATTGCTACCCTCTGTAACATCTCGACTTGTAAGCTTATTTCATTGTCTACAATATTCCCAGATTACCTCGTAATCTCTCATAACGCGTAACAGTTTATTTCGCATGGTAACATCGTCTTTGTTGCATAAATGTCAGTCACGGGCCGCCAAAAGGAAATAATAACATGACATGTACAATTCACAAAACGTCGTATATGCGCAAGGTTTATATTTAATTTAAAGCTTTATATATGTGTGAATAAAGTTAATATTATCTTGTTGCGATTGTCAGAAAAGACTTTCTGGAATACTTTGCTATTTCGATAGAACAAAGGCGGGGAAGAGTGCACGTGTACGGCATTAAGGAGGGCACGTTAATAAAATGGCGGATTAGCTCGGAGGGACAGGTGAGGGTGGACCAAATTGAAAACTATAGGCCACTTGAATTTGTAACTATATCAGTTTCATATTACAACGGATTCGCGTCTGATGTATGACATTATTTAATTTGCAAGATGGATGTTATACATCTTTTTTCATGGTTTATTTCTTCTTTATAACCATAAATATTCGTTTATAATTTTATTACTAAGCGACAGTAGCCTAATGACAGGGTGCGGACCGCAACTCAAAAGATTCTTATTTCTCAGACACGCAGGTTTCTTCACAATGTTTTCCTTCACCACCGTGCACGTGGTAAATCAGCACTTAAAATTGCAATTAACAATTTCGTTGGTGCCGACGGGGATCGAGCCCGCGTACTGTTAATCATCACGGCCCACAGCATATTAAAAGTCCACTGCTGAACATAGGCCTCCCCCATAGAGGGAGGAGGATAATTGCCATAATTGCCACTATTCTTTTGCATTCATTGCAAGCGGGTTGTCAACCGCAGCTTTTTTATATTATTTTGAGTTGTTAACAGGAAGATGCTGCTTCACATCCACTGTTTCAGTTTCCCTCTGATGCCTCTTGCGACCACCCGCGGTATATGATGTAGTGGATATTCTTACTCGGTAGACGTTAACGTAACTTACCTACATATCTACAAATACCTTTATAACGATAATTTGAATTATCGTTTACTTATTACGGCAAAAATAATACCTATGTCTATCTTTCTTTGTTGGTCTGAGCTCGTACTGGTTATGCTATCGGTGGATTTCATTTATAAGATGATTTATTATTATTATTACTACTATTTAATTTTTTAAAATATTATTCATGGAAAATACGGGACACATCAGGCTTACGACCAAAAAGTAGCAAACATTTAAAAAATCAGCTCACACTGATTATTATACTGAACAGAAAGTAAAATTAATACATAAAAAACATCCATTCGTAGAAGGGAGAGAAATAAGGCCATTTCTATAAAATAGACATTGAGGACAATGATGTAAAGAATAAACTTATTGATATGATTTTATTTGGTTAAACTAGACATTTAAAAAATATGATAATGCAGGGTTATTTTGCGATAAACGGGCAAATTGGCACAGAAGGTTCAGAATAAGTAATATAGGCAAATGGTGAAGATTAATTAATAAAAAACAATATGAAACATTCTGACCCTTTTTATCTTTTAAATTCAAAATGCGTGGTAATACATTAATTTAACTGATTTTATTGCGCACGCACACATTTGTAAGGGTCGATCGGTAAGCAAAAACGTTGTTGCACATAAATCACATTCAATTTGGGATAATTTCAAATAAAAGTACGACTAGATGCCTTATTTACTTGTATTTTCAAAAACTGGAACGGTATACCAATGTTTATATATTTGAACTTAAGTTTAAAATTTGGCTACTCTTTGAAAAATAACCATGTAAATTTAACATTCTGTAAATGAAATTATAATATGGTGTACTTCTCTGGGGAAGTCTTGTTTTTCCAAAAGGTGTAAATTTCGACATTCATAAGAACTTGAAACAAGTTGAAGGTTAGGATAAAACTTTTTTTTGGTGTTTGACTTTGACATCGTTTCATATGAAATTAGATTGACAAACGAACTTAAAGTCCACTCAAGAGTGAATTTCCACTACAGTGGTTGGTTGCAAACATACATGACCACAGATTCGTTATCATACCAAACTAATAAGCTGAAATACCTCACAGCCTATAACTACCATCTCTCCTACCCTTTAATCCGGAACACAGCAGGTAGTGCACCGCTACTTGTCGCTAGAGACCTCTTATTAATCAGCTCACTAGATATCTGAATAGTACTAACTCAGACGTGATACTAGGCAGATAAAAATAGCATTTTCTGAAGTTATCTACATATATCTTTTTTTACAATGACATTCTATATTTATTATTGGTACCTATCATCTTGCTTATTCATTAAATTAAGAGTAAAGTGGGAGACTAATATCTTTCCACGACTGCAATTATCAAGTCGAAATATTGCACACCCCGAACGCGAAGCGGAGAGGGTGGTTTACTGTCGATTTGACAAGGTCACGCTATCTGCTCTCATTAAATCTGGTTTATTATTTTTTATTAAACACGTGAAGAAAAGCAATTTGATATTAAGAGGAAACCCTAATCTATGCACTTAACGGTGGTAGAGCCCCGCAGCAGTTTTTTGCTGTTGCACGTATGGGCAGGCTCGAGCCGGGTTGGTACCACGACCTCACAGAATACCGGCGTGAAGTAGAGGCTCTGCTTCTGCGTTTCGTCTGGTGAGTGCAGGTGGCCGGAGGCCCAATTCCCCCCCCCCCCCCCATCAACATGGTAGCGGAATTACAAAGTAGACTACCCCAGGAGGGTACCAGTACCCCTGGAGAATCCCTCGCTGAGCATCCACGACCATGTTATTCCAATCCTGAGCGTGGGTGCTCAGATGCCCCGCGTATTCTGGGGGGGGCAAAATTCCGCTCAAAAACAAAACTGCTTGGGGCAAACTGAGCAACAATACCAAGGCGACCCCTGCCACGCTAACCGTGAATTTCTGCAACATCAGGGGAATTCACTCTAACCTAAACGCCGTCCACTACCATCTCGAGACGGCGAAGCCGGCCTTGCTCTTTCTGACCGAGACGCAGGTTTCCTCTCCGGCTGATATTTCGTATCTCTCCTGCCCGGGGTACAAATTGGAGCACTCCTTTGTGCCTCGGGCTGGAGTTTGCGTGTATGTCAGAGAGGACATCTGTTCTCGACGCCTCGGCAGTCTTGAAGGTTCGGACCTGTCCATCCTTTGGCTACGCGTAGACAGCGACGACCATCCGCGCGTCTACGGGTGCCTCTATAGGTCCCATAGCGGTAATGCCGAAACAGACCGACTCATCGACCACGTCCAAATGGCTACAGATTCCTTGCTACAACAGGTCCCATCCGCAGAGATCGTGATCCTTGGCGATTTTAACGCCCACCATGCCGAATGGCTCGGTTCACGTTTAACCGATCATGCGGGGAGATCTGTTTATGACTTTGCTTTGGCATATGGTCTGACACAACTGGTTACTTCGCCTACACGGATTCCAGATGTGGAGGATCATACACCTTCCCTGTTGGACCTTCTGCTGACCTCTCATCCGGACGGATATCAGGTTTCCGTCGATGCCCCTCTCGGCTCTTCGGACCATTGTCTGATCCGGAGTATGGTGCCACTCACGCTCCCTTCGCGGTTGCGTTCTGCAGGTTGCCGCCGTGTTTGGCATTACAGGTCGGCGGATTGGGACGGAATGCGGTCTTTCTTTGCATCCTACCCATGGGGGCGGGTTTGCTTCTCGCCGGATGATCCCAGCGCTGTTGCTGACTCTGTCACTGATGTGGTGCTACAGGGAATGGAACTATTTATTCCATCATCTGTGGTACCCATCGGAGGCAGATCTCAGCCTTGGTTTGGTCGCTCCTGTAAGACTGCATTTCGCAGAAAGCAGGAGTGTTATCAAGCCTGGGCTGCGGCTTCGGTGACTCGGGATGTAAACACCAGCACACTTAAAAAGAAGTATAACTTCGCCTCCAGGTCCTTCAAAAGAGTTATTGCCAAGGCAAAGTCTGAGCACATAGGCAGAATTGGCGAGAAACTAGTTCGCCTTCCTTCGGGAACCCGTGCATTCTGGTCTCTCGCCAAGGCTGTCCAAGGGAATTTCTGTAAGCCATCACTACCATCTCTGCACAGGGAGGACGACTCACTGGCCCACGACGCAAAAGAGAAGGCCGACCTTTTAGGCTCCCTTTTTGCGTCCAACTCGACTGTTGATGACGGGGGGAACACACCGCCGACCATCCCGCGGTGTGAGTGCTCTATGCCGAATGTGCTATTCTCACAGCGCTCGGTTCGCAGAGCACTCCTCTCCCTTGACATCCACAAGTCGAGTGGGCCTGACGGAATCCCCCCAATTGTGCTGAGGACGTGTGCTCCGGAGTTGGCACCGGTTCTAACGCGTCTTTTCCGGTACTCCTACTCCCAAGGCGTAGTCCCGAACTCATGGAAGACAGCTTTTGTCCACCCGATCCCTAAAAAAGGCGACCGCTCAGACCCGTCCAACTATAGGCCTATCGCGATCACCTCCTTGTTCTCCAAAATAATGGAATCCATTATTAACTGCCAGCTCATCCGGTACCTTGAGGATCACCAGCTGATCAGTGACCGCCAATACGGTTTTCGTCGGGGTCGATCAGCTGGTGATCTTCTAGTCTACCTGACCCATAGATGGGCGGAGGCAGTAGAGTCCAAGGGGGAGGCGTTGGCCGTTAGTCTGGACATTGCGAAGGCCTTCGATCGGGTTTGGCACAAAGCGCTTCTTTCGAAGCTCCCTTCCTATGGGCTTCCCGAGAAATTGTGCAATTGGATCACCAGCTTCCTTGCAGATCGGAGCATCAAGGTCGTTGTAGACGGTGCATGTTCTGACTACAAGCCTATTAACGCTGGTGTTCCACAAGGCTGTGTGCTATCACCAACGCTGTTTCTTCTGCATATCAATGATATGTTGCTAACTGGTAACATTCATTGCTATGCGGATGACAGCACTGGTGATGCTCTATACACCGGCCGGGCCAATATTTCTCGGGAAAACGTCGCCGAGTACCGGAACAAACTTGTGTCTGAAGTCGAGTCTTTGCTGGACAACGTCTCGGATTGGGGGCGACTAAATCTAGTCCAGTTTAATCCTCAGAAGACACAAGTTTGCGCGTTTACCGCTAAAAAGAACCCCTTTGTCGTATCTCCTCAGTTTCAAGGCACTCCCCTTCTTGCCTCAGCCAGTATCGGTATCCTCGGAGTCGACATATCGAGTGACGTGCAGTTTCGTGGTCACTTGGAAGAGAAGGCCAAATTGGCCTCTAAAAAGCTTGGCGTGCTCAGCAGAGCGGGACAGTATTTCATGCCGGCGCACCGCCTGCAACTTTACAAGGCGCAGGTTCGGCCTCACATGGAATACTGTTCCCATCTCTGGGCAGGGGCTCCCCAGTGCCAGCTCCTTCCACTTGACCGCATCCAGCGCAGAGCGGCTCGAATCGTCGACGACCGAGCCCTTTCCGATCGGCTCGATTCATTGGCACTGCGAAGAGATGTTGCATCTCTTTGCATTTTCTTTCGCATCTACCATGGGGAGTGCTCTGAGGAATTGTTCGGATTAATCCCAGCCGCCAAATTTCATGAACGCACATCGCGGCAGAACTCCCGATACCATCCACACCATCTGGATGATTGGCGGTCCACCACTGTGCGATTTAGAAGATGTTTTCTTCCTCGCACGACTTCCTTGTGGAATCGATTACCATCAGCGATTTTTCCGGACCGATACGACTTAGGGACCTTCAAGAAAAGAGCCTACTCCTTTTTAAAAGGCCGGCAACGCATCTGCAATTCCCCTGGTGTTGCGGTTGTTCATGGGCGGCGGTAGTCACTTACCATCAGGTGAGCCGCATGCTCGTTTGCCCCCTCTCCTATAAAAAAAAAAAAAAAAAAAAAAAAATGCATATAATAAATCTGTAGAAAAAAATGTGTGTTCAAGATTCACGCAAAAACTACTGGACAGATTTCCATGAAATTTTGTACATAGATAGTAAATGACCGTGTATAACATATAGACAGCTTTTATCCGCTTACGGAAGAGTAAAAAAAGGGGTTATTATTTCCCTTTTTTTTTCAGTTTATTGTCATTATGGCTGCTTACGGTTCTATTAGTCCTTAAGAGGATTTAGCTATACGTATAATAAATCTATAGAAAAGTGTGTGTGTGTGTGTGCACCAACCAGAAAGGGCAGAATAACGTCTGCCGGGTCAGCTAGTAAATAAAATAAAATGTTGGTACTTATGTTTTATTATTTTGCCATACTTTCAGTATAAAGCAGTAGGAACTTACTGTACCTATCTAAACAAAGACAAGTAATTAGAGAGTAACAATACAGAACTGGCCTCCACCGGAAGCGCTAATTAGACAAAGGCGGATGTATTGTGACGGCACCAACATGGCGGCGGCGCATTGTGAGCGTCGCTCCATCGATCGCCCGATACGGCACGTAGCCCGGGTTGCCAGCTTCCGTTGTTGAATTACCGGATATTGCAAAATATAAGCTAATTGCATTAATAAAAGGCTAATCAAAATTCATATCATCTGTAAGATTAAATATAAGAGTAAATATGACGTAAATAATAGAAGACATGCAATAAAAAAGTTTAGAAGTCGCTCCGTCAATAAAAAAAATATTGCTTGGAATTATTCTAATACTTACGAAAACAAACAAAATACCTTGAATAAAGCTTAGCTATTACAGCCCTTCACAAGCCCATTGCTGAACATAGGCCTTCCCCAAGGAATACCACAAAGCACGGTCCTGAGCCACCTGCATCCATCGACTTCCTACATGTCTTACCAGGTCGTCACTCCATCTAGTGGGGGACTTCTCGCGCTTAAATTATTTATTTTTATACACCTGAGTTCCTGTTTCTAGTCCTGTGTAGCAGCCATGGTCATGGAACTAGGTACTAAGGTGTTTGACTTCCAGACGTGGTTTTGGCATTTTACGTTAATTCAGCTGTTTCGAATAAAAGGTTCTGCTATTATTTTTGTTGAATAACCTAGATCTAAAAACCGGTTCTACCTCTGTCGTTTAATTTTTGTCGACCACAAAACGACCCCTTTTGACGAAATAACAGTTGTAAACATACACTTTCTATATTTACTACATTACAGTAGGGCAAGCGTTTCCCCACGTGATAGATTATTACGGTATAAGACCTAAGTGATTGTTCGTTCTTCTAGTAGAAAAAAAAATGATAAAGAAAGATTTTTTTATTCTTGTAAGCCAGTGCTTGACTGCTATCCCACCAGATGGTAGATTTAGATATAAACTCGTTTTAGTTTTAAGTCACAACATTCAAAGCGCAATATAATTAGGGTAACGTAGTACCAACAGAAAAACACAAAGAAGGAAAATTTGTTCTGCCGACTTATGTATTAAATGTGGATAAAGATTTTAAACTTACTATAATTTTAAATAAAAGTTTCAGAATATATACGTCCCACTGCTGGGCACAGGCCTCCTCTCCTTACTGAAATGTTTTAAAATCTTAGACATATAGGTTTCCTCACGATGTTTCCCTTCACTTCTGAGCACGATGTACCGACGGGTGCACTTCGAGTCTGCAGTAATTTTTCTTTATATACTATTACATACATTAAAAGTTACTACCATTCTAAGAATTTTATACGTGGTAGCGCCATGCTGCAGCTATATTAGTAGTATAGTTGTAGCACGAATGGGTCGGCTCGACCGGGGAAGGAACACGCTCTCACAGAATACCAGCGTAAAATGGCAGCTTGACACTGCTGTGTTTCGTATGGTGAGTGTAGAGAACCGGAGACCCATTTTACTGGAAAAGAGGCATTCCATCTTAGTCCTCACGGGTGACGACGCATTCTACATTTTGATTCTGTATTGACGATAAATGTAGATGTCTATGGGTCACAGCAACCACTTACCATCAGATGAACTGTGTGCTCGTTTGTCACCCTATCCTATAAAAAAATACTCCTGTATCGTGGATTAAGGAGTACACGAGAAACTCTTAGAGTAAGTAGAATAACATAAATTGCACATTAATAAGCATTTCGTAATGATCATTTGTAGTTCTTATCAATAATAACTTGGTACCTACGGCATCAAACGAGTAGCCATTAGAGTCGCAGGCAAACCCGCGATTTCGCCCGCGTGTCATTTAGGGTTTTAAATTTTTTGCTCGGAATTCTAATTCTTTTTCTAAAATATTAGTAGCCTAAGTTACTCCTTATAACATCAGCTATCTGCTAGTGAAGGTGCCATCAAAATTGGTCCTGCCATTTTGGAGATTAGCCGGAACAAACAGACAGACAGACAAACAAAAATTTTAAAAATTGTGTTTCTGTTTAAGTACCATATATACTTTCATATGCATGTAGTAAACAGCTGTTATTTTGACATTACAAACAGACACTTCAATTTTATTTATTTGTATAGATATAGATGGATCACTCATTAATTCATTTATTAGAGCCTACCAAAGTCCACTCTTGAACATAGGCTTATCCAAGATTGCCTCATAATGAGAAGATTTGCCACGTTTAGTTCTATAGTTGTTATTACTAAGGTGCTGCTGCTATTTGCCCATCTCCTGGTTCGTTTCCCTTTGTCACCTCTTGCGACGTACATGGGACGATATGAGGTAGTGGATATACCGTCACTACACGGTCCATACAATATATATATTTAGTAGATTATGCCCAAGGCATTTACTAAATATATATATTACCTTAGAAAGACCTTTTTCAGCCTTTTGAAATACATCTCTCCAAGTTTTATCAGTAAACACAATAGCATTGTCATCACCATACGAAAGGACTTGGCCAGCCTCAATATTCAATTCTGTGACTTGATTAATCAAAAATAGAGTAGGGTCCAAGATACTCCCCTGTGGTACGCCGTAAGTAATGTCGAAGTCTTAATTTTGGTAGTCTCCAATTTTCACCCTATGGGTAAGTCCTTGCAAATAACCCCTCATCAATACAAGTGGTTTTCTCGAATTGCGAAGTGTTCTAGTTTAGCAACTAGAGTTTGAAGAGAGACGGTGTCATATGCCTTTTTTAAATCAAGAAAAACTGTAATACATTTTTTTTCCTTGATCAACATTTTCAATTATTAAAGAAGTAAGTGCTAAAACCGCATCTTCAGTAGAAATTTCTTGTCTAAATGCAAATTGTTTTTTGGTAATTTGTTATATTTAGTTAAATACTTAATGAGACGAATGCTTATTGTTTTCTTTTTAATTTTTGAAATAGATGTATGGATAAGCCTATAGTTGTTGACATCGTCTCTTTTACCACTTTTATAAACCGGAGTAATTAAAGATTTTTTTATGTGAGACCGGGAACAATCCTATATGAAAACAAAGATTAGCCAAGTGACTAATTACAGGGGCGGTGAGGAACTTACACCATTTCAGAAACTTAGTAGCAATATTGTTCCAACCAGCAGCACGATCAGAATTTTTTGAATTTTTAAAAGCATTAGTAAGTTGTTCCCGTTCGTATTTTCTTTTTAGTTTTTTTTTTTAATCAAATTGTTGCAATTACTACGATATCTTTTAAATATTATTTTTAGAATATTATTGTCTGGATCAGATTTTAGTTTAAGCTGCAATTATTTTCTGTTCTTTATCGCAAAATACCTGTACTGATCCAAGGCTTTATAGTTCGCTGATTTTTTGGAAGATACTTAGTAATTTTAGCTTCATCTAGTGATTCTTTTATCTTTTGAGTAAGCTGTTCAATAAGTAAGTTAGGGTTTTTACACAGGAGTAGACTTTAATTTTTTTCAAGTAAAACATTGTAGGCTTTCTCGTAATCTGTTATTAATTTAGTTTTAGTCTGTAAAGATTTATGTTTACTTTTTGATAGGATTCATAATAGACTTAGATGATCAGTAATTTTTGAGTTAATAATTGCTATAAATGCAGACACTTTAGATGCATTTAATTTTATAATTATATGATTTAGACAACTATTTTCATGTGTAGGAAAAGACTGGCTGAGTTGCCTCGCTGTATTGCGAGGCTGATCATTTGACAAGGCGTGGTGAGATATATCTGTACAAACGCCTCGCTTCAGAATCCCACGGCCCCATCGTTTCAAAAATTTTAAAATTTCCATATTACGCACAAATTATTCTCCGGATACTCCTCGGCGCGTGGCAACCCTAAAAGTTTGCATGTGCATTTTGTAAATAGGAAGACAACTTGCATTTTGTGTAGATCAATACAATCAAGTGGCTGAGTTATAAAACACACGGACGAATATATAGATATTTACATTCTCTTTTACATTCTCTATAATTTAATATTGTATATATTATGTGTTTTTTTTGGAAAGGCTCTAACGATTTGGATGAAATTTTCCACTTTGATAATGTATTACTATCCAAGTTTAGCGAAATAGGTTTCATACCCGAGAAAACTTTACCTTCTTACTTCTGTTTCTAGCGCCGCGCAAAGCTTGGTCGCCCACGTATACTCCGAGCAATTCCAATATAATTATATTATAGTCGTAATTATCTCTGACTCTCTCATATAATTCGCTCTGACCATATACATTGAATTTGTATTTAGATAATGTTTACTTTGCAAGTTTATCTAGATAGGTGATATTTAACGGGATAGAGTCATGCTGCAGCAGATACCTATATTATGGTTACAGCACGGGTTAGCTGTCGTTACGCGACAAGCGAAACACATCGAAGCCTAAATCACGCTATCAAAGTTCCGAAGTAAAGCAGTATATATATATATATATATATATATATTGTTCCCAACTACCGCTTGGAGCGTTGGCCGCTCCCCGGACAAAACACCTTGCCCGGATCTCCCCTTTTCCTCCAACGGCTAAATAACCA
This sequence comes from Parnassius mnemosyne, assembly GCA_963668995.1. Classification (NCBI taxonomy): domain Eukaryota; kingdom Metazoa; phylum Arthropoda; class Insecta; order Lepidoptera; family Papilionidae; genus Parnassius; species Parnassius mnemosyne. The sequence continues at coordinate 44,418,582 of CAVLGL010000057.1, read as the reverse complement.
TCTCGTGTACGCCAAACAAGAGATATCCTGACCGGCGACGAGCAGCAGTGGCTACCGCGATCGCCAACCAGCCTGCCAAGCTTGTCAATTAAGAAAATTAAGGGTTAAGGCAAGACCTCTCTGCAACGGAAGAGACCCATGTTCAGCAGTGAACTTTTACAGACCAGTGAAGGTCCAGAACAAAGTCGATTGCTGGAGATTTTCTCCATCAAGTAGCATTCATTATCCAGGCCTCCCCCATAGATTTTATTAGACAATAGGGGGAAATTTTGCTATAGTTACCACGCTTTGCAGGGGGTTGGCAAACGCAGATTTTTTATTATTTTAATTTGTTATTAGGAAGTTGCTGGTGCCCATCTCCTGTTTCAGTTACCCTCTGTCGCCTCTTACGACACCCACAGGACTATATGCGGTAGAGGATATTCTTACACTGCTACTACATGGTATACATACAAGCAGCATGATGCACCGCAGTTTTTATTCAAGAGAATACAAATAAACTTAGCTCTCCTGGTAACTGATCAGCGCCACCCATAAACATCTACTACACTGGAGGAATCGCAGGTTTGTTTTTAGATAGGAGTAGGCTTGTTCATCATCATCATCATTACAGCCCTTCACAAGTCCACTGCTGAACATAGGCCTCCCCCAAAGAATGCTTGAAAGGAGTCCTTTTGTTTTGAGTCGTATAGAATAGAATAGAATCATTTTTATCCAATATAACATACAGTACATAATACTTATTGAAAGTCATTATTTTACTTTTAACACTGGTTCGCAAAAAACCTCTGTCCTAGGAAGAACTAGAGAGAAACCCAGCGGGACTTTTATTTAAAAAAAAAAACACAATTTACAATATAATATTTTATACAACTGTTATGAAAACATTTAGAAACAGCATGGTAGCGATCACCTCATTCCCAGGAGTTATTATCAGTCATGTACTCTTTAGTGGTATAATAACCCTTACTAGACAATTTTTTATCGAAGGTATGATTGGCATTATGTAGGAACAAAATGGCATATTCTCCCTTATACCTCAAAGGCTTTTCTTTCAAATTATGTATACATTTATTTTTTTATGTAAAAATATATTTATAAAGATTTACTACTTCTAGAGAACTTCAAAAACAAATCGACGGCTCCGTGGCGCAGTGGCTTAGCAATCAGTTGTTGCGCTGGGGGCCGCGGGTTCGAATCTCGCACGGAACAAGTATTTGTATGGCCTACAAATAATTGTTCCGGGTCTGGATGTTTGTCCTTGTGCAATTTATGTTTGTAAACTGCCTCCACGACACAGGGGAAAATCCTAGTGTGAGGGTAACGTTTATAAAAAAAAATAAGATGTCTATGGGCCACAGCATCCACTTACTATCAGGTGGACTATGTGCTCGTTTGTCACCCTCATTCTATAAAAAAAAATTAAGCCAAAATTTAAATGTATTCATGCAAGCATTCGTTCGAAATTCTAAAATAAAGATATTGTCTAAATCATCATTACGGAATAAACCGCATTTCCCCTGTTTTCCCCTTGGCGAAATTTGCGAACTGTGCACCGTCGATCTGTAAACAAATTTGTTGAATATTATTCGCGATCGAGGGGTCCCGGCGCCATGAATACACCCCAGGGAAGGGGTGAACCACCATTAAGGCGAGACTTAAGATTTTCGATTCATAGGGTTAAGATGGTCGTCTTAGAATTTAAATGCATGGGGTTGGATGTAATGTTCGTGTAATTGGTGTAGGCGTATGATTTATTGTAAGTTGCAATACAAAAAAGTAGAGCTGCCTTAAGCGCAAAGCACGTAAGTATGTCATTTTCTACTAGCGCCTAAAAATCAAGATTTCAACGTTTTGTCGCATGAAATGCAGATGCGTTGTCACCCCTGAGGACTAAGATGGAATGCCTCTTTTTCCAGTAAAAGGGGTCTTCGGTTCTCTACACTCACCATACGAAACACAGCAGCAGTGAGTGATATTTTACGCTGGTATTCTGTGAGAGGGTGGTCTTACCCCGGTTGAGCCGACCTATTCGTGCTACAACCATAATATAGCTGCAGCGTGGCTCTACCACGTTCAAAAGGTGTGCCGAACTTGACCTCGTTTTGTTAGTTATGATGAGACCCTACCTCCGGACTTGATAGAGTGACCTGAAAGTGTACTTCGGTGAATGCTACTGGAACTCCTTGAAGAGTAGTAGGTACTAGGTGTGCCGAGTTTGGCCTCGTTTTGTTAGTTATGAATATACCTTACCTCCGGACGTGATGGAGTGACTTGAAGGAGTACTTCGGTCACTGCTACTGGAACTCTTTGACAAATAGAATTACAACTTATAATTTTTTTTCAAGATCTTATGAGTCGTGCAATTTTGGATTTTCCAAGCTTTTTTAATTAAAATTTGACATAATATTATCGGAAAATTGGAAGTATAGTAATAATTATAAGGTTTTTAGTGAAAGCTTGTGTGTAATGTATGAAAATTGGGTTCTTGACATCGTTCGTAATAGTTATACAAAAATATATAAGTAATATAAAGATTAATTATAAGCATAATTAAATGGTTTTTATTTCTGTAGTGTATGGGACAATTATAAAAACATTTTTTTTAAACTGAAATACGAAAACTAATGCTTTACCATAGCAAAAACAAAACGTTTTTAAATATTTTTATGTATTTTGTCTATGGCATTAGATAATGAAGGCTATTTTTTTTTTTGTAATAAATAAGCCTTCAGAATCAAAAAAACTCATAATATTGAAACGTTGAGGCGAATATGTAGAGATTAATACTGAATAAAAGAAATCTATTTAGAAAATCGATTGAATAGGCTACGTTATTGAACTAAACAAAATATTTTAATAATACCAGACACAATTAAATAGGCTAAGGCTAAGGTCGTTGATCATTGCATGTTTCGAAGGAGACTTGGTAACTTCGAGTTTAAACCATAGAACACTATTACTCCTACGGAGGTTTAAACCACAGAACACTATTACTCCTACGGAGGGTTTAAACTTGTCATACGCATTTGGCATTGTGGTTGTGTTTGTGGATATATTTCGTTTTCGTGAATTAATTTAATTTGTAATTAATTTAGCTTTTCTCTTGATTTACAGGACAGTAGATTGTTGCGCCCACATCATGAAAATAATGTGTTACTTGGGTTTTGAGAAAAATAGAACAGATAATGTACAGCCTCAGGCTGCTTTTCGGATGACATTTTATTAATAATTGCAGAAATTAATTAAACAATTAAAAAAGTTTGAGTTGTATTTTATTTTATTATAACTAAAAAAACTGCATTCTTTTGTGTCCTTTCAATTTATTGAAAACTTTTTTTAAGAACGAATTTTTTTACTACATTACCTACAAATAATAAACCAAAGTAAAAACAAAACCCCAGGTCTTACAAAAATATGATTTTAAGTCGTAAGTAGCAAATGTTTGAATCTTTAAAATAAAATATATTTAAACTTTATTTACGCCGGGCCCAAGCTTGTATGGAACCAAGTTCATCTGCTTTACGTATAATCATGTTATACGTAATTTTTTTAATGCGCTTAAGGCATGCACAATTGGATTTACCAATAGTTTTTTTTAACGTCTATATCCCTCGATTTCACGTGCATTTTATAATTCATATTATTGTATGAAGCACCGTAGATATTTTGCTGAAAACAGGTCCCGTTCCAGAACCTGCCACAAAGTACTGCATCCATTGACTATGAGCTGGTTCATACGTGGTCGTCACGTCATTTTGGAGCATACTTCGTGATATGAACCTTACAATCCGTACATATAAACACTTTTAAACAATCTCAACATATAAACAGAGGGTCTCGCTTTATATAAGTAAGCAAGTAGCCAGAGTTTAATCACCGCTTACATCACTTAAATTATTAATACCAATTTCAAATCTTTTTTACTAGGTGAACAGATTTTGATGGTTCTTTTTTATTTGAAAACTGGTGTTTTTCATGTAGTGTCATATAAATTTGACGACTTTTCATCAAATTGATCACGGGCTTTGACAGGACTTTCACTGGCAGTTAGCTGATTTCACAAGGAGTAACTTAGGCTACTTTCATTTTAGAAAAATAATTAGGGTCCCGCGTAAAAACATAAAAACCCTAATACGCGAGCGAAGTCGCGGGGAACAGCTAGTATATAATATAATGGAATAATAGGTGTAGATAGGTACCTAGATATAACTATCTACAAAAAATAAGTTGCATGAAAACACAATGTATCTCTCAAGTAATACATAATATATTAAATTAGATTGTTTAGTGCGATTGCCAAGTCAATTTATTTATTTAAAATAATAGAAGTTGTTTAGTATTGATGTGGTCACTATAAGATGTTGTTAGGTTAGCTAATTACGTAATAACTTAAGACAGAAGACCCCTTAGGTATGGACTGAATAAATTAACCGACTTGGTATTACATGGATCTCACAACTTTTTACGATAGAAGAACTGAGTTGCGAGACTTGGTTTTTTTACAAGTTATATTTTTGATGACATTAGTAAATGTTCAAGGGCTGCAGAAACCACTTACCATCTGGGGGGCTGTTAGTGTAGCTGTTTCTGGTTCGATGTGTTAAAATAATACAGCACATTAAAATATATTGGACTGTTTCTTCAGTAAAATATTATAATAACTTTACAATAGCTAACTTTTTAATTGTTAGGTATATGGACCTATGTCTTATCGAGACTGCAATAGGAATGCGAATGAATGATAAATTGTTAACACTCATTGACAGCTGTCATATTTATTTGAAATTCGAACAGTTACTTTGTTTGTCCCTTCAATCTTACAGAAATATCCATCATTTTCCTAATAGGTGATAGCACCAGCACTAGAGTAGACTTTTTTGTTTAAAATTTGTTACAGGAGCGGGCTGTAGTAACCACTTGAGATCAGGTGGCTCGTTTGTTAATGTAATGTTATAAAATATTATCGGTTTATTTTAAAAGCCGTGGTAGATGATACCAGGTAGGTAGGTACCTACGTGAAAAAATTAAGCTCGATCTCCGTCAGCACCGATGACATTGTAAATTGTAATAATTTACATTGCCCGCGTAAAGCACGCGGTAACTTTTTTTTATAGGATAGGGTGACAAACGAGCACACAGTCCACCTGATGGTAAGTGGTTGCTGCGGCCCATAGACATCTACATTTATTCTCAATAAAGAATCAAAATGCAAATGCGTCGTCACCCGTGAGGACAAAGATGGAATGCCTCTTTTCCAGTAAAAAGGGTCTCCGGTTCTCTACACTCACCATACGATACACAGCAGTGTTAAGCTGCTATTTTACCACGGTTGAGCCAACCCATTTGTGTTACAACTATACTACTAATATAGCTGCAGCATGGCTCTACCACGTATAAAATATTTTACTTATTCTGATCCTTCTCTGCAAATTTGGCCGGTTATTGCAAAATAACCCTGTATAGGACCTATTTTCATCTACTTTACTTTTTGGATTACATATAATAACCTAGTAGGACATTATTTATTTCAATTTCTATTTAATTTAAAGTTTAATAATTTGTTAAATTTCGCTCTTTGAATATTGTATAAGGCATAATATGATTTCGAAGTAGGTACGTTAGAAATGGGTAAAAGTTTTTCAACATTATTAAGGTATTTTGTAATTTATTATTGATTGATTTAATCGGTAGAGCAGGGTAAAACCACATCCCAAAGAGTTTGACATTCGGAGAAAAAAATATACCCCATATTATGTACAATGTATTTCATCCCAAACTGTAGTTTTACTGATAACTCTGAAGTATTTAATAAAAATATTATAATTTAGATTACATTTAAAGTTAGGTACAGATTAAGAAGTACACACGAAAAAAAAATTCAGATTTTTTTTAATGTTTAATTACCTATGGTTATAATTTAAAATTAAACAAAATAAGGATTTGTTTTCAAATTCCAAAGGTCGTTGAACGAAAATAAAAGCGAAACGCGTCAAAGCACTAGTACTTTAATAAATTCATTACAACGCACGCCCGTGCTCTATCGATTGTGGCCTCTTGCCCGAACGTGCCGGAGACAATCGGAGCGATGGCGCTTCTCTACGCGCCCCTGCCTAAAATGGAAACATCCCTACATTGCCTTTCTTTACCTACAATATAAATCCTATTTTTAAAGAGATAAGGTCTAAATTTATTTACAAATCTTCAATCACCTTAGACGTTACAGTTTCATTCGCCCAAAAAATATTTTCAAGCCAATGTTGAACAGATATAGCAAAATAAACCTTACTATTTTCAAACACGACCGAATTTAAGGTTGGCAGATTAAATGACACCTAATGCTTTTTTATGTAAAAACTTCACGCTCTTTGTCTCTGCCTCACTGTCAAGCGTACTTGTGTTTTCCCGCGTTTTTTGTTCTAATTAGTCAGTCCCTAGCCCCTCAACATTACAGACCTTGTGCTCCGACCAACTTTATCTACCTATGTGTAAGTACTTAAAAATATATTGAAGCAACAAACTGCCTCATCAACTACTCATTTTCGTATAAAAGAAAATGCTGAATAACTTAATGTTTGTTGCTGGCAAATTGAAAATACAATGTACGTGGTAGAGCGATGCTGCAGGTATAATTATGGTTGTAGCGCGAATTGGTGGGCTCGACTGGAGAAAGCCCACGCCCTCACAGAATACCAGCGTAAAACAGCAGCTCAATGTGTAGAGAACCGGAGACCCTTTTTGCTGGAAATGAGGCATTCCTTCTTAGTCCTACTGGTTATAAACGCATGTGCATATTGATTGATGTCTATAGGCCATAGCGTACACTTACCATCAGACGGACTGTGTGCTCGTTTGTCATCCTTATCCTATAAAAATAAATAAACAAATAAAAAATGTTGTAGGTACCTAACGTGTGTTTTCATCATCATCATCATCATTACAGCTCTTCACAAGTCCAATGCTGAACATAGGCCTGCCCCAAAGAATGCCACAAAGCACGGTCCTGAGCCACCTGCATCCATCGACTTCCTGCATATCTTACCAGGTCGTCACTCCATCTAGTGGGGGGACGCCCTACACTTCGCCTGCCGGTACGAGGCTGCCACTCGAGAACCTTTCTTTCCCATCGGTTGTCAGTTCTTCGAGCTATATGGCCGGCCCATTGCCACTTCAGCTTACTAATCCGTTGGGCTATGTCGGTGTGTTTTATTGTACTTAAATAAAAAATTAAGTACAAACTGTGCATTGACACAACATTTTTAAGGAAGCATCACTGCACGTTCAGAGACCTCTTCATGTCTAACTCTTTCTCATTAATCCGCCGTACATTTTGGCAACTCAATTTACTGACACTAACGAAAATGAGACACTTCTACAGGCTCGAACCGACCAAAACTTGATAAGGGTTATTATACTATCAAAGAGTAAATGATTGATAATAACACCAAGGAATAAGGTGATCACTACCATGCTGTTTCTAAATGTTTTCATACTTAATACTATAAAATTGTGAATTAATGTTTGAAAAAAAGTCCCGTTAGGTTTCGTACTGGTTCTACCGAGGACAGAGTTCTTTCTGAACCAGTGGTAAAGCTTAAATTGCTCTCAATAAGTGTTCTTGAAATCTAGGTAAAGGGTTTTTCAACAAGAACTTTGTTTTTCAATTGGGGCAACACCAAAAACATGACAGTTTTGATATTTAGTTTTTTGACCTATTCGTAGTAGATGCTTTGGCAATTGCTACAATTAATTCAATTTCGCTCGAAAATCGCATTAAAATAATTAAAATCCACTATGAAAATGGTGGTTCTGTTAAAGTTACGTTTCGTAAAATTCGTGATATTTTCGGACAACATAATCGTCCTTCTGAGACCGCTATTAGGAATTTGGTCGCTAAATTTGAATCGACAGGCTCGGTACAAAATGCGCCAACACCAACGCGTGTTCGACCGGGTCGTTCAACCGAAAACATCGCAGCCGTGAGCCACAATGTTGAAGAAGATCCAAATTTGTCAATTCCTCGACGTTCTCAACAATTGGGGTTATCCAAAACCACCACATGGCGAATTTTGCGTAAGGCTTTGAAGCCTTACAAGGTTCAACTGGTGCAGGAATTGAAGCTGACCGACCATTCACATCGCCGTAGATTCGCTCAATTCATTCAGGAACAGCCCGCTGGTTTTTCTGAAAAAATCATTTTTTCAGACGAAGCCCATTTTCACTTGTCAGGGTACGTCAACAAGCAAATTTGCCGCATTTGGGCTTCTGAAAATCCTAAAGCGATTATTGAGAAGCCTTTGCATGCTCAACGTGTCACTGTATGGTGCGCTATGTGGTCTGGAGGCGTGATTGGGCCGTTTTTTTCGAAGATGAGGCTGGAAATGCGGTAACGGTCAATGGATCACGCTATCGCGAGATGTTAACATCTCAATTTTGGCCTATTATTGATGACATCGATGTCACAAACATGTGGTTTCAACAGGACGGTGCCACATGTCACACAGCCAACGAAACGATCAATTTATTGCAAACCAAATTTCCCGATCGCATAATTTCACGAAATTCAGCTGTTAAATGGCCAGCCAGATCGTGTGATTTAACACCACTGGATTATTTTTTGTGGGGCTATGTTAAGGACAGAGTCTATACGGACCCAATCGAATCGATCGCGGCCTTAAAACTCAAAATCCGTGACGTGATTAACGAAATAGACCCGCCATTTTGACAAAAAGTGATTAAGAACTTTGATGAAAGAATCGACATCTGTCAGCGTGGTCGTGGTGGACATTTGCCAGATATCATTTTTCATTCATAATTGCCAAACTTTTCTCTTCGTAATACAATAAAAATTTGAATCATCTTCATCTAAACTCTTTGTTTTATTTTGTTTTAGAAAACAAAGTTCTTGTTGAAAAACCCATTATATTAAATACAAAATATGCCATTCTATTCCATACGCTTCCCTTCATCACATCATTCAAACCGCGTGACTCTACCAATGGCAGCGTAAACTAGCAGCTTAATGCTGCTGTGTTCCGTATGGTGAGTGTAGAGAACCGGAGACTCCTTTTCACTGGAAACGAGGCATTGCATCTCAGTCCTCAGGGGTGACAACGCATCTGCATTTTGATTCTTAATCGAGAACAAATGTAAATGTCTATGGACCACAGCATCCACTTATCATCAGGTGGACTGTGTGCTCGATTGTCACCCTTATTCTATAAAAAAGGCATAATTAGTGAGATCTAGAACCACTGTAGTGTGTCAGCCAAGTTCGGAAAAGAAAAGGAAACACGAATCATTTCGAGCCCTTTTGAACAACCTATAACCCACAAACTATTAGACTTACATGTAATTATGCCTACCTAATAAAAATACTTTAGAGTTATGAAGGTCTGAAAAGTGACATTGTTATCTCTCACTGACTCAGCCGTCAAAAATCTAGACCACTTCTAGGTTAGATACTTAGAATTTTGACATTAAGGTAGATCATTGGGCGTATAAAAAGTAAAAAATCTAAAACCTACAAATTATCGATATTCGTTGTGCACAGGTATAGATAAATTTATTGGAAACCACATCAAGTACAATATGTACTTGAAACTTACCGCATCAATGACTTTATCCTTATAGTTTAAATTGAAAATAGAAAACACGTAACTAGCAAGCAGACTTAGTTCTGCAGCATATGCTGTAAAAAAGATTAGAAGTTTAACCAGTGTTGAAACAGCTAGACTAGTTTACTTCAGCTACTTCCATAGCATAATGTCGTATGGTATTTTGCTATGGGGACACGCAGCTGACACTGAAATTATATTTGTTTTGCAGAAGAGGGCCATAAGAGCAATTTATGATTTAAAGCCTAAAGAGACGCTGCGACAAAAATTTAAGGAAATTAATATATTAACTTTGGCCTCTCAATACATTTATGAAAATGTAATGTACGTACACAAAAATAAAAGTAGTTTTACAAAAATAAGTGATATTCATTCTGTAAATACTAGGAACAGACACAAGCTAGTAGTACCAGTTACTCGACTCCATCGAGTCAGTAATTCATTCTTGGGGCGGTGTATACGCTTTTACAACAAAATTCCAGAAAATATACAAAGTTTGACTTGTTCAAAGTTCAAAAACTTTATTAAACTAAGTTTGTATAAAAAGGGTTATTATAATATTAAGGAATTTTTGGATGATAATAACCCCTGGAAATGAGATGATCGCTACCAAGCTATTTCTAATTTGTTGTGTTGTTAATTTGTGTAACATCATGATTGTAAGCTGTTATTTAAAAAAAAAGTCCCGCTGGGTTTCTTGCTGGTTCTTCCCAGGACAGAGGTTTTTTCCGAACCAGTGGTAATCAAACAAAAGAGTGACTTTCAATAAGTATTATTTATAATCTATATTGAATAAAAAAGTTTCTGTTTCTGTTTCTGTTTCTGTTTCCGTAAATGCAAGAAAAACGTTGAAGATCACGGATTTATTTAAAGTAATAAAAGGAGAAAACTTAAAATAAATAGAGCTGGTAGATTAGAAGGTGATTGAATAGAGTTCAGATCTTAACTCTAATCAGCGAAGCCAACATCCCTAAACATCGATTGTAATTTGGCCCCTTTTTAACATTTTGTTTTTGGTGGGATCAAATCTTCCAGATTTCGCTGGAATGAAAGTTATACGACAGAAACGAAATGACTACTTTGGTTAACAGAACTAGTCTAGAAAGCAATAGGCGATTTAAGTTAAATGGTGTCCTCGGTCTAGTTCCAAACGGCGCTATTATTGTATTTTTTAAATTATACTATAGAGTACGTGAGGGTAATGTCGTCATGCGGTTATTGGTCACTTTCTTATAACTCAAAAACTACATCCTAATTTGCATATCACATTTGTATCACAGAGCGTTCTATACAAACAACGCTGTAGTTTATAGTTATAAGAAAGTGACCCTCACGTACTATAGTTAGTTTTTTTCTTAAGTTGATTTTTCGAAGTGCTCCTAATTATTGCTAAGGCTTGTTTGTTATTTTTTTCTATATTAGTTATAGTATACGACTCTGTGTATTTGTCTCTCTTTGTCTCTGTCCTACCTATCTTCACGCACAATCCCTGACGGGGTAGCCAGAGAGAACAGATCGCCAAGTGTCAGGATCCTTACATACCTCTTTCGCTTCATCATACATGCACGTCTAGGTTCCCAGTACTCTTGACCCTCCCCTCTTCGAGCAATTTGCTCACATGGTCTTCGAAAGTTAGTCTCGGTCTACCTCGACACCTTTTAATATTTACTTTCGCGCTATATATTTTCTTCACCATTCGGTCTTCACTCATTCGCTCAACGTGCCCAAACTATCGAAGCACGCCTTTATCATTATTGCGAATCTCTTCGTTTCGCTTTCGGTCGGCCATGGTAACGCTGCACATTTTACGAAGAGATCGCATCTCCACTGCATTCAACTTACTTTTATGCTTCTTCTGGTATACTCAGGTTTCGCTGCCATATAACAAAGTCGGTACCAACACTGCGTTATGTATTGCAAGGCGTGCACTCTTCACTACGCCTTGCCTTTTGACTAACGCAGTCAGGCCACCATTGACTTTGTTCCCGGCAGCGACACGCCTGTCCACTTCTAAATCACATCTTCCATCCCGGCTGAAAGCACTTCCCAAGTATACAATTTCATTTAACTGTTCTAGACATTCCTGATTTACCCATATTTCACAATTCGTTCTCTCTTCGTCCCTTTCAAATACCAGAACCTTAGTTTTATTAGCATTCAAACGGACACCTTTAATTTCACATTCCTCTTTCATACACGTGACTAATGCCTGCAGTCCTACCTCTGATGGTGCAATAAGCACTGCATCATCAGCATACAGCAGACAATTTACTTTAATGTCACCCAATTTCACACCCAAACAGCTTTCAGTTTTTGTAAACAGCTGTCGAGATACAGTATGAACAGCCAGGAAGACATGACACAACCTTGTTTTACGCCCGTTTGAACGCTAAACATGAGTGACAGGTCATGCCCTACCCGCACACAGGCTTTACAGTCACAGTAAAGTGACTGCACACCCCTTAGCAATCGACCATCCACACCATACCCCGGCAACAGTTCCCACATTTTCTTCCTTACAACCTTATCAAATGCTTTCTCAAGATCCACCAAAGCACAGAAAATCTTCTGGTTAGCAGCCAGAAGCTTCTCCGTGATCATGCGGAGAGAAAACATTTGATCCGTGCATCCTCTTTCAGGTCTAAATCCGCATTGTGCCTCCCATAGAAATCTTTCCGATTTCTCTTGCATCCTACATGTCAAAAACTTCGAGTAAACTTTACTTGCTAAACTGGTCAAGCTGATCGCCCGATAGCACCCGCAATCAAAATGTGAACCTTTACCTTTATATAAAGGCACAATAACTGCGGATCGCCAATCATCCGGGACATCCCCAATCCGCCAGCACAAATTGCACATCAGATGAATGCTGTTCCAGACGCGAGGCCCACCATACTTGAACATTTCAGCAGTAACTCTATCTAGTCCCGCAGCCTTATCACATTTCAAACTTCGAATCGCACGTTCAATCTCTTTCATACTGATGACCTCAGTGTCATCGAGGTCTGGGTCTGGCGTCACGGCGTCACCCCCGGATCCCTCACTAAGATCATCACACGCATACATTTCTCTATAAAATTCGCTCCATCGCTGCATGACGTCCGATTTTTCTGAGAGGACGTCATTGGTTCTTGAAAGCAATTTGTTCATTCTTAAGGCTGTCGCACCACTTCGGGTCCTTCCAACCTCTTTCCAGAAGAGTTTGGAGTTCTCCTTAAAGTTGTGCGACAACCTTTCGTCCGCTTCCATTCTACACTTTTCACGCACTTCCTCAATCAATGTTTTCGTATGAACTTTCTGCAGCTTATATCTTTCTTTCATCTTCTCTCTCATATCCTTATCATTACTAAAGGCCAAGTAGTCTAACCATGCTTCCTTCTTCTTCTTTACAGCTTCTTTCACTTCATCATTCCACCATGCATCTCTTCTTTTACTACTACCTCTTTTTATCGTTCCACACACTTCTTCCGCTGCACTTACCATTCCATCCCTAAGGTTCTGCCATGTTCTTTCCATACATTCTTTTCTACCATCGATGGTGTCAAGCTTTTCGGCTACCCTCGAATGATATTTGTCCCTAGTATCCGCTTCCTGAAGCTTCGAGCTTCGGATGCGACAGACCGACTGTGGTTCTGTCACTGCCGTCCGGTAGCGCCAACCCGCGAACAGACCCCTAAACCTAGTAATTACTGGATAGTGATCCGTTCCCAGATCAGCACTCGCGTATCCAAATATATCGATTTTGAAATAAAGTAACTTTTTAAATTTCACCGCCCCACTAATTCTGCCGCCGCAGGTCCAGGCTCTGTGTGCTTATAATGATAGTAAAGACAAAAAAATTCATTAAATTAACAAAAGGCAAGGAGTTAGGGGCCGAGATAGTAGTTGGTTACACACGGGCTATCAGAATGTAGCTTCCAGATAGCCTGATCGATGGCCCCAAGTCTATTTGGGAAGATGCCACATTCATCGGTAAATACCAGAGCACTCACTGTTGTAATCTAATTTAAAGAGTTAGGACAAATGCCAATCATGAAGTCTCCGACGAATGTAACAGCGTCCTCCAAACCAGAGGTGCAGTCACTGCGGTCAGTCTCAACGGAGATTATCCATCGGCGCAGGACAGGATTATAGTGCACGAGTGTATGCGCAAGTACAGGTGAAACTCTCTATTCCTTCACTCTCATAGTCCGATGGAACGGTAATTCTACACGACCGGAGAGAGAACAGGTGTAGGACCTACGGCTTTACCTGCTTTACGAGGCACGGGGGTGAAATACCGAGATTTCTTGACAGATAAACTCAAGAACCGGTTTTAACCCGATTCGCGTATCACGGCCATAAGCAACCACATTTACGACCACTAAACCAAAAAGGCAGTCAAGCTTTATATTCCGACGAATATAATTTACAAACGAAGATAGAAATATAAAAAAAAATAATAAAGTACAAGTATAAAATTTTACTAACACTACACTACTACATTATTGAGAGATTCCCCCCCCCCCCCCCGACTTCCTCCCTCCCTCCAAACCGGCTAATAGCAAAAAGATAGAAAATGATATATATAATAACGATGGTAGAATCACGCGGCAGTTTTTGCTGTTGCACGTATGGGCCGGCCCGAGCCGTGTTGGTACCACCACCTCACAGAATACCGGCGTGAAGTAAGCTCTGCTCCTGCGTTTCGTTTGGTGAGTGCAGGTGGCCGGATTGGGCCTGACGGAATCCCCCCAATTGTGGTGAGAACGTGTGCTCCGGAGTTGGCACTGGTTCTAACGCGTCTTTTCCTTCTCCCTAGGCGTAGTCCCGAAATCATGGAAAATAGCTTTTGTCCACCCGATCCCTAAAAAAGGCGACCGCTCAGACCCGTCCAACTACAGGCCTATCGCCATCATCTCCTTGTTCTCCAAAATAATGGAATCCATTATTAACTGCCAGCTCATGCGGTACCTTGAGGATCACCAGCTGATTAGTGACCGCCAATAAGGTTTTTGTCGGGGTAAATCTGCTGGCGATGTTCTGGTCTACCTGACTCATAGATGGGCGGAGGTAGTAGAGTCCAAGGAGGAGGCCTTGGCCGTTAGTTTGGACATTGCGAAGGCATTCAATCGGGTTTGGCACAAAGCGCTTCTTTCGAAGCTCCCTTCTTATGGGCTTCCCGAGAAATCGTGCAATTGGATCACCAGCTTTCTTGCAGATCGGAGCATCAAGGTCGTTGTAGACGGTGCATGCTCCGACTATAAGCCTATTAACGCTGGTGTTCCACAAGGCTGTGTGCTATCACCAACGTTGTTTCTTCTGCATATCAATTATATGTTGCAAATTGGTAACATTCATTGGTATGCGGATAACAGCACTGGTGATGCTCTATACACCGGCCGTGCCAATATTTCTCGGGAAAACGTCGCCGAGTACCGGAACAAACTTGTGTCTGAAGTCGAGTCTTTGCTGAACGGACTCCCGGATTGGGGGCGATTAAATCTAGTACAGTTTAATCCTCAGAAGACACAAGTTTGCGCGTTTACTGCTAAAAAGAACCCCTTTGTCGTATCTCCTCAGTTTGAAGGCACTCCCCTCGTTGCCT
Source organism: Parnassius mnemosyne (assembly GCA_963668995.1). NCBI lineage: Eukaryota > Metazoa > Arthropoda > Insecta > Lepidoptera > Papilionidae > Parnassius > Parnassius mnemosyne. The sequence continues at coordinate 44,403,378 of CAVLGL010000057.1, read as the reverse complement.
CAGCCAGTATCGGAATCCTCGGCGTCGACATATCGAGTGACGTGCAGTTTCGTGGTCACTTGGAAGAGAAGGCGAAATTGGCCTCTAAAAAGCTAGGCGTGCTCAGCAAAGTGGGACCATGCCGGTACACCGCCTGCAACTTTACAAGGCGCAGGTTCAGCCTCACATGGAATACTGTTCCCATCTTTGGGCAGGGGCTCCCCAGTGCCAGTTCCTTCCACTTGACCGCATCCAGCGCAGAGCGGCTCGAATCTTTTTTTGAAATTTTCATTTGAATGAGTTTTTCCAGAAAAACTCATTCAAAGGGCTAATATGAACTTACAGGGTTGTATTTGTGATTTTAATGATAATAATTCTGTAAACACATAATCGCTACGGTCGCAAATCATATTTTGTTAAAAATACAACCTAACCCTGACCTGCAAATTCCGAAAAACGCAAGAAAATTTGAATTTCGCGGGCCACCCTGGAGCTTCCACCTTAAGTAAAATATTTTTGAAAAAAAAAGTCCCGCTGGGTTTCTTGCTGGTTCTTCCCAGTACAGAGGTATTTTCCGAACCAGTGGTAAATAAAAAATGACTTTCAATAAGTATTATGTAATAATCAATATTGATTATATATCAATATGATTTATACGTGGTAGAACCATGCTGCATCTATATTATGGTTGTAGCACGAATGGGTCGGCTCGACCGGGGAAGGACCACGCTCTCACAGAATACCAGCGTAAAATAGCAGCTTAACACTGCTGTGTTTCGTATGGTGAGTGTAGAGAACCGGAGACCCATTTTACTGGAAACGAGGCATTCCATCTTAGTCCTCACGGGTGACAATGCATCTGCATTTTGACTCTTAATCGAAGATAGATGTAGATGTCTATGGGCCACAGCGACCACTTACCATCAGGTGGACTGTGTGCTCGTTTGTCACCCTTATCCTATAAAAAAAAATTGAATAAAAAAATTATTCTATTCTATTCTATTCTATCTAAATATCGCAGAACCGTTTCCGAGAAATGTACATATTTAAATGTCCTCACTTGAAATATATGATTTATATTTAACGACTACTAAGTAACTACACGTCTTATTGATTTGCCTTTTTACCTTTATTCAATAATAATTTTCTATGTTTACGCGATCTCTACAAATTGAATAAAATTTTCAAAATTTTTAAGATTTTACCGAGTTTAATTTTAACTAATTTTATAATGGTGGGGGTTATTTCATTATCAATACGTATGTATGTAACTGTACAATGTAAAGAAAACACTTATTTGATGATTTCTTTTTTGTGTAGGTATATTTTATACGTTATATATTTATTAATATTATATATGCATATTGCATCATAGAAGTAAACACAAGTATATATATATTTAGAATTTTGTCTTTGTTATGCTATTGTATACTTCATAAATATTTTTGGTACGAGAGATTTTTGGTGTGTTGTTAAAAAGAATATGGATGGTGACGAAAGACAATGCCTCTTTCTAACGTCGCTCTCCTTTCTTTATGTTGAAACCAAGGTTGATACTAACAATAAATAACAAGAAAATGTAATCCCACATAACTCTATTAAAACTGTAACGAAGAGAAATAAGATTTAAAGCTATGGAATTTTTTTTAAATCTAAAGAGAGCACAGACAACACAAAACAAATCGCTAAACTCTATATTGTCCATTGTAAAGAAGGTATGCGCAAAGTCACGGTGGCACGCAGCCCTGTCCGCACATCACCGGATCTCATTATCATTGCGATGTGCGTGCGTGAGTCTGTCCGTCACTGAGGTACCATGGCGACCACCAGCGGCAGTCGGGAGATGGAAGGGTTCTCTCGAAATATGTTTTTCAAGGGACAAACGACCACACGATCTAACTGATTATAAGTGACTGAGTCCCACAGAATACCAGCGTAAAATATCAGCTTAATACTGCTGTGTTTCTTATGGTGAGTGAAGAGAACTGGAGATATCTTTTTACCGGAAACGGGGCATTCCCTCTTAGTCCTCAGGTGTGACAACGCATCTGCATTTTGATTCTAAGTTGAGGATAGATGTAGATGTCTGTATATCTATTTTAAGTATAAACAATGTTTTATTTTTATTTTCAGACATCTCATAAACGTAGGAAACGGTGCAACAATGAACAATAAAAAAAAATAAGTTATATAAATATATAAACAATATATAGTTATACCAATACATACATAGATACATTCAAGTAGCAAAAAGAGCTACTTGAATGTATCTATGCTAGGCTGGGCATAAACATATTTACATGGTAGGTATACAGTATGATTTTTAGCTATTTTAAGCCTGTGCTTTAATATCCTACCTATAGACAAGTGAAGCCGAAGATGGAGCACACTGACTTAGCTTCACGAAAGCCTATTTACTCTTGCCTTGAAGAAAACCACATCGTAATCTGATGGAAAGATCAATTACAACTTATTCCGCTCCTTTGCTGTAGGGATGACGAACGATGCAACATGTACTTGATGGCCTCGATATTCATATGTTGAGAGACGCGAACCACACCCTATATAAATACTAGTAACTTGGCATTTAATAATCACGCACGTACATTTTGATTCTTAATCGAGGAAAGATTTAGATGTCTATTGGCCACGGCATCCACTTACCATACATCAAGTGCACTGTATATTAGTTTGTAGTCCTTATTCTATATAAAAAAAAGATATTAGACCAAAGGTTTCCTGATCAATTTCTCGAACCCTAACTCAACACCTCCCGGCGGATGACTCAACAAATCAACGCTCTTCAATAAAATGCCTTTTATTTTAATCCATTCTCATGTGAGCGCATATTGTTATTACAAGTCTGTCGAAGCTGACAGGTGGCATGTCGCCATTATGTGTGTCAAGATGGCTACACCTCGTTATGTCTATAGATATGAAATGAGCGAGACAAACATCTTTTGATTGTATTATAATATTGGATTAATAAGTGCATCGTTTACCCTTCTACCTATACATATAAATAAAATTGAAGTGTCTGTCTTTAATATTGAAATAACTGGCTTCTATTTGCATGCTATTAGGATATATATTACCATTTTAAAAAAAATGTCTGTCTATCTGTCGTCTTACTGTCTACCTGTATGTCTGTCAGGGCTAATCTTTTTTTTTTATAGAATAAGGGTGACAAACCAACACACAGTCCTCTGATGGTAAGTGGTTGCTGTTTATCTTCGTTTGCGCATTAAAATGCAGATGCGTTGTCAGCCTTGAGGACTTAGATAGAATGCCTCGTTTCCAGTAAAAAAGGGTATCCGGTTCTCTACACTCACCATACGAAACACAGTAGGATTAAGCTGCTATTTTACGCTGGTATTCTGTGAGAGCGTGGTCCTTCCCCGGTCGAGTCTACCCATTCGTGCTACAACTATAATATAGCTGCAGCATGGCTCTACCATGTATAATATTCGGAATGGCTAAGCAAATTGTGATGAAACTTTACTAACAGATAGAGAACAACGCCAGGACGGGATCTAGGCTATATTTTCTACCGACTTCAAAAAGGAGACGGTACTCAATTCGACTGTATGATTTTTTTATGTGTGTTACCTCATCACTTTTTTCTGTGTAAACCGATTTTGATGTTTCTTTTTTATTTGAAAGTTGGTGCTTCTCATGTGGTCCATATAAATTTGATCAAGGTCAGACCAATAGTTTTTGAGTTATTCTTAATAATTTATACTTATTGAAGTCGGTTGTACAAAATTTTTAATTTTAAATTATTTTAGTTTATCAAAACTGTGCTATATAGTGGACAGTCTTGAGTTCAAAGAAGAGTTTTTGTCGCAAAAGAAGTCCGTTAGGCGTGGCGCCACAGTCTTCGCAAAATTTGACATTTGCTGTCATATTTTATTTTTAACATTTTAGTTCCAACTATTAGTCAGACCTTGATCAAATTTATATGAGACCACATGTGAAGCACCAGCTTTCAAATAAAAAAAGGATCATCAAAATCGGTTCATTCATAAAGAAGTTATGACATACCTAACACACGTAAAAAAGAACATACAGAGTCGAATTGAGTAGCTCCTCCTTTTTGAAGTTGGTAGATAAAATACTGCAGCATACGTACACCTACATCCAACTTTTAACAAAGAAAGTTACAGGTGCGTTGTCACCTCTGAGAACAAAGATGGAATCTGTCATAGGCTGTAATTATACTGGATTTTTTACGCGCTTCTGCTTGGCGACAGGAACCGGAAATATATAAGAGGGCTATTCGTACCCAGACGGACTACTAAGCAGAAGAAAAGTCGTACTGCGTATATATTATTTTATTGTAAGAGACTACTCTGGTTTTGGTACTGGATGCACCTTAAAATCTACCTCCACATTCTTCCAATTTGCCGTTTGGTGGTGGTTCAAAGAAAATCCATTACCCAATTACGTTCCGTGGATGTCGCAAGAGGAAGGGATAAAGGAAAAAGGAAGGGTCAAATCAGTCAAAACCAGTGTAAGAAACCAAGGTTCAGCCTTAATGGGTCCAGAGTCCAGACTCTAAACAATATTATGTTTCGTCATAATTAGATTCAATTTGTGAAAAAAAAATGTAATATCCTTTTGCCCCTTATAAATTACCCGTTTAGACAATTAATAATTTCGGTGCGTACCTATTTAAAATACGTAGGATAAGACTATCGTGTTTAAATTTAAGTACGAACTCAAAGTACCTATTTTTTATTAAACAGGTTAACATTCCAAGCTTAGACCTTTATCCCCGCTGCTATAATTATTCCTTTTTAATCTTGAGAGTAAAGAAACAAAACGACTTTCATCCTCTCGAGCAAAAATGGCGCGCGATCTGACAGTTGAGCGCTTTGGCGGGCTTAGCACGATTGTTGCCCACTAATGGTGCATTTGCGAAACAATAGGGAAACATGCGATCTTGAGACACAAAGCGTATTTCCGTTTGATGTGAAACGTTGCTGTTATTTTGGATTTATGTGTGGAGATCGGCTTTTAAATACGAACATATCGGTACATACGTGGGAATAAAATGTTTGGTGAAATTTCAGACGTGATAATCCAACCATTCCTTTAGTAGTCAGTGTACAATAATGTCAACACATTATGCTATGATATAAAATATAACTACGCAACTAAATTAAGCTGAAAATTCAGTACTCTCCAATTATTTGTTCAAAAGACACACAGATGTTAGGTATTTCAAAACCAAATCATAATAAGAACATTTGTTTTTGACCTGCAAAGGGAGCGAAGAAAAGGCCTTCTCTTAATGAACACACAAATTATAAAATAAATAAAGTGAAAAAAGGATGAACTTCATGTGTCGAGGGTTTGTTCATTCAGCATCATTACGAAAATTACATAATGTTGTCACCTTTCATAGGCGGCACATGCGTGTACATAATAGTAAGCTCGCGATGAATTCACATAGAAAATTTCACAGCGTTCAATGGCTTGCCACTTGAGTTCAAGGGCCAGGGGAGATTACAAAACAATGGATTTTTCCAAAATACATAATAATGTGCCACGTCAAATGGCGCTGTTGTAAGCAAGCTTAGAGGTCCGCGCACAACTACGTAATATTTTATTGAAAATTTAAAACATTACATTTTGTTAATGTTTGTAATTTTACGATATTTTATTTATTTTATGTTATATATTACCTACGAATATTACGATGATATTATCTATTTCTATTTTTATTCTTCATAAATATTACTTATAACATAGAAATATTCCAGAATTATTACATTAATGGATAAATGATTACATAATCCGTTCATAATTTATTCTTATATTACTGCCTATCAAAATTCTAAGGCTGAACATATATTGTATCATAGCTCATAGAGCAATTACCTATATAAGAGGTATATTTCAGGCCTTAGTAGTCACGCTTGGCAGACGATTTGATAACCGCAGTTTTTTTTAATTAATTTAGCTCTTATCATGTAGATGCTGCTACTTATCTCCTGTTTCGGTTTCCCTGTGTCGTGTCAGAAACAGAAACAGACGGATATAAAATGTAAATAGTATCTACGTACCTACTCCAATTACACAACTATCAACAATAGTTTAATTTCGAGTTATGTGACTATAAGTTCGTAAAACGTCATTAATTTATGTAAATAGTACTCAAAAAGTAAATATTTGTATTATATGTCACTAATATTAGATAAATAAATTGTTCATCTGGTGCGTCTCTTCTAACAACATTAATAACATATTTTACCTCTTATAATATTCACAAATTAATTAAAATGTTACTACTTCAAATGAGATAACGATCAATGACTGCGATACCTCTAAATACGGAACCCCCTACAAATTTGTTTGAATAATTGCGACACATGGGTGGATTTTCGAGATTTTTTTGGGTCCGTGCTCGAGTGGAGTGCTCGACCGCTACGCCGCTGCCGCGCGAATTATTAAAAAGTATAAAATAAAAAAAATATGACGCACTTGAGAGAGCAGCCCGCCGTGAATATAACATGGTAGCTTAGTCGACGACATGATTATATCGTGTAATTATTGATTTCAATTTGTTCTCTTCAATAAAGCATAAAAATTATTTCGCGTGTTTTTCAACTGAAAATTGGAATTGGTGGAATTTAAAAACTAAATATTACGTTACCTAGTAATAAATATTTATGATTTTATTGTTACCATGTGGTCCACTATCACATTTCCAACCGTGGGTGTTATAAAAAACGTCTATAACGCTTTCCAAAGGTGGCTACAATACTACTGTCTTGTTTATGCTAGACGTATGTATGTAAGATACCCAAACCATCGACAAGTGAGCCACATCAATGCACCTACCAAAAGTGACAATTAAGGTAAATTCTCGTCACCCAACCGTGGGATAAGCCCACATCCAACTGTGGAATTTTACAGAAATTATCATTATGAAGAAGTAAAAAATACAAAAAGTTATAGTATGTAGGTGTAATATTGACACACAAACTAACACATTTAAATCAATATTTGTCTCTAAGTGATTGGAATTATGTCCGGCCTAAGAGTATGTTTGAGTTAGTGTCATCCTATTCCTGCCGCCAAGTAGAGGTACCTACACGTACTTTTGTGGTGAGGCTTGAAATGTTAGGCAGCTAGGGTAATTACAGTCTGTTAGGCTTTTTACAAAAGCGCTCATGGGTTCCAAAGTATCTCTTTTGAAGTCGGTTGCAACAGTGGTCATTTACCATCGCTTACTCTTAGCTCAACTTTTTTATTTAAGAAACCCCATATTAGAATGTTCTTCTGTAACGCTGAGCGGTTTTATATACATATAAGGGCTCCGCAGCGCAGGTGCGTAGCAAGGAGTTGCGGCGCTGAGGGCTGCGGGTTCGTATCCCTCACGGAACTGTCTGGATGTTTGTCTTTGTGAAATTCCTGTTTGTAAACTGCTTCCACGATACAGGAGAAAATCCTAGTGCGGGGATAACGTTTTCTATTAAATGATGATGATGATAATACACGTGGATAAACATCCACATCCGGAATAATTAATTGTAGACCATACATGTTCTTGTTCCATGCAGAATTCGAACTCGCGCCCCGGCTGCATTGCAGCCAGATACTTAGCTTACAGCGCTACGCTAGTTATTTATAGTCATAATATTTATAAAAAAAGAAATCATTATATTACTAAACAGACTTCAGCTGGTCAAAAACCCGTTACGCCACAACACCTTTTAAATTAACTGAAACAACTCTTCAAGATCTTACCATTTAATGATCATCAAATTATCATATCAACGTAAAATGGCAACTCTTTGAATTTATGAAACACGCAATTAAACCGAATAGCGCAATGATGTAAAAAATAACAAACCACAATGAAAAGCTATTAAAAACCGGTAGCAGTAAACAATAAGGCGACCAATGAATTAACTCTCCCTCGACTATAAAATCTAACCAACCGCACGACAAAAGAATTAGTCAAAATAATACAAAAAAGTTACACAATAGCTTTTGAAGCTAGCTGTGGGTGAAATTGTTACTAAAGTGTAGCAACATCTGTCCTGAGGGGATAGCAGCTAAAGATAAACAACACAATATGAAAGAATTGCTGCTCAAATAAATACAATAATGTTATAGTTGTAGAATTCAGATTGCCAGAGCATAAAAAACGTATTAGTCGTTTCGACATAAATTGCGATAGAGTTAACGCCATTACTGTCAAATTGTGAGCCAATCAGAGCAGCGCGACGCCAACCAATCAACGGGTATTTGAGTGCGTGCTCCGAATGCAAAATTTGGGCGGAAACTAGAACAATTCGGTAAGTTTTTTTATGTCTGTTACGAGAGGCGAGTCGACGGCAATTTTCATAGCCCGCTCCTCATTATCTGCAGATGAAGGGTATCGCCACAAAAAAGTATAAAGTTTTTAATTGTACCCATTAGTGGCACGAGTTATATAACAATCTGTAGTTGATTATTTGACGCTATTCACAAAAAGCTTGCTCCTCACAGTTCTGTCGCATAATGAGTTGTTTTCACTGTTAAGAGAATTACATAACATTATTAACCGTATGTCATCAATTCGATAACGTAGATACAATCCTTATCATGAGAGCAACGTCACAATTGAAATTTTTTTCTTAAAGAATAAGACTGACAAACGAGCACTGTCTATCATCATGGTAGATAAGTGGAAAGCTGTAGCCCATAGACATCTACATCTATCTTCGATTAAGAATCAAAATGCAGATGCGTTGTCTTGTCACCCCTGAGGACTAAGATGGAATGCCTCGTTTTAAGTAAAAAGGGTGTCCGGATCTCTACACTCAACACTCACCATACGCGAAACGTAGCAGTATTAAGCTGTTATTTTACGCTGAAATTTTATGAGAACCATTTGTGCTACAATCATAATAGGTACTTATAGCTATAGCTGCAGCGTGACTCTACCACGTCTACATAAGCAATCCGGGTTCAATGCCCGATGGCACTAATGAAATTGATAATTTACAATTTGATGTATTGATTTACAACGTGCTCGATGTTTTGTTTTTCTTAAACCAGCACCCTTAGTTACAGGCCTTCAGGTATTCCATATTAGTCCTTTGGGGTACCTAATAGGGATCTGTGACTCTCCTATATCGCAGCACTGCAACATCATCATCTGCCTGCGGCAGTTCACTGCTGTACGTAGGCCTCTCCCAAGGTGCGCCACTCAGCTAGATCTTCGGCTTTACGCATCCAATTGCTGCCGGCCGCCTTGCGCAGATCGTCGCTCCATCTAGCCAGGGGGCTTCCCACACTAGGTTTACCTAAAAGCGGTTTCCAATCTATGACACGCCTACTCCAACGGTTAAATATACAGACAGATCTGTGGTGGGCTGCAGCAGCACAGGTGCGACGTGTCTGATACTGCGATCGCCAACCCGTTTGTTCCGCATGGCGATTAAGGCCATAACTAAATGGTAAGCACTGCAACATCAGCACATACCTAAATATTGACGAAGATGCTGACTATGAGGACTGAAGTCAGATAAATTACATTGCACCAAAATATACTAAAACAATCTTATCTATATGAAATAATTCTGTCTATCCTATGTATTATTTTATGTCTGCCGCACAAATGGGTCATCTCGACAGAATATTAGCGTAAAATATCACCATGTCTAATGCTGCTGTTTCGTATGGTGAGTGTAGAAAACCGAAGACCATTTTTGCTGGTTACGGGACATTCTATTTTAGTCCTCAGGGGTGACAACGCATCGGCATTTTAATGCTTATCTAATCGTGGATAAATAACACACAGCATCCACATACCATCAGATTGATTGTTCACTCGAGTGAATATTCTATAAAAAATATATGTAACCTTTTTAAAATTTAAGGGGATTGCTTATTTTACTAAAAAAAAAAGACTAGTCCACAAGATTTCACTTAAAAGATCTGTACTAACGAAAACACTAATTTTCACAATAGACAAATAAACGTAACAAACAAACGGTTCTTTAATTGTTTTTATATTACTTTACTCTTATATATATAGGTACAAGCCACTGTAGCCTAACGGTACAGTTCAGGTCAAGGTTCTTAATCGAGGGTAAATGTAGATGTCTATAGGCCACAGTACCCACTTATCATCAAGGGGAATATGTGCTCATTGGTCATCGTTATTCCATAAAAACATTATACATAAGAGTATATAACAAATAGATTTATATATACAATTTATATACAATATGGTTCTATTTTAACAAAGTCGATTGTCGAAAAGACGTACAATTTTTGTATACCCTGGCATTACTCCAAGTCGTAAGAGCATTGGAGATTCGATGTTTTAATCAAAGAGATGCTTGCCTCAGTAGCTGGCGCAGTCGTACCTTTCGATTCAAGTCTCATGAATGCGGACTAATCGTTTCACAAAGATCAGGCTACTTGACTGGGGACGGTTTCTTTGTGTCGGTGCTCATGGAGGGATTGGCAACGGGTTGGCAACCACAGTTTTATTTCAATTTTGTAGATGCCATTAGAAAGACGCTGCAGCCCATCACCTGGTTTGTTACCTTCTGTCGCCTCTTACGACACCCACGGAACGATATACGGTAGTAGATATTCTTACACCACCACTACACGTTACAATTAATGTAGGACATTCTACCACTAGATGAAGTTATGGCCAGGTGAGAGATGCAAGAGTTAAGAGGGATGCCGGGGCCGGGTTTTGTAGCATTCCTTTGGGAAATGCAAATGTTCAGCAGTGGACTTGTGAAGGGATTGTGATGGTGATAAGCCTACTTGAAGCCAGTTTAAAAGTTAGAGCCTATACGTTCCACATCTGGGCGCAGGCCTCCTTTTATTTTTGAGAGGTTTTTAGCGCTACCCTAATGCGAGTTGGTTAACTTCACATGCCTTCGTAATGTTTTTCTTAAATCTCAGATATGCATTGCCTCACGATATTTTCCTTCACTGCTACTGACGTGGCAAACCAGCATTTAGAAATGAAAATGAAAAATTGTTTATTTCTTTAGAAAGATCGTACATTACGAGTATACAGGGTTATTTTGCGATAACCGGCCAAAATTTAAAAAAAAAAAGGTTTAGAATGGGTAAGTAATATAGGTAAACGGTGAAAAAAATTAATGAGAATATCTCAAACATTCTGTCCTTTTTATCTTTTAAATTCCAAATGCGTGGTAATGTACTATTTTAACTGATTTTACTGCGCACGCACACATTCGTAAGGGTCGATCGGTAGGCAACAACGTTGCTGCCCATAAATCACTAAAAATTTGGGATAGTTTCAAATAAAATTAGAAGCCTTATTTACTCGTATTTTCAAAACTGTAGTAACGGTATATCATTATTTATAACTTAAGATTTGGCTACTCTTTGGAAAATAACCTTGTATACTTGTAGCAGGATACTGCGTTCTCTGTATTAAGCACAGAAATTGTAATTAATGCCGGCGGGAATCGAATCCGGGTTGCTTGCGTACTGTGAAATTTACAACGAGCGCCTAGTCTTTGCGCTACCACGGCTTTATTTAAAGACGATAATTGTATAAGAGGTAAATTTACTTTGATTTCATTTTTTTAGGTCCAGGCAATGGACAGAGTTAGCCTTAAAATGTTATTAATGTACACTATTATTAATGTACATAGTCTAATATGGGAAAGGAAGGATTTGTTACGTGGTAGAGCCATGCTGCAGCTATATTATGGTTGTAGTACGAATGGGTTGTTGGGCTCGACCAGGGAAGGACCACGCTCTCACAGAAAACCAGCGTAAAATAGCAGCTTAACGCTGCTGTGTTTCGTATGGTGAGTGTAGAGAGCCGGAGACCCTTTTTACTGGCAAAGAGGCATTCCATCTTAGTCCTCACGGGTGACAACGCATCTGCATCTTGAGTCTTTATTGAGGATAGATGTAGATGTCTATGGGTCACATAAACCACTTACCATCAAGTGGACTGTGTGCTCGTTTGTCACCCTATCCTATAAAAAAAAATCTCGGGTATCGCGATATTCATAAGCGGTAGAGCCACGCTGCAGCTATTGGTGCAGCGTGGCACTTGCAATATTGTGGTTGTATTACGAATGGGTTGGCTCCACCGGGTAGAGTACCACGCTCTTACAGAATACCAGCGTAAAATAGCAACTTATTCCTGCTGTGTTTCTAAAGGGAGTGTAGAGAACTGTGAAAGATTCCAGTAAAAGGCTCTCCCTTTTACTAATATAAATATAGACGTCTATGAACTACAGAATCCATTTACCATCAGGTGTATTCAGTGCTCGTTTGTTACCCTTATTCTATAAAAAAAAGTTATTTGAGGTCCAAGCGATGGACAAAGTTAGCCATAAATTATCGTACACAGTATGTTATGGGAAAGAAAGGATCTCGGGTATCTTCGTACTGATTAGCGAAGTGTAGGCGGCCCTCCATTACATGGATGTTATACCTGGTAAAACATGCAAAAGTCGGTGTTTGCAAGTTTCTTTAGGACCGTGTTTAGTGGGATTCCTAGGCGGAAAGCCTATGTTCAGTAGAAGACTTCTGAGGGTTTAGTTGATTAATATCAATGATAAAATAGTTGTGTATGGCTGTATATGGCCTCTTTTAAATATGGGAAGTTTTGCATATTCCTTGCACCCTTATTATTATACTCGAAATATTTTACCCATCCGTCTGAGTCAACAAGGTTCTCCTTTTACTAACTATAAGAATAGAATAGAATAACTTTTTATTCAAGTTATCATGTGTAATACTTATTGAAAATCATTTTCTACTTTACAACTGGTTCGAAAAAAAACCTCTGTCCTGGGAAGAACTAATAAGAAACCCAGCGAGACTTTTTTTTTAAAGTAATATTAATATTATAAGATTTTCTTCTATATTATCTTTATATACAAAAATTACGTATCACGTTGTTTGTCCACGATGAACTCCTAAACTACTGAATTATTTCAATGAAATTTTACACACTCTGCGCAGTTTGGTCCAACTTGAGAGATAGGACAGTTTTTATCCTGATAAGTGACACTCAATATTTTTTTTTATTACGAATTTAAGGATTTTTTCATAAGAAGGGTCGTCGGAAAGGGCAGAACAACGTCTGCCTGGCGAGCTAGTATACTATAATATCTCCTTCTTCTTCTTCTTATTTCTATTAATAAGATCTTATAAAATCAGAATACCCACGAGGAGATGAGGTGACTAAACTTACCTTTAGTGGTCGTAAACACTGCTGCTGATCATCAGGTCCCGGGGTCGAATTCTAGGTCGGGCCAACAAAAATCAGTATAATTGAATTTTTCTGTCAAGAAATTCTGAGCATCAGCTCGAAGTCAGCAAGTTGGCGGCGTTTCGTCTCCGTGCCTCGTAAAGCACGTAAGACCGTTGGTCCTGCTCCTCATTTCTCTCCGGTCTTGCCGCCATGCCGTCCCATCGGACTATGAGAGTGAGGGAATGGAGAGTAGACCTGTGCTTGCGCACACACTTGGTCTCTATAATCCTGCCCTGCACACGATGGCTAGTCTCGACTGAAATTTGGTCTGGAAGACATTAATAAATTTAATTTAGTATTTGGTTTTTGTATTGTGCTTCCTTGGAAGTTGTGAGGGACATGTCAACGTGCCTCGATATTAACACTGTGTTTATCATACAAGTGGTAATATTAAAAATGTTGTACAACCGACTTCAATATAAATAAAATGAGAACATCATCAATGTAGTCGAAGTCAATTAAATTAAAAAAAAAGAATACTAGTATCTAATGCTACTAGTATTAAACATTACTAATATTGCTTAAACCACTTCTGGTAAGCTTAAAATACGTGTGCTAGAAGTGGTTCACGACAGTAGTTGAATCGCGGGTTCGAACCCACGACCTTTCGAGTTCGCGGTCCGCGCCCTGCCATTAGACTACTGACGCTTCAATATACGTATTACTAAGGATAACTCAAAACCACTGGTCAGATCTCGATAAAATTTATACTCGACCAGATGAGAAGCACCGGCATTCAAATAAAGATTCAGCAAAATCAGTTCACCTAGAAAGAAGTACTACACACAATTAAAAAAATACAGTCGAATTGAGAACCTCCTTCTTTGTTTGAAGTCTGTTGAAAACAATAGATAACGTCTAATATATATGTTACACTACCAAAGCAAATATATTTATTAGGTGATAGTACGACTTTTCTGCCTAGAAGACCTTCCGTCTGTATAGTCCACCACCTTCTAACCTACTGCTGCCGTAAAGAAGTGCTTACATTGCTGTGCTTCGTATAAAGGATATAAAGAGCCCGTTTGATTACAGACTGGGAGGCATTTCATCTTAGTCCTCAGGGGTAACAACGCATCTGCAGTGCCAGCTCCTTCAACTTGACCGCATCCAGCGCAGAGCGGCTAGAACGGCTCGAATCATCGACGACCGAGTTCTTTCTGATCGGCTCGATACACTGGCGCTTCAACCCATCGCAGATGTTGGATCCCTTTGCAGTTCTATCGCATCTACCACGGGCAGTGCTCTAAAGAATTGTTCGGATTAATCCCAGCCGCCAAATTTTACGCACGCACAACGCGTCAAAATTCACGATACCATCCTCACCATCTGGATGCTTGGCGGTCCACCACTGTGCATTTTACTAGGAGTTTTCTTCTTCGCACAAATTATTTGTGGAATAGTTTATCACCGGCTATTTTTCCGGACCGATACGACTTAGGGACCTTCAAGAAAAGAGCGTCTTCCTAAAAGGCCGGCAACGCACCTATGATTCCGCTGATGTTGCAGTTGTACATGGGCAGTGGTAGTCACTTACCATCAGGTGAGCCGCATGCTCATTTGCCCCCTCTTCTATAAAAAAAATTCTATAAATTTCTTTGTTTGAAATTGCTTGTATATGTCCAAGAACTGCAGTAGCTACTTACCATCAGGTAGACTATATGTTCGTTTGTCACTTCAGCTTTATATAAGTATTAAAAAAAAACTTCGTTCCAATATTTTATTTAATTGTTTAATCTTGGACCACCAAGTAAGATCTTACATGTAATAAGTTAAAAAAAGTAAACGCCTCAAGGAACTAAAAGAAGTAAAGTAAGTTTTATACATGGTAGAGCCATGCTGCAGCTATATTAATAGCATAGTTTTAGCACAAATGGGTCGGCTCGACCAGGGAAGGACCACGCTCTCACAGAATACCAGCGTCAAATAGCAGCTTAATGCCGCTGTGTTTCGTATGGTGAGTGTAGAGTACCGGAAACCCTTTTTACTGCAAAAAAGGCTTTTCATCTTAGTACTCACGGGTGACAACGCATCTGCATTTTTATTCGCAAACGAAGATAGATGTAGTTGTCTATGGGCCGCAACAACCACATACCATCAGGTGGCCTGTGTGCTCGTTTGTCACCCTATCATATATAAAAATAACATCAATGGTCAATGGCAAAAATAACGAAAAGGTCAATAGCTGTTTTTCAGGCCTACCCAAAGCAAAATGACATGACGTCTTTCTATAATATATACTCTACTATATCGAGGCATTCTATCCTAGTCTTCACGGCTGACAACGCATCTGCATTTTAATTCGCAAATGAGGATACTTAGATGTAAATGTCTATGGGCCACAGCAACCACTTACCATCAGGTGGACGGTGTGCTCGTTTGTTACCCTAATTCTATAAAAAAAAGGTGAAATAATTAACACATTCTGAAGTCGGTGCTTAGACATGAGACATTGTGTATAGAAGAATCAAAGCTCCGAGTTCCCTTTTGAGTAGACTAATGATCATTACAATCTCAATGTCATCTAAATACATAGTTATATTAAAAACTTCATCCCCTATTTTGCCACCCTTAGAGGTGAAATTTTGTCTTAAGATTTATATGGAACCACATATAAAGTGTAACCTATATAATAAAAAAAAGAATCATTAAAATCGGCTCACAATGAGGGCTAATAATTTTCTGCTCACCAGATGTCGCTAGTTGATACAGAGGTAAAGTTTTTTGTTACAGAATGTAATTTAATTCAGAAATTGTTTTTTAATAAAAGTTTATCAGGTTTTAAAGTATTATATTAATACACAAAACAATGTGTCAGTGGTTTGCTCTTTTCACATTTTTTACTTTTTATTTTTTTTATTTTTTTACTTTTACGAATATCTGTAGTTTGGTTTATTCATTTTTAATGTTATCAATATAAAATATAGCTAATAGTACAAAAAGAAACAATATCTTTTATATTTTCCGAACAAATTAACTTCCCCACTATGAAATCTGTCAAATAGATATTATACCTACTTACCTCACTTTCTAGTGGCGCCTCCCTAGTGGCAGAAAAAGTCGTGGAGCCTCATTGACGAAGTTATCGGGTAACATGAATACAAAAGAAAACATATATTTGAAACGTTGAAAAGGAACGTTATTTGATACATCTATATATTTAAGAAAATAAAAACATATTCTTGACACAGATAATATAAAAGGCAAATCACTCAATTATAGGTATGCCTAGCCATCTTATGATAACAATATTCAAATCAAACAATGGAACTGCGGTACTCAAGTCAGATAATAGTGCGAAAACTATTAATAATAGCAAAATAAGCAAACAGGTAACAAGTCATTTCTCGAGCGGGCCACCACGTCAGTTTCCCACCGTATCGGAAATTGCTCATTCACACCCAGATGAGCCCAGTCAAACGTCAGCGGACACTCAAGACCACTAAAGAAGTCAAATGCATACGTCAAAGTGAATTTGAATCTCGCTGAAGGCACCAAGCAGTGCGTCGCGGCGGGACGCCATTCGGCGTCACGCGATCTCAGCGTGACGTTACGCACCCCTACCAAGTCATTAGGGCTCGATCGCAAATCACAAAGACAAACCTTTGACATATTAGGACATGGTGAAATGAACATTCTAGATCTTGAGTTTATGGGAAGTGAACACGCCGCGAGTTCGCGACATTTTCGAGTTTTACACGCATCGCAGGTTTGACGTGAGAATGCGCGGGAAACAATTTTATTATGCAATGAGGGCTAAATGGCTAAATAGACCGGCCGCATAGCTAAAATATAAATTAACGTGTGAAAGTGTTGATAAGGCAGATTCATAACAAAATTAATCTGCAAGATTACTTTACTTTACGATCACTTTACCATCGTCGGTTGCATATATCTAAGTATAAGGTGGGATAGTAGTCAAGTGTTGGCTTAGAATAGGTAACAAACACACACATTAACAAACAAAACAAACATATTAAGTACTTTAAGATTAACATAAGTTTCTCCTAGATTGTTTATTACATTGAACTTGTTACGTGGTAGAGCCATGCTACAGCTATATTAATAGTATAGTTGTAGCACGAATGGGTCGGCTCGACCGGGTAAGGACCACGCTCTCACAGAATACCTGCGTAAAATAGCAGCTTAACACTGCTGTGTTTCGTATGGTGAGTGTAGAGAACCGGAGACCTATTTTACTGGAAAAGAGGCATTCTATCTTAGTCCTCACGGCTGACAACGCATCTGCATTTTAATTCGCAAGCGAAGATAGATGTAGATGTCTTTGGGCCACAGCAACCACTTACCATCATGTGGACTGTGTGCTCGTTTGTCACCTGTATTCTATAAAAAAAAATGAAACGGTTGGGATGACAAACAAGAACATTTTTTATGAGATAAATTTTTTACAGTTGGATGAAAATATAATTTTACTTATTAACATTAAAAGACGCTAATAAATTTGTATGTGTAAGCCTATGCTATAAGATTTTAGGATTGCTTTTAACACTAGAATAGCAATTATGAAATTGTAGGTATATTATTGTTGCCCTGTCTCCTAACCGTATGCGACCATGGCGAATTCCGGCGACTCTACCAAACGGCAGTGACAATGATATAAAAATGTTTGTAATATTTTCGTGATTTATTTTGGCTGGTAAGCTCATAATAAACGATGCCCTTCCAATCCCACCATTCGCACAGCATCACCTTATTGCGTGTTAATCCGGGTTTCTGTGGAGTTTGACTACCCTTTGATCATGATCTTTTTGCACGTTCTTGTCGTAGATGCTCAACTTTTCATTACTAGTGGTCAATCTTTGCAAAAATTATTTGGTTTCATTACGTTTCAATAGAGAATTGTAAATGAGTACCTACACGATTCATTAGGTTTTTTTCAGTGAGCTCGTGTCGCACCCAAATATCGAGCTTTATTGTATAGCCAGATTATCTCAAATGGGTCAAAACTGTTTTGTAGTTTGGTCAATCCTCAATTCCTCGGCTATGTCGTAATTACTAATATGCCGATCATTCTCCACTTTTTTAAAAATGGCATCGACTTTATTCGTATGAGGGTGACCAGAGCGAGCTGCATGAAAATGAGCTGCTGACTTAAAACGACACAAACGTCACAAATTTTTTTTACGGCTTAAGTCGCATTTTTCTCCTTTTTTGTAATAAAACGTCAGAATGTATCGCATTTCTTCGTTAGATTCACACATTTTGGCGGAAAGAAAAATAATTGAAAAATGGCGGGAAAGTGTTTTTTTACTTTTTATTTTTCTTAATGTCCTATAATATGTATTTATATTAAAACCAGCCAGATACAAACAGTACAACCAAATAGATTTTTCTTCAATTATACAAACAAAATACAAATAAACTTTTCCCCCGACCTATCTAATAGATAAATGAGAAAATCCTGGTGTGCGGGGTAACAATTAAAAAAAAGACAAATGGCAAAGACAAAACCTTTTACTAAAGTTTCATTAAAGTCCAGCTTAACAAGCAGGTAATAGTTATTAGATTAAATACTTATATTATAACCAAATATTTTCTTAACCAGTAAAACTTAATCAAAACCAGTTAGCATATTATACGATAAGCTGCAAAGTCCTATGCCTGCAGCACGAATGGATCGTTTAGAGCGGTGAGAGACCATACTAACACAGAACACCAGCGTGAAATAGCAGTATAATGGTGCTGTGTTTCGTATATCAGTGACGAAAACAGGAGATCCTTTTTACTGGTAATAACGTACTCCATCCTGGGATGACAACGCATCCGTATTTGGTTTCTTAATTGAGGTATGTGTCTATGGGCCACAGCATCCACTTACTATCAGGTGGACTGTGTGCTCGTTTGTCATTCTTCCTTCCATTAATATGACTTCGTATTTAATATGAGATGGTAGGAGACCGTAAACACAGAGTGAATAAGTTTGTAGATTAATGTGAAAGTACATTTATGTACATATTCTAATTACATCAAGCACGTAACCTCTTGGTCATCTATTTGAAAAAACGGATTCTATGTTCGAAATCCAGCCAATAGCACATCTGTTCACCAAAACATGAAAATCAAATTAACAATTAAATACCTATAATTCACCAACGTGAGGGAGAATTTTTGTAACACATTGAAGTATATGTAAGTATAGGTACGTAGTGCTACATATTATTTCAATGTTGTAACATTCGTCTTTAAGAAACGCTAGAAGATTTCATGGCATCTGACAGAAAACGGTGAAATTTTCCTGATTTTTCCGATGTCAGCCAATCGCAGCTGTGAAAATGGTTAATTAACTGTCTACGAGCTGAACAATGTGGCAAATAAATATAGATATACCCAACCTAGCATTTTATTTGAGTAAAAACTATACTCATTATAGATATTAAATAAGCCAAAAAAAAAGTTATACCAAAAAGTTTGTTTACTAACTTTCTTTTTGCAACTATAATGCAACAGTAAAGAAAAACGGTAGCGCACTTCCGAGCCCAACTGTTAATAACGGCCTATTAAAATCGCTTACCTGGACAAAAAACTTTAAAACTCAGTTAAGTTCAACTCATTCATGACTCGAGTGGCCTCCAGTGGTCCGCAGGGCCCCTAATTTCCTTTCATCTCCACAAATTCTGTTCGAACCTTCGATTGTGGTGCAAAAAAGGAAATTAAAAAACTATTGATCGTACAAATGCCACTTCAGACGCCATTGTCCGCCATATTGAAAATCGTTTTTGACAGGTAAGGCAACATGCGTCAAAATAAATGTTATAAAAGCTCATTAAAAACGGTTCTTTTATCTTAAATTGCGTTTAGTTTTATTTTTTGTTACTTATCCTTAGTTTTTTTTTTAATACACACATTGTCAAAGTATCTTACGTGTGTTGTTTGTGTAATACAATAGTCCTCTTTTGACGAGACGTATGCATGTTGGGTAATATTAAACGAAGTGATTATATTCTCTTTGGGTAATATACCAGTTCGAAGAATGATAGTAATTGTATGGGATTTACAGGTTCATCATTCAGTACTGCCTTATGCTAGAGCCACACTTCTTTATCGGCACTTAAAAGTCAACTGCTAGATATATGGACCTCTCCCGTAATAGGAGCGTAGTAGAGCCATGCTGCAGCTATATTAATAGTATAGTTGTAGCACGAATGGGTCGACTCGACCGGGGAAGGACCACGCACTCACAGAATACCAGCGTAAGATAGCAGCTTAATGCTGCTGTGTTTCGTATTGTGAGTGTAGAGAACCGTAGACCCATTTTACTGGAAAAGAGGCATTCCATCCTAGTCCTCACGGGTGATAACGCATCTGCATTTTGATTCGCAAACGAAGATAGATGTAGATGTCTATGCGCCACAGCAACCACTTACCGTCAGATTCAATCTGCACGCCAACGTCTTATATCTCTGACACTGCTATTTGTCGCTGGTCAAGGTACTTTATATCAATAAACGATATGGATACTGCCTTCTATCGGTAGCCAAGAC
Source organism: Parnassius mnemosyne (assembly GCA_963668995.1). Classification (NCBI taxonomy): domain Eukaryota; kingdom Metazoa; phylum Arthropoda; class Insecta; order Lepidoptera; family Papilionidae; genus Parnassius; species Parnassius mnemosyne. Next base: position 44,382,621 of record CAVLGL010000057.1, on the reverse strand, counting down.
TTTTCTGGCGTTTCCCAAGTCGTCTCGTAGTCTCTTACGAAACTCACAGGACAAAAAGTTGTGATGGAGTCTCTCACGTGCCACAAGAGAAAAAATGTTAGTTAGAGTAACAAATGAGGTTTGTTCAGATGATAAAAAGATCCTCATTACCGGAATCAATGGAGAACGAGGTCAATTAAATATATTTTTTATTAAAATTAATAACAGGCGAGGATAAAATCGCAACTAAGGCTATCTGGAACATCAACTTTGGGTTGAGCAATAGTATGATTTTCGAAATTAAAATCCGGACGTTTTTGGCAGAACTTTTTTTTGTTAGGTACGTACTTCTAATGAATTTATTTTAAATTGTTATGTTGTGTAATTTTTCATAATTTTCATTTTTATTAAAGTAAAATACACGAAATGCCAAACAGAGGATGATACTATCAGTATTCAAGATATGAAATAAGGTTAAAATTTTAGCTTAACTAAATTTACCAAATAAATAGACACCTATTTAAATACAATTTAAAAAAAAACAGGTTCTATTTCTTATGGATTGAACTGTCACTGTTGTTTTTAAATTAATTTTTGAAACAAGGAAAGCGGACAATGCATCTATATTCTATAGGCTTCTTTATTTAAAGCTGGTTTCAGGTATCCGGTCATAGAGTATTTTAAATATATCCGGTTAGTTAAAGCAGCCATTCATATCGAGGTGGATTGTCTTTTGTATAACTTAAAGAACCTGGCAAACACCGAAGTAGACTCTATGCTGCATAACGACCACCGGGCCGGGTATCAAGTGTTACCTTCTGGCTTGATACGTCCACAAATCTCTTTTATTTATGTTAGGTAAGAAAGACTGTAATATTCGAAGAAGCTAAAATTGCGCATGTAAACGGAATGTGCAAGTAATGCCGGGTCCACGTTTGGCTTTTAGGGTTCCGTACCGAAAGGGTAACCAACGGAACTCTATTACTAAGCCTTCGCTATTCGTCCGTCCGTGCGTCTGTCTGTCAACGGCTATATCTTATGATCCGTAATAGGTAGACAGTTGAAATTTTGACAGAATCTGTATTTCTGTTGCCACTATAACAACAAATAATAAAAATTAAAATAAATTAAAAATGGCTATGTCTAATGCCCCTACTAGAAACGTGTATTATGATGGTACGGAACCCTTCATGTGCGAGCCCGACTCGCACTTGGCCGGTTATTAAAACCTAGTCCGGGACCTAGGCGCGTAGAATCACTTAGAGGCATTGTATCTTATTTATTACTCATTTTATTAAGTGAATACTTTTCACTTTTCTTAAATCTTATTAAATCTAATTTTTCTTTAACCACGCAAAGGTGACTGGTAAAGAATGCCATAAGGCATTCAGTACCTATCTTTGTTAGTCTTTATGGTCATCATAGTAAATGATTGCTGTGGTTCAGACACCTACATTATATACGTGGTAGAGGCATGCTGCAGCTATAATATATATATATAGCTGTAGCACGAATGGGTCAGCTCGACCAGGGAAGGATCACGCTCTCAGATTCTGTGACCAGCGTAAAATAGTAGCTTAATGCGGCTGTGTTTCGAATAGTGAGTGTAGAGAACCGGAGACCCTTTTTACTTTAAAAGAGGCATTCCATCTTAGTCCTCACGGGTGACAACGCATCTGCATTTTGATTCGCAAACGAGGATAAATGTATATGTCTACGGGCCACAGCAACCACTTACAATCAGGTGGATTGTGTGCTCGTTTGTCACCCTTATTCTATAAAAAAATCCCCCGTCGATTAAGAACCTAAATGAAGATGCGTTTTGTTACCTCTGAGGACTAAAATAGAATTCCTCGATACGAGTAAAATAGGTCTTCGGATCCATAAATGAAATAGCAACATTATGGTGCTGTTTTACGCTAGATTCCTTTCTTTCAATGAGTATGGTTCGTCCTTGTCGATCAGACCAATTTGTGCCGCTTTAATACACTTGCGACGAGGCTATACCACGTTGATTGTTGCATAATCAAAACCAAGTATATTTCAAGGTGATTGAGGGTAGAATGGTAACTTTCCTACCGGGGATAGGGAAATGCCTCTTTGTTTATAAAAAAAAAAGTATTACTGTATAAAATGAAATAAAACAAAGAGTCGGTCAAAATAATATTTTATTCATTCATCGTGTATTTAATTAGGTCTTTACACAAACAAAATTATATCTTAAAAATTAAACACAATAATTGCATGCATCCAATACCAGTGTAATGTTCCAAATGTACAATTATAATCATCCTTAATTTAAATGTTAAACTTATTACAAAATAATATAGTCATCAAATCGTAAATAGCCCACGGCTGGGCAAAGGCTGTTACTAAAGCCGACAAGGGCAATACTGCTGCCATTACGGAGAATAGGAGGTACAGCCAGAGGGTTAACGATGTTATTCAAGGTGATAACTTTGAGCTATTGGAGTTTGACCCAACCAAAAAGTTTACTTCGGATATTGAAGTACTTATGTATACAACAGTCATCATATTATGTTTTTCCCGGAGCAGTCTTGTTCCAATGAAGCCTCAAGCACCCATTTTATATGGATTACCTAAATCATTTGGTAGCCGTATTGCGATGCACTTGACAGAAAAAATATTTGTGTGTATTTTGCATCGATCACTAATAAAAAACTAGATATGCAATCAGTGATAAAAATGTCCTTACCGAACGAGCTCCCACTCGAACATTTGGGTGCGCTTTTAATTTGCACGTAGCTTGTGAATACATCTTTAGGCAATGCATTTAAGGTTGAATTTACATTAATGTATATTTATTTCAACTAGAATTACGTTAAAACAATTGGCGACAGTTTTTAGAGAACTTTTGCGTGGGATTGTGTATCTAGTTTTTTATTAGTGTTCGATTATATTTTGCATCAAGCATTTAAGAGACACGTATCTAAGGCATATCTTCCTTCCGTTACAGCCTATCAAAAGTCCACTGCCAAAAAAAACATCCGCCATAGATGCATTATAGGGATGGATATTTGGCCATAGTTGCCACTTTTGGCAGGCAGGTTGGAAACCGCGGTTTTTTATTAGGTATACGTTGCTGCCCGTCTCCTGATTTGTTTTCCCATGTCGCCTCTTACCACACCCATAAGCTGATATAGGGTAATAGATATTCTTACACCGCCAGTATGCAAAAACTAAGCAAACGCTTGAACGGCATAGGCGTCTATGTTTCATTAATAACTTAAGTGACTATTAAACGAAACACAGATCGATATAGACGCAACCAAGCACATGGAAACCTTTGTTTTATAGAAGAGGAAGCTCACGAGCATGCGGCTCACCTGATGGTAAGTGATTACCGCCGCCCATGAACAACTGCAACACCAGGACAATTGCAGGTGCGTTTCAACCTGCAGCTAACTTCAAACGATGAAGGCTACAGAACGCGTCAACACCTCTGAGGACTAAGGCTGAGATCTATAGACCGTACTTTGACTTTGACAAGTTAAAACATATTTATGACTACTTGCAAAGCAAATAGGAAAATTAATTAATACATAGTGACTCCATTGCCTTTGAAATCAATACTCCTAAAGACTAGGGTAGATAGAGAATTGTGATAATCAGTTATAACGGCTGAGCCAGTCAATAATAAATTCAGTTGAAGCGTCAGCAGCCTAATGGCAGGGCGCGGACTGCGAACTCGAAAGGTCGTGGGTTCGAATCCGCCATTCGACTACTGTCGTGAACCACTTCTAACACAAGCATTTTAAGCTTACCAGAAGTGGTTAAAGAGAATATTAGTAATGTTTAGTTAAAGGGAAAATTACTAGTATTTTTAAAAAGAAAAAAGAAAGAAAGTCAGTAATTGCCAATACTCTTATAAAAATTTCTTATAGTACCTATGTACTTATATGTAAATAAATTGAATAAATCTAATATTTCTTTGAAGATATATCTACTTTTATAAATGCAGTCTATGCAAAGTTGTTCACGAAAATCACTAACGCCTTAATTAAATCAATTTAAAACACAAAACATTCTTGATGTACCGTTGTACGATCACTGTTAAGGATGGGACAGACATCGCGAATTCTTCGCAATACATATATTTCATCCTCATTGCTTCAACCACACAATTACAAATATAACTTTATATATATAAAAAAAGAATATTTTATACCATAATGGTGACAAGCGAACACACAGCCCACCTGATGGTAAGTGGATGCTGTTGGCCCATGGACATCTACATTTATCCCCGGTTAAGAATCAAAATGCAGATGCGTTGTTGAGGACTATAATAGAATGCGTCCTTGCCAGTAAAAAGAATCTCCGACTCTCTACACTCACCATATATCGAAACACAGCAGCATTGAGCTGATATATAACACATAATCTTTCAGTGGTCAAAAACACTCGAAGTGACATCATACATTTCTAATTGACAATGTAGATGCAAACGTTATATCTGTCTCTACTTTAAAATATTTTCTATGACTTTCCATGTTACAGTGATTCCTCTATTTACAAGTTCGTCAATTCATCCGGCCACTACGTTAGTCTCAGCGCCAGGTGGAGCCACCTTGGTTACGACCTTGATATCTATTGGAGCCTGGTGCTGGACGTCTGTCGGACTGCGAACCCCTGGCGTATTTAGGAGCGCTGCCGTATTTCTCCTGCTGACCGTCGTATCTGTGGCCCGACTGATAGCTGCTGTAGCCGTGCTGCGCGCTGGAGTAACCCTGGCCACCTTGATGGTGACCACCTTGATGGTTACCACCTTGCTGGTGAGCACCTTGCTGGTAGCCACCTTGTCGGTAGCCGCCTTGTTGGTGTCCACCCTGATTGTTGCTTTGCTGTCTGTAACCCTGATGCCTATTCTGGTTCTGCCCAAACCTGTCCTGGCCATTTTGCTGGTATCCGGAGCGGTTCTGCGAATGCCCTTGGCTGTTGAAGCTTTGGGCATTTGTATTGTGTGGTACGTACCCGCTGCGTTGAGGACCAAAGGACTGCGAACGATCTGAAACAATTGGAACCAATTAATATTCCTGTTGTAATAATTATACTTTTTTTTGTGGGTTTCCTTGAATGAGGCCTATGTTTGCAAGAGCCTATAAAAGTTCAGTGCTGAACATATGCTTCCCCATAGATTGTCATATAAGTAGGATTTTGCCATAGATGCCAAGCTTGGCAGGCGGGTTGGCAACTGCAGTTTTTATAACTATATAGTTCTATAATTATATAGTTCAATCCCAACAGCATCCTGAATATATTATTATATTGGATGCGCATGGCTTAAAGCGATCTTTTGCTATACCTCATATTATGCCGTGGAAGTCGTAAGACGCGACAAAGGGAAATTAAACAGGAGATGGGCAGCAACATTTTCCTGATAACGTCATCATCATCATCATCATTATAGTCTATTAAAAGTCCACTACTGAACTTAGGCCTCGTTGGCAGCCGCAGTTTATTTCTTCGTAACAATAACTCAAAATAATAAAAAGAACTGGAAATAAAAAAGATAGTATTAAAATAAAACCGGCAAAGTGCGAGTCGGACTCGTGCATGAGGGGTTCCGTACCATCGTAAAACACGTTTCTACAGGGGAGTGCCCTTTAATTTTTAATTTATTTTTATTCTTATCATTTTTATTATAGCGGCAACAGTGATACACATTCTGTGAAAATTTCAACTGTGCACCTATTACGGATCATGAGATACAGCCTGCTGACAGACAGACGGACGGACGGATAGTAGAGGCTTAGTGATAGGGTCCCGTTGAATACCCTTTGGGTACGGAACCCGAAAAATGGAGGAAAATATAATAAGGGATGATATTACTGCTAAATGATTAGTCAAATACAGCTTTATAGTTTAGTTTATACAACTTTTAGCTAAGTTAGAACTCTGCGAGGAGAATCAACGGGAAACTTTGGGGTTGTCGTCCATATTATTAAAATCCATACCAATGTGCGCATAGCCTTAAACCGCGGCTGCTTAAGTGCCATACGAGTGTTTAATCGTCCGCTTTGTGACGCTCAGTTCTATGATATAGCGATGTTAGAAGTGCCGTGTCGATAGTTTACGTTACAAACTTAGCAGATGTATTATGCACAGTCAGAAAAGCCACCCTGCTGTATTTATGACTTGTGCCACTTTTCTACAATTATCCCACTTTAAACAGTTCTTTTGTTCTCCTTTCTTTAAACGATAAGCTAGTTTTAGTTTTTCAGTTTGAATATAATATTCGAAAGTTTTTTTTTTATAGGATAGGGTGACAAACGAGCACACAGTCCACCTGATGGTAAGTGGTTGCTGTGGCCCATAGACATCTACATATATCCTCGTTTGCGAATCAAAATGCAGATGCGTTTGTCACCCGTGGGGACTAAGATGGAATGCCTCTTTTCCAGTAAAAAGAGTCTCCGGTTCTCTACGCTCACCACACGAAACTCAACAGTGTTAGGCTACTATTTTACGCTGGTATTCTGTGAGAGCGTGGTCCTTCCCCGGTCGAGCCGACCCATTCGTGCTACAACTATACTAATTATATAGCTGCAGCGTGGCTCTACCACGTATGGAAGTAATTTTTTATTTGGATTAATAAGCTTAGTATTTATTCTTAAATAGCTTTGACGGGATATGCTATTTTTATTCATAATATGTATTAATGTGACACAAGAGGTAAAATTAAAATTTTTGTACAACCGACTTCAATATAAATTGTTAATAATAACTCAAAAACTATTGGTCAGACCTTGATCAAATTTATATGGGACCACATGAGAAGCACCAGTTTTCAAATAAAAAAGAATCATCGAAATCGGTTCACCCAGAAAAAGTGATGAGGTAACACACATAAAAAACACACAGTCGAATTGAGTACTCCTTTTTGAAGTCAGTAGATAAAATGTAGTAAATAATCATCAATGTAGTCGCAGTCAATTAAATACGCATTATTAAGGATAACTTAAAAACTACTGTCCCGATCTTGATCAAATTTATATGGGACCACATGTTAAGCACCAGCTTTTAAATAAAAAAAGAATCATCGAAATCGGTTCACCCAGATAGAAGTTATGAGGTAACGTACATAAATAAAAACATACACTCGAATTGAGTACCGTCTCCTTTTTGAATTTGGTAGAAATAGGATGGGTAACTAAAAAAAAATTTAAAATACTAGAGCTATTTTTATCGGAATATGATCGGTAAAGCGATAAATGAAAACCCATAAAATCCAATCGTAATAAATTACACGCCGGCGAAGTCGCGGGGAACAGTTAGTTGGAGATATATTCATGGCTCAAACGGCTAAAGCTATGTTTTAGAGCGACGGTCGAGTGAGGTTCCATACATCAAAGTTTTCGAGCTAAAACGATTATTGCTCCAAAGCGGTAGGAGCCATTGACAACTGTTCACTTTTGTCCTTAGTACTACAGCAAATAAAGATTTTCGCCCTACGCACTTGATAGGTCTTAACTCTCGGTTAAAAACGGAGTAGTATCTTATTTTGCGCACCCTCACAAGCTGTTTATTGTAAGACAGATAACCGTAAAGTTAATTCAAAGTAAGTAACGGTTTTAAATTCTAATAATCAAGACGTTTACTTTGCGAGCAAACAGTTACAATCTTGCTGAATGACTTTGTACACTTCTGCAAAAGTGCATTAAGTAATTTTTCTTATAACACTGATGTGACAAACAAACTCTGATAGTTCACGGTATGAGGACTAAGATGGAATATCTTTCAGTGAATAATCATGATGACTATAACCTTCATATTGGAACACAACAGTATTATTTTGTAGAATATGGCTGATAAACGAGCACACAGTCAACCTGGTAAGTGGATGCAGTGGCCCATAGACATCTACATTTATCTTCAATTAATAATCAAAATGCAGATGCGTTATGATCCTTGAGGGCTAAGATGGAATGCCTCGTTTCTAGTTAAAAGGGACTACGGTTCTCTACACGAAACACAGCAGCAATAAGTTGCTATTTTACGCTGGTATTTTATGAGAGCGTGGTCCTATCCCGGTCGAGCCGACCCATTCGTACTACAACCATAATATAGCTGCAACGTGGCTCTAGCACGTATACACTATATATATATATACTGTCTGTAGTCTGTATATATATATATATATATATATATATATATATATATATATATATATATATATACACAGACTATATACAGTGCAAGTACTGTTATTTGGCGGTAGAAATAAATAAGAGAGTGGCACCTTCAGAGATGGATTCCAAAGCAAAATACCGTCTGGAAGGCAGTAGTCCTATCACCTAGTAACGCAAAAAGGCAAAGCACAAAGCTTGGTCGATTATAAAGTTGTCGGCCTTGATAACTGAAAGTCTGAGGGATTGCTTAATTTTTAGCGATTTTTTTTAATTAGAACAATCATATATATACGCTACAATACATGCGCTGTAATGATACGTGAGAATAGGTCATAATTTAAAAAAAAATATTTTATTTTATCCTGGTAATCCTGATCAGGATACTAGGATAAAGTATTTAAACTGTTGTATTGCCATGGGTCCTTGATACGAGTGCAAATTTTCAAGTAAATCGGCTTTCTACAAGTTGGTGAAAATTACATTAAAAGGTTCCGTTACATAGGTAGTTAGATACACGCGAAACTAATAAAAGCATGTTATAAATAAGAAAAGTTAGCCCGTAGACATAGTGAATCGAAGAATAAAGGCCCCGACTTCGGAAGCTATTACGTGGACATTATTTTTTATTTTTAGATTTTGAAATCGGTACTCACTATTGTTTTAAGTTTATTATTCCCCTTATTGAAGGTAATAATATATAATACAAGTTTAAGCTAACAACTACAATGTTGCCTAATAGTTATATTAAAAACTTAACACCCTTAAGGACGATTTGTATTTAATTTAAATTGTATCTTATTTAATAAAAAAAGAATCATTAAAATTGGCACATTAATAAGAAGTTATGCCAAAACATACATTAAAAAATATACAGACGAATTGTAAAACTCCCGCGTTTTTTAAATTGGTCAAAATGAAGAAAAGTAGGCCACTATTTGAAATACCAAGGCTTTTTCTACAAGAACTAAGGTAAAAGTAACAACCTCAGTCAGCAAGTGACACGTAGACTTGTATTTATAATTGCAGGCGTCGCTGCGTCGAGAGTGTAACGAGGCGCCGCCATTAGCTTCCATTGTGCAATGGCGCCCAACGTGGGGCTCAACGACTTTACTTTCGAACGCTACTCGATTGCAGCTTTTAGGAATTACGATGTATTATGATTCCCTTTCACATAAGTGCTCTTTGTAGTGGATTTAAATAACTTTTATATGTAATAAGTTATGTATTATGTAAAACTTTTATATCTTGGTTAGGGTTACCAGATGGAAAATTGGAAAGTCCTGACAAATAACCTGATTTCCATGAAAAAATCCTGACATTATGTTGCAAAAATAATTAAACAGCATGTAAAAAAAAAACTAATTGATTATTGGTTTTGTGCACTCTCAATTCAGGTCGCAGATTCCACCCGTCCCACGCAAAAACCTATGAAATACATTCATTTAAAAATCGAAAAAAGCCTGACATTTTTAAAATCCGCCCGCAATTCTGTCTAGAGTACAAAAATCCTGCCATCCTGGTATCTTTAACCTAGATCGATGTTCTGATAATCGTTTCGACAATTTCCTGAATCCATTAAATAATCGCCATCGTGTTGCCTGAAAACTTTTTTTTTATAAATAGTACTAATAATGCTTTTAACATTATTAATACACCTAATGACCACTCAAAGCAAGCTAAAATTGCTTGTATTGGGATGGTTCACCACGTAGTCCGAATAACGGATCGAATACATGAATTTTGGAGTTTACAGTCCGCGCATATCCATTAGGCTACTATCGCTTCTATTTTATAAGAAGTCAAAGAAGAGAAGCAGATTCAAGATACCTTATTGTAAAAAGTTCTTAGACATTTTAATATCAAGAAGAGAAGAGAAGAAAGATAATATGTACCCGTATCGCTCGAAGACATATTATTGCAATCTCTGAGAACTTAAGTGAATGTATTTATCTTCACAATAAAGCAGTTTTGTTGCTATTTTACGGTGGTATTCTGTTAGTTCGCGGTTATTCATGCTGGAGGCACTTAAGAGCAACGATATTGTTATCGTTGCTTTGGGACGATACAAAATTCTAAATAAGCCAAGTTAGAAATCGGAGCAAGGATTACCGTTAATAAATTATATTATTAAAATCTTTATATAAAATTCTACAATTTCTTTTCAATAATTTGCCTGAAGCGAATGAGCATTGGTTCAAATTGTTAGTTAGTTATTCATCATCATCATTACAGCCCTTCACAAGTCCACTGCTGAACATAGGCCTCCCCCAAAGAATGCCACAAAGCACGGTCCTGAGCCACCTGCATCCATCGACTTCCTGCATGTCTTACCAGGTCGTCATTCCATCTCGTGGGGGACGCCCTACACTTCGCCTACCGGTACGAGGCCGCCACTCGAGAACCTTTCTTCCCCATCGGTTGTAGGTTCTTCGAGCTATATGGCCGGCCCACTGCCACTTCAGCTTACTAATCCGTTGGGCTATGTCGGTTACTCTGGTTCTACTGCGGATATCCTCATTCCTAAGTTTATCACGCAGAGAAACTCCGAGCATAGCCCTCTCCATAGCTCGCTGAGCGACCTTGAGCTTTCTCATCCGGCCAGCAGTGAAGGACCACGTCTCAGTTCCGTAAGTCATCACTGGCAACACGCACTGGTTGTACAATTTCGTTTTAAGGTTTTGAGGTATATCTGACGAGAAGATGTGTCTTAGCTTCCCGAACGCTGCCCAGCCGAGTTGAATCCGTCGATTGACCCAGGTAAACATATTCGTCAACAACTTCGAGCTTAGTGTTCCCAACAACTACCGGCATAGGTGTTAGTTATTACTTAGATATTATTTTAAATTGATGAATCAATGATTTTAAGCCTCTTTGTTGGTATTACTGCAATTTAAAAATTAAAACAAATGTTAAGGAAAGAAATTGTCATTATAAAAGAAAAATAAAGGCAATGAAATTAAAAATCATACACCACAAATTAGTGTCAGAGATATTGCACGTTGTTAATGTAGCGGCGGATTATCGCACGGGAAAACAGAAATTACCAACTACACATCAAAACAAACTAACAATTAGAGGATCAAAACCGTACGAATTGCGCAAAAGATTTCACTGCACAACAGGATCTGGCTGCATGAGCAAGGATCGAAAGCATTCTAATTTAGCGCGACTTTAAAGCCCTCCAACGCTACGCCCTTTACACCTATGTGGCAAAAGTTAAAAAGAAAAACAAGGCCGTGAGTCGCGAAACCCGGCAGACATAATAGGCACCTAATGGACGCCGGCGCGACACATTCATCACCTGAAAGCGCGGCAAATAAGAGCTATGGCGGCGGCGCGCCAAAATTGTACGATGGCGCGGAGGCGGAGTTGCCAGATGCAAAAATTACTATCAGTAGCTTTTTTTTTTGTTTTTTATGTGGCTGAATTTTTTAGATGCGACGTTGTTTATTTATGTCTGGTTAACGAATGTTTGAAGGCGTAGATTTGTTTGGATTTTTTTAAATATAAATCGTATGTATGTATGTAATTTAAAAACAGAGACAGACAAGTCCCACGTACGCAACGCATTATGACATCAGGACTCTTGATTTTGTAAGAAAAACTGTGCATTAGAAATACACTAATCGTATGTAACGCAATCACACGCGTCCGACGCAACGTCGATCTGCGGTGTCTAGATCGGCGTGGGAAGGTGGAGGGGATGTTTGTACGTAATCCCACGCGTACAACCAGTGTTTTCCTAGAACTTACGCGTAGCACGTCATAAACAAAAAACGTTCTGTTGTCAAAATGGGTGATAAACAGCTCATGGATTAATGCGATACGAATGTATTTATAATGTTAAATGTGTAGAAATATTGCGATGCTAAATTGCGTCATGCAGTATGGGAAGAGCTAGCTAAACTAGATGGTAAACCTAGTGAGTACCTATCCCCTTACTGCTATTATTTTTGTTATTAACGTTAAAGGTAGCGGTCGAGGCCCGAAATAAAAAAAATGTTTTTTGTATTTCTATCCTAGTTATGTTAAGATATGAAACATGATTACATTATATTGATATGATATTGCATAAATAACACATTGTATTTTACATATTCATGTATTTGTTTGCATTATAAATCATAAATGTTAACTACTACCTAAACGTTTCCTTTGTGGCGTGGATATATTCGTTTACGAACAGCAGACTAAGTAAATCGTTCCCAAACTCACTCTCAGAATCAGAAAACATGGTATAAGCTTTTACTCGTGCGTCCGCTAAGAAGTGTCCAAAGTGTCTGACGCCAAACGTACGTTGCATACGTAAGTCAAGTGTGTACACTAACGTGGGAGCGTTGCATCGGGTATTTTGCGTACATACGTTGTAGGACCAGTCTATCTCTACTCTAATTCTCCCTATAATTGATATCGAAAAGGCTTCCATGCATTACACTGAGACAGTGTCAATGATATTACACACGAAGACGTTTTCACGCTGAAGCAATATTATACTTTCAGCACGAATGGGTCAGTTCGACCGGGGAAGGTCCACGCTCACAGAATACCAGCGTAAAATAGCAGCTTAACGCTGCTGTTTCGTATGGTGTGTATAGAGAACCAAAGATCCTTTTACTGGCAACGAGGCATTCCATCTTAGTTCTCAGGGGGTAACTACACATCCACATTTTGATTTTTAATCGAGGATAGATAGTCTATGGGCCACAACATCCACTTATTATCAGGTGGACAGCGTATTTGTTTATTACCGTCGTATTGTATAATGTTGATTGTGTCTATAAAGATTCGCTACAGTAGCCACTAACTATTAAGCAAGCATAAAGAGGTTGTCATCAAGGTAGAAATTATTTCGCATGACAATAGTGGCACGCAGGCTCGTCTCAGGGATCGTGCTTTTGGCGAAAAATGAAAATAGACGAGACGACAGAGTCCACTCGAGTGTCGCGAGGAGACGAGGCTGCGGGTTCGAACCGGGCGGGATAATTAGAGGCGTGCCGTCGGCGCGTGCTCAAGGGCCCGGCCTTAGCAGCGACGGTTTAGGGATCCACGGAGCCTAGTCCGGCAAAGTAAAATCCACATGTAATGATGTAGTGAAGCTTTTAAATAAAACTAGTTTTTACGGATTCTATCGCGTATATTAACTTATTTTGTATTCACGACGTTTCGAGCAATTTACAGCACCCATGTCACAGTCACAGGGATGACAACTGAGGTGTGTTTTCTTATTTATTTCAATAGCCTCGCGAATCATTCTTCGAAGGAATCGGTGTTGTTTGCGAGGATTTGTGGTCTATACAATCTGATGTAATGACAGGTGCGATCCTGTGCGTGTTCATAGACTACAGACTTCCCGGAGAGTTGTTTCTTCATATCAGCTATGTGTTCTTTAACGCGGGTTTTCATTGGCTTTCAGCAAGTGTTTTTTTTTTCTTTAAACTATTAACGCCCTTTAAACAAGGCGTGTTGGCAACTGTAGTTTTTTTTTATTTCTTAGTTCTTATTCGAAGCAATGTTGCCCATCTTCTGGTTTGTTGACCTATGTCGTCTCTTACGACACCCACGGGACGATATGTAGTAGTGGACATTCTTACACCGTCGCTACACGGTCAATAACTCGTTTACACACGTAAACTAAAACCAGCGCGACGGGCAGCAGCAACCACCGTGAAGATTAAGGGTAATCCTCGTTATAAAGGGCGAGATCCTTGTCCAGTAGTAGACTATTATAGACTGAAGGCTTAGGCTTTTTGAATATTTCTTAAGAAAACATAGAAAATTAGGAAACTATTCTTAAAAAAAGTATTACTATGCAAATTAAAGATGTAGGCTTATCACACATTTTTAACATATTTCTATATATAAAAATCAATCGACAAAAGAATAACGCACGTCTCTCAAAAACTTTAAAATGGCTTGACTGATTTTGATGATTTATTTGTCTTTGAGTGGGTCCCTGGATGGTTTATACTTTAGATTCACAATTGGACTCGGTAGAAATCATGCGTGCGAAGCCCGGCGGATCTTTAATATAATGGATTTCTGCAATGTAACATCTGATTTTATTATATATTCGGATATACCGTGGTTATAACCTGGTCGCTCCTACCGCACATCTAACAATATTTAAAAATGGTCCCTACTACATGGCAATAAAGGTTTACAACCATTTACCAAATAATATAAAAGCCCTCCAGTGTCGTAAATTTGAAATAGTACTTAAGAAAATGCTTATTGTAAAAAGCTATTATAACTTAAATGAATATTTTAATGACAAATTATAAATTTAAATTATTTTGACAAAATTTATTATTTCTATTTACTTAAATGACATTACTAATATTTTCATCAAAGTTTTAAATCTTATTTATATGAATTAAAATAACCAATAGTTAAGATGAAATATTTATTGACATTTCATTTTAAATAAATGTGTGTATTATTTATTTAGTTTGATATTTAATAAATTAATTAATAATAATGTATAGATTATGTACCTTAAAAATTGTAATTTAATTTAATTTCATATTAATTAACAATTAAAATAGATCTTAATATGCTACGCCCGTACAGGGTTGTCACATGCTCTGTAGACATATTGTAACAACTTTATACTTTGTGACATGCAATAAATGAATTATGAATATATAATTTGAAACTTTATTTAAACTAATGATTGCATCCGCCTATATAATTCAGAACGTCACGAGTTTAGTGGCAGATAATGGATAATGAATATATTGCCTAAGTTATAAGGTAGAAAAAATTAAATAAAAAAATCAAAGGATATTGAGCACGTCTTTTTAACCTTTTGTTACGACTTTTAATTGGATGTTAGCACTTGCGACGAAATCAATGGTAGAGTAAGAGATTTCATATTTTATCAAGATGTTTCTGTAGCTTTTTCATGCAAATAAACGATCTTAATCTTTATCTAAATTGTGCAAAATGAAAGAAAAAAAATCTGAACACAGCTCACTAGTAACAAATATTAAGGAACCCAGAATAAATTATTGCTCCTACAGTTTCCCAGTGTTTCAGGAAACCATCGTTTCTTTGTATAACACGGGCTCGTCAGCTCGAGACGTGACACAAAGTAAAATTTCCCCTTTTGAAGATGACAAACGGTCATTTTTACTTAGCAAGCCTACTTGAATTGTGTTAACACAGCGACGTCTATGAAAATGATGACTAACCTTTTATTGCATTTTAACTAGCTTTGTACATAATAGATGTTGCTAAGCCTAGTCACCACTTAGAAATTTTAAAAACATTTCAATAAACTACTTGAAAGTGTACCGTCTAGATATATCTTATTCCAACGGCAAACGAGCATGCGGCTCACCTGATTGTAAGTGACTACCGCCGCCTATGAACAACTGCAACTCCACGGGAATTGCAGATGCGTTGCCGGCCTTATAAAAAAGCGTAGGCTCTTTTCTCGAAGGTCCCTAAGTCGTATCGGTCCGTAAAAGTCGAATAGTTTGCTGATTCCAGGATTTTACAGCTTGTATGAGTAATAATTTTTATATGATCTTAAACAAGTTGCCAATTATCAAGGAGAGAAGGAAAAGAAAGCACTCCCAAAGTACCAGCCGTCTCGGTCTCGGCCGTGAAGAACAGACTCCTCTGCCAATTAGACCAATTGATCAATGTCACTTGACGTGACCACTTCAGGATGACCGCGAAAATTCTCTTAGCTGCAGCATTGGGGACCAAACGGAAGACTGATATTGTTTTTTTTTAAATTATTTCACTGTAGTAGCCCGGAAACAGGAAGGTGGCGATGTTTGTAGCCCATACCTCGGAAAGCAAGTAAAGTTTTTGATCCTGATTCTGATCTCTCTCCAACAGGGCTAGCATGGGCTGATGGACAAAAAATTTGTCCCCCGATTATATCCACTGACAAGAGATAAAATTATCTTGTCCTTATGCCAAAGCACGGCAACGGGGAGAAGTATATATCCCCGTTTGACATAACGAGTAGACATATATCCCCCATCAGTAGCATGGAATCAAATTAAAGATAAAAAGTTACGATTTTTTGACATTGGAAAGGGACAATTTTATCCTAGTTCATTTAAGGGGTTTGATATCTATACTTAATATAATAAAGCGGAAGAGTTTTTTGTTTTTTTGTTTGTTTAAACGCGCTAATCTCTGGAACTATCAGTCCGATTTGAAAATTCTTTTTGTATATTATAGCCAGATTCATGTGGAATTTGTTAAGCAAGTCAGAAGAAAAAACACTCCCGAAATGATTTATCCGCGTACGCTGGTGATATCGTTAGGGATACGTAAATACTAGATCTTTACTCCGTCTAAAAAAAGTCCGCGATACCATATGTCTATTTCTTAAACATAAGCCATAATTTGGTATTTTGTGACAAAAAAATATTGAAAATTTAAAAGTGATTTATGAGCGTTATTATTAGGCATAGCCTATTTATCCTTACGAACGAAAGTTACTTCATCATCAAGACAATTTTATGAAGATAAACTTTGTTCTTTATACCATGTTATTTGGACGGATAGTTTAAGAGATAATGTAAAATTAAAATAATTCAATACCTGGCTGGGCGCGCCAACCACGCTTGCTTGAACTAGGTCATGTCGCGCACCTCGGACACGTGATGACGCGGGTGAAACCGCGGGGCACAGTTAGTAAGTTTATATTCATACAAAAAATCTATCTAAGTCTGTCTCCCATTTTATCTACTGTGGATATTATTATACCCACCGGTGTGCCCATGCTCGATGGGTGGATAAAAGTAAGCGAGGGGATAAACTTTTTCTCCTTTCCCCGGGAATAAAATTGTCTCCTGCCCATTCTAGCCCTGCTGTAGTGTCGGATTACCGTCCCATTGGATTATAAGAATGAGCGAATAGAGTGCACCAATGCTTGCGCTCATAGTCGTGATCTATAATCCTATCCTCTATAGCTAGTCTCCGTTGAGATTGGCCGCCGTGACCGACCTTTGGTCTGGAAGATATTATCATTATTAGGATCAATAGCTCGGTGGTAAGCTTCCTTATTTCTCTGACATGCTGGTCTTCTCACGATGTTTTTCTTCGCAGCACGTGGTAAGTAAGCGCGTAAAATTGCAATTAACAATTTCATTGGTGCCGCGGCGGGGTTCGAAGCCGGGATGCTCGCGTACTGTGAAATTTACAGCGAGCGAATTTTACTACTTGAGAGGGCTCGTCTGGGATTGCGCTTAAACAAAGTACTAATTACTTAGGTATTTCAACAGCCAACAGCCGTAGTTCGAGCTCTGTTTTGTACTAGTTTGAAGGGAAGAGAGTGAGAAGAGAGAGAGAGAGAGAGTATTGAGGCCGTGAGGCATTACATCTCAGTCCTCAGGGATGACAGAACAGTCTCCAATAGCCATTTACCATCGGATGGATTGTTAGATCGTCCTTCATTTAAGAAACAAGTAATAAAATTTAAAAATCTAATATACTTACTTTTTATCGATCATAATCCAATAAAAATAGCTCTCGTATTTTAATTTTTTTTTGGGCCAATTTGTTTATAGGTTTTTATACGTGGTAGAGCCATGCTGCAGCTATATTGGTAGTATAGTTGTAGCACGAATTGGTCGGCTCGACCGGGGCAGGACCACGCTCTCACAGAATACCAGCGTAAAATAGCAGCTTAACGCTGCTGTGTTTACAGGAAACAAGGCATTCTATCTTAGTCCTCACGGCTGACAATGCATCTGCATTTTAATTCGAAGATAGATGTAGATGTCTATGGGCCACAGCAACCGCTTACCATCAGGTGAGCTGTATGCTCGTTTGTCACCCTTATTCTATAAAAAAGAATATATAAATAAAATGAGAACATATCATCAATTTAGTCGAAGTCAATTAAATACACATTGAGGATAACTCAAAAACCACTGGTCAGATCTTGATCAAATATATATAGGTCCACATGAGAAGCATCAGCTTTTAAATAAAGACATCAAAATCGGTTAACCTAGAAAAAAGTTATAAGGTAACTCACATAATAAAAAACAGAATTGAGTACCTCCCCCTTTTTTGAACACGGTTAAAAAGGAAAGTTTAGGATAAATTCAAAAATAACAGCGTTAATTAAATGTCAGTTGAGCATCAAACAGTGGACATTGCTCAGTCAGTATGCAAAACAGTAACTTAACTACAGAGCAATGTGATCGGAAAAAATTAAGGCAGAGAAGTCAATATAAAATCAAATGCACGTATTCAAACCTGCAGCTTAGGGGGAATCCAAATAATTAGGCCACGTGGCAGTCTCTTACTGGGGTATTAGATTTTATGTTTTTGTCGTTGGAAATTTAACTTTACAACTTTCTACTTTAGACAAAAATTGCGATCGAAATGTTTTGTTTTAGATTTGATTGCTCCAGTAAAAAGAGATTAATTGGATGTCAAGTGGTTATTAACGTTTGAATGAATATAGAACAGGATGTCTACATGCGAAATTCGGTATATACCTACCTTTTAATTATGATGACGTCATACGAGTAGGCTGAAGAGTTCGCTACCTTTGTCAAGAATAATCTAATATACAAAAATTAATATTTGTTTGTTCGTATCTTATGCGCTGCCATACCGTTCGTCAGATTGGGCTTCAATTTTATCAACTTATTGCTTGCACTTGCGCTTGTAGGCATAGTGCAATTACACTTACACAAAATTTGAAAGTTACATACCACCATCATTATCATTGCTAATTAAACAATATAACTGTTCCAAATTTAAAATCATATTTTCACAATTATATCTTCTGCGGCAACAACGCGCCGGGTACCAGCTAGTTAAAAATGTAAATAATAAACACATAAATTGACATTTTACATAAATGACATTGGACGACATGTTTATTGTTTACATATGACATATATAAGTGTAAACATTAACTTATATAATATAACGTTGAGTCTAACATTGTAACATTTAGTTAGTTAACGCTATAAGTTGATAATAAATTGATTTGAGATACCTTATTGCACTTATTGTGATTAAAGTTTTGCTCCGTAGCATAAATATATTCTTTTTGTATTAATTAACGGAGTAAATAAATCCAAACTATAGTGAGACAGTCCCCAATTGCATGCTTAATGATCTATCCAAGTAGCGTGGCATTAAATTGCAGCGCTCAGGGCCGCGGGTTCAAACCACGCACAAGCATTTGTAATCGGAAAAGTATTTGTCTGGCCTACAAATAATAGTCTCGGGTCTGGATGTTTGGTAAGCTGCCTCCACGAAATCAGTTCAAATAATGCATTACCACGCATTTTGAATTTAAAAGATAAAAAGGACAAAATGTTTGAGATTTTTTTTAATAAACCTTTCTTCACCATTTGCCTATATTACTTATTCTGGAACCCGCTCTGCAAATTTGGCCGATTATTGCAAAATAACCCTGTATATCGAGGTGGTAAGACTAGGTAGGAGTAGGTATTTCTGCCGCTAAATAAGTACTTGCCCTGCTGTGTTCCGGTATACAAAGCCAGTATAAATAGAGGCTGTGAGGTATTCCATCATAATCTTTAGAGGTGACAACGCAGCTGTAGCGTTCTTTGTTTGAAGCTAGCTGCATGTTCCCATAGACTGCGTTAAGCACTTACCATAAGGTGGACAGCGTGGTTAATTGTCACTTCAGATTTGTAAAAAAAAAATTCAATGAACAAAGTTCGCAATATGCTTTTTTTATAGCATAATGTGACAAACGAGCTCACAGTCCACCTGATGGTAAGTGAGTAAAAAGGCTCTCCGGTTCTCTACACTCACCATACGAAACACAGCAGTTTTAAGCTGCTATTTTACGCTGGTATTCTGTGCGAGCGTGGTCCTTCCCCGGTCGAGCCGACCCATTCGTGCTACAACTATACTACTAATATAGCTGCAGCATGGCTCTACCACGTCTAAAAACCTACAAACATAATTAAAAATTTTGTATAACCGACTTCAATATAAATTGTTAAGAATAACTCAAAAACTATTGGTCAGACCTTGATCAAATTTATATGGGACCACATGAGAAGCACCAGTTTTCAAATAAAATCATCGTCGAAATCGGTTTACCCAGAAAGAAGTTATGAGGTAACACACATAAAAACGAACATACAGTCGAATTGAGTATCTCCTCCTTTTTGAAGTCGGTAAAAAATAGATGGGTATTTAATAAAAAAATACGAGAGCTATTTTTATCGGATTATGATCGATAAAAAGTAAGTAAAATAAGAATTAAGACACCTTCACGGCCACCTGGTAAAAAGAGTGCGACAAAAAATGAAAAAGCCTTCCGATACTGTATCCTAAGTACCTCGCGCCGGATAATAGGAAGCACTTGAGCCGATCGACCCGTTATTTGGTGGAAACGGTTAAGTCCGAAACGTAATGAGTATATAGGGAGCCGTATATATATATGAGACTGGTTTTGTTAGGTATTATAAAATTTGTATCACAATATTGATAACATTTCTGTTTCGGCGTAAACTTATTAAAATTTGTTCATCACTCAAATACATCTATACAAATAAATGAAATTGAAGTGTCTGTTTGTAATGTCAAAATAACAGCTTTTTACTAAATGCATATGAAAGTATATACAGTATTTATAACAAAAAAATTTTTTTTTAAATTTTTGTCTGTCTGTCTGTTTGTTCCGGCTAATATCCGAAACGGCTGGACCGATTTTGACGATACTTTCACTGGTAGATAGCTAATATTATAAGGAGTAACTTACGCTACTTTTATTTTAAAAAGGATTTAGGGCTCCGCGCAAAAAAAAAAAAAAAAACAAATTACACGCGGGCGAAGTCACGGAGTACAGCTAGTTTTAAATAAAATACATTGCACCCTATTAATACTATCGACCTGTTTTTAAACATTAGTGAGTACCTTTTAAGACTGTTCACCTATTTTAAGATTTTACCACTTTTAAACTTAAAATTTTGTTTTTGGATAAGTTTGTTGGATTTAAATGGATTGTACAATTATCTTCATCATCATCATTATTACAGTCCTTCATAAGTCCACTGCTGAACATAGGCCTCCCCGAGGGAATACCACAAAGCATGATCCTGAGCCACCTGCATCCATCGACTTCCTGCATATATTACCAGGTCGTCACGCCATCTAGTGGGGAGCCGCACTTTACTTCGCTTACCGGTAAAAGTTTACAAATAGATAACCTTTCATTCCTATTGGAGCCGACCCATTGCCACTTCAGCCTACTAATCCGTTGGGCTATGCCGGTTTACTCTGATTCTCTACTGCGGATATCCTCATTTCTAAGTCCATCACGCAAAAAAACTCCAAGCATAGCCCTCTCCATAGCCCGCAAAAAGACTGAACTTCCTCATACGTCCAGCAGCCTCAATTCTCTTAAATTTATGCAAATCATCACGAAAAATAGTTATATAAAAATCGTAGAATTTTTATTATTCACTCCTTGTCAGTATCCTTTCCGATACATCCTAAAGATTTTTTTTGACAACATAAACTAAAGGATAGCGTAATCTATTGTAGTGTTGATAGGTAATAAATGAACTAATCTGATTTTTATGACTCGTCTTTTCAATCCAAAAAATACCGGACAGATTCTGTAAATTAAAAACCTATGCCAATTTCGTTATAACGGAACCTAAAAATTACTCTATTGTATCGTCAGCCCTCGATAATTATTATTTTCGTAGTTGGCGACACTGCATCGGACAATGGCGTCCCTCCACGCTTCCTGTTTGCTTTCGCGCGCTATTACACGTCAATACCTCGACGGATAGGCCAATTTAAATTTCTTTTTCGTATAATGGACTCCTTTCGGCGTGGTTATTGGCGGCGAATTTGTTTTCTGATCTGTTTGTGCGATTGTGATGGTATAATGTACTTAATTACTGCCCCATTTGTTGACATAAATACGATGCTTTTAAATTGATTGTTTACGGATTTGTTGCACAATTCGATAGGACAAAAACGCGGCTATAGGATTAGAATTATCCCATAACATTATTCTCATGTTATATAGAATAAAGCTACGTACAGATTTATATTTGAAGTAAGGTAACGTTTTACGAAAGGATTGATGAATCCAGTATGGCGCCCAGAAAATGATTGAAAATGAAAATTGGTTTTACAAAACGACGTAGGCTGCATAAGTGTTAATGAACAATCGTCTACCATGTGGACGGTAATTTGATAAAGGGTTACCAGATACAAAATTGAAAAGTCCCGACAAATAACCTAATGTTCATAGAAAAGTTCAGACATTTTGTTGCAAACGTAATTAAAAAGTGCGAAACAAAAAAAAACAAATCAATTATTGGTTTTTCTTCCCACACAAGAATATACTGTATTTTATTGATTATATAATATTGATTTCCAAAATCCGACCGCAATCCGGACAAGATCCGAAAATCATGACATATGTGGAATCTTTAAATTTGATCTATAGCTGTTTTTCAGACCTACCTAAACAAAATGGCATTACGGATTCACTTCAAATTCCAATAATTGGATATTATTATATTGGATATAATTATTATACCTCAATATATACCTATACCTACACCTATACCCACGTAATAAATAATAGTTGCTGTACCACAGAGTAAATAATATTACAAGAACTATACCTTAAAACTTTGAAAGTGTCGAAATTTTGTTTTAAAGTGGCCCCAGTCACGAAAAGTTGAGAAGTGGTAGGCTAGCGTAGTATGGGCATATTATGCGAAAGAAAAGAAAACCATGTATCATGAAGAACGTTGTCTATGAAAGTTGACTAATATAAGAGTAAAGTGAGTCCTAAGAAAAGATGGATGGACTGCTTAGGGATAATATTATGCGGAAGAAATGAAGAACTCATGAGGAGAATGGGAGAGGAAGAAATGCTATGCCAACCCGAAATAACTTGGAAGAAGGGCAGGAAGAAGAAACAGAAACAGAATTTTTTTTATTCAATATAGATTATAAATAATATTATTATAAGATTATAAATAAGATTATAAATAAGATTATAAAACCACTGGTTCGAATAAAATCCTATGTCCTGGGAGGAACCAGCAAGAAACCCAACGGAATTTTTTTTAAATAACAGCTTACAATCATGTATGTTGCACAATTAACCATACGAAACAAATTAGAAATAGCTTGGTAGCGATCACCTCCTTCCCAGGGGTTATTATCATCCATAAATTCCTTAATATTATAATAACCCTTTTTATACAAAATTTGTTTAACAAAGTTTTTGAACTTTGAACAGGTTAAATCTCGTATATTTTCTGGGATTTTGTTGTAAAAGCGTATACATCGTCCCAAGAATGAATTAATGACTCGGTAGAGTAGAAGTACGAGTAACTGGTACTACTAGCTTGTGTCTGTTCCTAGTATTTACAGAATGAATATCACTTATTTTTGTATAACTTCCTTTATTTTTGTGTACGAGTGTAAGAATAAGAAATGTTATTAAGAAGATGCTGCTGACCATCTTAAATTCCTTTTAGTATGCGTAGATCGGACCAAAATTATTAATTAAAAAAGCTGAAGGTACTCCGGTTTAACACTGACATCGGGACGTCAATCACTTGTCCCCCGTGACCACGGTTGCTGGAAAGCAACCGAAACGTCGGGAATATAAAATAAGTTAATTAAACGCGATAAAATCCGTAAAAATAGTTTTATTCAAGATATAACTATACTTCAAAAAATACCCCCTTTAGTAGCAGTTCAAATTCACAATTCACCGGGACATCGCCACAGTCAAAACATTTGGTGCGCGGAGAAAATAAAACAAGGAAATGTTACCGTGAATTCCCATATCACTAGATCCAGCCTCCGGCAACGCACCACTCCCCCGGATTTAATTACTCCGACAATAAAATCGGAACAATGCGGGCCAACAGTTCGTCAACGCGGAGTTACGATCTCGACAAAACAAAAGAACGGATTCGTCCGACAAGTGACGCTCTCGACCGTGCACTGTGATATAATTTTCACAGTGCACATTCGTGCAATGGAATTTTTCTATTATTTACGTCTACATTGCGTTACTTACGGTTCAAACAAACACGACTGCAGAGCCAGGCCGTCCGTTATTTCTAGGACGGTTAGAGTAGGCTGAACCCTAAAAGACGGGGGGGGGGGGGGGGGGGGGTAATCGAGCATACGGGTCAACTAATGGTAAGTGACTACCGCCGCTCATTAGCAACTGTCGTCAAACAGGGCAACTTTGTTAGGCCTCTAGATTTCATCACTATGTTCTTCATTCAGATTTCTCGTTATAAAGTCTGAGTACGCAGCTCCTGAGATACCTTAGCTGACCAGCTATGAAGGAACTTAAATACTTTTGCCCAGCAAGTTTTCAGAACGTCCTCTTATAGCTCCCTACTAGGAAGGTATCATGCCTATACAATGATTTATTGATTCAAATTGCAAAAAAAAATATCGACTTAACTAATAATAAGTATTTAATTAATCTTATATTTTTTATTTGTGAATTCAATATATATTCTTAATGTCAGGTTGAAAGAAAATCGTATTTTAGACACAGTTGGGACGCTCTAATATTGATATTAGTAGGTACTATGCTCGGAAAAAATGCTTTTACTTTAAGTTGTGTTTTAATTTAAATGACAAAGGTACACAGTAACAATTATTGGAAATTATGTATTACTTATCTTTTTAATTTTATAATTATGATTTTTTTTAAATTATGATAATTATTAGTGATGCAACGAATACGAATACGAATATTCGTATTCGCCGAATAGTAGACATTTATCGAATATTCGTATTCGGCGAATACTAATCACGAATATTTAAAAACTAATATTTTTGTACGCAACTCTAATTACTGGCGAACTTGGATAACGCGCATCGTTGACGCGTAAAAAATACGTGTGTGTTGGCCCTTAGCCTCAACGAAGGGGAACACTTTTCACTGAAACTATGTACAGTCGCCGCGGAAAGACTTTTTGAACGGCTGGGAACATCCAAACTGAAAAAAGGAATCGCCTAAAACCAGAAAATCTACAAATTTTATGCTTTTTAAATAAAAATTTGCCTACTGTTAATTTTAATTA
Organism: Parnassius mnemosyne; assembly: GCA_963668995.1. NCBI lineage: Eukaryota > Metazoa > Arthropoda > Insecta > Lepidoptera > Papilionidae > Parnassius > Parnassius mnemosyne. The sequence continues at coordinate 44,357,420 of CAVLGL010000057.1, read as the reverse complement.
TTAGAACAATAGAAAATCATCAAATTAAATTAGTTTTTTATTACCATGGCGAGATATTCGTATTCGTATTTGCCGAATAGTAGGTTTGATATTCGTATGCGTATTCGTATTCGTAAAAGTAGTATTCATTGCATCACTAATAATTATTTTAAACCCAATTCGATTCTCTTTTTAAAGACGCTTTTATTTGCAGAGCGAATGCTAATTCCTAGCTGATAATTTTACTGGATCGGGACTCTTCGAACCAACATTAATTTGATAAAAAATTGATTGTACGTGGTAGAGCCACACTGCAGCTATATTATGTTTGTAGCACGAATAGGTCAGCTCGACCGGTAGGACAACGCTCTCACAGAATACCAGCGTAAAATAGCAGCTTAATATTGCTGTGTTTCGTATGGTGAGTGGAGATGCAGATGCGTTGTTACCCGTGAGGACTAAGATGGAATGCCTCGTTTCTAGTAAAAAGTTTCTAAGGTTCTCTACACTCACCATTCGAAACACATCAGCCTTAAGCTCTATTTTACATTAGTATTCTGTGAGAGCGTGGTCCTTCCCCGGTCGAGCCGAACCAATATAGCTGCAGCATGGCTCTACCACGTAAAGTATGGTTTTATGAAAAAATAATGTGCTAAATTGAGCCAACGAATTTAAGTTTTAAAGCGAGCAATGTAAAGCATTCAACGTATTTCCAACGCAACGCAAGCTGGGTGCAAAGGACAATAGCCGTTCGCTAATTAGCGACCCAGTACATTTGAGTACCTACTGATCGCCGAGCCTACGTCAACTACATAAACACAATTTTGCCAGTTTCAGAGCATTTTTTTACTGTTTAAGAGATCGTCTTGTGGTAAGAGGTGATGTGGTAAGGCAACCCGGAAGATCACTATCTCCGATTGACGGCGGTATAACGTATCTCATTTAAAAACGAAATAATAATGATCTCTAGACAAAATTTCGGTCACAGCGGTCATTTCAACGGAGACTAGACATTTGCGCAGGACAGGATTATAATGCGCCAGTGGGCCATATCATTCCCTCACTCTCATAGCCCAATTAGACGGCAACCGAACACGACAGAAGGCATCAGGCGCAGGGTCAACGACGCAAACACCGCCAACTTCCTGACTCCCCACTGTTACTAAAAGTAGTGCATTAGTAGTAAGTACATAAGCACACGACTACGACTGTATGCGATGTTTGTTTGCAGTCTCCCCGGATGCGTTCTATCAGGATCTGTGCTCACAGACTGGCCCTATGAGGAAGCTCAAGTTAGCTCGGCGTGCTATGCTATGCTATGCTAGCTCGAAGAACCGACAACCGATGGGGAAGAAAGGTTCTCAAGTGGCGACCGCGTACCGGCAAGCGCAGTGTAAGGTGTGTGTCCCCCCCCCCCCCCCCTCACAGGAATGATGACCTGGTAAGACATGCAGGAAATCTCAGATTACCAGCGTAAAATAGCAATTCATTATTTTTTATTTCGGTAATATTCTTTGTGTCCAATACACACTTATAGAAAATATACAGAGATTATTTATCTATAGAAAAAAGTATGCAATGGGCGGTATTTTTTAGGTAAGTACGATTAAAGAGAACGCTATAGAGATGAGAATTTAATGCTTGTGCGTTCTTCATATGGTAATTGTAGAGAATCGGACATCTATTTTACTGGAAATGAGGCATTCCATCTTAGTCCTGAGCGGTGACAACGCATCTGCCTTTTTATCCTTAATCAACGATAGATGTAGATGTCTATGGGCCACATCATCTCCTTACTATCTGGGGGACTGAGTACGTGTTTGTACCCTATTCTATATAAAAAAAAATTTTCCTTCGCCGTAAATTACTATTAACAATTTCACCGCTGGCGGCCGGGATCAAACTGGTGTTGCTTTTTTTTATAGGATAAGGTGACAAACGAGCACACAATCCACCTGATGGTGAGTGGTTGCTGTGGCCCATAGACATCTACATTTATCCTCGTTTGCGAAATAAATGCAGATGTGTTGTCACCCGTGAGGACTAAGATGGAATGCCTCTTTTCCAGTACAAAAAGGTCTCCGGTTCTCTACACTCACCATATGAAACACAGCAGTGTTAAGCTGCTATTTTACGCTGGTATTCTGTGAGAGCGTGGTCGTTCCCCGGTCGAGCCGACCCATTCGTGCTACAACTATACTGCTAATATAGCTGCAGTATGGCTCTACCACGTATAAGACAAAAATCTTATGCTTGATACTGCGATAAATTTAAGGCGCGCATTTAGCCCCTGAGCTAACACAGAACGCGGATACACAAAGTCAATAATTCAAAAATACAAATTGAAGTAAAAATAAACACGTCAATCGTTATGGAACCGTCCCCCGCACACGATACGCGCGGGCGATGAGGGGCGCACGGGTCACGTGGCCCAATTACAGGAGCCCGCCGACGCCATTGTTGGCGGGAGAGCGCGTGACGCGGATTAATTTTTAATAAACTATTTCGTTGTCGTTTGACGGCTATTAGTTTGTCGATTTAAAATTAATCGTTGGTCACGATTTACATTTGTTTAACAGGAAGTTGGGGCATCGTTTAAAAATCGAACTGACTTTCGACAGGTTCTGAAAATTTCCGGTTTATTGCAAAGACTTCCATGTACAGTACTAAACGGGCTCTTCGGCCTTAATACATTGCGCACTAAGTTACTATAAATTTTCCGTAACTTCTTCAACCGACTTCAAATAGGAGGAGGTACTCAATTCGACTGTATGTTTTTTTTTATGTGTGTTACCTCATAATTTTTTTCTCCGCGAACCGATTTCGATTATTCTTTTTTATTTAAAAGCTGGTGTTTCTCATTTGGTCCCATATAAATTGATCAAGATCTGATCAGTAGTTTTTTGAGGGATCCTTATTAATGCGCATTTAATTGACTATATTGATGATGTTCTCATTTTATTTAGATTGAAGTCAGTTGTACAAAATTTTTAATTTTATCACTTGTTTAGTCGACTGCAATCGGGCGAGAAGACGAGATCTTTGTTACGTAAACAGCGAACGTTCTTTTCGATCCAAGAGTGATTTTGTTTAATGTGACAAAGAAAACGTTGTCATTTTCAGATACGTATATAACGAGTATGTGTAAGCTACAGGCCCAGCAGATGTTGCTAGTTGACACTGAGGTAAAGTTTTTCTTTTTTGTTACACAATGTAATTTAATTGAGAAGTTGTTTTTTAATAAAAGTTTACCAGTTTCTAGAGTATTATACTAATACACAAAACAATGCGTCAGTGGTTTGCTCTTTAATTTTTTGCACTTTATTAACTTTTTTTATTTTTCTACTTTTATGAATATCTGTGGTTTTGTTTATTTATTTTTAATGTTATTAATATAAAATATAGCTAATAGTACAAGAAAGAAACAATAACTTGTACATTTTCCGAACAAATTAACTTCCCCGCTATGAAATCTGTCAAATATTATACCTCACTTTCTAGTGGCGCCGCCCTGGTGGCAGAAAAATTCGTGGATGCCCTCATTGTCGGCCAAGTAGTAAAAATGGAAGTCTTTGGTTAATTGTCTTACAGCGTTGAGCTCATTTCTATACGTAGCATAGTCAAAAGTGCGAGACGTCTGGTATTGCGACCGTCAATTAGACCGACAAACGTGACGATTAGCAAACCTCCTTACTTCCCTGCCCCACACTGGTCGAGTGGCATGGGTAGCAGTGGATAAATAAGGCAGAGACGTAGGGTAGCAACAATACTCGTCATGCCGCACGTCATGCTCATGGCTCCCTGTTTTGTCGGTTTTTTGGGCGCGAGTCAAAGGACTGGCAATATGAGTGCGAGTGGCCGGCTACATAATCGCACGAACGCAGTCCGAATCGAGGGCTCGTTACGGAAGCGTCGTTCTATTGCGATGAATAGATGTCATCCACCATCTCCGTTGGCGAGAATGACTTGTTATAATTAGCTAAACTAAATATGCATACAGCGCGCACGCTGCCACAGATGCATTAACCATTGTGTTGCAAACGCGAGCCACCTAGTGCGGAGCGTCCCTTTTTTTATAACTGGCTTTACGGCTCTGGGTTCAGACTCTTCTGAGCCTGAAGTTACAATGTATAATTATCTTTCATAGTACACTGCTTCACAATATGTTGATGCGTCACATTGTGCAGCCCTTGGGAAATTTTGACGGCAACTTGAACCAGCAGACATCTGACTGATGGAATGTCCCACTGCTGGGCACAGGCCTCCTCTCATTTCTGAGAGGGTTTTAGGGCAAGGAAATGTCCGCCGCGCTGCCGCCGAGCAAGTGGTAAATCAGCACTTAAAATTGCAATTAAGAATTTCATTGATGCAGGCAGGGATCGAACCCGGGTTGCTCGAGTACTGTGAAGCTTACAGCGAGCGCTAACCATCTGAGATACCACGGCTGAAGGCAATAACAAAAAAATGGATGAAATAAAACATCATGAGGAAATGGTCAAGAGTACCCTAAACCGTAGAACATGTATGAAGGGAATAATGAAAGTGGACGAAGCAAAACAAGTATGTAAGGATCGTAGCAAGTGGAAAGAAGTGGTCTCTGTCTACCCCTACGGGAAAGAGGCGTGATTATATGTATGTATGTATGTATGAGGAAATCTGCATATCTTAGAAACTAAAAATAAATACTTTAGTAACTAACTAAGATTATTTGTTGTTATTAAGAGTTAGCTACTTATTAATCTAAACTAAATATTAAGAGATTTTATAAATATTTAGAGTAACTAAATAAAAATTATTTTTTATTAAGTAATTAAAAATATATACATTTATTTCTCGTTAATAACTTATGTAAGATAATAAATGAATATTTATAGGAACTAATTTAAAATATATATTTTTATTGCTAGTTAGGTAGTAAGTAACAAACGTAAGCTAAATACAACAATTTATTGTTTCTCGAAATAACGAATGAGTCGAATTGATCGGAAATACCTCGCTCGCATACCAGCGTAAAACAGCAGCGTGTTGCTGTTGTGTTTCGTATAGTGAGCGTCGAAATCCAATGACCCCCTTTAACTGTTAACAAGGCATTTCATCTTGGTCCTTGCGGGGTGACAACGCTTCTGCATTTAGATTTTTAATCGAGGCCAGGTCTATCTGCTTCATATGTTTTACTGCTATACAAATCTGAAAATGTACATGATATAAAAAGACTTACTGTGCTGTCCATACGCATGTTGCTGATGTTGCGGTGGCGGCACGTTGGAGTAGGAACGGTCACGCGGCAAGCTGTGGCCCAGCATCCTGTGGCCCGCTAGCTCCAGGCTCGCCACCGTGTTAGAGCGCACCATTCCTGGGAACATCTCAACTCTCAATAAACTTTCTCTATCATTCTTCTTTTCTTTCTCTCTCTCTCTCTTTTCTAAGAAATTTTGTCACCACCCACGACACTGTAGAATTTACTGTCGCCAGCGGTTTTTCGGACCGAAACGACTTAGGGACCTTTGATACAAGTTTACTCTCAAAACGCACCTGTGACACCCCCAGTGTTGCAGATGTTCACAGGCGATCAATTACCATCAGGTAGCCCGTATTTTTTATTATTAGTATGCCTTCTTTTTTTTTTTACACTCACCTAACATCAACTTTGATGAACCTAGTGAGGTCATAGTAATGCAATTATTGTAATGTTTATTGTTATTGGTTCTTCATGACTGAATCATCATGATTATTATCATTACAGCCTATCAAGGTCCACTACCGTACATAGTTTGCCACATAGATTATATCAAAAGGGAAATATTTGCCATAGTTGCCACGCTTGGTTGCACGCAAATCTATCTTGCATATGTGAACGGCGGAGTCGGGAATGGACGCCCTAGACGAAGATTTATCGACGAAATTGGCGATATATTGAAAATGAGCCAGATAAGGAGTACCCTTAACCGACGAGCGTGTATGCGTAGATATATGGATGTAAAGGAGGCGAAAGAGGTGTTTTTCTTTATAGGATAGGGTGACACAGTCCACCTGATGGTAAGTGGTTGCTGTGGCCCATAGACATCTACATCTATCCTCGATTACGAATCAAAATGCAGACGCGTTGTCACCCGTGAGGACTAAGATGGAATGCCTATTTTCCAGTAAAGAGGGTCTCCGGTTCTCTACACTCACCATACGAAACACAGCAGTTTTAAGCTGGTATTCTGTGAGAGCGTGGTCCTTCCCCGGTCGAGCCGACCCATTCGTGCTACAACTATACTACTAATATAGCTGCAGCATGACTCTACCATGTTTAAAAAAAGTGTGTCAGGATCGTGCCAAATGGTAGTCCGTAGTCTCTGCCTACCCCTCTGGGTGACAGGTGTGAGTGTTTATGTTATTTATGTATGTAAAATATAAAGAAAAAGAACAAGATAGTATACCTACCTATTGGCCTCGTCTCACGCCTGCTACCGCACGGAAACTTTACTTCCATTACCAACTAATTTTATACGTTAAGAAAGAATAAAACAGCCCTTACCAATTTGTGGTCTCCAATTCCTATTCTCCTGGGCGCTGAGATCTCCAGGTTTTAGTACCCGTTGTGGTTCTGTTGCACCCTTGAGTCTTCTAGCCGGGAAGATAAAATCGTCCGGGTACTGAGGGTCTTGGAAGCGTACGCACACCACGCGGTTGTCCAGCACTGGAGGTAAGCCCACAACTGGGGACGCTAGTTGCCTACGATACAAAACGATATATTATTATGGAAATTAATAACGTTTATGGTAGGAATATAGTCACAGTCTGGGCACAGACCAAATGTCTACATCGCTTCCCCAATACGTGTTTATTTATTTATTTATTTGACGCAACAATAGCTTACAGTACTAGACCAAATGGCTTATATGTTATACTAAACATGAGATTACATTTTATGAGATCACTTATTTCTAGTGACCGACCGAAGATTCGGTTTCGGTTTCGGTTTCGGCAAGTTTCGGCAAAAAAATCTAGTTTCGGTTTCGGCAAAAAATCTGCCGAACCTTCGGCGGCGCCGAAACTCAGTGTTCGTGGATTATCGTGCGTCATTTGGATGAGTTCGTGACTCGTGTATTATTCATAATTATACAGAAACAGAAACTTTTTTATTCAATATAGATTATAAATAATACTTATTGAAAGTCACTCTTTTGTTTCATTACCACTGGTTCGATAAAAAACCTCTGTCCTTAGAAGAACCAGCAAGAAACCCAGCGGGACATTTTTTTTAAATAACAGCTTACAATCAGAGGCGTATCGTGGATTAATATAAACGTAGGCGAAGTTTTTTTTTTATAGAATAAGGGTCTGACAAACGGGCACACAGTCCACCTGATGGTAAGTGGTTGCTGTGGCCCATAGACATCTACATCTATCTTCGTTTGCAAATTAAAATGTAGATGCGTTGTCAGCCGTGAGGACTGAGATAGAATGCCTCTTTTCCAGTAAAAAGGGTCTCCGGTTCTCTACACTCACCATACGAAACACAGCAGCATTAAGCTGCTATTTTACGCTGGTATTCTGTGAGAGCGTGGTCCTTCCCCGGTCGAGCAACCCATTCGTGCTACAACTATACTATTAATATAGCTGCAGCATGGCTCTACCACATAAAAAGTAGAAGTTGCATCAGTGAGGCCCCTTTTCTTTCGTTCCAAGGACCTTACCCAATAGATCCTATCAAACATGGTTTTACACGACATACCTACTGATATCTATTAATTCCTGACAAGTCTCGTATTCCGTCAATGTAACAGTCGCGGTCTTTGAAGGTAGTTACAACGGCCCCGCAGTCGCACTTAAGAGGGGCTTCTTGCGAGGCTCCATACCAAACACACATAAATTTGTGACTTTCTTTTTCGAGCGTAAAAGTGATCAAATTAATTAGTCATCTGTCTGGGGGCACCGCATTTTAAGGGGCCTCGCGAGGCCCCTTTATGTACGAGGCCTTAGGGGAGGGCCCACTTCGCCCACGCCTAGCTACGCCACTGCTTACAATCATGTATTTTACACAATTAACAACACAAAACAAATTAGAAATAGCTTGGTAGTGATTAGCTCATTCCTACGGGTTATTACCATCCATAAATTCCTTAATATTATAATAACCCTTTTTATACAAACTTAGTTTATTAAAGTTTTTGAACTTTGAGCAGGTTTTGTATATTTTCTGGGATTTTGTTAAGTTGTGTGTATATTGTGTGTAAGTGTGCGAGTGTGATATATTAAGTTAATGTTTTCATTGAATAATATTAACAATATTGTGAACACAATAAAATATGTTCTCAATTAGCGAGTAACTTTTTATGGGTGTAAGTGTTGATTTTTATTTTTTACAAAATTGACTTAAAAAGTATTTCTTAACGTTAAAGTGTTGTTTTTTACTTTAAAATAAATAAATATATTGCTGCATGACTATTACAATGACTGTTTTTCATTAACATACATTACCTATCTGTATATGTATAAAAAAAAATACCAGATTTCAGTATACAATAAAAAAATTAACATGTCTAAATAAGTTTCGGTTTCGGCCGAAACTGACACCCAGACCGAAGGCTCGTTTTCGGTTTCGGTTTCGGTTGAAAATCTTGTTTCGGTCGAACAATACTTATTTCACACACTTATATCTATTCAAATAAGAAAACACATACTTCCTAATTACATCGACTTCGAATCAGGATTGCTTTTTAAAAATTTATTTATTAAATTTACGGCTTTAGCGGTAAGGTTATTTGTGTTATTGGACTTCACAACATGACTTCAAAATGGGTAATATCAAACACTTATGCAATTAATTTACCAAACGATTTTATCACGTGAGAATGTCCTTAGCACCACTAAATTGACAAGGTTATTTTAGTGGGTATAAAGTAAGACAACCCACTGACCCATATCATCCCTTGGGTGTCGTAAGAGGAGATAGAGAGAAAGAGAAACTGAAATAGGAAAAGGGCAACAGAACCTACCTGATAATAAATCTATTTAATGAAGTTCTGAAGTTACAATATATTATAATAATTATCCTTCATAGTATACTGCTTCACAATATGTTGATGCGTCACATTGTGCAGCCCTTGGGAGATTTTGACGGCAACTTGAGCCAGCAGACAGCTGACGGTTGGCGATGGTATGTCAAGGCACCTAAGTAGACAGACACCTTATTTTGAGAATCATATCTCCATCAGAGCACTTGTTACTCAGTTTCCGCTAATAGTTCACATGCGTAGACACTTAATACATAAAATCGCACCACTTTTACATATCAAAGTCCACTTCAAACCATTATTTAAACAATAATACAGGAGCAGCAAACCGCCGCCGGTCAAGTTCCCGCCAAAACTCTGTAACGTAATGGCAAACGAACTAGCACAGTGTTCAACAAATAGAGATTACTGACCCTCCAATGCAGACGTTGTCCGGGCTGAGCATGACGTCGCCGCGCACCCCCTGGCTGCGGTACGGGTAGCGCTGCTCGTTAACGATAAGAGTGCGCAGTTCGCGTCCCGCTCGCTCGTACAGTCCGCGTACGAAGTCGTAGCTGGGCTGTCCCGGACCCACATACAGTCGGTCGTGTCCACGCATGTTCCGTTGCTCTGGTAAATAATTTCATTTAGTAAGCGGGCGCTGTGGACCACAGACATCTACATTTATCCTAGTTTAAAATCAAAACGCAGATGCTTTATCGCCCCTGAGGACTAAGATGAATGATGTTGCAATCGCAAGAAGACAAAGACAAGATAAATTAGTCAATAATTGATGACTTACTCTCTGCCTGCGAGAGGTCCTTATAATACGGCTCGAGTGCTTTGAATAGTCTGTTCTCGTCGACGAAGGGCAGTAGCGCGACGCCTTGCCACGCAAACTTCTTGCCGTTCAGGTCGATCTTGAAGTCCGTTGGATAAAAGTCTATGATTGGTGAGAACTGTACAGAGAAGAAAAAACACATCAGATCTCATGTTAATACAAATTTTTAATTAGATGTAATAAAGAATAGGACTTCATTTATTAATTTATTTGAATGTTTACACCTTAACAGAAGGTTTAGAAGGGGCGGACTTAATACCTATAGGCATTCTCTCCCAGTCAAACCTGGGCGTAGTAAGATAATGTGACAGTAATGTAAATAATATAATTATAGTTCTTGCCATTTACGAAGTCGAACGGGTTATTTTTACTAAAATAATTGTGAAATATACTCACAGGGTCACTCATGAGTTTGGCCCAGGGTTCAGGCACGTGCTGCGAGCTGGCGGCCGGGAACACGCCCATCAGCTGCTCTAGAGGTCGGAACTGTTGACAAAATAATTGCGTAACTTTATTTTGCCAGTATAGTCTGTTCGCTTAGACACGGTCATTTTTGTGTCGCAACGCCTGCACGTACCGCATGTTATCAAAGTATCGTAGTACGTAACTGACTGATCAAGGTTCACGGAGGCGTTGCGCTCACGCCACCCGCTTGTAGCGGTTGCCGCACGAGATAGCACCTTATATGGTAATTAATCGATGACACCACCGGGATCGAACCTACGAGCGTCGGCCAACTGGTAAGTATGGTTTTGTGTTATTAGTGTAAAATGTAGTTTGTTAAATGCGTGTGTATGTGTGTGAATGTATGTTTGTGTTATATATTATGTGTGAGTTGCAAGTTCCCCACAAATCTATTTCAGACAACCGTTGAAACCAATGGAGTGGTGAGAACATCATGCTATAAACAAATTATTTTGAAATGAATGAATTTATTTTTAAAGAAATCCATGAATATCCTTTTTGGTCAGTTTGTTATAAATGCGAATATTTTATTTATTTAGATGATTAACGTTTAATCACACTAAAAAATAATGGATTTAATTGAAATTTAGCAAGGAGGTTGTTTATTTGAAAGAATAAAACATTTTGCTCCATACACATAACGGCCTTTGACCGTCTCACGCCTTCCTTCACCTTTGCGAGTCACTAGCAAACGAAGTCGCGGCCAAGAGCTAGTATGACGTCTCCGTGGCGTAGTGGCTTGGCAATGAGTTACGAAGCTGAGGGCCGCGAGTTTACCTACAAGTAACTGTTCCAGGTCTGAATGTTTGAAATCCGTGGTCTAAAGGGTTTCTTGCTGGTTCTTCCCAGGACAGAGGTATTTTCCGAACCAGTGGTAAAAAAATGGCTGTCAATAAGTATTATGTAATAAACCTAGCAAGCTAACAGCATAGCAAAGTGGCGAAGCAATCAGCTTTGTAGCGGTTTCTAACGGTTGCCGTTGACAAATCAGTTTTAAAATAGGAGGTTCAGATGCCTGGGTGATCAGTAATCGATTGCTGAAAACAGAATTTGAAAATTCAAAACCGTTCTCGAGATAATCGTGGGACAGACGGACAGACGGACAGACATCGTGAAATCAATAAGTGACTTCGCAAGCTTCGCCACTTAATAATCTATATTTATTAAAAGTTATTCTATTCTATTTATTGCCTCCAAGATACAGGATTTTCCTGTATCGTGGCGGCAATAGATAGAACGCGATGTTGAAGCCTACAATAAACAGACTAACCGGCTGGGTTCCCTTCTCGAACTTGGTCGAAAGACCGCAGATGTTGACGAAGTCGGAGGCGAAGGGCGCGTAGTGGTAGGGGAAGTACCACTTCCAGCTGGCGCAGCCCTGGTAGTAGTAGCGCAGCACCCAGCAAAGCCCACGGACATACTGAAGCGCCACGCGGTACCTACGAACAAGAAATTTGTACATGGTAGAGCCATGCATAATCGTGTAGTGGAGGTGTAAGAATATCCACTACCCCATGTCATCCCGTAAGTGTCGTAAGAAGTGACAGAGGGTAACAAACCAGAAGATGGGCAGCAGCGTTTTCCTAATAACGATTAAAAAAAACTGCGGTTGTCAACCTCCTTGCCAAGCATGGCAACTAAGGCAAATATCTCCCCTATGAGCAATCTATTGGGGAGGCCTATATTCAGCAGTGGACTTTAATAGGCTGTAACGGTATCGGAGCCACGCTGCAGCTACATTATGGTTGTAGCACGAATGGGTCGGCTCGACCGGGGAGGGACCACGCTATTACAGAATACCAGCGTAAAATAGCAGCTTAACACTGCTGTGTTTCGTATGGTGAGTGGAGAGGACCGGAGACCCATTTTACTGGAAAAGAGGTATTCCATCTTAGTCCTCACGGGTGACGACGTATCTGCATTTTGATTCTTTACTGAGGATAAATGTAGACGTCTATGGGTAACAGCAACCACTTACCATCAGGTGGACTGTGTGCTCGTTTGTCACCCTTATTCTATAAAAAAAGAAAAAACTAAGAACCAAAATATGTAATTTTTTAATTAAAAATGGGCTCACTCTGACTTTTATGTGTCCCAAGGACGGAGATGAGGTCTACAATGGAGCGAGTTTGCCACGGAGAAGTTTGTTCACACGCACCTTGAAGAGGTTCAGGTTATGCGCACTCGGAAAAACAAATGCCGGCAGGGCATTCCACTCCTTCCTTATACGCATTACAAAAGACTCATAAGCGCTTAGTGCAAATATTTGGAACGTCAACCAAGTGTGGATGGTAACCAGTAGTACGTCTGATACTCCGATAGGAGAATGAAAATGCTGGTATGAGATTATGAAACTCATAGGCACACACTCCGAAGTACAATTTGTTGAAGGCCGACAAACAAGCAATTTGGCGGCGGTGAGCTAAATAAATATAATTGTCGGTAATGCGCCTGCCAAACGTGCTGCTTAAAGAAAATAATTTCTATAATAGGAGAGGTTCATGTGGAGCAGTAGACTTTTACAGACCAATCATAGACAATAACTGTAATATATTTTCTTTTCTATAAAAATAATATGAGTACGAGGGCGGCACTGAAAATTTCGGGAATTAAGGAAGTTACACAACATTACTATTTAAAAATGTATTTATTGCTTTTCGAAGTATTCTCCGCGAAATTTGACACATTTTTCCATACGATGGAACCAATCATTGAAGCAACCATTCCATTCGGAAGTTGGGGTCTCGAAAATGGCCGTTTTGTAGGCGTCCACAGCTTTTTCATGTGATGAAAATCTCTGTCCACGCAATTTATTCTTTATTTTAGGGAAAGTATAGAAATCATTAGGGCTTAGGTCGGGGCTGTACGGCGGATGGTCTAATAATTCTATGTTTTCTTGCTCTAAAAACTCTTTTGTTCTGTGTGCGGTGTGAGAACTCGCATTGTCGTGATGGAGGATGATGCGGCGGTTACAGTTCTCTTTACGGAGTTCAGAAACGACCTGTGGCAAACAAATGCTAGCATACCATTCTGCATTAACCGTTCTTTGTCCCTCAAGAGGAATAGTCGTAACATGGGCGGTTTTGGAGACAAACGTGGCCACCATTTTTTTTTGCAACACTCCGTGAACGAACAATTTTTGTTGGCTTTAACTCATTTTCGAACACCCAAACTCGTGACTGGTTTTTTGTTTCGGGTTCGTACGCATATATCCAGGATTCGTCACCTGATACGATGTTGTATACAGCATTTGGGGATCCTTCGTGGAATCTTTCGAGAGTTCTGACGCACCAAGTAACGCGAGCCGCTTTTTGCTCTTCACAGAGCGAATGCGGTATCCATCGGGAAAACAACTTTTTTACACGTAATTGTTCATGCAAGATTATTTGTATTTGACTCATGCCAATGTCTAAAGCTGCCTGAATTTCGCGGTATGTCACATGTCGATCTTCCTCAATTAGCTTACACACAGCATCAACGTTTTCTTGGGTGACTGCAGTTTTTGGACGACCTTGACGGGCATCATCACTGAGCTTGACACGTCCACGTTGAAATTCAGCAAACCAGCGATAAATTGTGGTTTTGGATGGGGCTTCATCACCAAATGCAGAAATCATCCGGTCAACACACTGTTTTTGTGTTAAACCACTTCGAAAGTCATAATAATTAATCGCTCTTGAATTTTCTCGAGTCAATTCCATTTTCTCAACGACTAAACAAGTTTGATAAAACCTTGTGGCACGACCATGAAGCAAATACAAAGAGGAGACGTTGTTATTCAATTTCACTATGAAACAACGCGTGACAATTTGCGGGGTGAGGGGATGCAAAGCCCCGCCCAATACACTATCTGCATCTACCGATAAATAGTAAAACTAATCGAATCTTTCCATATCAATGTTGCAATGTAGCTTAGCTACCTTGACGGTAGATGGCGGCATATCCACAAAATGTTATAAACTAAAAAATAATATTTTGGCGATTAAAATTTCTTTATGTCTGAATGCAAAACAAATTTTAGCACCTTCGTATGATTATTTTATCATTACTGAGCTCTACGTACCTTTATATTTTTAGTTCACAGGACACAAAGTGTCGCCATCTAGTGTGGAATATATTTAATTATATTTGAAAGCCGACGCAAAGAGATTTTTCTAGAACTATTTTAATAAATTAGGTGTAAAATTACTTACAAATGAAATGTGATGCCATCCATAGCATCGGAGCGTCTATCTCATGAAGCAAATACATTCAGACAAAGAAATTTTAATCGCCAAAATAATATTTTTAGTTGTCATAATAATTTTGGGAACAAGCCGCCATCTATTGTCAAGTAAACCTCATAAAAAATTACAAAAAGACAGGGCCGCAATTAGAATTCAATTATTTTACCCAGTAACCCAACATTCGATATTAAAATGAAGGAAATTGTACTTGGCTGATTTTTACGAAATGTTTAAGTTATATTTAACTGACATTCTATATGCAAAGAATCACTTAAATACAATTTAAATATGTTTATCATTTCGTGAAAGTCAACCTTCAAAAAATATTTATTTTATCCATAAAATAAAGTCTCTTTGAAACTAAATATTCTATGTTCAATATTAAGTAGGATATTTAATTTGGAACTAAATATCCTATTTATCTCACTAATATTATAAAGGCGAAATTTTGTGTGTTCTTTCTGTCTCCTTGAGCTTATTCCACACTAAGTATGTACTGTGTATGTGTAATTTTTTCACGCAGAAACGGCTGGACTATTATTTATCTGTGGGTTATACTACTTAATATCTCTGAGGGAGAACAAATAATAGACAAATTATTATAATTAATATAATTTTATTTACAAATCAATTAAAATATAAATATTTTATTCCAAATTAGGCATCCGAATGCACTTTTTGAATGCCAAATTTGAATTTAAATTGTATTTAAGTGATTCTTTGCATATAGAATGTCACTTAAATATAACTTAAACATTTCGTGAAAATCAGCCTAAGTACAATTTCCTTCATTTTAATATTGAAAGTTGGATTACTGAATAAAATAATTGAATTCTAATTACGCCACAGTCTTTTTGTTATCTTTATGAGGTTTACTTGACGATAGAATACGGCCTGTTCACATAATGATTATAAACTATAAAAATAATATTTTGCGATTAAAATTACTTTATATCTGAATGCAAAACGAATTTCAGCACCTTCGTATGTTTATTTTACCAATATACGGACCTTTATATTTTTAGTTCACATGACACAAAGTGTCGCCATCTAGTGTCGAATATATTTAATTATATTTGAAAGCCAACGCAAAGAGATTTTTCTAGAACTATTTTAATAAATTAGGTGTAAAATTATTTACAAATGAAATGTGATGCCATCCATAACATCAGAGCGTCTATCTGAGTAGTTTTTACACAATAAAACACAACACTTCATCCTTTTCTTCTTAATACTACGAAAATACATCAATTTGCGATTTTTGCAACACATGAGTGCACAGGACGAATGCTGACAGTATACTAACTAAAGCCACGCCCACTATGATGACGTCAGGACCTACTTAGAATCACAGTGCACAGTTGCTTATGCCGTCTCCCCTTTGTATTAGCTTCATGGGCACGACCGAGAATCTTTTTTTAAATAAATAAATGGTATTCGATTTTTAAAACCAAGGACTTTTCAATTAAAAAGATTTTAATATGACAGGAACAGTGGAAATATTCTATTCCCGATACTTTTAGTGCAGCCCTCGTATAGTGCGTACGCAGTTTTAATAACTTAAATTGAAAATTTTAAAACCCTCCGACAAGAAGCCTACCGCCGCTAAAAAAAGGTCGATGACCTCGAAACGACTGAACACACAACACACAAATCGCAAACACACACACACACACACACACACGCCCGCACACGCGCACGCACACGCACACGACATACCCTAGTATTTTCTCTGGTCTCACATTTTCTATATTTATCATGACATCGAGATATATATATATATATATAATATATATATATATATATATATATATATAAGTGTGTGTGTGTGTGTGTGTGTGTGTGTGTGTGTGTGTGTGTGTGTGTGTATTTATGTCATTATGTTATGTATTTGTATACTTATGTAATTAATATTATATTGTACAATTTTTTATTTCTGCTTAGCCTAATAGTTGAGTGGGAGATAATTATTACTTTTTTTTAAAATAAAAGGTACAAACTCACGTGATGGTAAGTGACTACAGCCGCCCATGAACTTCTGCAATAACAGGGCAATTGCAGGTGCGTCGCCGACCATATAAAAGAGTAAGCTCTTTTCTTGGAGGTCCCTAAGGGTTATTGATTCGAAAAAATCGCTCGTGGTATTCGGATCCATAAGGAAGTTGTACGAATAAGTAAACTGCTTTTGTACATAATAGTTTAAATAACTAGATATTTAAAAGTTTTAAACTTTAGCGAACACTACACAGTGAATAAAACATTACACTGACCTGAACTCAAGGTTATCCCTGGCGACTTCGAACTTGCTCTCGTAGTAGCGCTCCTTGAAGCCATCCTCCCAGAGACGCACCTCGTCGTGCTTGTCCTCGTCTTCTTCGTCCAGCCCAGCTTCCGCTGCTGATCGCTTGCGGCCCCTCTGGTTCGACTCTTCTTGCTAGAAATTAAATGAAAAACCTTTCATCAAACCACTGCTGGACAAAGACGTTCGAAAAAGGGAAATAATAAAAAAAAAAACTGTGTTTGTACTTATGTACGCACGGAAGAAGTTATACTTCTTTACCGTAACAAAACAAAAATAACTAAAAATTATATCCTGTGTGCCAGTACTCTTTGTTTGTAAAAAAATACATTAAATATTAATTGATAGCGGTTTAATTAAATAACCACTGTGTAACATTCACTCTCATTATTTTTCTCAAACGCTCCAAAAGAAGTGTAACTTCAAAAATGTACAAACCCCCATACCCTTTATCATAGTCTTATAAATTTGAACATAGAAAACAAACTGATCCGTCGCATTAAATATAGCACCATCACAGTAGTGAAATTCACTGTAAAGAAATCGGACTACTGCCCAATTTTTTTTATAGTGTATTTCACATTCGAGAAACAATTTGTACTCTATTATGATCCTTTTTATTATATACAAAGTGTATCTAACAACCGTTTTCATTTCAAATTAGTCGTTCGGTAATTTAAGACTACTTAAATTGGAACAACTTACTACTATCTACTTACTAACCAATACTTTCAATTTTTCATTTACTTTTTGCGCTTGGAAACTATTTATTAGCATTTTTATTATTAGTGATACAACAGAATATATTTAGTTATTTAAAATAGATAGTTCTTAATAAATGCTTTATTTTTAATATAGTGCTAACCCTTTCTAATTTTATTTGATTACAATCCCCAGTTTGAGAAGCAATGGTATTTAAAGTATAAAAGGAAAATTACAATAAAGTTGATAAGGATACTCACAGCAGCGACTGCGTTCATGCCAGCGATACGGATGTTGGCGGCTTCCTGGCGAGCGTTCTGCACCGGCTTCGCAGCGTCACCTACGGACTGATCAGAAACTAGATTAGTGTACACTTTTGAGGAAATCACAGACACATAATGCTGCTATGCTTCGTAAGGTAAATGACAAGAACTGGAGACTCTCTTTAGTTGCAACCACGTATTCCCTTTAGCCGTGGTAGCTCAGATTGTTAGAGCTCGCTATAAGAGTCACAGTACTCGAGCAACCCGGGTTCGATCCCAACGCCGGCACCAATGAAATTGTTAATTGCAATTTTAAGTGCTGATTTACCACGTGCTCGGCGGTGAAGGAAAACATCGTGACGAAACCTGCATGTCTGAGAAATAAGAAAAAAAATTGGAAGACATGTGAAGTTTGCCAACACGCATTGGGGCAGCGCGGCACAGACACTTCCTTCCCCTAAAACCCTTTCAGAAATGAGAGGAGGCCTGTGCTCAGCAGTGGGACGTAAATAGGCTGCAACTTTACTTTTACGTATTCCCTTTTAGTTCTCAAACGCAGCTTTTGAATTCTTAACCGAGGGTAAATGGAGCTACCAATAGCCACAAGAGCCGTTTACTATCAGGTGGACTGTGTCATCGTATATATTAATATTTTTATTTAATATAACCCATCAAAAGTCCACTGCTGAACATAGGCCTCCCCATCGGTTACCATACAGGAGGTATATTAGCCGTAGTTTCCATGCTTGGCAGGTGGGTTGACAACAGATGTTTTTTTATTAATTGTTTAGTAACTATCAGGACAGACACTGTCCCCATCGCCAGTTTCAGTTGTCGTCTGTCGCATCTTACAACACCCATGGGGTTAGTCCACGATCACGCATTACACGAGCAATAGGATGCAGAAATCAATTTCTCATCAATACAAAAAGAGCAATAACCAGCTCACTCCAATCTAACTACAGCGAAATCATAGTCATATGAAAACAGTCTTACCATGGGCGCGAATTGAGTCTTCTCCAGCAGTCCAAAGTTGACAGCCTGCTGCCTCTTTTTGGCCTTATCCCGCGCCCTGAAGTTGAGCTCATTGTGATGCCGCCGCTTAAAGATCTCGTCCTCGACGTGGCCTAGCTCGTCCATTATGACTTGTACACGCTCGAGGTTAACATCGCCAGAGTCGGTGACCCAGCCCTGGAAAGAAAACAATGAAAATAAGTT
Organism: Parnassius mnemosyne; assembly: GCA_963668995.1. Classification (NCBI taxonomy): domain Eukaryota; kingdom Metazoa; phylum Arthropoda; class Insecta; order Lepidoptera; family Papilionidae; genus Parnassius; species Parnassius mnemosyne. Next base: position 44,338,443 of record CAVLGL010000057.1, on the reverse strand, counting down.
TTGCTGCTTGGATATGATTGTACGGACAGGTGGGCCGATTCTGCACGACTCACGAGTGTGTTCTACGTTAAAAGGCTTTTAGCGCCACTTCTCCGCTGCATGCATACTTGTCCAGCACGAAGTAAGCGACATTCGGTTATTTGATATGTTTTTGTTTATTTATTGTCAGGAAATAAAGAATCAAAAGAGCCTACTCCTGCCTAAAAGGCCGTCAAAGAACCTTTAATTCCCCTAATGTTGTGGATGTTTATGGGCGACGGTGATCACTTACCATAAGGTGAGCCTTAGTGAACCTTTTGTCAGGAAATAAAGAATCAAAAGAGCCTACTCCTGCCTAAAAGGCCGTCAAGGAACCTTTAATTCCTCTGATGTTGCGGATGTTTATGTGCGACGGTGATCACTTACAGGATGATGATTATCAGGTGAGCCTTATTGAACCTTCTATTAGAAAAAAAATGTTGCCGATTAAGAATCTGATTCAATAACATGCCTTTCAGATTATCGAAAAAATGTGGTTATCGTTTAATAAAACGAAAACTCGAACGTCAAAGTTTTATTACCGGCGATTAAATTATAATTTTGTTTATCTCGATTATTATCAGGTTATTTTGAATAATATAATGTATATTTATAATTTAATTGAGTATTTCATTTATGTGCATATTTTTTTTTCGAACATAATTTAAGAATAAAAATTATAGTGTCAAAATCGTGTCTAAAATACTATATTTTTGTCTAACCTTAAAATGAATAACCGACCAATTTTAATACACTACTCAAAGTAGGATAGTCATATTATTTATTAATGATGATGTCAACAACCCAATTTTTACATCCCTAATACAATGTATCACCTGATTCAATTAATTAGAAATAAATCAAAATGATTTCTTATATTTACACGAGCATCGCGTCATCGCGCGATGAATCCGTAAAAGTAGTTTTATTCAATAAATCAAAATTCAATTCTGCGTGCCTAGTCCGAGTTTTTTTACATGTTCGATCCCGAGAAAGTTAACTACGATTTGTATGGAATAAATCAGCGCGAACTAGTGGCAATAATCGGAATCACAATTCATGAGTGCGAGTTTATTAACGAACGTAAGAGAATGAACGAACGCCATTCACAGTGAGCAAACGCGGATCGAAGGGTAAGCTTCGATTGTAACTCACACTCGCCTGTCTTCGCTTGTCGATACCTATGACGTTAACTCGGTTAACGCGATGGTGAAGTCATTCGAATGATTTTGTGGAACTCGCACTAGGTACACAGACCAATAAAAATCAGAAATGTTACTCGATCTTCAACTCTATATACAAATAAATATTCATACCTTAGTTTTGTATACACATTTCTTGTACAAGTTGACCAGTCGGTCCACAGCTCCCTCCCTGATCTCCAAGCTGGGCAAGTGAGGCAGAAAGTCGTTTCCCACGAAGAAGCACATGAACACCCAGTCGTCCAGCGCACGCTCGAAGTCATAAGGGAACGGCAAATTGGGCATTTGGAGTTCCTGCGTGAACATAGTGTGTATTAAATATTACCTACTCATTATCATTACGAAAAACTTAGGTGGGTATTCAGATGCGATTGACGGCTCCGTGGCGCAGTGGCTTAGTTTCAGCGCTAAGGGCCCCGGGTTCGAATACCACAAAGTAACAAGTATTTGTACGGCCTAAAAAGAATTGTTTCGGGTCTGGATTTTTTGTCCATGTCAAATTTATGTATGTAAGCTGCACCCACGATACAGTAATTAATCCTAGTGAGGAGGTAACGTATTTCAAAAAAAAATTGATTATAAAAGTTCAAAATGTCAAAATATGTGTGCCACATACTCAAATTTTGACATTCTAGTTTGAGTTTTAGATCAAGTTGTCTCCGTATACTAAGCCTTACTGTAGTGGCGTAAATTTGAGCGTAAAATTTTAAAAATGACAGTTAACTTCTCAGTAAACATACGCGAAATAAGTTTTTCAATGTCTACTGTAATGGATGATATTATTAATCATAATAAATCCTATTATTAATATATTATTTTTACACCGTAATTAAATATTGTAATTAGTTATTACATTACACCACAATTGAAATGTCAGCATATGTAACTTAGAAGTATTGAAACTACTAAAATTAAGACACCTTTCCGCCTGGCAGTGGATGGGGACTATAAAACGGAATGAGGGGCGTGTCCGACGCGGAGTATAATGGAATTTGTGCTGTAATAGTCGTGTCAGAGTGAACTAGTGCTAATAGAAAGTTTATAAGTTGATTAATTCATTGTTGAAAAATAAAAGACAATAAGTGTCAACTGTGTTTATTTTAACATGAAATATAGAGTTTTAACCTTGAACTGAAGTTTGTTTTTACACTACAAATAGCAAAAGTATACATTATTTATTAAATTGTAGTGAGAAACGAACTTACAGACCACAGACATTTGCTGCCAAGTTCAAAGAAAGATGGCTACAGCTGCGTTGTCACCTCTGAGGACTAAGATGGAATGTCTGGTATCCAGTAAAAAAGGGTCTCCGGTTCTCTACACTCACCATACGAAACACAGCAGTGTTAAGCTGTTATTTTACGCTGGTTTTCTGTGAGAACTAAGATGGAATGCCCCATAGCCTGTAATTACACTGACTCTATATGCCCGTGTCGTGTCTCTGCAACGGCAAAATAGGTAAGAAAGTGTTACTTAACCCAGACGGTACCTGCACAGCGAAAACATTTTTTCATTCTATTGAAACTACGAAATAGGAATAAACCGGCAAAGTGCGAGTCGGACTCGCGCACCGCGGGTTCCGAATAAATCTGTAGGTATATAAGTTTAAAATTATTAAAAATATTTTTATTATTATATATTGTAACTAAAAATTTATGCTTTTCGCAATTTTTCCTTTATCTGTGCTATAAAACGTTGCTTCGTACCAAATTTCAAGATTCTGAGTTCACGGCAAGTACCCTAGGTTTTGATTCCCTAGCGAATATCTAAAATTTGCGGCTTAAACGGCTGTATCTCTTGATTGCGTTGGCTTAGAAGTTTGATTTTTTCACAGGTCTAAGGGACAGTAGACTTGAGTATTTGATATGATATTTCAGCTTGATACCTCCACGCGTTCCTGAGAAAAAGGGTCTTGACAGACAGACAGACGGACAACAAAGTAATCCTATAAGGGTTCCGTTTTTTCCTTTTGAAGTACGGAACCCTAAAAACGAACTTGAACGGGCAAGTGTTGCATAAGCAGGTTACCTTCTGCAGATACTCCCGAAGCACGTTCAATCTCACGAAGATGAAATTATCCTGTGTGCCGAAAGCTGGGTCCGATCGCACCAGTGACGCGTCTGGCGTTGAGCCAGTACATTCCTTCATCTCGTGACCTACAAGTTAAATGTTAATGGTGTACCATCTACTCAGAACTTTTGGCGTTTAACTCTTCAGTCACGAGAAATATTAAATTAACATAATTTGAAGGCTTCGTGGCGCTTTTGCAAGTAACTACTAGTAGTAATTTCATTGGATCATTGGTTCGGATTGCTCGCGTTCTTTGAAATTTTCGACAAGTTTCCAGTCCATGAGCTACCCACGGCCTTAATGTAATTTTTTTAAATCAGTTTTTTTTTTTATATTATACTAAGCCAGCGCTTATCTACAATCCCATCTGATGGTCAGTGGTGATGTAGCCTAAGATGGGGTGAAGCGCACTGACTTAATAAAAGCCTATTTACTCTTGCCTTGAAGACACCTACATTGTAATTGGATGGAAACACAAATGCTGGGCAACTTATTCCACTCCTTTGCTGTACGCATCAAGAATAATGTAGCAATCCGTTTGGTTCGAAAGCGTGGTAAGTCAACAACGAAAGGATGGAGACTGACCAAACGTCTGGTTGTACATTGGTGGAAGTCTGCAGGTATTGAGCCACTATTTTCTAAATATTAAGTTACTTCCTGCTTGAAATACACTGTGTGACGGTGTAATATTCACTACTCCATATCATCCCGTGGGTGTCGTAAGAGGCGACAGAAGGAAGAAAATCAGGAGACAGACAGCAGCGTCTTCCTAATAACAACTAAAAATAAAAAATAAATGCGGTGGCACAATCCACAACACGACTCTACTACTACGTAAAATCTAATGAGACTATTTCCTCTAGTACAGACTGTGACAATAAGGTAGGTAAGGTAATTTTAAATTTTTATACATTGTTACTGCGGGTCAAATCAGAAGGTCTCTGATAATAATATTACAAAAAAAAAACAGTAAAGAAACTGATAATATGCAATAGAACTCACCCAGTTGTCCACAAACATCACACGGACGTGGCTTGTTTGGCTTAAACTCCTCTCGAATGATGGTGAAATTGGGCTCGTGAGTAGCAAGACCCAGCATGATGAGATCGGCGTCGGCGCCGCACAACACGTGTTGGGTGTTCGGGTCATGATCTGGTTGGGCTGCAAACAAAACAAATAAAAATGAAACATTACATTCGTCGAAATTGGTTGTTATTATTATGGTAGACCCCTAAAATCCTAATGTGATTGATATGTGATTGAGGTGAAAACAGTAATGTAAAAAAACCCGTCAGCGTAAAAAAGTTTACTTAAAAATTGTATACCCTATGTCACTTCCACAACTAAGGCGAATCTAACGACAATGCATATACGAAAATTCGTCAAGCCATTTAGGCACACACACTCGAAAAACATTGGCCTCCTTCTGGGGCAGTCGGGTAACAAATATTATTCGCGCGCGATCAGAATGGGATGGAACAGTGTCGAAGATTAACTAAGAATGATAGTTGTAGACTGAGGTAAGGTTAGCAAAAAAAATTATTACTTATACATTTATATTTACACTACAATCACTCACATTAACTCCTAAGGATTAAGAAAATATACAACAATGTTATATATTTGTAATTATTTTATAACTAACTTCTTTTATTTGGTCATTCCATTAAATGCATTCTATTTTTGAATATCTTATGATTCAATATTTATATCATTATATGATTCAACACATAAATCACAAAAATAACGAAGATAATATTTATATTTCACTACAAATCCACTATTTGATGTGAACATATATATTGTGTCACAAGCTATGACGCGAGTTTGGGCATCCTGCGTGTTATTTCCAAAAAGTCGCATTTCATTCCGAACATGCGCAGATTATACCACTAACAAACTCACCTCTCTGCCTCCGGATGTAGTCCATAATCTTGTGCTCACCCTCCCCAGGAACATTGGCATCTGAGAGAATAACCTTAATACCTTTCCAGCCAGGATCATTGTTCAATCTGTTGAAAAATATTATATTCAAAAAATATTCTTATTGCTTAATCTAGAAGTGGAACTGCTTTGATCACACAAAATTACAAGGCCATAATTTTCTTTTGTGTATGCAGTTGTCGGCTATTATTATAGCAACATAATAGTTAAGACAAGTTTATAGTTTTGTATGTTGCTATGAGTATCCGTTATGTTGGAAATTCAATCAAATCAACTTGTATGCTAGAAAAAATAGGCAGCAAGCAGGTTAAACATTTATCCTCAATAAACAATCAAAATGCAGATGCGTTGTCACGCGTGAGGACTAAGATGGAATGCCTCTTCCAGTAAACAGGGTCTCCGGTTCTCTACACTCACCATACGAAATACAGCAGTGTTAAGCTGCTATTTTACACTGCTATTCTGTGAGAGCGTGGTCCTTCCCCTGTCGAGTCAATTCTTTTATGTCGCCGCAGCTCATCTTCTAGCTTCAGTTACCAACATAAACGTAAACTTTAGATATTTTGAAGTCATATGACCTTTGTATTGATCATCATTACAACCCTTCACAAGTCCACTGCTGAACATAGGCCTCACCCACAGGAATGCCACAAAGCACGGTCCGGTACCACCTGCATCTATCGCCTTCCTGCATGTCTTAAAAGGTCGTCACTCCATCTAGTGTGGGGTCGCCCTACACTTCGCCTACCAATACCGAAGCCGCCATTCGAGAACCTTTTTTCCCCATCGGGTGCCGGTGCTATATAGCCGGCACATTGCCACTTCAGCTTACTAATCCGTTGGGCTATGTTGGTTACTCTGGTTCTTTGCGGATAGCCTCATTTCTAAGTTTATCACGCAGAGAAACCCGTATCTCTCATATTCACCATATCCCTCTCCATAGCTCGCTGAGTGACCTCGAGCGTCCTCATACGGCCAGCAGTGAAGGACCACGTCTCAGATCCATTGGTCATTACTGGCAACACGCACTGGTTGTACAATCTCGTTTTTAGGTTTTGAGGTATACCTGACGAGAAGATGTGTCATAATTTCCCGAAGTTGCTGCCCAGTCGAGTTGAATCCGTCGATTGACCTCTCGGTCGAAGTTGGACTTACCCTGTCGGACTATTTGTCCCAGGTAAAGACATACTCATCAACAACTTCGAGCTTAGTGCTCCCAACAACTACCGGCATAGGTGTGACATGGACGTTATACATGATCTTTGTTTTGTCCATGTTCATCTTAAAACCTATCCGTTGGGAGGCACTACTGAGGTCATTGAGCATAGTGCTTAGCTCCTTCAGCGATTCTGCCATAAGGATTATATCGTCGGCAAATTGAAGGTGAGTGATGTACTCGCCGTTGACGTTAATACAGTATTCTTTCCAGTCCAGAAGCTTGATAACGTCTTCCAATGGAGCAGTAAAGACTTTCGGGGATATAACGTTACCCTGTCTTACACATCTCTGAGGTTGGATAGGTTTCGTACTGGGGTTCTGTACTCGGATAGACATCGTAGCCCTACTGTACAAACACTTCAGCACCCCGGTATACCGAGAGACAACTTAGCACCGCTGAAGGGTCTTCAGCACCACCCAAATTTCGACGGAATCCAAAGGCTTTCTCATAGTCCACATACACCAGACATAGTGGCAAATTGTACTCCTCGGACTTCTTTACAATTTGTCGAAGGGTATATGTATGTGGTCTATCCGAAACCGGCTTGTTCGGAAGGCGGGAAGTCGTCGAGTCTGCATGCAAGATGGTTTGTAATGACTCTCAAAAACAACACGTAGACGCGGCTCAGAAGGGAAATCGATCTGTATTACTGCAAAATGATGATGAACGATGATGTGTACAGCTGCCCATATAACCTCTCAATCTCACTCAAAATCTCAGGTGTCCCGGAAACGACTAAGTCTCCCATTACCACCGTATAATGGGTTTTGGAGGAAAGCACGGCTCTAGATATATCCTCCACCTCCTTATCAGAATGTGCCGAGGTTGGTGCGTAAGCCTGTATGACCTTCAGCGAATACCGTTTGGTGATTCTGAGCATAAGGTACGCAACTCTCATCAACACACTGTCAATCTTTACAACGTTGTTAACGAGAGGCTTGTGGACGATAAATCCGATAACTCCTTGGGACAGATGGTCGCCCTCCCTGTGATAGAACAAGTTGCCTGATTCGAGTATTACCATGTGAACATTATATACAATAATGTCACATATTTATAATTATTTTATATCTATGTTCTTTTATTTGGTCATTCAATTAAATGCAATTATGTCCTTCAGACCTCAGATAATCCTATAATATTGCAGGGCAACTTTTTGTATTAATAACAGTCAATAATTTAAAATTTCTAATTTTGTACAGCCGATTTCAATATAAGTTATTTAAGAACAACTCAAAAACTATTGGCCTGACCTTGATTAAATTCATATGGGACCACACGAGAACTATCAGCTTTCATATAAAAAAAGAATCATCGAAATTGGTTCACCCAGTACAAAGTTATGAGGTAACACACATTAAAAAAAAACATCAGTCGAATTGAGTACCGTCGCCTTTTTGGAAGTCGGCAGAAAACACATGTACATACCTAACCAGGTAATATATTACCCATTCAGTGACACTTTCAAAGAACGAACCTATGCTCAGACATTTCTGTTATTGAACTGGCTGACGCAAGAACTACATTTGTTAAACAAAATTATGAATATTAGAACAGTTCTGAGTACCTATTAAAATGCAGTCTAGTACTGAGACATAGAATATATCCAATCCTTCCCTTTGTGGGTTTTTTGATCGATCAATTATACAAAATTAATTTATTAAATAAAACGTGTAAATATTGTAATTTTAAAGTGACAGATTAGTAGCACATTTAGTCAGCATTTATCTGGGGACTCTCAGCCGCATGTTCGAATCCCGTAACAAGTTTTATTTTTATATACCCTATAAATAACTGTTCCCCACTATCAATTAAAGAGACATAGATTGTGCAATTCATTTTCAATCAATCAACACCTCCACAATACAGGAAAGAATCCCAGCGAGCATAACGTTTTTTAAGAAATATCAAATATATTTACAATTATATACACATTCACAACACATTCTACAAACCTGTCATGTATATAATAATGTAAGCATTTGCTTAGTCGATCCATGAATGGTGTGCCAGGAGTGATGCAGTTGGAATCAAAATGAGCCTCTTTTGGTTTCTCAGGTGGCAAATACGCTCCTTTAGCCTGAAGTTCCGAGCGAATACGGGCAATTTCTTCTATTTTCTCCTGAGTCTCTTTAGAAGCTCTGAAACGTCTAGATCTCTGCTGATTCATCTTGGCTCTAGGCGCCTAAAAATACAGAAATATTCAAACATTCATTGTTGCTGCATTCATCATTGTCCTTGTGTCAATACAATTTGAATTAGACTACTGTATGGGATGGATAGCGGGTGCCTAGAACCCATCACAGCATCACCCAGGGTGTTGTAAGTGACTACAAGAAATGTCAAAAAGATCTCATGGCTTCCAACAGATGGCGGTAAAACCATTTCATTTACGACACGTGTAAAGTAACCAAACTATCGAAGAACAACAGCGTCAAAGATACGAAACGTCTAGTTTGGTTCTACGATAGTCAATCAGCCTGGCAAATGCGATGATTAAAAAAGGAATGGAATTTTTATTCAATATAGATTATTATATAATACTTATTGAAAGTCTTTTTTTTATTTACCTATTTACCACTACCGATTAAGGCAAATACAGATATCTGGAAAGAAGCTGTAATAAGTCCAACACCAAAAAATTATCATCCTATAGAACTAAATCATCTTCGACCTATAGTATACATAGTATAGTATACTGTCTTTTTTACCTAGTTAAAATTGCTGAAAAGGCTGTTTATAAGCAAATAATGGAATATCTAACACAGAACAACATTTTACCTCTAAAACAATCGGGTTTTAGGGCTGGACTAATCACGGTTACAGCGCTATTGAGTGTTGTCGATGATATTCTAACAGCGCAGGATAAAGGAGAGGCTAAAATTTTGACAGCATGATGGGCAGCGCAGCGGACATTTCCTTGCCCTAAAACCCTCTCTGAAATGAGAGGAGTCCTGTGCCCAGCAGTTGGACGTAAATAGGCTGCACCTTTACTTTACTTTACAATTTTGACACTGCTGGACTTTTCGCGTGCATTTGACACAATAAATACTACTTTACTTCTGTCGAAGTTGATGTATTATGGTTTTGACTGTAAGGCATTAAAGTGGTTTGAAAGTTATTTAAATGGTTGTACACAGCGAGACAGACTTCGAAATGAAACTGGTACCAACATTCTTTCTGTTGCGCCTCCTGTTACTCGTGGCGTTCCACAAGGGTCAATTCTAGGTCCTTTACTGTTTATCCTCTACAGATATTTTGGGTTGTTTTAAGTATTGCCATCACCACCGGACTTACACAGCCGTTTGTAAAATTAAAAACAAACCGCCGCGCAACGCCCACCGTAGAGTCTATATCACCTGAGGTAGCCTCGTGTAGAGGCGAAACACGTGTCGTATTATCGTCAGTGGTGTGTTTTGCCTAGTGTAGTGGTGTTGGGAGTGGCGGTGCTGGGATTAGTGGTGACGGGGATAGTGCACACAATTGAGGGAGGGCGGGAGGTGCTCTTCATACTAGGTAAGACACATCATTTTATTTTATAACGCGGATATTTGCGAAGTAAATTTTTCTAAAAGCTTGCTTATGTATTTTATTAAATAATTTAATTGTGTGCCTTGTGCCTTGCACATGCCTTTTGTTAAGCTTTTTGTTGCATTGGTTTATTGTTGCGCCTTTATTTCCTAAATGATAACAGTTTTTTTTAATTATTTATACATTTTATAAGAGTGTATTTTTATTTTAAGTTCGAGCCTGTGATTTGCGAAATTTATTTTATTGCACCTATGTCTGTAGCGTTTACTGAAAATCAGGGTTATAGTTACTGCTATGTGGTTTCTATAACATTTGTGTTGAGTAGACACCATTTTAGTTCCATTCCATTAATTTATTTTGTTATGTTAATTTGTGTTTATGTTTAGAACTAAATATATTATATATAATTAAATTATAATTAAAAAATACTCTAAAACGGGAAAGACCCATGCCTGGCAATGGACTTTGTAGGGCCGATTAATAACATAGGATAGATTGTAAGACTCCTTTTCAATGTAATGCAAACATTTATTTTAGTCTGGGTATTTTATGTCTGGCTTGATGATAATACCGCTATAATATAACAGGTGACATAAAAAAAATCTGACATTTCCTAAAATCCTCTAATGACACCCATGGAACGGGAGTGATGGGTTCTCTTTTGATATCGTCACACTTTACTATCATAATCCTAGAAAAGAGAAGAAGAAAAGAACAGAAGAACTGTTTGCATGTGCACACAGTACTTCTGATCTGATTATATAATACTACTAACTTCTAACCCATGAAAAAAAATATGTACAAATGAAAAATTAAAGTGAATAGATTATATAGGTTTGGTGAGCAAAGCCTGGCTTACTTACATATATTGATGCAAAACAAAGTGGTATACGCAAATGCACAAAGAGTATGCTGGAATCGATGGCAATAAATGTTACTATTATTAAATTTTATTTTTGTTTTGAGTGAAGAGTTGAATAATTACAAAATTGTGTTAATGATTTGGCTCAATCAAGACCATGCTTTCACAGAATACCAATGTAAAATAGCAGCTTTATGCAGCTGTGTTTTGTATGGTAAATGTAGAGAACCAGAGCCCCTTTTTACTGGAAATGAGGAATTTCAAATTAGTGCCCAGGGGTGAGGGAAGATGTAGATGTCTATTGACCACAGCATCAACTTACCACCAGATGGACAGTGTGCTCAATTCATAGCTAACTCCGCAATTGAATTAAATTTAGTAATCAGGGAAAAATAAATGTTTTCTTGCTCTACTGTATTTTTTAAAAAATTGAGATTTACCACTTTGTGGTGTCAACGACGAATTATTGTCACCCTTATTTAAAAAAAAAAAGTGGGACCCAAAATTTTATCTATTTTTTAAATCAAATTGCAGCACTCACATTACTGTGTTAGTCTGAAGAGTATAGAGTCATTACCAGTAGTAAATAAACAATAAATATATTTTTAAATTATATTAAAAGTTACAGCTTATATACATCCCACTACTAGCCTCAGGCCTCCCGTCATTTCTGAGAGGATATTATGTCTACCATGTGTACCCAATGCGTGTTGGCGAACTTCACATGTCATTAATTTTTTTTTCTTATATCTCAGACATGCAGGTTTCCTCACAATGTTTTCCTTCACTGGCGAGCATGTGGTAAATCAGCACTAAAAATTGCAATTAACAATTTCTTTGGTGCCAACATGTATCAAACCCAGATTGCTTAAATTATATTTCTTAAATTAAAATAAAATATAAATCAGAATGATTCTAACGTATTATAGATTCCATTGAACAATCAGATGTACTTTTTTTTACCACACTAATGTACTATTGTTAATTAATGTAAATAATATTTTTGCTCCTGAATAATGATTTAAAAAAGTGATACAATTTTGATTTAATGTAGTGTGCAAGAAATCAACAGTAAGTGTATTATGAGGAAATGTAAATATGAGGAGTTATGTGATGTGATTAATGAAATGAATAGTTCATTATTTAACAAGTAGGTCACTTACCACTCCATCAATAGCCATGTATAATAGTTTTCTGGGCCTCACAATACGAAATAGACGGTCTATGCACTCGAAGATAGCCACCATCATCTCATCTTCATCCTTAGGTGCTGGCTTATCCTCAGGGTGAGTACATGGATGTATGATGCCATTCATGTCCAGATACAAATTATCAAATTCTATTCCATTAGGATTTGGCAGTGATGAATCTATATGTACTAACTGACCATCTACGTCGGTTGGCTGAAATATAATTCCAAAAACTGTTATTTTTTTAACACTTTAAGATAACATATTTGTAGGTTATGATCGCTTACCCTCTGTTCAATACATTCCACTATAACGCTTGAATATTTACGACTAAGCCAGCGGAAAAACGCTGGTACACCCATTTTCAAAATGTCTTCTGCACTCTTAATTTATTACACTTAATAATTCTTGTAAATTTTGTCACGTATTCAACAAAAACAAATCGTAGGAGCCATTAATGTTGAATGTTGATGTATAATAGTGATGGGACTGGAGCCATGTTTCACTCGAGTCACTCGAGTAGTTTTTATTTTACTCGCACTCGAGTAATATTTATGACAACTTGGATTACGAGTGGCTCGAGTCAACTCGAATGACTCGGACCACTTGAGTGGCCTGTACCGACTCGAGTGAGAAATTCAAATTAAAACAGTTTTAGCCGATGTTTCTTCCATTTGAAATTAAGTATAAATTTGTTTGAGTGAGTTGTTTGTATTAAGTAATATGTTAATTTAAGACTGTTTGCTATTAGTACGTGCTCTAAATGAGTAATAGATCCAAAAAAGCTATAGTGTAGTCGTTTACGACAAAAATTTTGAACAAAAAACAATTATTTGTAAGTTGTGCAAGAAAAGTTTTAAAAAACTTTGTGAATACTAACTTGATTTCTCACAATTTGAATAATAAACATCCGATTCAGTACAAGAATAATATGCAAAAATAAATAAGTACATTAAGGGTGAGTAAGTTCATCTCACGCGTGTTCTTCAACTTATGAAGCAGAGAGTTTTGTTTCCGCGTCTGCTGATTCCAATTCTATATCAAAAAACCGGCGTTTTCAGCAACTATAGCTTTAAAGGTCTATTGCATCGCTTATTAAGAAGAAACAAAAAATCTTCAGGTCTAACCAGTTGATTTGTCAATACTTACAACCTTTGTAAGGTTTTATTAGTTTTAGACAGGCGTGTAACTCGAGTGAGAAAAAATTCACTTGAGTTTAATCTTCATTCAAGTGGCACTCGAGTGACTAGGTTATCACTGGCGAGTTTTTTTTTAATAGAAGAGGGGGCAAACGAGCATGCGACTCACCTGGTGGTAAGTGACTACCACCGCCCATGAACAACCGCAACACCAGGGGAATTGCAGATGCTTTGCTTTGGGTCTTTTAAAAACGAGTAGGCTCTTTTCTTGAAGGTCCCTAAGTCGTATTGGTCTCGAAAAAGCGCTAGTGGTAATCCATTCCACAAGGAATTTGCGCGAGGAAGAAAAGATCTTCTAAGTCGTAATGTGGTGGACCGCCAGTCATCCAGATGGTGTGGATGGTATCGCGAGTTTTGTCGCGATGTGCGATGGTGAAATTAAGCGGTAGGAATTAGTCCGAACAATTCCTCA